>CM067349.1:15913448-16363448 GCA_034190875.2 Urechis unicinctus | reverse complement strand
TATGTATAAATAATTTCGAAACGACTGAATATCTTAAAACAACTCCGATTACACGGACGTATGTGAAGCACGGTGCCTCTCCATAACCTACAGCACGTGCCACGTCGGCAGGCTAATTCGGGCAGAATTTATACTCAAATATAATGAACATACTGAAGTCCGGGTGCTCTGACGACGGATTCTATGAGAATGTTATGCCCCCAATGGGACAATAAACCAAAACCAGATCATTTAGCTGCAAAGGAATATATGCGGGTCAAATTGCTTCCGATGGACCAAACAGAATTTGAAGCTTTCAACAGCGTCTGAAGGTAGCAGAGTTGAAAATTGCTGTTGTGAGGCGTCGAGTTTTTTCACAGCTGTATATTTTGACAGTGCACTGGAATTAATTATGCAACCGGTGTTGATTATTCCACCTTGAGGGAACACAAAGATAACCACCTCTGTCAAAAGTTAAATTCGTTAATTTTCCATTAAGGGTATTGTGACAGGACTGTTACATGTGTATTTATGAGGGATTTGTATTGTCTGGCATCTGGAGCGTCAATATACTTGAGTTGACCTTCTAGGAATTCTAAGCATTATCCAGTGCTGAAGAAAATTCATTTTGCACATGCCCTGTGTGTGTAACATTGGCATGCCAACGAATCCAGCCACGTGGGGAAAGCACTTGGCAATCGGAAAAGTGTTATGTATTTCAGGCGCATACTGTAACTGTGATACATTGCAATCAGGCGCAAAACATTTTGAGTTATTCATCAAATTAGTATCTTTTTTATATGCACACCTCCCTGTGAAATTTGTTATAGCATCATGTGTTATAGCTTTTGTGACTGCAAATAGTTGTGCGAGGAGTCTCAAAAATAAGGCCATCTTCCAATGACTCAATTTATGTTTCTGTGTATTAATTTTAACAGGGCCAGCAAATATTACGGGTTAGTATTAGTTTAATTGAGGGACGGAGCCTCATCTGCCTTTCCGTAGTTAAGTCATCCTATTTGAAAGGAATATCCGACTTTACAAACAACTGGCATCAACCATTAACAGTTCTGCAGTACTACTGAAACATAATTATGCGTCAAGAGTGGCATTTAACTCACCAGTTCAGTGCTCAGCCAAGATCGAGTCGGCAAATAGATTGCTGGTCCGCAATTTAATATTGATACGATATATGTCGCAATTCCATGTTGACATGCTTGTATTGATGAAAGCGTTAGGAACCGTTCTTGTATTACATTTTAAACGTTGTAATATATGTCAAGTAAGGGATACTCGTTGCTATTGTAGAGCATCACTCCGATAGTACACAAATGTAATTAACACTTTAGAAGTCCGTCTGGCTATTCAGACATAGATCGTTATCTGGCGAGTGCAGCACTCTTGTTGAAGTGCAATCACATTTATAATTTGATGGCATTATTCGTGGCGCCTACAGAAAAACACCCAACCAATAGCTCAAAAGTTATGAGATGATTGTCTATCAGAGGTCTAATTCATATCAAGTGTCATCTAATTGTTTATGGCTACGCTAACGGTAATTCTCAATGGACGATTACTTATCACGAACTTGCTTGTGCGGCACAATTTCAAGCATTGGTGTTATCAAGCAACAATGAGCGCAGATATAAGGGCTTATAGTTGTAATTTCCTTATTTTTTGCTCTTCTGGAATCCAAAAGCCTTCCGCCACTAATGCTTTACGAATTTTATGAGGCTAACTAGGGAAGATTCTTGTTTTCTCAGAGACGTCTTAGTTGTGCAAATACGAAAAAAAACATCTACATCTATTTACATCAGGCCCATTCATCATCATGCTAAATAAGCACTGGCTAATACGCATGACAACGTCTCAAGTCCATCTTGTTTGATGCATTCGTACACCGCGCAGCTGCTAAGTCATTGTCGTTTCGGGGGTTTAATGTTGACCCCATCATTTAGTAGCGATGAAGATTAGTTACTGCATGAACTTGATTTAAAAGTTATATTATAAGATTCATCCCGCCTTAGAAAAACAGACATGACCTTTGCATATGCTACAAATTGGTGCTTGGTGTACGTCAACCGCTTATCAACCTCGAATAACCTGAATATACAAGAATTCTGAGAGACAATAGCTTAATTTACCTATTTGACATTAATCGAATGTATAAAAACAAAAATAGGCGGGTTGCGAGCCAGTGGTACTCGGCGAAAAATCTGCTGTCTGACCTCAATATGCTAAAGATATGAGAACATAAGTCGAATTCGTGTCGAAAATGCGAACTTTTCTTCCTGGCCTTATTTTGATTTGGATGCATCACTCGTTTATCAGCATGTCTGACACATATGCTCAGTGTCCCGATTTTTACCTAGTTGACACATAATAACCGCCTGCATGCATTCTATTTTCTAGTTCAATCAGCTTCAACGGTCTTCTAGCGTGTTTTCTGACGGTAAGTGTCAAACAAATATTAGCGTAATCAGATAGATAATACCACATTTAATACTCAACATAGAGCAGATATCATGATGAAATTCATATCGTGTCCCTGAAATTAAGGTTGACGGGATTCATTTTAACTCACCGCCACTCATACAGGTTTTCACACAAATACAATCCGGTTATCCGTAAAGTTAGGCCACTAGATCAGACTTTTGCGCGTGGAGGTTTAAATGTCATGTTACTGAGCGACAGTTTTATAGTTGTGCCTACCAATGACCAGTACTATTCTTCAGACTTTTCTACCAGACTACTAGGTCGTCATTTTATGTTGTGGCATATCGCATTCAAAGAAGGCAATCGATAAGTGGGTCTCATTTTCTATGATCTATTGAAAGCAAACACGCCGAATAGAATCAGCTCTGGTAACCTGATGTGAAAATTTAATGATCCTGAATAGGAAAACGACTTTATCCAGCAGAGAAGGATAGAGCATAGTGCAAATTCGAATTAGAATAATCCTTGTTTATCAACGTGTGGTGGGTTTGATACGATTTTATGTGCTTAGACAAGCAAACTACCGTTGCTAAGTAATAGAGACCAATTTATGGTAGCAGACTGAAACCGTGATTGTATTGGGGAATTCTTATTTATCGACAGTTTCTTCAATAGCACATAGGTAGTCGCTTCTGCCTTTATCATTATAAAAGACACTTACACCACAGCAATTTTGTTTGTTCTTGTGTGAATGGGTATTGTCATATATCGAATGAATGCTTGATAAGCTGCGCTGGCGATTTTGCTTGATGACTGACTTGGGCAGCCAAACTGCGGGAAGCCGTAGTTTTTCGCTCTGATGTCAAGCAACCATATCCGGCCACTTATCGCTGATAACTGGCAGCGATTGGTGTAAAGAGCGGTTATGCAACTCTCAAGTAAGCCCCTGCTTAAACACAATGTCTATGTCAGCATAAGTTAATGCGTTTCTACGACTGTACAATTGGGGTTGATAATATACGTAAGAAATAGAAAATATTTACATGCCATATGTATCTCGTAAACACGATTAAACTGACCAAAATATATTCGTACAAATATGATGCAAAAGCGCATGCAGCATATGTGAGCAATTTTACGTCGTAAACTCTCCCTAAGATGGAATGATGGCTCAACCACAAACGTATGTTTATGTAAACGGTGTGAATACAATTGATTGAAGTTCACCTGTGTAAAATCTCAATTTAATTGATTTTGAGGTTGTGTACATTTATTGCGGCAAACTTGCATGATGCCAAGTTTTACTCCAATGATACTGATTGTAAGGGCGCAATAAGATTATCAATGCCAGCTGTACGTGCCCATTTGACGGTCCCTCCTTTTCCTCATATGATAACAGCTATATTACTATATGCAGTCTTGATTAGAAATATCCTTCATGCCTTAGGTAGAAACGCATAATGCGATGTTCAAGTAACAAGTACTTTTCAAACTTCGGCCCGCATCTTGGTCTAGACTTTGCCTAATCTTGTACCGTTTCTCGCTATGTCTGCACATTGTTCTGACTAATGGGGCTATTACCGTACATTATATAATCATTATGGATCTGAGCCACGAGAGCATACTCGGACGGCAATGGCTGTTATATGAAAGCTCACTGTATCCTGATTTGCATGCATGAGCTTCCAATCAGTGTGGTAAACAACATATAATCCATTCGACATTTGATTCCGATGTTAGTCTAACAGACACTTTTAATTTTTATGACAGTTTTTTTTGTGGGATAAACACGTGACCAAATGGAACAGCTCTCATCAATGATGAATAACTTCACAAGCCAAACTAAATGAGATATGTTTCTGCTTTCACTCTCAGGTCTAATTTGTAAGCAGCCGGAGGTTCCAATATTCGTTCTCAGCTCATCAGCATTTATAAATCTAGGTTTGATGAAGGACCCAACAAAAACGCCTGAAGTATATGTATGAAGGTTAAATGTCATGCACAATTACCATATCATGGACGTAAACTGGGACCTACCATACTGTTAGGCTGTGACGTGCTATGTTACAATGTTGCCACGCGCAAGCCCTATCGCTTACCATGTGACCAGGTTTTTGTGTCGTCGGTGTTGCCTGCCTTTTGATTTTTACTTTTATCTAATACTTTGTAAGGTAATTTGGAATCATTGTGAAAGCATATATTCTAATTAGATTGAATGATTAACCATTGCATAATTGTTTCGGGGCATTAGAGCATTGACACGTTGAAAGAAAGGTAGCGAGTAAAAAGTGAGGCGATTTAGGAGTATCAAATATTGGTTTCGTGTGTATGTGGTGATATCGTCTCTGGTGCAATCTTAGTAAACATTGTTTTCCGTCGGATTGAGTAGACAAATACATTCAAAGAAGCAAGCAAGTGTATAAGGTTGCAAAAACATGACATATAGGAAGCTTTGTACAAATGCAATAATACAGAGTAAGTGTAAGCACGCTCATGAATAAACAAATGCCCTCGAAAGCATGTGTATGCGTGCTTTAATGTTTGAAACATCCAATGCATGTATACCTCTAAGATAAGAATAGACGAGATGCATTAAAATGAGCAAACAATAATTGCCTTTTTCGGGCGAAATAACCGCCATTAGCTCACAATCTTCGCCGATGTCATTTATATACTTTGGACCAAATTCGTTATCGATGGTTGACAGCATTTTAATGACGATTAATATGAACATAGTAAGCCGCTTCATAGGCCCCAAAAGGTAGAGGTATCTTATTCAGCTTATCGAGACAATATTGCAAGTGTCACTTAGAATTTTCGGCGACACTATAGTCATTGTCCTACCCATGGTCACCTTAAAATCGCAATATTCATTATATTTGGTGTAAAAGTATAATGCATAATATCTAAACGTAGTAATCATTAAATGTATGTAGCTTTCGTATGCTAGGCCACATTTGCCTTTGAGATTAGAAGACATTTTTGGAATGATTTTACAAAACACTGCTGAAATGTAATTATCATATTGGATGCATTGCGTAATTCAGGATGCTAACCATACCTTAGACGTCAGCGGCTAATGAATGTAAACTAGAGTCACGCGAGAGTGCAAAATGGCAATATGACTGAGATACACGAATATACGATTATTGGCTCTGTCTGGTTTAATTGATAGATTGGCTAAGCGGTTATTGCACTACGATCATATATGCTTGCGTAATTCACATAAGAGCATTGATAGCAGTTTTGCTCCTTAGTCTGGCAACTGTTAAAAGCTTTTAAATTTTAACCAATCTATAGGCAGAACGTTCTGTAAACGGCCTGGAACTGAATAAATAGGACATACGTCTTAAATAAATCAACTGTTGATTTGCAATATTTTGACTGTATATCCCACACTGCATTCAGTTAAACTGCTTAATCAAACCATGTCTTGTTGCCATACTGCCTTTCACTTACTAATAACATGGAACATGTTCATACAGTAGGGATAATGCTCGCAAGAAATACATTGATTGGAATATTTTGTTCGTTTTTCCAGCCTTGCACAATAAATTATATGACTACCAAATGTCCCGTGAAAAGACACTCACCAATTAGAGCTAATAGAAACATAAAACTCCCCAACATTCGGTTGTTTGTCAGTTTGCATACTTAGTTTTACTATATAGACTGATATAATGTCCGTTCACAGAAACATACATCATTGCTGGCGATGTTGATTTAGAAGCCTCTTTTGGGCTCTTTTGCTGCTACAGCGCGATTTTTTATTAAATGTAGTGCCCATGTAGGGAGATTGGTGGCGAGCAATATAAAATATATCACATGTACATAGAATCAAGTGCATTGTTGAACAGTGGTTAAGCGTGATTTGCGCTAACAAATACTGCTGGCTACATTAAGTGCTTACTGATTATATTAATGGATCGCTGCAGAATTACAATAAGCTATATTTCTATAACAGAAAAAGTGGTGTGATTAATGTGCTTTACCACTTGATCTATCTCCACGGCTTTTGTATGCGTTCTATTAATGAATGTTCATTGACGCCCTTTGCAATTTAATTTCAATGACTTTCGCCGTGTTTATCCGAAATGCAGATTTCTATTGTCACCAACGTAAACTTCTAAAATTCTATCATCTGTTGTTCATATTTGACTACAATGGCAAATTCAATGGGTACATGCCAGAGAGTACCTTGCTTTACACTCAAATAATATTCTAGATCTGGCAGCATTTCAATGTATATCGCGCTATATAGACCGTATAAATCGGACCGCTTTCAAAATTTGTCAAGGAAAAACAATAACACTGAAAGGCTTCTGGCGACCGTGTTCTTAACAATATTTGAATACATAGTTTTAGAGGGATTCACCACTACATGTATCAACCATACTGATACATTAGATTGTTCATGATGACATTGCCAATATTATCTGCATCCAACTTCTTTGGTCCAAATTTAGAATAATAATACATCGATATAATTACAAAGATAATAAATACAAATAAGGACTCTGTTTCATTTTGACCATTTCATACTTAGGTTATTCGGTTTAGCGCTATACTGTCAAAATCAACATCAGAGAGCAGTTAATTCAAGGTATGTGTGTAAGATAAAAAAAGTCTTAGCAGGAAAAAAGAAAAGCACTAAGCTTCCATTCGATTAAATCTGCATTTGGAACGTTTTCTATCCACACTTTTATAACAGTGTATAATTTTGGCTTGCAGATTTTAGAGCTGTAACTTACATTAATTTCTCTTTATTTAAAACACAATCGTTCGTCATTGGGTGTTTATTCATCGCAATAGCGTTTTTTTTGGCATGCCAATGATATTGAAGGTATTAATTTAGAACGGGAATGAAGCTGAGAAGAAACTACGCTATTCAACCTTACGATCTTTGCGCTGGTGGTTGACATACTCATGACTTCTCTGTGGATACAATTGGTAGAAAATGTATATAGTTCAACCTACTGAAAGTAACTCATACAGCCAAGATTTATGCGCGAGTTATGGCGGTAGATATTATATCATTGTCCCTCGATTCACTACTCGCCATCGATCAACAATGACCCTTTCTTTAGCGGTCGCGACTCGGCAACCATTATGATAGATAACGAAATACATTTATGACAGAGGTTGCGACCCAAACGATCTCTTACGGCAACCTCCCCAATAGTTGCTGCCAGTTCAATGTATCAGTTGCTTGATTGTCCAAGTGTTCATGGAATAGCAGCGGCACGTGTCCACGCCGTTTATATGTTCGCTTAAAAATAACAGCGCCAAAGCACAATTCATCGTTACGCATGTAATGAAGAGGTTGGGTGCAACTTATGGCAACAAATTGCACTACCCATACCTCATTCACATTGCGGTTGCTTTGTATAAACCTGATTATCTATTTCAGCCTCTATAATTTAAGAAGATAAATGATAAACGGAATAAATACCACCGCCTGAATATTTACCCATTTTATATACATTCGACGTCAGTTATTGAATGAATTGGAATACTATGAATACCCTAGTCTTATAACGCTTAATCAGGCATTTATAACGTCATCTAGTTATAATTTAAAACATGAATTAGTGCATAGTGAAACTGGCAAAAAGTGTACAATATGATGCACCCATGCAATACAGCAACAAATCGATGGGTGGGGTTTTAGGACGACCTAACAAGCTGGAAAGTGTTAACTTGGGACATTCGGTACTGCATCTGCCTTTTACGTTACATTCGCTAACGAATTACTGTTTACTCAGATGTCGATGTATAAGCCAAAGAATTGCCATAACTATTTTGTATACTATAAACAAACT
Source organism: Urechis unicinctus (assembly GCA_034190875.2). Lineage (NCBI taxonomy): Eukaryota > Metazoa > Annelida > Polychaeta > Xenopneusta > Urechidae > Urechis > Urechis unicinctus. The sequence continues at coordinate 16,355,211 of CM067349.1, read as the reverse complement.
AGTATTTTCTGATATACCGACGTTCAAATGTTATTGCAACGTCATAGCACATCTTTGCAATGTCGTGCTTCACTTAAATATTACTCCATATACTATGAGCAGAATCGGGTGATATCATACATCAATTCCATGAACTGACTTATTATGAACATTTTCCTGCATTCGAATGTGACCATTTTCGCTGTATCTTGAATTACATGATAGCACGTGTATTTTGCAACCTTTGTTATGTACAGCGATCATGTTCTTGTGTTTTTAAATCGTCATAACAACAAACAGCGCTCTAATACAACTATAGCTGCCTAAATGTGATCCAAGATATAAATGTGGAACCATCTGCACTATGTCAGGGGTAATAGGGCACATTGAAAAATATATTAGATATATGGAGGCGAACAATATTATAATTAGCAAAATGTGTAAACTTAATACAGTTGAAATGCAATTTACTTTTTGTGAAACGGCGATGTCAGAATAAAACCTGGCATTATTTTGCTGGACTCTTGAGCATGCCTACGGTAAAGCATTTCTGCAAGGCATGTAGTAAGGAGAAAAAGTACGGTAGAAATTTGCCGATGTCTCATCATTGATGCATTAAGTTCGGATTCGTCATCCGAAATCGTCAACGTGTGCACGTTCATAGCTGATGCATGTTATTGAAACGACTCGATAGTCAACGTCAACTGAACGGCTTGGAATATTCACTGAGTTGAAACGGCGCTCGATCTGCCCGTATTATGCTGCAGCAAGAGCGTGATGGTGCTGCGTTGTTGGTGTGCTCAGCCAGTTCATATTGCTTCATTGAATGAGACAACATTATGCTCTTTTCTGGACTGGCAGGCTAAGCGATTTACCAGAATCAGTCTAAATACACGGCCGAATGTCTATTTACGAAGAAGTAAGCAGTTAAGTTAATGCATATATAAAAGGACAAGCAGCCTCATACATTATAAAGCATAGGTAAACATTAATGCATAGTAAAGTTGATGCAAACACGTCGCTGCTTAATGCCGATGCTCAAAAACATTTTGTGCGGACATTCTTGAGGAAACAAAGTCATGTGTAACTTTTCAGTGAAAAGCAATTGCGCTTATTGCGACATTCTGTGGGCACCCTTGTGACATTTACGATGCATTATATGACACAAATTATTATGGATCAAGAAAGAGTATTGGTGATTTGGTTTAGAGTTTACATTAAATTTAACAAAATCCTAGTAAATAATATCCGTTTAGCTCACGCCAAATGCTAGCGATAATCGAGGTTATTGAGCAGTGCTCATTGATTGAGCGGTACTTGTTGGTTGATTGTTGGTTATTGCTTAAACTATAGCATCGAACAAAGCCGATGACATTAATACGACAAAAATTGCTTTTGCTTTTGGCCCGTGATGCACCCACTGTACACAATGCATTAGAGCTTATATTCTGTCAGCGCTTAAAAGACTTTATTCTATCCCAGGGCAATTATTGCGTCTTACATTTTACACTAAGCTTATGTTCTGCTCCTACAATAACAGATATATAACTAAATCCCATTCTGACATTTCATAGTCCCAACTGCCACTTAAGAGAAGTGAATCTCATTTTGATGATGCGGTTCAAAGTGGCGCATACACCAAGCATATCATAATGCATGCATAACAGGGCGATTGAATGCGATGACATTGCTGGTCTAGAGTGGTAATGTCTGCGGGTATTAGACTCAGTTCTCGACTTGTTTCCAGAAACAAGTGCTGCAAATCATTAATACTCCTAACACCATATCGTAAATGTGTTACTTATTACGCTGAAGTGTATATTGTTGATATAGATAGGATAAGGCAATAGTTTCCTGTTAAACGCGTTAAACGGCAATCAATAAAACTGGCCTGTCGCCTTCTACAGTCGAGGTAAATTGTGCACACAGATACATGGTCAGGAGGTTAAATAGTGTATGTAGCATAATGAGCATCTTATGCTGACTCAATGGAAGTAAAGACGAAAGTCTTGCATAAGTTTTTTATGTACTAGGTTGCAACATAAGAGCATTTAATACGAAACGATGTTTGGCGGTTTCTCTTGCTCTCGTTATTAATAATGACTGAATCATTGGATCACATAACTTCCATTGGTAGATATGCTTTTGTTCAAAATTAATTCCTTAAATATGCATACCTATGCAATGTTTGACTACTATGAACCTCTTCTCGATCAGATCTCCTACCTGATATGATGCAATTATGCATCACCGACAACAAAAGCGATCCCTTGATCGTGTGTTAAATTGACATTATTGCTTAAGATGTAACCTCTACTATACACCTAAATAGGAATATTGCATGCCAAAGATAGATCTGTTTGGACGTCTGATATAAGCCTCGTGGCTTTACTCGCTTTATTATTTTGGAAATACATTGATGCATGAGGTCATTATCATTTGTACTTCTACAATAAGTTTAAACAAACAGAGAAACCCTATGGTTATACCCCGAAAAAATCTTCATGAATTATTTACTTTTAACTGCATTCAGAAACTGGCTTTTCCAGAGTTTGCGCAGCCTCAGCTACTATTGCTACCTACTATGATATGATATGTGACTGGGTCGAAAAGTTATAAAACATACAAGAGATATTTGTAACATCGCTGAAATAAAGTTTCTACCGGCACTACACAACAAACAATTATATTTTGTAATTGGTCTTTGTGCCAACAACCTTCGTGCGATTGGTATTTTTGTACATGTTGCACGAGCTGGCCAACATTGAAATCTGTTATAATCTTACAATAGTTCAAATTCAGTTTTAACGTACCTCTAGGGCTTGGCTGTGCACTGAGAACAAATAGATCGCTCCTTTTTTTAATAGTCTCGAGACAAAAGAAAAGTAATGCTGCAGATGAATAGTTTGGTACGTAGGACCAAAGGATTCTGACGGCGTAAAATGGTTGCAAATGTACAGATAATGTCAATATTTTCTAAAATACATTACTTGAAGCTTATTTTATTGTTGACGCTTTGCAAAACAAATATACAAGCTTAATAGTATACATCATATATATAAATTATATTTCTGTAATCGAATATTATTATTCAAGCTTCGTTGATATGTGCAGATTACCAATACGAATAACCACAATATTATTTTTCCCATATAATGTGTATAGTTTTCTAGACCACAGAGCACTGTGATTATCTATGGTTAATATCTTGATATCCATGAGATAAACTGAATTCTGTTCCAAGAGTAACGATATGATGTTAACACCTTCGCCGAATATTCGGTTTCTTGATTGTTTTGCCATACTGTAGCGCTGAACAAATTTTGAAATACGTTTGGTAGGATATGGGTGGAAGCATCAATATCCGTTATTATAGAAACAATTAATACTTACTCTTATGCCGAGCATTTTACAAATGTCAATGTTTGTGGCAATCGAGAGGCAGCTACATTAGAAGCTGCGCTGTCTGGTAGGCCATTCACATTACCATATACACATACATGGGCCAATCATTTCACCATTAATGCTAATATCTAATATATATTTTCTCAGCAAATCCGATGTCTCTCACAACTCTCGCTTGCTGGCTTTGTCTGGGACCGGTATATATTTCAGAAATTTTATCTAGTATATACCGAGGCTAAATATATATTGATTGGCATTCGGAGAGCTTGGTTCGTTTGTTGCTGTAATCACAACCGTGTTCCACGCTGTTCAATGCCGTGAGTGAATGAACTGGTTTAGACTGAGAATGAAACGGTCTGGTAAATTCCAATTTTTATTTATCCTGGAGAGGTATGACAATACTGTACGTATATAGCGCATTTGGCTCAGCAGCGCCATTCTAGTCTACTTGGCAATCATCAGTCGTCTCAATTCAGGAAATGCATATTTTATGAGTATATAATTTAGTAGATATAGAAGTAATCATGTAATACCTATCTGATTTACTGGATTACTGTATCATTTTATCATTGCAAGCTTGAAACGCTCATACACCTGATCTCGCCACAAACTAAGCGAGTCAGAGCACAGGTTGGTAAGAGTCTCAGCCATTAAAACATTACAGTACATTAAAAACATGGCTGAATCGAAACCCAGTTATATATTGGGTCAGGTCTGCTGTCTTATAGCTGACGCTGTGTTTAAAATAAATTGTCTGTTGTTTGTTTTATGTCTAGCACGAATCTAACGGCTGACATTGCAGTTCTATGTTCTATGGAATCATATTTTAATGGCACAATATGGGACGTAGTAATACCATAATGATGAGCTACGAGCAGATGTGAAACATGGGATCTCGATATTACTACAATTATGGTAAGCTGTGCAATATATCGTTATTTTCGCCATTATCTATTCTTCTTCGCCACCTGGTGACCACATCAATGACTGTCGTACGGCACAAATTATATCGATGTGTTAAGAAACCAGGCAAAATATAGAACAGCGATTGCAATGGACGAGGATACGGAAGGCAATATTCATCCTCTTCTATGTTTTCACTTTCTGTTGGCGGGAATAATTTAAGCGAGACATTTGGTCGTTATCGCTTTTTCTCGATCGGCACAAATGAGGCCAGGGGCTTCAATCAATACGGCCGAGCTGCGATCAAACACCTGTATTCTAACGGTTGCGTTTTTTACCCCGAGCGAGCATAACATCTGATTGAATTTGGAAAATCCAATTTTGAGGAAGATTGCATTAGTCTTTAGAGGAATATCGAAGCATGTCTAGTTAAGAAGGATACGCTATATTACAATCAATCAAGTAGCATCATAAAATGGTAACGACAAGCCAGATTGCTAAGCATGCAATATGATGATTAGGCAAAATTACTGTAGTCTTTTGATTGATAATAAAATGCAATTAAATGTGTTTATTTACGGCAATGTCAGCTTTGATGTTTCAGCAAATTCAAAGGATGTACCATTTTCACGCTTCAAAAATCTTTTCGTTTTAGAAATACGTATGATCATTATAATCTATGAATAAAGGAATGTAATAGACATGGATTCCACACATCTTCTGTGTGCAAATTGTTGGATGCTAATGAATATGCATCTGAGGACAGCAGAATACAATATACATAGAAATATGATATTTTTTGGCAATGGATGGACGATATACAGCAGTCCTGTTTCGCCCGGTACCTTAAGATTGGAGCAGCATCGAATGAGAGTTATTATGGAGAATTGTTTTGTCTTTGGCTATTATGTTATGAATCTAGAAGTAGGTATTTAATGTTTGCAAAAGAAAAAAGTTGTCTATGCTGATGTTATTAACCAGCCAAGATAGCTTTCTTCGGAAAGAGAAGAAATAAACAACCGAAAAATCAGCAGAGTCCGCAAGGTTGCGACAACATGACAGTGTTTAAACGAATGCCCGTCTATGCGTGCTTACTTGTTTGAGTGTTTACCGTTGATATGAGGATAGAAGAGTTATAATATTGTGTAATATGGACCATTTGCTTTGCCTACTAAATAGTAACACTAGAGGTATTCATCACAAAAAAACTTGTCTTGCCCTGCATCCCAGATGTTGCAACATTGACGGAAGTATAACATTCAAAGAAGAAGTCGACGCAATTATTTAAATCATCATGTTATTTGATAAGTAGTGCTTTCAACTCGTCGTAGAATGAAGCTTACATTAAATGGGTCGTTGATTACAATCGGTGTTGGATGTTGCCTATCGCATTTATAAACAACACACGATCAAGATCCTTAATAGTTGTTCGGGTGATTTTGCGACTCTGAAACAGATTGCAAAAGAACTTACAAGCAGTACCGCGAATCACATCCATAATTGTATTGTTTGTTATGATGTGTAGATATCGACCTTTGTGACTTATTTTCTTGTCGTTTGTGATAAATTATTTTTCTACATATTTAGCGTATTTTCAGCCCGGAGAAATACATTGGAAACTGGCAGTCACAACCATGTTTTGGTCGATAGCAAGCTACACTATAAACATGTTAACAATTGATTCCCAACCTATTTCTTGCATCGTTCAGCAAACTACACGCCAGTGCATTTCAGTAACAGTTCACAATGGCAAATATCAGCAGAAATATACTACTCAATTATAATTCGTCAAATCATATGGCTATTATGTGAGCAATCACAATGTTAAGGCGTTATTCGCGTCGCCTACAGAAAAAACATCCAACACATGGCTTCAAAGTTATGAGATGCTTATTTATCAGAGGCCTAAAATACACACGGTTTTTGCCTGCATTGATATCGGGTACGTGTAACATATATATCCATTATCACCGGAACGTTTATGGCTACGCTAACGGTAGTTCACCATGGAGGAATACTTATCGCGTAATTGTGTGGCACTATTTCAAACATGGGTGCTATCAGGCAAGAATTGGGGCAGATATTAGAGCTTACAGCCGTAATTCAACATTTCCCCTTCAGGAATCAACAAACCTACCGCTATTTATGCTATACTAAGCACATGAGGATATCAAGGGAATTTTCTTGGTTTCCCAGAGACGCCTTGACTGTGCAAACACGAACCATACATCTACAGCTATTTACATCAGGCCCATACATCATTATGCTAAATGAGCACTGGCAAATACGCTTGACAACGTCTCAAACCCATCTGGTTTGACGCACTCGTACAACGCGCTTCTGTTAAGTCATTGTCGTTTTGGGGGACTAATGTCGACCCTTTCATTTTACAGCGATGACAACTAGTTACTGCATGTACTTTACTTAAGCTATAACATAAGATCCGTCCTGCTTTAGAAAAAACGATCATCTTAAACTGCTAGACAAATAAAATGACATTTGCATTTGCAAATGATACTAATTGGTGCTTGGTGTATGTCAGCCGTTTATCGAATTACATGAATATTCAAAAATTCTGACAAATAAAAGCTTAATTTCTGATTTTTTATTAATCGGATATATAAAAAAAAAATAGGCGGGTGGCGGGCCAATGGTTCTCAGCGAATAATGTGTTGTAAGACCTTCATATGCATAAGCTACGAGTACATAAATCGAACTTTTTTCGAAAATGCTAATTTTTCTTCTTTGCCATATTTTGCCTTTGATGCATCAGTCGTTCATCAGCATATTTGGGTCACATGCTATGTGTCCCGATGTTTACCTAGTTGACAGATAATACAATGTATGCAGGTGGTTATTGTCTAGTTCGATCAGGATCAACGGTCTGCTAGCGTGTTTTCTAACGGTAAGTGTTAACCAAATATCAGTGTGATAAGATAGATAATAACACATTTAATCAGCTCATCAAGAAGATATCATTATAAAAGCCTTATCATGTCACTGAAATGGATGTTGTCAACATTCATTTTCACTCAGCGCCACTCCTATGGGCTTTTACACATAAGCAATCAGGTTATCAGTTAAGTTTAGCCACTAAATCAGAATTTTGCTCGTAGAGGTTTAGCCATTATGTTGCTAAGCAACAGTTTTATAGCTGTGCCTACCAATAACCAATGCCATTCTTTGGACTTATCTACCAGACAACTTTGCCAATATTTTATGTATTGGCATTTCAGAGAGACAATCCATTAGTGAATCTCATTGTCCATGATATTTTGAAAGAAAATACGCCGAATCGAATCAGTTCTGGAAGGGACATCCAGTCAGGTAAAGCAATATAATTGGCTTACATGTACACTGCTATTCTGCCGCGAGTGTGTAAAATGATGTAGAAGTAGAATGTTACTGATTAGGTAGACGACATCATCAAGTATGTGTATATGTTTCCGCAGTTGCCTCACTAAAGTTATCATTGCAGTCTATTGTATGGCAGAAGTTTTCAACAAAATACCATAAAAATTTAATGTTTTGGATGGACCGTATTCAGGCAGGGTTGTCGGCGTAAATTTGTTCACCCCGTCAAATGCTTACCATGCTGGTATTTGAGCACTTCGGCGCCTTTCAAATTTTTGTAATGGTATACACCGCAAACGATTCGACTGCGTGTTCATAAAGCCTCAAGAAATATATACAGCCTGCTACATGTCTAAGTCTTATATGCTGTAAACCTGGCATCGCCTGAGCTGTGCATGAGGCAGTGGTTAACAATGATAATCAGCATATATGATAAAGTTTTTAATGTGTTAACTCGAGCTGATACAAGGAACTGTTTTCCTTAGATGCGTCCAAAGAGCAAGGGCTACACATGTAGCAATAAACAAAACAACAGTCATTTGATACAGTGCGGTAATGTAAGGAACGAGTTACTCAGAGATATTCAAAGGCATCTCGTCTAATATATATATCTGACTCTTAAGCAATCGTCAACATTTCATAACTTGACACAAAGAGCGAATCATACATTCATTGCTATGATAAATAGTCCTATTACATGCCGCATAATGAATCGAAAGACAAGCGGTAATATTTGAAACGTGAGCAAAGTTAATATTTCCAGAATGGCCTGCCCCCAATTAAGCAGCCTACTAAAGAGGGCATGTTATGACTCAATTTGTGTACAGTCAGAAAATTATCGCATTAATGAGATGCTGATAATAATTACGACGGGACGAAGCTGACCTATTTCAGGCAAGTGCATCCGTTAGGCAGCCCATATCATCGAAAATAATAATGCATTTAACATTCAGCTTGCTGGTATTTCGTTCATGGTGGTCTGTTTCACACTGCCGAAGTTGATAAATTAAACTGTCAGCAAATATTTGATTAGCAATTCGAAGAGTGCATTACAGTTACACCCCTTGTCACACATTATATCAGTAGTTTATAAAGACGGCTCCGGAGGCACGACATGGAAAAGGTCGCTAATAACTTGCGGCGATTGGCGTATAGAACGTTAACGCAACTCCCAAACAACCCCCTGCTTAAAGACATTGCCCATGTCAGCATAATGCAACCTTAAGATGACTCGAAAATGCATTTCTACGACTGCAAACTTAGGGTTGATTATAAATTTACATAATAGAAAATATTTACCTTACATATGTATCTAATGTAGTGGTTTAACCAGTCCCAAAGCTGTTTCTACAAAGATGATATCAAAGCACTGGTAACATATGTGAGCAATTTAACGACCTAAACTCTCTCCAAAATGGAGCTGTATGTTGGCTGTACAACAAACGTAGGTATATGTCAACAGTCTGAATACAATTGGTTGAAGTTCCTCTGTGTAAAATCGCAATGTTAATGATCTTGAGGTTTTTTACATTCATTGTGGCAAGTTTGCATGACGCCACGTTTTTCTCCGATGCTACTGATTATAATGGCACAATCACATTATAAATGCTAGCTGTACGTTCACATTCGACGACCCTTCCCACACCACATCGCCTGGGAACTAAATGTGCCTAAATGGAGCCGGTTATTACACATATGAATGCACTACCTCTCAGCTAATGGCTCTTGAATATCATGTACACATTTATATTCGGGGCATTAGAGCGTAGACACGTTGAGAGAATGGTAGCGAGTAAATGAGAAGCGAGGCGATTAATTAGTATCCACTAATGGTTTCGTGTGTATGTATTGACATCGTCACTGGTTTAAAGTTTTAACCAGAAACATTGTTCACCGTCGGAATGAGTAGACATACCCATTAAAAGAAGCAACCAAGTGTTTAAGGTTGCACAAACATGACATTTAGAGAGCATTGTACATATTTATCAATAGATATTACTTGTACACAAGCGGATGGATATAGAACCACGCTCGAGAGCATTTGTATGCGCTTGAAATATTCAAAGCATGCATAACTTTGGCATGGGAATAGATGTAATAATGTGAACAAACAGTTTGCCATGTTTAGGCGAAACAACCGTCATTTGTCGGTGTCGCTTATTTATTTCGACACATAATTCGGGCCAAATTTGTTATCGATAGCTAATCGCGTTTTAATGACGATAAATATATACAAAGTATGCCTTTAGCTAGGCGTCGAAAGGTACAGGTATCCAATTCAGCCCATCGAGACAATATTTCACGTGTCACATTTCACATCTACACCATTTCTACGAATTTGCGGCGACATTATAGGCAATCCCTCGAGCTATTATATCCCACAGAATATGTTTTAGGCAAATTCAGAACCACTGAATATTAGTCCCCTATGAGACCTTATGTGTGTCATTTCATAGTCGCCATTGTCCTACCAAGGTTCACAATATAATCGCAAAATTCATTGTATTTGGTGTAATAACATTAATCTTAAGGTAGTAATTATCGAATGTTTGTAGCTTTCGTATGACCGGCCACATCTGCTTTTGTGATTCAAAGGTATTTATCTAACGACTTCACAAAACACTGCTGAATGTGTAAATGACCAATACATCATCGAAATGTATTTATCATATGGGACGCATTACGTAATTCAGGATGCCTACCGCCCATCAAACTTCAGCGGTTAATGAATGTAGACTAGAGTCACGCGACAGTGCACAATGGTCACGTTCCTACAGTGGGCAATATGACTGAGGTTTAATCGATTGATTGGCTATGTGTTTATTGCACTACGAGCATATAGGCTTGCGCTATCCACATGATTGCTTTGACAGCAGTTTTGCTCCTTTGTCTGTTTAACCAATCTATAGGCAAAACATTCTGTAAACGGCAAGGACCTGGATAAATGTGACAAACGTCGTTACAAGATAACAAATGAAACTAGCACGCGGATCGTTAACTGTTGATTGGCAATATTTTGACTTTATATACCACACCGCGGTGAGGTAAACTACTTAATCCAAGCATGTCTCGTCGCCATGCTGCCTTTCACTTACCAACAACATGGAACATATACATACAGTGTGGATAATGTCACAGAAAATACATTGATTGGAATATTTCGTTCGTTGTTCCAGTGTTGCACAATAAGTTATGTGACTGCCAAATGTCGCGTGAAATGACACAATTTTAATATAATTGCAACTAGAACTCAGCCACATGCGGTAGTTTGTTCATTTGCATACTTAGTTTCACTATCAAAACTGAAACATCCATCATCATTGGCGATATTGATTTAGAAGCCTCTTGTGGCTTCTTTTGTTGCTACAGCGCGATTGATTCATACCAAATGTATTGCGCATGTAGGTAGATTAGTTTGCAAGCTATATTAAATATATTACATGTACATAGAATCAAGTGCATTGGTAAACAGTGGTGGAGCTTGACTTACGCTAAAAAATACTGCTTGCTACTTTTAGTACTTTTTGAGGATATTAATGGTCACTGCAGAATGACAATAAGCTACAGTTCCATAACTGAAAGAATGTTTATCTTCAGCGTATTCAGCTTTTGCACGCGTTTTCTTCATGAATGTCCATCGACGCTCATTGCAATTGGATTTCAACGAATTGCTACGCTGTGTTTTACTTGTAATAGTGTCATTGTCATTATGTACTTTGGTCCGAAATGCAGATTTATATTGTCACCAATTAAAACTCTTCAAATTCTGTTGGTTTTTTTGGATTTGATTACAAGGGCAAATTAAATCGGCACTTGCCAAAGAGTTTTATATTTTATAGTTACATAATATTCGACAACTGACAGCATTTCAATGCATATCATGTTAGATTGTTCATGTTGACATTGCCAATATCATCTGCATGTAACACCTTTTGTCCAAATTTATGACAGACATACACTGATATAAATTACAAAGACTGGACTGGAAATGCCTTCATCTTGTAACGCTTAAACCCGCGTTAACACCGTCATATAATTATAATGCAATATGTTATAAATTAGTATATAGTATATATGGCAAAAACGTACAATATAATGCACCCATGAAGTAAAGTATAAAGATCGATTTTTCAGGATTATGGACGACGTAAAAAGCTGGCTTTCTTCTACGTTGTATGTGAAAAATTTATTATCATGACACTATATGTCAAATGGTAATTCGTGAGAGCGACGTCTCGTTGCGGCTCGCATGAATCGGCATCAAACGTTATTCTTGTCCACCATTTCCATTGATGTTTTACTGGTTTTATATGGTCTTGTTTGAGAATGAATATTTTATTATCAGTACTGTAATACATCTATAGCTGCCTAATTGGGATTCTAGATAAAAACGTGGAACTCTCTGCGCAATGTGAGGGGTAAAAGAGCGCATTCAAATATGTATTAGATATATGGTGGCGAAAACAATTTTATTTAGACAAACGGTGTTAATCCGAAATAGTTGAAATTCAATTTGCATTTTGTGAAACTGAATTGTCAGAATAAAATCTGGACACTAAATTTAATAAATGACATTGTCTTTAGTGTCAGTTATCAATGGAACCTAGTTCCAGCTAGAAAGAGTAAACAATGAGCATGTATGATGTCACCCTGTTTCACTGGCTGAGTCAACTGGGCTCTTCTAAATGGCAGTCGTATCTTAAACTCTTTAAACGACGACAATTATTAATATAGTGAACGCAAGTTATCATTTGAATAGAACATGAAAGGTCGAAGAAATGACCGCAACTTTGCATGACCCAGTTACATCCACCTCATTAAATATACAACTAAGATTATGATTAAAAGCGCGTTAAGCAATAAGTAATTTGCATCAAGATCAAGAAGCCAAAAATGTAACAATAGGTTCACAGCAAATCCACATTCTAAATGAATATTTTGTATACTTATCCCCAGTACAAAGAATTATGCTATCACTGGTTAATGTATTCATATACATAAGGATCACTGGATGGTACGATTTGTGAATGTCGTGCGACCCTGTAGTACCGAAGTAGTTATCAGAATAAGTATAGGAGGATTAAAACTGAAATATAAATGATTAGTTATGGACAACGAATAATGCTCATAAGTTGCCATGTGTTCCTTAAGCTAAATACTAACTGGATGTCACCACAACTAAATATGTAGCCAATCAGTGATTTTAAATATGAACAATAGCAATATAATCAGAGAAATTATATTACCGTTGATAACTGTATAAAATTGGAGGATGTAACACTAGAAGATGCAGCTGTTTGGTGAGCCAGTGACTGTCTAATGCCACTATGGACTGCATACATAAACCAATTTTCGGTTAATGAGCTATAAACTTGTAGGGATAAGATTGGTGCTCTTAAAATATATCGTCACTACGGTTGGTAGAGTCGACAAAGCATGATGAAATGTAATTCGGGTTTATTAAAGGTCCAAGTTGCCTAATGACCTAGCCAATAAGCCAATCAGCGTAAGAGGTTATCATGCTTTAGTAGGAGATGTGAATATGTTTACGACGATGCTCCATAAACATTTTGTTTTAAGGTTCAAAAACATCATTAAAAACAAAGACCAATGAAGGAGATGTTTATTGCTCCTGCTTTACCTCTCCGCGCAGATCCTTAATAACATTTTGAACAATCCAGCAAAGTATCATTTTAGGTTCAATCTAAATATCGCATGGAATGGTTATAGCGGGCTTTTTTCAATTAACCTATCCCCCTTCTGTATCTCATATAACATAAAACTTATATCACTGGATTAAAAAATGTCTGATTAGTTACCAACCCAAAAACCTAGCCTGATAAGCTTTAATCGGACCGGGACGGGGTTGCGTCCTGTGGTTGTTTAACGCTGGTGCAACTGATTTCTCTATCGTATGCTGTTTGGCTAACAAACGGACCAGAACTAGTGGATAATTCCTGCCAACCGTTTTATTCCCGCATTAGGAACAAAGTATTAAAGGTTTGCACATATATGACAAGACAGACGTCCTGGGACACATGGTACATATAAGCAAACAAGTGGCAAGTGCACGTAGGCTTGTGGCTCAAGGCCGAAACCTGAAAGTATGATGACATAATATGAAATGATGTTTGGCTCTCATAACTAATAAAGACCGAATCATTGGAACGTATAACTATTATGGGTATACATGCTTATGCATACCTATGCAGTTTTTGACTAAATGATCCCCGTCCCGATCTGATCTCCTACCCGATATGATGCTTAATGACATAGGGAGTAATGGCCATTATTTGCGTGATGGATGTATTTATCTATGATTGATATACCTCCGCGCCAGACTAATAGGTATTCACAGTAACAATATGCAACAATGTCATCAAAGGCGATCTCTTGGTCGAGTGTTAAAGTGACATTACTTATCAAGATACGACCCCGACTGCAAACAAAATAGGAATATTGCATGCCAAAAAAGATCTGTTATGACGTCTGAAATAGGATCGTGACATTACCTGCTTCAATATTTCGGAAATACATTGATGCATGAGGGTATTGTTATTTTACTTAATCAGTCTAAGACACGCCGAAACCCCATAGTCATACCACGAACGAATCTTCATGAATTATTTACTTTAAGCTGCATCCCAAAACTAGTAATTCTAACATCAAACATTGAGCGATGGCTTTTTCCGTTCATGCTGTACGCGCTGGTTAACATTAAACATCTGTTATAATCTTACAATAGTTCAAAAACAGTTTTAACATTTCTCTTGAGCGTGGTAGTGAACTCAGAACAAATAGAACGCTTCTTTATTTAATAATCTCGAGTAAAATGAAACGTAAAGCTGCAGATGAATAGTTCGCTTTGTAGGTCCAAGGGGTTGTGAAAGCTTGCAGATAATGTCAATATTTGATAGGATAAATTATTTCAAGCGTATTACATTGTTGACGCTGGACAAAACATACATATGCCTTACAAAAAGTGAAATCAGTCACCCCCAAACCTTCGAGGCAGTGTAGTTCAAATTTACCATATATATTAACTATATTTCTGAAGATGAACATTGCTCACCATGCTATGTACATTTGCAGATAACCATAAAGAGAAACTACAATTATGTTTTCCCATATATTGTGTATCCTTTTCTAGACGACAGAGCACTATGAAAAATGTCTTCATATCAATGAAATATACTGAATCCTGTTCCCAGAGGTAAGATATGGTGTTAACACTTATTGCTGGTTATTCGGTTTCCTGAGTGTCTTGCGACACTGAAGAACTGAAAAAAATTTGGAATGCTTGTTGTAGGATTTGGATAGAAGCAGCAATATTCGTTATTATTGGCGCAAATAATAATTAATGCTGTGCTGAGCATTACCCAAATGTAAATTTTTTGTGGCAATTGAAAGGCAGTAAGACAAGAAGCTGCGCTGTCTGGGAAGCCAGTCACAAAGATATACACACATTCATGGGCCAGTCATTTCAGCATTAATTCTGATATCCAATATGTATATCCGCAGAGCCAATCTATTCGACTGGGCGATCATCAGTCGTCTCAATTTCGTGTTAAGAATATTGTATGAGTATATAATTTGGTAAATATAGAAGTAACCACATAATGCCTCTCTGTTTTAGTGGTTTACTAGATCATTATACTAAACGCGGCCCTCTTGAAGGAAGCGTACATCTTATGTTACAAACGTCAGCGAGTAAATGTGTTCAAGAGCCTCGGCCTTTAGCTGTCTCCGGTAATATATCGCGGAACATCGGGAACAATACGGAAGAGCTGTGATCAATCATCTGTATTCTAACAATTGCGGATATTACCCCTGATTGAACTTGAAAAATAAACTTTTTGCGGAAGATTGCATTAGTCTTCAGAGGAATATCGAAGCATGTATAGTCGAGAGATATATGCTATGAAACAATCAATCATGAAGCGTCATTTCGTAAGTAACGACAAGCTAGACTGCTAAGCATGCAATATGATGCTAAGGCGCAATTATTTAAGTCTTTTTATTGATGATAAATTGTATTTAAACGAGTTTATGCTCCGACGATGTCAGATATGATGTTACAAAGAATTCAAAGAATATACCATTTCCCCGAGTCAAAAATCTGTTCGTTTTCGTAATATGTTTGATTATTATAATCTAATATGAATCTAAAGACAAAGGAATTTTCGACCACAGATGAATAGCAATACTATAAGATGGCTAAACAGACAGCGACTTAACTTAAGATTTTAGGCAGCTAAATCAAAGAGACTGTGCGGCTAGGATTTGAACATCGTGCCCCTCGCGAATTATTCGGCCGTTGCAGGTAAATTGTAAATTATTTGCTTGTTACTTTACTTGTCCAGACTGTTCATTAGAGCATAATACACCTAAATAGAGCCTGCCTTAGCCAAATGATCCTTTCATATTATATGCAATCATGACGCAGCCAAGTAGAAATATATGACTTCCTCAATGTGTCGAATGTTAAAATGAGTAAAAAGGGTCATCACATATTTATTTGATTGATGAGTACGCATTAACATGGATACGACGCATAGAATAGGGTATATGGACCATCATTTTAGCCATCATGACGTTTTGCAAACGTGCGCGTATTAACCTGAACTACCACGTTATGATAATATCTGTAACAAGGTAACGAGCTATATTTAGCTTTCCAAACTTAATGTTGCACAGGAAAGGACTGTTCAGCCACATAATATAGTTTTTAAATGAAACTAGCAATTCATCAATAGCACAATATATATATATATATATGTCGTTCGCTATACTATTATTTATCTAAGAGGTGCCCTTTTAGGTTTGCAAATGAAATAGTTGTCTATGCTGATGTTTTTAAACCAGTCAGGATAGCTTTTTTCGGAAAGAGTAGAAATGCACAACCGAAAAAGCAGCAAAGTCTGCAAGGTTGCGACGACATGAGAGTGTTAAAGCATGGTAAATATAAACTCATAGTGGCATAGTGGACAGAAACAGGTGGCTTTAACGCCCGTCTTGTTTGATCAATTTGTACTTTTGATATGAAGATGGAAGAGCTAAGATGTTGTGAGAAGGAAACCAGGTCCATGCACAATCAAACAATTTTTAAAAACGCAAATTTTAAATTGTACAAACCATATGTTTGCCCATTTGCTTTGCTTCATAGATCTATATATTACAGGTATTTATCACAGAAAACTAGTTTTTCCAAGTCCCAGATGGTGCAACATTGCCGGTAGTATTTCATTCAATGTAGTCGCCCGCAATTATTTAAAGCATAAGAGGATGTTGAGTTACTTGATTAATTGTGCTTTTAACTCGACTGGAGGATGAAGCCTACATAACATGGGTCGTTAATTGCAATCGGTGTTGAATGTTGCATATCGTATTTATACACAACACACGATCAGGACCTTTAATCGTTATGGCAATGATTTCGCGACTGGGAACTGACAAGCAGCACAGAGAATCTCATCCTTGATTGTATTGATCATTATGATGACTGTAGATATCGACCGATGTGACCGGACCATGTAATTTTTACGCCAGCATACCTATTTTCCGGTCATCTGCGATCGTTTATTTTGCCATAAATTTGACCTTTTTTGTCTTCCCGGAAAAATACATTGGAAGCCATATCCGTTGAAATAGTGTGATGGGCGATACCAAGCTTAATTATGAACATGGTGAATATTATTTCAAAAGCAGATTCTTGCGTCGTATAGCCAGCAATAAGCAAGTGTATTTCAGTTACAGTTCACAATGTAAACTATCAGCAGAAATGCACTACGCAATAATAATTTGTCAAGTCATATTGCTAATATGTGATCAGTCTGCTAGGCGACTCGTTTCTCATAATAAATTCAGCTTTCATGCAGTAGTTCACAACGAATTTTCGCAGCAGCCATATACCGTAAATCATACTCACATGTAGGCTGATACTGAATCACCCGGTGCATATGAGAATGTGCTTATTGATTACCAAAAAAAAGCCTGTATAATATCACAGATAATAGTTCCAAAATAATTTTTACGATGGGAAACACCTGCAATACACAGACCAGGTACACTTGTACCTGAGGTCAAGTCTACTGACGTATACTTTTGTACTGCCGTTGGTATGGACGTAAATCTCATGCGTGGCCAGTCCCAAACTAAATGGTATGAACTGGCGCTACGCTGGCACGATGATCTGTTCAAAACTCGAATAGGAGTACAATAACCATATTTCGATCCCACCTTCGCAAAATATATCGCTTACGAATTAGCATAATTGTATCTTGCCGACACAATATACAAAAGGCTAGACCTTTATATGACAAAGACCTAAGCAATTGCTTTGTATATATAGGCTCAGTATTACGTTGAAAGGCAAGCAGCTCGTTCCGAACAACATCAAGGACAATTCCACCGTAGCGATAATACACGAACGTCGTTCGACATTTCCTAAGCTCTCCGCTATAAAGCCTTGTCGGGAAGACGCTGTATTGTATTGCTGGGGCGGCCTTCAACCAGAGGGCAAAGCATAACTATCGCGCAACCACATACGATCCATGCTTTGAATCCTTAAATATATGATTGATGATTGCATGGAATGGATAAGTCTCGCGGCTTAAGCGGCAATAATTGATAAGATGAGTGTTGAATAAGCAATATTTTGGTAACCACCTGTGTCAAAAGCTTAGACCGCTATTTTTAGGTGAGGTTTCTGTTAGGGACCCCAATGGTAGGGGTCATTGATGACTTGTGGCTTCTGGTCAATCGAGCTACAATGCAATATGTATACAATTGAACATCATAATTGATGGCAAACCCCTTATTACGAAGTATGCGTGTATTATATTATGGCCTCGGCAAAGATATGCGCGGAATAATAAATCATCCAATTCATCGCCTTGACCGAAAATTACAAGCAGATATATGAAAGGGTATTTTATATGTGCGCCTGTTTATGTTTACGACTCATACTCTCTCCAATAATACATGGTGGCTTCAAAATGACGTCCAACAAATGTATGTATACGTTCACAGTCTACATCGTCTCCTAGCGCGCTCGTTTAATTCCATCGTAATATGTCCAGTCGTATGTAAAGGCATATACAATCACGCATAGTATAAACATATCGGAAAAGGAATAATTTACCAGTGAATCTGCGGAGGTTTTGGCTCTATATAGCCTTACCGTATGAGGTCATAAAATGAACATGAACGCCATGCTCGCCATCTTCGTCAGAAATATATGAACATGTAACGGTTGGGGTCTGCAGGTGATTGGAATTTTACTACCGCAGAGAGCCGCATGTAAGGAAGGTCTCATAATGAAGACAGCCATCCAGTCGTCGGCAAGTGCGTTAATTCACCCAGTCCTAAAGCTTATATGTGAAAAGATTTACTACGTTGCGGGCTGGCTTATGTTGTTGTTCAGGTACAGCTTCATACACTTATTCGCTTCCCTTACCCATTACAATTTTTGCATTCTGATTATTCTTGCAAGTCACCGTAAATAACCAAAGAATCATTTGATTTAAATCACCGCTACTTTGATAGGTCGTACATAGAAGCCGTAAACGTTATCAGATATTGTTGCTGATCCAGACTGTGCAACCAAATTTCCCATAATGGGCCTGAACGGTGTTGCTTTGTTCGGCGGTCACATTTACAAAGCAGGCAAAAAAAAATAAACGCACGTATACAAGCATTTAATGCCATTGGGCTACTATTGTCGGATAGGAAAGTGCTACCGGTAAACCACCGGCAATCTGTACCTGCAATAAATAATTCATATAGTATGACGTCATATAGAGTTGGAATAGAAGAAAGTTATTTTTTAATAAATGTGACATTAAGATTGACAAGTTCACAACTATTGCAAACACGCATTAACATCTTCCATCGGATTGATTAGGAAGCTGAATTTGCATCGTGCTTACACAAAGGTATATTTGTGTCATGTGTAAGGAAACTGTATAATGGTATTTTACGGCTATAATGGCGGAGTAAAGCGTCTACGTTATCAATGCTCTCTCTTACCGACTGCCCCTAAACAACCGATACAGCGTAGTTTGCCTTGACCAACGTGCAATTTTCAGCTTGCGTATGTGGTCGCGCGGCTTGAAGAGCATGTTGGCTGCTACAAACTATGCCTTGCCTGTGTAAGGGAGGTTTTATGGCACAGGTTGGCATCGCCTAAATATTTCGCTGTGCATTAAATATACCCTGAATAACAGCTTCATTTTGTTAATAATTGATAAGCCGTGTCAGCCGCACGTTTTATAAGTTCATATTTAGGGATAGTTTAGCCGTCATCTTTAGTATCGCGATTATGCGTCACACTAGACCATGATACAGCCACATTTCCTGTTTATTAACTGTGGAATTAAATTAGGTATGCCATGCCCTGTGCAATGACGAAATACGAGCAGCATTGTGTTCAACAGCTACAAATATGGTGCATCTTAGTTAAAGTGTTGATGCTGCGATATTTATGAACCTATGTTATTTGTGCTTGAAACAGGATACATGTTTCATTGAGGTATATTTCCAGAATGCACTTCAATCTATCCTACTCATCAATCAATGTTAACGTTAAACCGATATTAAAGGGTGTGGCTTTTGCCTCTAATTTCACTTCATGCGACCATCTATAGCATTTCGTCATTCTGTCAACGGGCATCTGTAATTTTTTTTTATTAAGGACATCAATTATCTATTCATTAAACAATGTGCATTTAAATGCATTCAGAAGAACCATGTGCCAAAGCAATCAATCTAATAAAATGATTCCTATTTACCTAGCCGATTCATGATCGTTCGGTTAATACTTCGGCGTTCAGAATAAACAATATATGGATCTCCCTCATTTGGAACGACAATAAAGAGAGAGAGAGAGAGAGAGAGAGAGAGAGAGAGAGAGAGGTGCAAAAATGTGTGCATGGTGTATATATCTTGCTAACCATAATATTCGGCACTAAACACATCAGAACATGTATAACACTGTAACTTTGGTGAATTGATATTTACCTTGAATGTATTGCCTTATACCGAGCATACAAATGGTAAATAGAATGCATGGATCGCATTGAAGCCACGTAGCTTTGATTTGCAGCCGATCTTTGTACGCATAGGATGTAGCTACAACGATTTTTAGGCCTTTCGTTCTATACTATATGTCATAAACGTTTTCATCCGAGCTAATATGTATAGCATTAAAAGTTAGTGCCGCAATTGCGTTGTTTCTATTGGACGTCACATATATTTGTGAAAGGTTTTTATTGCTGTTTTTATTAGTCGACAGCAGAGCGAGCAGCAACAGTTTTCCACGATTCGAATGCTTAAGACCGTCTTAAAGCAGGATCGTCAACACAGTTTCTTAAGCGTAGATTCGATACATGACGCTAATATTCCCAGCAAGGCTAAACCAAATTGATGTGGTTGATCATAAATACAGAGGCAAGCTATGATCTATTGAACGTAATGCAGATAACTAAGAATTGATAATTAGCAAATGCAGAAAAAAGGTTCAGTCCACCACCGCATACTGGTTTTTATAATTCAACAGCAGAAAGTTGTTTATCTAAAAACGCATTTAATCTCATTAAACCCTCGACGACTTCATGCATATTGATCAGCAAGTTATAACCTCATTCGAGTGTGCACTATGCTGGATCCTTTTTTTCCTTTTCATTCCACTTCCAAGGTATTTTACATATCAGCGGTGGATGAACAATCTTAATTTGTCCCATTCTGGAAGGATGCCGGTGTGTAGCCTGCATAAAATCTAACAAGTTGATTACGATTATGTATAAGTGAACAATATCTGTGTTCTAGAAATGTATTTGATTGCTGGTGAACATTTTTACTCGTATGGTATGCGCAATATAATCTCTGTAAAGTGCTCGAGAGAGTATGATTATTGAATTTACCTAGCAAGCCTTATCAGTTGGGTCAAGCTCTTAACAAGAATGGGAGAGACCATGTCAGATAAGGAAATGGAACGCGAATGTTGGCGCAATAAATTGCAGCTAAGATTGCGCTGGCACATCTATCTCAATCGAAATATCATCAGCTTACGGCTCTGTTGTCCACCTGAATAGATATACGCAGAATATGTGTTGTTGCTAATTGAGATTGTAATATAGCAATGGTAATGATAGTAGACCAGTATAAGTCAGTCAAACAGAAATTATACTGCAGTAAACACTGGATGTTAAACCGTTTTACGTGAATAAACATTTTTGGCAGATCGATGGTTTTTGATGCTTTGGGGATTTTTGACTGGAGTAGGTAGCAACTATTTTAATTCGGGCTGATGAATTTGCTTGCTGGTTTGGGTCGTGTCATATATTGCTAGGAAAATTTGAATCGGGCAAAGATGTGTGTCACCATGACAATGCCATGGTTACAAAATACAATAACTGCATAGTAGTCACATATTAATGTCTAGCTGATGGCACTGGTCAATGGTAGACGCATTTATAAAACTGATGAACTGGAAGACTGATATGTAATTGTCAATAAATTTTGCTCAATTCTAACTTCTACGGTCAAAATTCTGATCTGGTGGCTCAAACGGAAACCCTGATCGCTTGCGTGTGAAAACCTAAGTTATTGTAGGCGAGTGAAAATAAATGCTTACATCATCAATATTAAAAACATAATGTTACTTTCAAAATGATATCGGTTTGGTGGAATGACTGAATTGTGTTGTCTGTTTCATACGGCTAATGAAATGTGTTATTCTCTATCTGGTCCCATTGATAATTGTTTTGGTCACTTACAGTTGAAAAACAAGTTAACAGAGCGTTTACCATGATATTAAGTAGACATTACTATGCGTGCTGACGGATATTGGAAAAAGAGTACATTATCTATCAATCTAGTAGCAAGCTGGACAAATAGCATATCTGGTTAGTCGTTATGTAATGCCTCTCGAGCAGTATTCGCCAATTACTGAGTTATGTAAGATCGGGCCTTTAACTTATACAGAATACTACATTTTGCTTTCGTTAGTAATTCACTGACAATAAATAATAAATGCACCACGAACAGCAGCATCTAGTACATGCATATGCATTGAGGATCGGTTATCCAAAGGCGGGATAGAGATAATGATATATCCTTAGTCAAGTAAATGCCCATCACATGTAGGTAAACAGTTAAGCAATCAACACTCGCATTAACTAACACGATGTCAAGACAACGTCTTTGCTGCTAGATGATGGCGTAGACATATCCTACCCGAAAACACAATAATGACTTCAGCAATCGGACAACAGCAGCCGCAACACGTTATGCGAATGCATCAACCCGGTAGAGTTTCAGCCGTTGACATGTGTGTTTGCCAGCGCTCTAGTTTAATTTCTCGTGGCTACGCCCAATTGTCTTTGCCAGAATAATATACACATATGCAATATCGTCGAAATGATAAAACAAAGTTTCCTGATGTTGGCTAATACGCTACCTCCTGCTGGGACCTCGTCGTTTATATCCTAAACTCTTCCTAGCAAACGTGTCTTGCTAGTTGGTTAAGATCTTATTGCACTTGTGTCGGACACTCAATCTGTGCTTTTATGTATGTGTGCCTGGAACGGGATTATACTGGCCATCCAAGTGATTGACATGTTCTGATGACACATTTTCTGTGCAGAAGAATGACATTTGTTTAGAAAGTAACGACTGTGAAATCCGACGGCCGCACTTAACGAACGTCACTATAGACTTATAAAGAGGATCCTCTAGTGATATATGTTGCAGCGAAATTGCTTTAATAGGCAACAAACGACAAAGTATTGAATCCATGAAAGCCATAGAGTCTCACTGAATTGCAGGGGTTTTCAGCGACGATTCCTTTTGAATCTCAATCATCGTACACTTTAATCCCTTACTACTTCATTGTCAAACATTACAATTGCATTGGGAATTCACCGATGCTTCTTGTTTTGACGTTTTAAAAACACTTAATACAGTGGCTTCGTCTCGTCCACAAGTCGCGTTTATCAGTCACCATTGATTTTAAATTATGTATCGGTTTTGAATTATAATATATCCATGCCACAGTCCTATTTCTGTCCAAATATCAGGCTATGTCGGAGCGATGGATAAGGCTTTGATGAAATAAAATATGCAGTCGCTTGTGCATGATGCAAAAATAGGCATCCCAAAAACTAATATCGAATTGCTAATATATATAAAAATTTATAAATGTATATATAAATATATATATATTTATAAAATATATATATATATATATATATATATATATATATATATATATATATATATATATATATATATATATATATATATATATATATATATATATATATATATATATATATATATATATATATATATATATTTTATATATATCCGCTCTTGGGTGAGAAAGTCAAGCTAAACACGTGTATCGCATCGCTAACTACCACTTTTACCTAATGGTAATGGTAAATAATTATTTTACGGGTGCGTAATGGTTTGAAGGACAGCGGCCAAAGTTTGCAAATTGAGTATAATGATTCGTTAATAAATTGCTTACTCCTGAATATGATATTTACATGGCTTCTCTGCAGAAAGTATGCAGTGACTCAATTAGTAATCGCCATGCAATATTAATTCTAATATCATTGACTTTGGTTTACTTCATACCCAGGGCATATGCATTTGTTACGTTTTATAGCTGATAGCCGAGTCGCACTACAGTGATGCTTATAGTAGTCATGACAGATCAAACCTGTGCAATATTTCGGACCAGTGCTCAAAATCAAATATCCTCGCAAATAATAATGCCCATAACATGCAGCTCGCTAGTAATAACTCCATGATAATCTGTATTACAATGCAGCAGTTGATAAATTGAACTGTCAGCATTATTGTATCGGTTATCTCAGGAGAGCTTTATGACCTCACAATCTGTCACACGATAAATCCCTTATTTATTGAGAAGGCTTAAGAGACCGGACTAGTAAAAAAAATCATTGATGACTGGTGGTGATTGGGATGAACATCGGCTTCAGTCAACTTCCCAATAACCTCATGTTTAAACCTATTACCCATGGCAGCACAATTCTTGAAGATTGCCTGGAATCTCTCTTCTACGATTGTGAAGTAAGTGCTCATAATACATATGCAGAATATAACAATTTCATAAAATGCATTATCCTGACTCAAACCATTCGAAACAAAAGTGATGTAAAAGTGATTTTAGAGTAAGTGCTCATGCTGAACGTGAATTCCAGGGATTATTATTTCACAAAGGGTGTAGCATCTCATAATTGCTTTATCCAAGATATTCCTATTTTTGTATTGCACCAAGTAAGTGTAATTAAGCATTTGTATCAACTAACCATGGAGTGATGATTGATTCCATGTTTGAAGCAATTATATTGATAGTTGAATGAAATGTGTATATGCAGATAAGGCTCAGATGCAAAGCACAATTCACGATTTAAGCGCAATATTACATGGCGCAAAGTATATTTATGGACGATGAATTTAGCAGCAAGATCTCGTGATATTTAAACCCATACTATCAGGAAATAGTGATCAAAACATAGTTTATTCCACTGGGCAACCATATAGCACAATGAGCCGACCCCAAATATTTACCGTCGGTGGATTATCCTGCTCGTTAGCCACAGCGTTAATGAATCCAAAGACACTGTTATGATATGTATAATGCTCTCAGCTAACGGCCTAATAAGCTCTTAAATGCGTCCTATCGATATGATTCTATAAGTGATTACGCTGATACTATAGCCTCGTATATCACCAACTGGCTGTTAAATATAACGGGGCATTCCGATTGAAGATGATATTTTCGGGGGAAATATAATTGCAGTTATAAGAAAACTTATCGGTTTAACTTCAATCAAAGGAGCCGTTAAGTGTTATGATTAAAGCCAGCTACATTTTATCAAACGAGTATTACTTAGTCATGATTATAGCATTTATTATGACATAATGCAATATAATAATATTGCAAAATGCATAACCCTCGTTAGCGTCAAATGTGTGAAACCATTTGGATTATGACGAACAGTAGTTATCGTCATGAATAATATGAAGAGCTGTTGATAGTCGTCGTATCAAATGACTTAGGCAACAATGATTTAACTTTATGCGGCAGGCGACCATTATCTAGCTAGAAACTTGCGCAACAAACATTTTAATGAAGCTTAACGTTGCTGCCGGGAGAAGGGGCTAAATGTATAGTAAATAAAACATCCTGAGGTTAGGCTCCTGTTGTAAACATCAATATACACATTCACAATGCTTTAATGTCGAAAAAACTAAACCAGCGCAACCAATGAACATGTTGTCAATCATTTGATTTATATTAGGCTTGCCAGTTCAGTACATTTACACTATGCTAATGTATGCGCGGCCACTCATCCTTAGCCTTGCTGTTAAAGTACCATCTGCATGCATTACTAATATTTTGACAATGGACCTAGAAATGGATTAAATGACCGACAACTCTCCTAATTGAACCGCAGCAAGATTCTTTATTTCGTAGGATTCGCATGCCTGTTCATTTGTACTTAACGAAGTTTTTTAAATTAGTTGCGAATCACGTAGGAAAAGCAAACTCCAATCTGCGAGATGTGATAGGACAGATTAATTGTCGGGTCTGAAATTATATTTTGTATATTATTGATAAACTACGGCTATGGATAATGATAATTCAAGGATGAGCCTTAGCATAAATTTTGCACAATTATGCAAATTATGTCATTAAGAAAGCAAGGTAAATATTAATCAAGCAAGAGAGTTAATGTCTACTATGCGTACTTTTCGCGTTTGAAGCATCTGATGCATGTGTATCTTTAAGATGAGGATAGAATAGTTGCAAAAAAAACATTATTTTCTTTCGCGGCCAAATTGAACGCCATAAGTAAAACCCCTCCGTTTTCGTTTAAATACTTTTGACACATTAAAATAAATGGTCGATAACCTACAGCATTTCCACAGATACTTAGTATGATGTTTTGCAGGCGCCAAAGGCATAGATATATCATTCCCAGGGGCGTAGCTTTGATGGAATCAATGTGCAGGCCGAATTTTAGTGGGGTCTGGGCGTATATTTGGTACAAAGAAGAAGGTTTCATAGACCATATATATCATGAGATTTTGACTTAGATTTAAGTCTCATGACTGAAATAAATTTGACAGCAACTAAACGTTGGTTTTATATGTTATTTTATAACAGTTGTTCGGTTGTCGATTTGGTGATTCTTCCTATGAAGGCGTAAAGGGGCACGACCGACAATCTTCCAAAAGTTGTTTCTTCACCTGACTTGCGCAAATACCATATAATTGAATTTAATTCATTTTGGATTTCTGGTGAAATGTATTTACTGTTTAAATGTGCGTTGTCTAGATGATTTACCAGAATTTGGTCATTTTGTGAAAAGAACTTTAGTATAGCCATGAAATTGCTGTTATTTTTGGTGTGTCCACGTAATGGTATATTCTGCCTTGCACAAATCACAATTACTTCAATAATTTGGATAATTTACATCGATTATTGTTTACCGATTATTTCGCACTGGTGGATACGGTTTTAGTTATCGATTCACATTTTCCGGACAAGATATCCATATAGCCTTCGGCACGAACAGACGAATCAAGATGGGATTTTTCAACGGCATGACGTTTTATTAGCATGGAAATCTTCGTTCCAATCCCATGTGCCGGCTGTAAAGGTTTTCTCTCGTCCGTCCATGCATCAAAACAAACAGCAGTTCACACAAAAGACGGCATCCCATTTTCGAGTTTTCGCTGCTTACTACTTGTTCCAAATGCCCTGGAAACGAAAACTACAATAATAAATAATGGTATTTAAAATTAAAGTTTTCACAAGACAATTTAAAAAAAAAGCCGGACGGGAAATCGAACCTGGTATGACTACGATGTTGTCTCAGTGCAACATTATGGGTATTATATGTTATTAAGGCAATAATTGGAAATCGGCCATTTGAAAACAAATGTAGGATTATAAATCACTGGTTTACATAGTAAATCTATCTAGACTGGTTTACAAATTAGTTTCTTACATGATCACGCGGTTCGGGTGGATATATCTGTTTTGGCGGGAACGAGGCTCTGCCGGGTTCCCACGAAACAGTTACCCAAAGTGAGGGATATTTCAATCTGATCTCATGGTTGAAACTTTTTCTTGCATGTTGTCTTAAACTTTAAAATATATATTTTGGCACAAAATTATCGAAATGATGCATATTGATATAAAAACAAGAGTTATTCAGATGCTTTGTTGAATTGTTTATAACGTTACGTCACAAGTAATTCACGCGAGTCGTCTTACATGGGAAGGGGGGGGGTGGTGTGTAAGATGAGATTTTCCAGCACTGGTAAAAATTTCAGATATCCCAATCTGGTATGCAAGAAAAATCTAAAGACAGAGCAAATCCACTTTTGAAATATACGTGTGAGGTATTGTACTAAGCACAAACTTTAATACAACTTATTAGCGGATTAAAACTAAGAAAAAGACTGACCGTGTTGAAAATGAGAACTGAAGACATCATAGCCAGGTTCCATTTAACAACTTGTGTTTGGTGTTTTCGTCTACAGGAGGTAAAGTAAGACATTCGATATCCGGATTCTTGGGAATGTTTTCGGTCATGATGACTTCTGTCAGGCTCTTGGTCTGTTTACATATGAAAGAAAAAGCGCTTTGAAATGTTTAAAAGAAGGAGATTTACAATACGTGGCCGGCCCGAACTTTACAATATGCGGGGTTTATTATTATGACGATGTTTGTATTGATATGTATAAATGTTTCGATAAACATCGCTGTTATTTAGGAACAGAATCGATATTGTAACTTTTTCATGGACTATGTTATGTATAGAAGAACCTACTTATTCTCAAAGCAATGCAAGCTGTACAATCACGACAATATTGGATGAGCCCTATTTCTTCATTAATGCAAAGAGAGGGATTCAGCTCGCTTCCCAAAAAAGTAAATACAATAGGTTATAAATGTGGCCCATCGATTTCTGCGCGCTTAGCAGTCGCACTTTTCGTTTTTCGCCTAGTTTCATCTACTATCGATTTGATTTGTTCAGCTCCACCGTATTTGATGCTGCTCTCATGTCACATTCCTTTGAATGAGACGGCAACAAAGATTGTGGCTGCAATCAACGTGTTGTTATTGCCTGCATAAAGAAACTTTTGTTGTTGTTCATTAAAGTGAACACCTATACTTGATTACATACAGATGCTCGTCTCTTACTGTGTGGTGAAAAAGATTTTTTTGACTGACTTCGGTTATGTCCAGGCGATAACTAATTCATGCATTGTTAGCACATCCTTTAGCCTGTTGCTAGTAGGTATGTAATATCAGAACTGATGTAGCGGGGTCGTTTGCAAGATATTATGGCAGAGGTTTATTGATAACGCCAGCAACATTTACTGTGCTTATGGGATTCTAATGGCGTATACATGACATAACCAATTGGACAGGTTGCAATTAAGCGAACTTAAGTGACGTGGGACCTACGACCTATTGTAGACGGTAGTGCATGTGGTGCAAAATCACTGCTATGCACTGAAAATAGATTACTGATAGGACAAAGAGCAATGCGATATCTCGAGCTTCCCAGGCCATTAACTAGCAGCACATTAACTGTAGCCCTAAGCAAAAAACATTTGATCGATCAGTTATTAATAAGATATATTTTCAGCTTTATTACTAGCCTCATATGGTTGGTGGGGATGGGGGGGGGGGGGGGGGTGGAGGGCGTTGTCAATCTGGTTAATATTATAATATGTTTGATTCGATTGGCCGGCAGGGGCAAAATAAATTGTCAAATAACATGGGTCGGCTTATTGTACAATTAACAAGGGCCTTTCGCATGAAATGTCGAATGTTCTACCCCTGCGCAACGAAGAATAATAGACTAACTTATGTTGCACATGTCAAAAGGCACATTAGTAGTCTACAACGGGTGGAACAATTCTTGGAACTCTTCAGTCTGTTAATGTTCCGAATCACTCAACTGTGCTGCTTTTTACATTACCTCCTCGCTGATGATACAACTAATAGACAATGATGCTCTAGAACGTATCAAATATATTGCAATTCTCAACATATTTTATTCATTTGTTTGTTAAATATTTTAGCATTGGCCATGCGATGTCAACATAGTTTTTTAGGCTTACTCAGTCGTATGAATTTATCAGGGTAAAGTTGTACAATTTGACACTTCCTCACCAAATTTGTAATCGTCCGTGAGGAAGCACGTTACATAATTGCATAAATAATCTTAACTGTTCAGAGGAATAGGAATAGTTCATCGAATTCGCTTATGCATGGAGGTGAGTGGAAAAGCTAGCCTTCGACAAGATGTTCAATATTAAGACCATCTTGATTTTAGCGAATCGCATGCACGGTACAATTTATTTAACGCCCTCGCGCAAGAGGATGGACCCTGAAATGTTCCTCGAAGTCTTGGTGCGCGTTGGCCCTCACACAGAAACAGTGTGAGCATATATTTCGAATATTGTTAAAATAACCTGAATTTTAATGGCTTATCAATGTTTAAATTGATTACAATTGTCACCGTGATGCAACTGACACTAATATAGCTATTTCATGCAACCAAACTCCGAAATCATCATCTAAAAGGGACTGGATTCATAACGTAATCATGGCCATAGCTCTATGAGGAATATTAACACTTGATCTGATAGGAATATAGTAATATCAGATCTTGCTGTCAGTCGTTTTTTAAATGCATTAAAATATGTCAGTCGATACCGCATACGTGTTGCAGGTGTCATAATGTGTGCCTTTACAATAACGCATGTAAACAGATGGGAGTAATATGTATGGATCAGAAACAAAACGGCGGCCAATATATGATTCATGGCGTTTTGAAGTCATCATAAAAACGCAGAAAAGGTCATACCAGGGGATACGGCGTAGATATTCTTATAATCAACCGTATTCTGTCAAAATAACACCACGATCGATCGCCTATCATAATTCGTTATAGCAACGTATGCTGGTTTCTTTAATGTGTAATACAAGGTCCATATCTTCACTGTAACCATGCATCTACCATATCTATGAGTCGGATATATTTGCACTCATATAGTAGCAAGATGGCGGCGTGAATAACATTGATGTGCCTTACATACCATGAGACATATTATCTTATCATCGGTCTTATGAACATGACACCTTCGGCAATTACAATACGACGATCCACATTTCATAATTAACTAGATCCAACAACTGTGAGGTAATCTTATTGCTCGGTTACAAGTTTATTGGCTTACCATGTAGCCTTGTAGTTTTGGGCCTATCTAATATCCGTTTTAATTTTTCGATAATGCTTACATAAATAACACTGATTTTAAAAGCCAAACCTGACATCACAGAATATTTGCTGCTTGTCAAACGAAGGGCACAATCTAATTTAGCGTATTCCTCTGCATGGGTACGGTAGTCTAAAGCGTCTTATTTCCATTTTGTTCAGCATGCGTTTGTATAACAATAGCAGGTGGTACATTGAGACAAGACCGATCAGCTGTTACATACTGTGTTATTTGTGCTTCCATTTGCATATTAGACAATAGTTATAGAAATGTACGGTCTATGCAATGCATAAACATACATGTGTCATACAACTGAAGTTTTGTATCTATATTTGTTGTTAAGGTTTTAAAATAAGCATATTTATCATTCCCTCAGCTGCGCATAGTACCTTTTTATTAATTCATCAACATGTACCACCAAAAGTATTTGATCAGCCAAACCAGTTTTGGGTGCAATATTTCAGCGTTCTTCTTCTATGCCTACAATCAAAGTTCGTTTTATAGCTCTCGATGATAAATACTAATATTTAATCAGTGGTGGATTAACACATGACACTGCTGATGTGCACGATCAATGATTATTTACCATTACACAACGTTCATCGATCGCAAAACACTAGTTTATTTTATATAACTGGTTCAGGTATAGACCTGACTACATTTGTCGGCGCTTTTACCTTTTGTAGTGACTTTGTGATAGGCAGCTGTATTCTGAAAAACAATCAATCTATCCCTTGCAACAATATCACGAAATACACATAATATTGTTCACAAAGTATCCCTCAATTAAATCGAAGATTGGTTTGCCTGCAACAGCAAACGCAATCACAAAAGACCACATAAAATTAAAACATCTACTTGGTATGTACATCGCTAACAATGAACATTTAAAAGCTTGAAAGCAAAGCCATGATCATAAGAACTAATTTAACGACCGATCTGCTAGGACTGTTCATTGGTAAAAGGTTGCGTATATACTAACAACCCGTGTCTGGATCTGTAGACCGAAAAGAATGCCTTCATTTTTAACGCTCGACTGGAGGTGTAGATCGACGCATGTGGCTAAGTTGTATGTATCAATTTGAAGGTAGCAACAAGCTTACTTGAAAGATGGACCGCGTACAATGCAACTCGGAAATAATGAGCAACTTCTTTTAAAATCACTTACAACGGTCTTGTATGAATAAATATTCCATCTTTAGCATTTGCGCATGGAGCCAAATATTAGCAGGGTCCAAACATTTATTTCATACAATAATCAGATATCGATGATTTATTTGCCAGGAACACTGTAAACAGTATTCATTGCCATGAATGAATATATGACCTCGTAGCTCATCAGCTGATGCGTTCAATCATGCGACAGCTCCAAACATGGTACGATTATTTTGAATATATATAATAAAAAATGAATATCTACGTAAAATGCATTGAACAAACACGCCAGTGGAATTATCAAAAAATGCGATAATTCCAATTTACCCACAATTCGATATTAATGTTACCATGCGTTATCGTTGATTATTTGTTTTAGTCAAATAAATTTTCGTGCTCGTGAAGTCTGTGCCAACTATGGTATATCAGTAAGTACATACTTTATCCGCAAAACTAGCAATTAATTGAAATCTTACATGACCAATGCATCCTAACTCCGTAAAATTGATGTAAAATTGATGTAAAAATGCAACACAAGAACATATCATAACATGCTTAAAATAAGGATACTTATATGAATAAATAAGATCGTGATGGTTGCCGAGCGATGAAGTGTGGCAAAGAGTTATCACTATTATATTCAGCCACAAACGTAGGCATGTTGTAGTAATATATTCCACTGCATCAAAGATGAATTTTTCCTAAGCAGCGTGACAGAATACAAAAGACAACACCAGGACGCATTTTCAATCCAAAGCATAAATCATTTGCAACAATTCAATAGTCTATGTTCATTGACCGGTCCCCAAAGAAAGGCTTTGCATGATGGCACATTGCGATTCCGTTGTGAGCATAAATACATTAACGGCCCACGTGATATAAATCATAATCGATAAACTTAAATTGTAATATTCATATAAAAGTATATGTTGTAACCATTTTGCTCCAAAAACGCATAGGGCTTGGGTTCATTTTGTCATTACAATGTTCGAGGAGCAGGCAAGAATATAGCTCATACGTTAAATTATCGCTGGAGGCAAGGGATTACACAGCTGCTCCGTTGTAGTGCAAAATGACAATAAATCAAATTTTACGACCTGCCGCCCGGGGCTGTTTCATTGAGTTTGTCGGTTTTAGACCAAATCCGATCGCAAATGGATCTCGTTAGATTACTAATAGTACAAGAGTTTCGACACGAATAATAAAGCAGTCAATTTTTCATCATATAAAGCACATAATGCGAAACACTATCTGTGACAATATCAATGCTTCATTACAGAATAATCGCTGGGATAATATTAATGCCTAATAATTGACTTAGTTTGAACAATTGATTGCATTTAAGGTATCATAATCAATTAATTGACATCAATTACCGATTGTAATGTTGCCCGAATCATATTCTTAGCTGCAATTACAAATTTCGGATGCAAAATGTAGGGGATATAAATCAAACATTCCTATCAGCACTAAATCGCAGGAGTCGTTACTATATCCTGTTAACTGGACTATAACTAATCCTCAAAGGCATATTAATCGATGTTCGATATCATACATTGCAGAATAAGTTCCATCCCCTGAACAGGAAGATAACGATTTTAGCGAAATATGTAACATAGCTGATACTTGACGACAAATTTATGTGGTTCGCTCCGTTAGCGCTATACCGCATGTTGATAAAACCTTTTAAATAATCCGTGATGTAGCACTGAATGTCCGTGATGGTAGGGTTGCTAAGAGAAAATTTTGTCGTGCGTTTCACGGACTGCGTAGCTGGGAGAGAACATAATCTTACTGATGCATTGCTCATACTTGCATAGGTGTACGAGAGATAGATAAATCGTTTGTACTCAACGCTCATTGAACACAATGTTACTCCTACTTGACTTACACACTAATGACCTAGTTACAACATTCTTGATGGACGTGCATTTTGATATTTATGGATATATATGCGGGACAGAAACATATGCAGGTGTTGATCGTACTGAATTGAAAACAAACCGGACAAATGTTGCTATTGCCGGACGTCTAATTGGTGTCAAGTTGCCCTAAATATTGACATTATTCTGAATGTGACCTATAAATCAATCGATAAAGGATCCACACATTCGGTGCTTCCAGTGGCTACAACCGATGTGATATTCCAATTATAACACTATGCCTCTATGATATGCTATTACTTATATAACAACAGCAGCAGCAGCAGCGAGTGTTCGCTTTCTAGTTGATTTGTTGATATGCCCAAATTGCTTGTCGGAGATTGGACTACTTTATTATCCATTGGGTAAGAATTTAATCAATGCTTGCCGCATATGGTTGAATTATTGTCCCATATGTCATACACTGCGGCGAATATTAGCAACCGTCTGTATTATTCCTGACTATAACTACTAGCGATAACAATGACTATTTATCCGTGCAGTGATATACATAATACCCCAACAGTGTTCTGTATTTAGTAAATATAAAATTGCATCATTTACAGCTACAATATTCCCGAGTTATCCGATACAATTCCTTAACAAGTGAATTTGACAACATATTTTTGTTCGGGAATATCGACATAAATAGGTAAGTTCCAAATAAGCCAGTGGTAAGTGAGAGATATACGAGGCATCATCAGCATAAACACCTATAGTGAAAGGAAATCATTAGTTCATTGCGCCGGCGGTTGTGAAAGCATGGAGGACGTATTTCAGGGTCATTACCGAATTTATTTTCCCTCTAGAGGCAAATTATTTAAAGTGCGATTAGTGCACCGGAAACTAAGGTATACTAAGCATTTTTCGACTGAGACATCGAAAACGATTTGCCGAAGGGTTCTTCATAGGTCATCTGTCTCTCATATGTAATCAATATTGCAAATCGAAGTCTTGGACCTTTTGTGGTGAGTGTAGGACACTTCCTCAAAATTGACGCATTATAAAATATGATAATGATAGACGTTCGTTGTGCAGTTTATATATGCAGAAAATGTAGATTCATGGGACATCTTGCTCAGTCCATAGCTTAGCGATTGCTTTTAAAACAAATTAAATATACGCCTACATTATAACCATTCGAATGAGGCAATACAACCTGCATCACATATTTTAAATCTTTCGTTTTACGACGCTACGTCTTCTAATTTTTACAAGTGCACAACAGCACCATAAGCAAAGTAACGTATTTGAAGAACATTATTAGACATGCAAAATATTTCTCTCCCTAATGTACAAATTGCAAACTTATACTTTATATTTTACACAATTAGTTCTCTATGTCAGTAGTATACTTACAATTCGTGCAAGCGTGCGTTTGTGAATAATAAACTATATAATTCACTAGCCGCGTTTGAATATGGAGCTCATATTGAACAATACCTTCACCGGCGTGCAAAAATGGGGCTTTATTTGCGATTTTTCCTATGCTGTCGCGCGCATATTATTTGGCTTCTGCATCCGTTATTGTTGGAGAAAATATCGAGCTGAACGTTGGCATGATTTTGCGAATGCCAGCGATTCTCAGAAAAGGCATTAGGATGACGCACTCACATAGGGTTTGCAGGTATTTATTATATAAAAGGACTGCCAATACTTGCCCAAACCGAGCGGAACTCCGGACGTATTTGAGTGAATTTTTAATATAGAATAAGGGTTTAGTACACAAAGATTTTCTGTGTAAATTAATGACACTTGATGCTGAACTAGGTGTTTGAGGTATACCGTTGTTTCCGGCAGACAATGGCTTATTGTGAGGCAATTAGATACTAGCGGAAAACGTAGACAATGACTAAATGGTGATATTAAAGTTATGCATTTCCTAAACAATTATGGGCAATGCTCGTGTAACACTCTCAATCGTGGTAGCAGCACCACGGCCTCATTTCATCAGTCATTAACATGTTCAAAAGCTTTTAGGGTCCATTCGTAATTTGTCGATTACTCCTCTGTAAAATGTACGGTATATGTATCAACTATTGTTAATACGGCCGACGCGATATGCGCATGGCTAGGCGTTAATAGGACCTGGACACGAACAAGGCAATTGCATAGCTCGGTCTTATTATTATGAGGCAAAACAAACATCTTGTTTCGAACACGCTGAAGAGCACGATCATAGTGGCAATAAAGCAAGAAAGGTCGGTCTTTGATCAATGCTATGCTATCAGTAAAGTCTTGCCGGGACGACAAGTGCATTCTAGTGCTGAGACGGCCTTCAACCAGATGGTTTAGTAATATTAACGCACACCCACATCCTATCAAGCGTTGTCTCCTTACAACAGGGCTGGTTATTGTATGATAGCGTTGAGATATTTTGCGGCTGCGGCAATCAATAGTTGATTAATTAATTGCGCTACCACCATAAAATAGGCTACATTTTGCAACCACCTCTTTCAAAAGCTCATTCGCTATTGTAAGTAAAGGCTTCAATATGGGAACCCTTATGGTAGGTGCATGGATGACCGTCGGTGTCTGGTTAACAGCGCTACAATATAATTCAGCGATAAAACATGATTACACATCGTAGTTTATGGCAAAACCGTAATTACGAAATATGTACACATTATATATATTCATGGAATCGGCACAGAGTAGATTGTTGTACTGGTCAGCGAAAAATGATTTAAACGCAGAAAAAGGCTGCTTTTAGCAGTCGGTAATAGTAATACACTACAATTAGGCTATGTTAATTCGGTTAATGAATCGAATATGGAACTTCCAAAGCATGTCTAGATTTGGAGCAAACCCGTTTAACACAACTATGGGAACTGGTATGTGCGCAAATGGTGTCCGTTAGTGACCGTTTCTATTCAATATGGACGTCGGTTGACAATTTCATGGAGTTGGGGACACGTTTCATGATGATATAGAATGTATTTTGTCGATTATATTCATTTATTAACTTTAACATGCCAGATGCGCAAATGGCTTTCGCTGGTTTTCTGTCTATGTACTTCTATTGTCAGAGTCGAATAAGAAATAAATGCATCCTTTCCATCATGCGGCTTTATTGATTCACAGCACGAAATGGTACCAACTTATTTTTACATGAAGGTCACATAAGCGTTATCATCTAGATAATAGTCAAGTAAATTGTGATAGAGGCTAGAGGCTTAGCGCTCTTCGTAAATAGTTAATACGGGATGAGAGGCTAGTGAAATGACAACTGTATTAATGTTTATGAACCTAGGGTGCAAACGGTAATACCTAACAAGCGTACTACCTTGGTGTTATATTGTAGCGCACATAATGATGAAAGCTTAGGTGGAACTTGAGTCAGCTAATTCTTTGTTAGAGCGCCAATTGATTCAATGTTATAATCACCGTTACCTCATGTGAAATTTGAGGCTATGCATATAGCCATATAAAGAATGCTTCACATATTTGCCTCCGACAAACAAGGGTTGCCCTTTTATCAAGATGCATACCAATAATGAAAAGATAGGGTGCTTCATTGTAAGGGACGATTTGCTCATGGCTATCTGACGCTGCACGTATTATAAGTGTCTCTTCACTCACGGATCACATCATCAACATTCAAAACACAAATATTGCAGCTATATAGTATTTTAGCGTACCTTGTATATAAATAATGTGATATTGGCAAACGAGGTTTAAATTCATGCAGCATATTCAAATTACATTTAGTTAAACTTTATGATCCATGATTTTTAGATGTTTGAAGGGAAGTAGATAGCAGCTATTATAAATTGGGCCGATCAATATGCTTCCGGGTTAGGATTATGGCATCTATTGCTAGGACATTTTCATTGGCCGCAAATAACTCATCGGCTGTCTCGTTACAACGTAAGAGCCATTAAATTAAATAACTGCATAATAATCGAATATAAAAGTGTAGCTGACGATACTGGTCATTGGTAGACATATTTATAAGACTGAAGAGCAGGAAGACTTGTGGCTAAATATTAATAAATAGCATGCTGTGTTAATCTCCTCACGCTAAATGCATATCTAGTTCCTTAATCGGGAAATCTAATCGTTTGCATGGGAATACCTGATTGATTGTAAGTGAATGAAAGTAAGTACTTATGCTATCAATATTGCAAGCAAAATATGACTTTCTTCATGATATAGGTTTGATGCCATGGCTGAACTGTCGTATCTGTTTTATGTGATGAATTAAATGTGTCTGATCCTTGTGATAATTATTTTCCTAATTTGGAAGACACGTCAACAGAGCGTCTGAACTTGTATATACTAGACTTCGATATCCGTGCACACGGCCACTCCAAAAAATAATACATTATTTCAAAATTATTTGCGAGCGGGTCAATTGGCATGTCTGCCAAGCATGTTAAATATGTACTAACCCTTTGTAGACAAGATAAGGCAAGAAAGTTGGCAAATTGGTTGCCGTTATGCAATAACTCACGAGCGGATACCGCCAAGTTTCGTCGATTTACGCGTGATGTCAAATCGCGCGTTTACCTTATATTTATCAAAACGCCTATATATTTTGCTTTCCTTAATGATAAACGGTTAATGAATGACAGTGGCAAAACGAGCACCAACACTAAGTTCCTTGCATATGCAATGAGGTTCGGTTAGCCTAGGGCGGAATAGCGCAAATTATATATCCGAAGTCAAGCAAATGCACATAACATGTTGGTTAGCGGTTTGTCGCACTCAGAGATCGTGAATTAGCAATCTACATTCGCATGAGTGACCAATTTTACGCCGCATTTTAAGTCAAAATTAGTCCTCATGACTTCCTGTCTGTAGCAATAAAAACGAGCCGAAATCAATGCGGGTTGGGTTGTTTTCAAATATCATTTAGTTATAGAGTAATGTGTGCATCGCTATCCAGCGTTCTTAGTATTCGTACAGCCTGAATTTCAACGCTCATTGCTCACCAATTTTCGAGCAAGCGCTACGTCCAATCATTTATGTATGTGATCCAGATCAGTCATAGTAACCGCAAATATATATCATAGATAATGATGTTAATATGAGCGATGTCAATTCATGTATCTATAACATAGGTCAATATCGAACGATTTATACATTCAATGATATATGGCTGTTTAATTTGGTCATTCATTCATCAAGATAGTCATATATCACACGTAATATGTACGATTTTCTGCCATATTCCCTTAACAGTGCGTGATGAACGTTCAGCTTAGACATTTGTATATAACCTCTGTTTTGTAAAATATATTTACCCAAGGGTTTTGATTAATTGTTTCAGTTATACATGCAGCTGCTCTCGGACAAATTAAGAGCCGTTCTACCAGATAACTGATTCATGGTAAATTGATAGTTACAGCTGATACTCTATTGCAATATTCAGCATGCCATTTGATATCGTTCGCAATGCTAATAATAAACGGTGATATAACCTCACAAGTGGAAGCGTAATATAACGAACATGTTATATGAGCAAAAATTAATATTCTGTCGAAAGATAACTCGCACTAAGTTATTCAAATTTACTAAAACTGCAATATGATAATTGGTGCTCTCGTCCCTACAAATTCCATAGAAAATACGTTTTTTTCGTATATGGCGTCCTTTACACGCCATTAAAAAGTACGTATATTCCATTGCTGTCCATATTCGTTGCTGTTGTAAATTTAAGCACTAATGAAGTACCGAAATGGGAGTTACACGGGCGCTAATTAATTTTCCGTTAAATCAGCCCCGCAGTTATGAATGTTTTAGAGCAGCCATGATCGTACATTTTGTGTAAATGTGACATGTAGCAGCGGATGTTTATAATAACCTACAATGCCAATATTTTTCGCTCTGTTACATCGTTTAATTATTGTAGTACAACTCATTTAGATTCACATATCTGTCTCGCTTCAAGAGTAGCGATCGGCGTAGACATAATTCTATATTATGCGACACCTAGCAGAAGGGGCCGATCGATATATATAACAATTATCAAAAACGATATAACCAGCGTGTAAGGCGCGTTGGCGACACTTTCTCAGTAAGCTTAGAATATTCTGGACTTAATAAAGCTCAACACGTGTTGGTATCTGTGAAATATTATCATTACAGCAATTGTTCGTAGTGATCCTATTGATATTATGTACCGTGTTCGCTCTAAGCAGCAATTGAAAACTTAGATTTCTACCGAATGTATATTGTATTTTGTCATTATAGAACCCACAAAGGCAACACACTGAGAAATCATACAGTCCAAGTAGTATGTTGTACATCCTAGAATGGACACGCTTAGCGCAAATGCTGTATACAACATCCATATGCTAGGTAAGTCGCCATACAAATCCGAGTGCATACTGATATGATGTACGGTGTATCTGCATCAGGCAGAACAATTGTTGGGTTTAGTGTGGAATGATACATAATAAGGAAAAGTCTACACCAAGTTGCAGCAGAAAACGGAAACAAATTATCAGTGACTTAAATGTCGTATCGTGCATGCCAACCTACGTTGCGGGTAAGATTTTAATTAACATGGCTGGTAATCGTCAATAAGTAATACATATGAGGTGACATTTTTGAAAAATATGGATCTTTAACTTTATATTAGAAATGTCAAACATAACTGTATAATATGTTTTTGGGATATTTGTCTAAATGGTAGTCAATGCATGTATGTAGTAGCTGAGTCGTGTGCGGCGCATTTATTCGTAAGAAGATCATCTGCATGAGGGGCCGTCGAATGTGCATGCACAACTTGCATCGGTTATCTCCGTTCGCCATTTTTATCAGTAACATTTCACTAAGAATTGTTGTCAGGCAAATTCACCGCAATTAATGTACAAAGCCTCAAAACCCACACATTTTAAATTTGACGGATAGAAATCTAATCTCAGACAGTGAGCAAATACAAACGTTCGTTGAACGCTATGGTAAAGCCACCATTCTATCATGAGGAGAGTCGTAAGATTGCTCACATCAGTCACAAACGAAATGTAGTAATGTTTTTCCGGACGTTGGTTACGTTAAATTATGCTGCCTTGGATAATATATTTAATCAGGGTGCTGCAAGAAAGTTGACCCGATAGCATGGTTGCTCCACTTGCCTATTGCCACCAGTCATCTATAACCTTTTCTCTGCCGATCCAGTCCCCAAAGCCTTTTTTGATAAATAACTGACATAACGTGTGACAGGGGGTGCGACCATACTGCTCTCTTAGGATTATATGCCACAAGCTCAGTTTATTAACTGTTTCAGTGTAAAACCATGAGAAAGGTATAAGCAAGCTGCTTAATATATGCAATATTATTTGCGAGGAGATACGCTGCTTGAGGGGTCCCCCTATATGCACACATGACTGAAATTGATCATTTTCGTTTAGTCGATATAACTATAAGCTTAAGATCATTGGTTTATGCTGCAAAATTGCAACCATAATAATCGGGTTTTACACAATGAATGGTCATATGGTATGGTCCACATGCTCTACTGAATAGAAATACTCTTATCGCAAAAGCAAAACTCGCGATCACGATCTTTATGCGAAATGCAGGAAAGCCGAAGGTAGTATACAGGAAAGAAGCAACTACATGGATTATTTGTGTTGGCAATGTTTTAAATGTTCATATTGGTAGCAGGTAGCAGATGAAAAATGTGGAATTCGTTTTAGGTCGCACTGCCGGGATGAATAATTGAGGCTAGTAGATAACATATCTGACCAAATAACGTTACTTAGGCCGGAGAATGCTTACAAAGGTGCACGTTTTAA
Organism: Urechis unicinctus; assembly: GCA_034190875.2. Lineage (NCBI taxonomy): Eukaryota > Metazoa > Annelida > Polychaeta > Xenopneusta > Urechidae > Urechis > Urechis unicinctus. Next base: position 16,313,399 of record CM067349.1, on the reverse strand, counting down.
AGAAACTGTCCATAGCAATTCAAGCAAATATTGTACTCAGATCTTAAATAATGGCACATTTGCGATCTATTCTGCAATTGATCACAGCTGATTGTGCTATAGCGTCCATGATTGCAGTATAATCATTAACTTTTCCAATAGGTACTGCTAAGAGAGAGAGTTATTAACGTGAATGATCATTACATCTTAATTATGACGTAATGGCATTGGGAATATATAACATGAGAATGTCACACCTGCCAACATAATCAACATGGTCAATGCTATTGTGACTACAATGCACCATATATATTGGTCGCTGCCATCAAATATATATCGAACTGCCCTTTGATAGGATACTGTCGTCCAGATCATTGAAATTAGAGCGTTGTTGTTCAATGACGCTTATACGGTATCATGTATATATATCAGATATGGTGAAGTATTCGAATCTATTCGGCTAAGCGCCGTACGATTTACATGAAAGCAGGGCGAATAGCTCAACATTTCGAATGCATACATGAATGGCATTTAATCGGAATAACATTTTCATTAGATGAAGGCTACGCGGTAATTGTGTTTTGCCTTTACCATAGTGGAGGGTTATTTCTATTAGCGAGCAGGATCACTCATCCTGGTTATCTTATCTTAATGATTAAGCTCATGCAAACTTCCGACAAAACCAAGTCGCTACTACTTAATGTTGCTAATCAATACAACCACAAGATGGGAAAGGTTAACGTGCTTCTCCGATTCACATTATAATAAAAAATACAACATAGTCGTGCGATCTTACAGAATTACATGTCATACGAACGTTAACATAGGACGACAACGGTGTGAAGGCACGGATGGATTAGTTAACGTTAAGATGTGTTATATATCCACCTCTTAAGATACACCTCTGACGGATCAACCCATGCAGTATGTCATGATCTACTGTGTCAGTAGCCAAGATAAACTGAACAATAGTAGAAGCATAATCCTGGGCACTATCATTCTTGACTCGAATAAGTGAAGTTTCAATAATATGACCTTTGATGTAACCCGGCTAAAAACCGTAAATATAACCAGGTTTACTCATGCGTTTCAACTATCAGCATTGCCACTATCTTTTCTGTAGGCGTTTATAGAAATGCCGTGGTGGAGAGAGGCCAGTAGTGCGTTTAAGATTTTAATGTTTGTTTATTATTTGCAAGGGGTATTACAACTGATTTCTTACAGTGTGAAGGCACAGTTCGTTACACATTAATGACGATTGTAATGTAAAAAGTAGTCATCTTTTACCATCTACGTGTTGTTCTGTGGTAAACCATTAGTCCAACATCTTACCACGACCTAAGAGGAAGAGGTGACAACTGCTCCCTGTTGTAGTGTAACATCATGATTGCAATTACAGCATATATACATCCATGGTATATTATTTAGACACCAAAATGTAGCCTGTTTAATGGTGGGAACACAGTTAGCTTATTGGCGGGCGTTCGCGACATATCCTTGGTCGTCCGACAAGGCCCTATCTTTGAGTGCTTAGCAATGAAGTAAGACTGGGTTTTCCTGTATTATCGCTCTTTATCATGTTCTGATGGGATAGAGCTGCTTGTGGATCTACCTTATACTTAGACGCGGCTAAACGATGTCCTCGTTTGTGGAATTAGTCTCCTCTATCAGATGACAATTATAACGGCTGTGAATCGTTACTCCCCGTTTTATCTATTTATACTTCTTTATGAACTATGGACAGATACCGCTTGGTTAGACCTGATAAAACTGTTACTTTAAGCAATCTGGGGGCAAAATGGCAACATAAAAGCAAAATAAACTTATCATTTTCTATTATTTATCTGATGAGATTTTTCTGTTAGCAATAATTCAATAGGCTATTACAAGAGGCTCGTCTATGTTGCAGTAACATTTTATTTTAAGACAGACAGTCTCTAAATATATAAGGTATATTTTCTTAAAACAGCCCGTCATGCGTCTCATTAGATGTTTGCTTTCGTGATTTAGAAAACATCAAAACGTAATGAACATTTATTCACATACTGTGAATAAATACGCACAGAAGAGGCCGTAGATATTAATAATGACCCCTAGTCAACACCAATCGAGCGACAAAGCGCGGTATGTGCAATAATTAAATTAGGTTAAGTTAAGTTTTGTGGAGGCTAATTAATGCCAGTGGTTAGTACTTAATACAGGCAGTAGTACAGGGGGGGGGGGGATGTCAAGCTCAACAAGGGTTTTGCAATGCACTTAGTTCAGTGGTATCGTGCCGTACATGCATGTAAAGGCATTAGTACATATTATTACTGAATCTTATGCATTGGCAAATATAATTGCAATAGGGAATGCAGTTAAGCAGGAACCATTTGACATAGCCAACTGTTACAGTTATACGTTATCGTGAAGGCAGGCATAAACATGCCTTCGAGCGTTATACTTTAGCTCTCCGGTTGTGGGCACTCACTACTCATGCTTATCTACCATGTTTTCCTACTGGCATGTCTTCGCAACGGTGTAACCTTTTCGGCCTTTTCAGTCGCGTGTTTCTTCTCTTCACGGAGTTGGTGAATTACTGATTTACAAAGCTGCTGAACACCAAGTTGTGGAAGCTAAATACAGCTCGACATAACGCCGTCAACGTGTACTCATCAATTGATTACATTACCTAATCACACTTTACACACACTAACACATTTAATGTGCCGAACCTGTCAGTACCTGTGTGGGTTGTGTATTATAGAAGAAGGGGTCATTTAATACCAGACTGTTGTTGTATTCTATTTTATGTCCGGCCGACTCCTATCAATTGCTCAGGGTGTTACCTGAGGCTATGTTGAAATTCGGCTATGTGTTTTGCGTTAAGCTCTTCTTCTCGGGTCATTGCTTGTGCAGATCTACGGCGTTAACTACTTGCAGATATAACGCTCAGTGCTGCAAATAGTAACACCTATTTACATGATATGTTATCTGTATTACTTATAGCTTGAAGCATTGTATGCGTTGAGGGCGTTTAGCATTGCGGACCATGAAACAGTATTCTATATTGTGAAAAGACTGTCGATATAGCATGAAGTTAAAACTAAGCTAATACAACTAAAATTTATGATATCCTAAATCCTCAGAGAGACGCTTTGTTACCGCTATGTTTTACTGCAAATAGAAACGTCGCCCTGGGGATTTGGTATATTTCGGTTACTGGGTTATATTATGCCTAGTCAATGGCAAATGATAAAAAATAACAATTACGCATTTACGTAGCACATATGTGGGTGTTAAATATACATAGGCAACTGGTCTGATCTAAAAATTATTTAACATTAATGACAAAATTTCGTTGCAACACATAATGCAGATGATTGTGAAATGCTCATTGGGATTATGTTTCTAAATGAGCCTGGATGTCACACAATAACCATCAATTGTTAAGGCCAAAGCAGAAGCATAAGGGCTTCATATTGGTCGGAATGGTGTAATGCATCGGTGAATATTGAGAGCCTTAATATACAAAGCATTGCGATTCCTACGCGTTAAATGTAGCTTTGGTCACACGTCTCTAATGCATATGCTCCGTCTTATTTTATGAAGCAGGACCTTACAATGACAGCCTTACACAACTTGTGCCGATTGCTTTGCACCTGCTAGATAAGAATACATAACAAATGGTGAGGAATCCGGGCTAACTGCATTCATGATGAGACAACAGCAAGTTATTCTTTCTTATCTACCAACTACATGCCTCGCAAAATGCCGTCTCAATGCTCTGGAGTCCCGATATGTTATGTCATATTTTATTCTAACATTTTAGTTTAAAAAATTGTATGTTGAATTTCAGCTATATTGACGTCTTACAAATTATTATTATTTTCGCTACCGTAGCTATAATGTATATTCGAATGAGATCTATTACCCGTCATGTTTCTCAGAGGGTTCTAATATTATATCATATATCCTAATTAGCCAGAGAGAGATGTATAAGAGCGCTGTTTGTTGTTATGATGGTTTAATTCACCAGAACTTTCACAGGTCAGTTCATTATACATCGGGCAACTTCGTAAAACTGGAATGAGTATAAAACATTCTATCCGGTCTAGCAGAGCATATGCAGTACTTCTTGCCGAATTGCCCAAGTTAACCCTTCCCAATTGGTCGTTGCCCGCTCTACGTAATGTCCGTCTAGACACGTCATCACTCCCGGTGTGCGAAAGGAAATGAATGTGGAATAGATACAATGGTTAAATATTCAGGCGGAGGTATTTGGTCAGTGAACCATTCATGTTCTTACATTGGAGAGGTTTAAATAAAAGATCAGGTTTATACAAAACAACCGCAATACGATTAAGTTATGGGTAAAGCGATTTGTCGTATAAAATTGCACCTAGCCTCTTCACAGCACATGGCTATTCCATGAAAACTGAGACAATTTCACAGCTTATACATTGAACCTGCAGGAACTATTGGGAATGCTGCCTTACGAGATCGTGTAGGTCGTAATCTCTGTCATAAACTTATTTCGTTATCTATCAGAAAGGTTGCCGAGGTGTGACATCGAAAAAAGGGTCATTGGTGATTGGTGGGGAGGAGTGAATAGTGCGACAATGAAATTATATCAACCGCTATAAATCGCACATAACCCATGGCTGTATGAGTTACCTTCAATAGGGATTAACTGATATACATCTTCTATAAATCGTATCCTGGAAGAAATCTTGAGTGGGTGAACAACCAGCGTCAGGATCATAGCGATTCATAGGGTAGTTTTTTCCAGGACTCATTCCCTCTCTAAATTAGATGGGGTAATACTTTTTGACAAAGCTGACAATGAAATTTCTAGACAAATGTAGTATATTTTACACAGAGTGTCAGCTTTAAGATAGCAGACCTGCCAAATATATAAAACTGGGTTACGTCTCGGCCACGTTTCATACACACCGTGATACATTACAGCGGTCAGCTAAAGGCCGAGGCTCTTACACACCTGGACACGGACTTTGATGTTGGAATTGGCTGATTTATTAATGATTCAAAAGCTACATTTCCCTTTTCTTAAGCTCTCGGGTTTTCATAGCACATAAACATAAGATCTTCATGCCAAAGTATTTGGATGAGGCTGAGAGACATTTGCAATCGTGCTTCGTGAAATAATGCTTCATGTATTGCTATATCTACATACATACATTGGTTGGATTTCAACAAATATATCGTATGAATCCAAGGCGCAAAAACGCTGCCCAGTTAATTGGTTTTCTGCAATTGACCTTGCGTTGCTTACTATGAAACTGTTAGATATCAGAACATTACAGTAGCTTAGTTTGTGCTTTTGCGAGATATGATACATGCGTGTATGCTGACATGCTCTTGCCTGCATGTTTCGCCGGATGGTGTTGCATGTTTTAACGGTCGCATTTACAGAGCTAACACAAGCACGCAACATATACACCTTTATTGAAACCTTTATTGCATATGTGTTACTATAGTCGGAAAGAAAAGTGTTGCAGATAATCTACCGACAATTTTCTGCTTACAGTCGCATCTTAACGCTAATTTTGTGTGTATGTATGCACACACGTTGTCTATCAGAACGGCGTCATATTGAGATGGAAAAACAACTCACTACAATTGCAATTGCATGCATATAACAACAGCATCCTACATGCATTAGGAATATTACTATTGCTAATTTGTGGTTATAATGGGACAGTGTAGTGTCTAAGAACACATAAAGTATACGCTATATTACTTGCTACCCCTTAAGCTGCCTCCAATCGGTTTTCAGGCTTGTATCTTTACTAATCGTAGCCTACCAAGAGAAGTGACAGTTATAGTGTGATGGTGGCTAAACTACCTGTCGTGTTAACTCCACTGTATCAATCATCTCTGGCTGATTGCATTCCCCGCGGATCGTATATTGGTCTTAGGCTGTCACATAAGAATGCCGTTTAACCACTATGTCAGTTTTGACAAAGCTCTCTGTCATGTATGAGCACAATGTAGATTGTTTATCATGAAAATTTTCGCGTGAAATGCGGAATATTGTATTTTTCCCACGTAACACAAGCAAAAACAATAATGATCGCTCTTTTCCTAAATACGGCGTTTCTCCATAAGTACTCAGAGTTCATACGAATCTGCCTCATATAGTGTACAGTAAACGTCATTTACTTCGGCAAAACGTGCCAGCGAAAGATGCAGCTGCAAAGGATCATCGGCCAATTGTCACAAAGATTTGAGCAACAAATGTACAGCGGTCAGGCGTCGGTAGCGTTGGATTATATTGGCAAGTCGACTCGGTTTGATATGCTTCGTGACGGCGTCCATCGTGCGTGAGATAAGGTTATTTTACCCGTCTGAAATTTTCTGAGGGCTTGTATTAACTATTCATCATGCTGTTTTTCATCGATTATGCATCGGCTCTGTTAGTACTTCGCTATCACGAGCTTGCTGCTTGTCACTATTTCGGTCACAGAGCGTGAGATGCGTTATCTCAATAGATCACCGTTTTATGATATCATCCAAACACTGCTCGACACCCATACAGGTGAGATGTGTGTAGGTACCTAGCCAGTATTGGCGATTTGTTATGATCTTAACCATTCTTGTGGGTAATTTGAAAGTTGCATCATATCAATAGGGTAGATGACAACTGTAATAAATATTGGTAAGCATTGCGCGATACTATGATAAGCATGAGTTCAACTAAAGAAAATCCGAAGTTTTACGCGTGAGAGTACCTTCCTCTTTTCTAATATCCCTACTCCTCCCCCGCTTGCTCTTCACCAAATGAAAATGTGTCGATGATTTTCAAATGCATATCAAAATGGGGTTAATTAATGTATACAAAACATGCGAAAGATTACATTAACAATACAATAACGAATATCAAACTTTTATACTCGGCTCGATATTATGGTTGACCTTTAAATTACTTTATGTTCAACGCAAATGATGGAAAGTCTAAAAAGTGATTGATACATTGGTATCTTAACTCAATAATTTGCAATTTGTTTGAAATAGCTAGTGTTTTTAATGTTATACCTTCACTAGCAACTCGGTTTGATTATATATTGCACATATCATCTCGCCATATATGTGAGCACCCCATGCATATTTCACGAGAATTCATTCTGCTGAACCACTATGCAAATCATTAAGCCTACTTGATGAAGTGGTCGACAAACTAAGCAGTTAACCATTAAACTGGCCAGCACTATAGCTGAAAGCAAACGCCTATGTCACCGCTTGTATTGAATAACGAACGACGAGATGTTAATGACTAGCGGAACATATCTGATCTGTTATTGTTAAATCATCGGAGAGTATGTGCGCTCAGCTTATTTATTTAATACAGAATATTTGCCGACCAATGCTTCAAAGTGGCAAACACGAACCATTCTAATGGCACATGCTTGCCTGGTCGAGGATTAAATGCACTTGCAGCACATATTTCAATAAAAAACAACAAATTTATGGATCGGACATTACTTCCAGGGCTCACAAACTCACTTTGAGTGTTGACGGACCGTTTTTGCTTCTGATGCAGATATTGAGAGCATGCATCCAAAGGTCAGATCCAGTCGATCATTGCCGAAGTCGAGAGGAAGTTTTTGTATTTTGCCATTACGACGAAAACGGACTGGTAATTTCATACAATACGTTCCATACTTGACACTTTCGGTAGAATCCTTTGTGGGTATTTAATTGCAAAAAGTCAGGATCAATGATGCACACCATGGTTCATATGTGACATTAAACAGGATATCAAAAATATAATATCGATATCAATGTCAAAACGTACGATTACACCAATCGTAATATAGCTAAATCGTACCTAGCTTAACATCAAATAAAATATTTGCATGCAATGAAACCAGGGTTCAGCATTAGTTGTATCATGTGTCCGCATTTCATCAGCCAATTATGGATACACAGAATATGTGAACATTTTACCGATGCAACTGCACAAAGCTACGCTATTGTTCGGCTTGTCGTAATGGACATCAGTAGTGATAGATGTGTGACAATAAAATTACAATCCATCTATTGTGGTTGCGTGATTACACTTGATTACTCACGCAGCCCCGGTCGCATCCTAACAATTATATACACAGTGTAAACATAACCAGTGGCTCACCACTGCGGATTGACGTTACTGCTTATCAGTCAATAGGATTACCTTTCATACATGCGTTGAGATTCATACTCGCTCGCCATACGTTAACTAAAGATCGCACCAATTAAGTAACAAGGTACTATGTTTCTATAGCAATATATTTTATCTACCATGCGTAGTAGCGAATTTTCTTATATGTACTAATATAGCACAGCAATCAGCATTATCGTACTCTATCGTATTTTCATGTTAATGTGCCGGTTCAGGCTAGAAATTGTCGTTATATGAACTAAATGCGATTAACCTAAAAAACAAATACAAGAATCGGATAAATTCTCAAGTCGCCATCTTAAAGAAGGGGAGTATCCGTTATCAGCACCACTAGCCGAAGCCTAGAAAAACATCGCTTCAGTTCCTTGTCTGATCGATTTAGTAAAAAAACGGAAGAATTTGTGGCGTTCGTAGCTGATATATTGATTTTTTACTGCATGTCAGAAATCATCAGGTAAGTAGACTTATCCTATAGCTTGGGTAATCCAGTTAATAGTTGTTGTACCGACAAATTGAACCAATCTTCAAATAGTTTTCTTAAGCGCTTGCATATTTTTGCATCCTGTGAAAGGTAGCGATTAACTTCGATGCTGCCTTCATTAAGCAGCCACGGTTCTAGTCGCTTTGTAAAACCTTGATCTTGCGTTGACATAATTCTTTCCTGTGCGTTAGATGAAATTCTCATACTCCTCGCATATCCATATTTTTCCGCAAAAAAGATGCAATTGCAGCCTTTTGAAACAGTGAGTCTTGCGGCGGCGCTGTGCCTACTCTCTCGCAAAAAAAATATAATCGCAAGCGTGAGATACTTGCCTTATAAAGCTTTACGAGCCGTCTACATCTAGCCATCGGTTTCATTCCCACCACGTGATATTCTCTGCACGGCACCTCGTGCTGATTGAGACTGGTTGCTATTGCACTTATTCACATTTTCACCGATTTTTAGATAAATAACGGCAAAGAGAGCATTAATATTTGTGCCTCATGATATATCTTCCATAAAACAGGCAATCGACAAATATATCCCTATAACAAATATGAAAGGCCCCAACTCATAATGTTATCTTATCCAGCCCGAAACGGAACATTGGCAACAATGCACGTAAAATGCACTCGTACATTAATAATTAAACGAGCACCAAGTTTGTAAGGCTGAATAATGAGTGCGACCTCTTCCTCTATTGCAGCAAATCCATTGTCAAAATTTGATTTAGGGTAGAATGGCACATTCATTATCACCAAATTCTCTTTTAGCATTTAAGATGAGGGACGAAACGCCACATTGTAATAATTTATACATGATAATTAACTATTGATAGGTTTACTACTCTGTTATCAACCGGATGCTGATATTGTTCAGCTGTGCACCGGACGATTTCACAAGCAATGTTTATCAGATCCAGACATCCAAAAACTGACCTTATTTAATTTTTTTCCCCGCTCCAACGTAATCTCTTAAATTTATGCCTGGAAAGATGTTCACAACATGCGTTAACGCCATGTGTACCAAGAAGCTCTGTATTATGAGACGAAGGGAACGTGCTCGGTAAATACATGTTACAGTTCATGGTCATTGGCTGCGTAATTGGCAGGTAGTATTATTTAGAACCTGCAATGCCGTAAAGCAATTATTGCTGTCTGTTGTGGCGATAGACAAACATTTGGCTTAATTATTGAATGCAGATTGTCTGATTACCAGTGTCTTATCGCGGCTGATACGAGTCATGAAAACAAATTGTCTACCAGACCGTTTGCTGGTGAATACAAAATATGCCACGCCTACAGGTATTGCTTTATTCTGATAGAGCGCGGCCAACAACGACATATGTGTTGATTGATAGGCCGTAGTAATTGTTGCATTTTTGACAGTAATCTCATGACGGACAGAACGCCATATGCTGGGATGATACATCATCCTTTATCATTGCCAGTACTTTATTATGGGTTGCGGTCTGCACGATACATCAGGACATTAAGCTTCCGAAATGATCTATCCTGCAGCTCCAGCCGCTGATAATCGGCATGTTAATGTAAAAGAGAGGTTGACAAATGGTAAAAAAAAAGCGGAACCCACCTTAATGTCGAGACCCTCATAATTCATTTGCAGACACATATGGCTGTTTACGCATAGCATATTTGTGAGCCAATTCAAATGGCAACTCCGAAAGCCTTGTCATGCATTTACGAAAAGTTAGTTGAGTGAATGCGACCAGCAGTGATGCGTCAAGGGAATAGCGATGTTGAAAACCGTCGCAAAAGCAGAAGCAGCAAATGGTCGCAACACGAAAAAAAGAGAAATCTACCCAAAGAGCACTGAATGCAAACACGTCTTCATGCGCAATGATGTGTTTTCGAATATATTCAATCAATTGTGCAGCCTATTTGGGCACTATACCAAACAATGGTATCCACCTCTTTCAAAACATCTGGAAGAATTATTACTTGATTGACTAAAAACCTCAAGTTCAGCGTCATTTCAACCAGGTTTTATTGCGAATATATTTTCCAGCAGCTATCAATAGATGATAGCTTAAGAGCCATTCTGTTCAATAATAAGCGTTACGTGTTGCTCCACTTATTTACGGAACTTTGGTCTGCTCGGGTAGCCTCCTCACAACAGCGAGTTGGTAAAGCAATACAGTGCTTCGCAAATGCCCTCTTTAACTATGATTGCGTCATAGTCCAATGTAGCCTTTGATTATATAATGGTTGCTGCCTATGTCGCAAGTTGACAATACAATCCCATTCGCAGTATGCTTCGTCAAGAGTAATATTCACAGATTGATGGAGCCACCAAATTGTATTAGTATAAATCCACAGCCGTGAAAAGGTTCCTGCGTCAGCATCATGCATGGTCAGGTATTACGAGAACAAGGCAGAAAACAACATTATCTATTTGCCGATTCAGACGTGCTCCAATAAAGCATGCCCCGCATAGGCAAATGTTTCAGAAAAAACGTATGCACACCAATGATGTTACATCGAGAGCAGCGTCACAGGAGCGGCACCTGATCTATATTTCAAAATTGGGTCTTCATTTACGACTCTCAAGGCGCTCAAATTTCCTATGCGTTGCGCAACAATTTATCCATAAAAAAGTAGACGCCAGTTATGTGCAAACTGCGAAGAATATTGATACTTCAATATTGCTGAAACTGTAGTGCATGTTATGTGCCTTTTCATTGTGTTTGCGTTCGTCTATGGCCCTTAATTGAACAGTAAACTAACATTTTTTTATTTTAATGCGTATGCGTATTGATAACCTAACGGAGAGATCACAAGCAATTTATCTTATTTGGTAGGCTCTCGAAAACTGAGTATATTTTAACTTCTCAGCAGAGCGCAACATTGGACGGCTGTTGCTACAAGAATCTTCATGCAAGACATGCTGAGTAGAAGTGTTGCATAGAAAATGTGAAATGTGTTCATGGTGTATTTGACAATTATTGTTTCCCTTAACGGCTGTCGATAAATTTGATTAGTTATATAGTATAATTAATTAGATAAGACAACGACTGAATACCCATATTGGTGGCTCTCTTTTGGTTGGAGCATTTTGCGGGGTGGTCATATGATCGATTATGGTGTACTTTCTGTAGGTAGATAATCAGCGGTATTTGAGGTGATTCAGATTTTTAATAATTGATGATATATGTCTACATCTTGAGTAATTTTCTTGAAAAGCAAGGATTGGCTATTGAGACTATTGAGTGTTGCAATAATTTCAACCCATACACGATAAGTGCAATCATGTATGAAATCACTCGGGTAAGTTGCGGTGTTTTATGTTTGAAAATGATTTTATTTAACGGCTATATTAAGTAACCATTGTTCAGGCCACGCATGTAACAATCGGTAACTTCTTGACACTAACAGATAACCTTTTTTACCCACGATAAGTGTACTGGGCTACCTATTTAGATCTGGGAACATTTTGGATGCTGGTTTATTGCCCGTAAAACCAAATTGCTGGCGATTATTGTGTATATCGTTATAGAGCTGCAACAATGCGTACTGTACATCGAAGACAGTTATTTATGCACAAGAAAAGGACAAGCACGTCCACCAAAAGGAACAGCCTATACTTAACTTAACACGGAAATAGATGACCACACGTTTTGCAAGGCACGTCATGAACAATGAACATAATTAGGTGAACTAAAATTACCATAGCAACAGCGAGCGCTTTTAATTATCTAAGTCTTGCCAATTCTGATTTTCTATATACATGCGCTCATCCTGATAAACTTGTTTGTGTAATTTGTTCGGAGCTTATCGCACATAATAAATTCCTATTTAGTATGTGCGACAAGCTCAATGAAGGCCGAAACGCGCTTCATTGAATGTTAATTGGTACATGTGATGTCTCCCATGAATGCAAATGGGATTAAACTGGTAATTTAAATTAATGGCTCGGTCCGACGAGCCATTTTCACTGTAGAACTGCGACATGAGAAATGAGGAAATAACGAGTGTGTTTACATATATATATATATATATATATATATATAGATATATATATAGATATATATATATATATATATATATATATATATATATATATATATACATATATAGATATAGATATATATATATATATATATATATATATATATATATATATATATTTATATACATATATAAATATATATATATATATATTTATATATGTATATATATGTATGTATATGTATAATATATATATATATAAACAAACATATATGTATATGTATATATATGTAAATATATAATCATAGAATATGTATATGTATATATATATATAAACTTATATATATATATACACGTATATATACATGTATATATATATATTTATATATATAAATATATGTATATATCTAAATATATATAGATATATACATAAATATATATAATAATATATATATATATATAAGTATATATATATATATATATTTAATGTATATATATACATATATATATATATATATATTATCTGTATATATTTTTATATTGATCTATAGAGCGTCATATCGAAGCAAAAGAAGTGTATGTGCAATGTATTTTATTTTTCAAATATATATATATATATATATATATATAAATATACACATATATGTATACATATATATGTATACATATATACATATGAACTAATATATATATATATATATATATATACATATATATGCATATATATATGAATATATATATACATATATATGCATATATATAAATATATATATATAAATATATATATACATATATATACATATACATTTATATGTATATATATATTTATATATATACGTATATATATAAATACATATATATATATATATATATATATATATATATATATATGTATGTGTGTGTAAGTGTATGTGTATGTGTGCATGTGTGTATGTGTGTATGTGTGTATGTGTGTGTGTGTGTATGTGTGTGTATGTATATGTATATGTACATCTATATATATATATATGTATATATATATATAAATATATATATATATATATATATATATATATATATATATATATATATTTATATGTAGAGCGTTCTATCCAAGCAAAAATATTGTATTGTAATCACAGCTACACACATTTGGCCTCACAACCAGAAAAAAATGCATTTTCATCAAGTTTTATTCATTTGCACTGCCAGATGCACGCATGGTTCACGGGGGTCATTAACAATGTTGCATGAACGAAAGTGTGCTTATAGATACTCTACTACTGACTTCCATGCTTCAAGCAAAAGCGCAAAGAATGATTTATGACAATAATTCACTTGCTAGCAGTAAATCAATTTATTATACGTTTCAACACCCATTGATTCAATTACAATGTCATTACCTCAGCCAAGGTATCGTGTACATTGAGAGATCAAGTAAAATGTGAAAGCAATTTTTCGTCAAGATTATCACCGATTGATTGTTGCTCAATAATTATACAGTATTTGAACACCTGCATGATGTTGTCTTTATTTTCGGTTATTTGTGCATTCAATATGAGCTGTTGTAAGTGTGCTGCGCAGTCTGCAGATGCATTTTACGCAGCATACATAGTTGTCAGTATCGCTTTGACGATAAGAGTATTAATTCGACCTTTAAGTGCATTGCATAATCTTTATTTGTGCAGTTTATAGCAACGCTACGTAACCATAAGGAGTCAACCGAAGGCCAATGCTATTCTGCCCCAATGGCTAGAATTACGATGCAAGAGACGTGAGTGAAGACTTGCACTTGTTTTTGAAGCTTTAAGGAAACCCTTGCCATATACCCCTGTTCCAAGTCTGTCAAATTTTGCTCGTTGACATCCGAGGTTGTACACGTGTATCTGTACTAATTACTCTTGGAAAAGCTAAAATCCACACTTTCATAAAATATATATTTCTTGTCACCCGATTACGCACTTTACTGTGCAGTTTTATGCTCTACAAAAGAAACGCAATTGGAACAGAACGTATGCTCGTCCTGTGCTATATTTTAGCTCTTGATGACGTAATATGCAATTATTGCGGTGTGTTTGTTTTTTACACCATGTCGCACTCCAGCGATGTTAATAATAAAAGAACGGCTAAACGATTGTGACACATCCCATCGTAGCGTTTGAATACGATGACATCTCTAACAACATATCGCATCGCATATGATAAAGCATACAATGGGCTGGTTACTGATAATACCAAAAATTACAAGGAGATATAACAAAGAGTATTGTTAACGACACATATTCTCTCACCAGTAACTCCATGGTTGCATTACCATACCATCCAACAACTGCATGCATCTGCTCAAAGTGGTGATGTTTTTTTCTAATTCATCTGACCTTTGCTTATTCTATGGCTTGCACATTTATAGCGCTGAGTTTGCTTGTCACATATACTCATGCGCTGAGGAAATAATATCTACAGACTGAAGCCTCCTAACAAATTATGTTTTTGCGGCCTCGCATATAATATAAACTAAAGAGTGAGTGCAGAGGAAATTCCTTTGCGGAGCATTATTGCATATTTTGCTGATGGCATGTAGTTTTTCGGAAATGATTGGACAAGTCCGACAGTGTCTTTGGGGTTGAGTAGGATCCTGTTGTGCTTAAACTTTAATAATCATTGTTTGCATTACTTATAAACAACAACATAACCGTGTCGTCTGACAGCCGAAGATCAGCCCACTAAGCGGTTACGTTTGCGGAACGACATCTACATAATTAAATAAAGTCGGTTATTTATTAGTTAGAGCTTCCATTTAATATAGAAAGTATGCATTAAAATGCGGTAAAATTTGAAGAATGGCCACATCGGCACAAATAGCACCAAACAACCCAATTTTAGAAGCCCCGAATAGAATATTAAGAGAGTGTCCATTGCCAGCACCAGATATTGTATCAGTGCAACCCCCGTCAGGGCTAGACACACAAGATGGCATGCTAACGGTTTGATTTAGTCGACATCGTCGCATGAAGCTTTTGTGGAATTGCTATTGTAGTTTGCCTAGTCACATGTAAAGTCATGTACGGTCGTGCGACGTATACAAATCTCGGAAGAGGAACAAGACCCAAACGGTTCCTTAGGAATTTTGGCTACATTAAATGATTATGAATGTCACGCTTGACATCTCCATAATAAATGTACGGGCGTGAAATGGTTTTGGACTGCACGGGAATTGAATTGACGACATCATAGACAGCAAGTCAGGGTAGTATAATTTTTAAGACGACCATCCCGTTCACGGCACGTGCACTATTTTTACCTGGTGCTTAGGCTTTAGTTGGGACTCATTCGACGTTAATCCGACGATTTGAATGGCAAGGAATTAATTCTACGTTTACTATATGTTATGTTTAAACCGTTGCAAAGATTTGCTCTTAAACAAAATTTGCAATTTTTGTGCATATAAATGTTTTACAATCTCTATTTACCATGTCCTCACTTTGTCCTAGTGTTAATTTTGCCGTCTAAAAAGCAAAACGCTCGTTAATAAATCAAATTGGAAAATAATCAATTACGTGTTAATCATTCAATGATCATGACAAATGCTATCAACTAAGTCATTTATTAAGGGGTTGATATTTGGCGTCTCATCAAATACTACATTGGTGATAGCTGATATAATTGATTTATCGCTCACAGCGTCGTTAAAGAAGAAGCTTTTAAACTAGACAAGTAACGAAAATTGTCTGATACTGACACTGTTTTAATACACCGGATACCCTGAACAGAAGTTGTGATAAGTTTGCCGTAAATTAATCGTATACATTTAACTTTGCTGCGTTACATAATATCAAGCACAAGGTGACGTCACGACCAAGTGAATATCCCAGCCAAGATACATAGTGTATATGTTCTATGACTGTCAATTTCCTCCACTACTCGCGGTGATAATTTTAGTATTGAACTCCATCTGTCACTATTCAATTACCAGTTTTGCATTGTTATTATTATTGCACTTCTTCGTCGATAAGCTAAGAGCCATTTCATAGAGGAACAGTATGATCCGTTGGGACGTAGATAATTGTCAAGTTGGGTTAGTATAAGATTGATATCTAATATTCTTAAGGTTTCAGCATACAATTGGCCTTGAACGGCGTTGCATGTGACGGCAGCAACACATACGACTTTGTACGAGCTTTTATTGCAAAGGACCTAATATAATCAAGATACAAATGTTGCTGATAATCGACTGGGAATCGTAAACTCAAAATCGCATCCATGAGCGCAAAATCTGCAATCAACCGGTTTAACAAAACGGGATCAAATCGAGAAGGCACAAAAATAAACATTATTTTCTATTATTGGCGACGTAAAGCTCAAAAGATTCACAACGTTACATAGATTTAGCAACTTTAGTATGACTTCGGAATGCCGATGTGGATCGTGCTAAAACTAGGGTATATTTGTTCCATGCATTAGGCACATGAATATTGGTAATTTTCGGTTATATGGGCGGGCCAAAGTGCAAATATCACATATAAGCTCTCAACATTCGTACAAGGTTGCTAGGCTGTCGCTTGTTAACTTTCAATTATAACTAGATTCGTTTTGCGGCCTTGTTTTAACGGATCGTAAACTTCCAATACAACAGACAGTTATAGCTGGACGGGGCATTAAATACCTATCTTGGTGTCGTAACTCTACTGTATAATTCAAGTCTGGTTGATTGCACCACCTGCGAATCTTACATTGGTCGCAGTTTGTTCCATAACGGGATTGATGACAAAACAGTTTTACGCGTATGTCAGTTTTGACATACGCGTGTGAGCACGATGCTGATATTGTACATGGAATTCGCAATGTTTTGTCTAGATTGAGTTATTGTCGTCACGTATCAACATTTCCCCATGTGTGACGCTGAAGGATGATTGCACTGAAGATCGTTTGAAAGCCATGAAAGGTAATGAGTTTAGGTAACATGGAGAAGTAGTACAAAATGAAGTGAACACATTGCAGCAACGAACTGGTGAAATTTATTTTCTCTTATTCAGACAGCTCTAAGACTCATATATGGTTTGGTCGCTGCGCTTCAGTAAACTCTATTTTCCTGTAATCATTGTTTACTCATTGCCGTAAAAAAAATCAAAATGGCGGAATATTTGGAATCGACTTAAGCGATAAATTGAAATATCACGGTGACAATCATCTATTAAGACGGCGGTCAGTCGCATAGCACAATTTATACAGGGTATAAATTAAACTGCGAAACATTGCGTCAGCAACTAACCCATTTGATACATGTTTATTGAATTTTGAAACAGTTATATGATAGGCATTCGAAATACTTTAAGCATCGCTCCGACTTTTAATCTCAACACCGATATATTCAACCATTTTTAGCCAGGGCGTGTCTCTCAGTTGATAGAGCATGGCGTGTGTTTCACACTTTGCTTATCATGCGTAAAGTTTGTGAAATAAATTTTAAAGACTGGTTTGACTGCTCCTGTTGCATAGTAAATCATAAAATTGGCTTTTTTTGCAATTGACGCATTGTGGTATTAGCACTTGAGGAGCTATCTCTGCCACACGTTCCATAAAGTCATATGTATAGTTACTTTACCAGCCAGTGTCGACATCATGATTATGCCACAACAAGAAAACATGCTGCATGCAAATTTGTTGTTGAGTTTCTGTGTATTTAATTATTAATCTCACGCCTTGTGTGATAACCAAAAACATGCAGCAGCGAGTAAAACTACTTTACCTGTGGTACATCTGGTTGACGTGTGCACGCTGGGTTAGTAAATGTATCGATGTTTTTTTGTTCCTGCAAAGGGCTACATGCTTTGGTGGTTCATTGCGGAATGTTTATTCGGAACTGTTGTCCATTTCGGGATGTTTAAAATATGTTGTGCATCAATCAAAGGTCGGGCATCTTAGACTATTTTTAATTAAGGCCGCCATTAATAAATGAGGGCCGAGACCATCAATCTCCTAAACAAAGTGCGACGTTATTACCGCTCCGAACAATAATTGTAGGTTTAGCACTTATCGTTTAGGAAGAAAGTCGGGAGGGGTGGTGGGGCGGTACCGTGTATGCGTTGTATAATTCTCTGGCCATTCTTTGCGAATCCGGCGGTACAAACAGCAAAACGACAGAATTTGCCATTGGTATTTGCCTTAAATGGTTAGTCCCATGGCTAGCATTTCAATGGTAAATAGGAATGCATCGACCGCAGTGATGCTTTGTAACTTTGAATCGTAGCCGATCTTCTTAAATATAGGAAATGCCTACAACGATTGTATGCGTCATTCCTGACCATGTAGCCAAAAAACTATAATCTGAGCTCATGCATTGGATATTAACAGATAATGCCCCAATTTCGTTGTTTCTATCGTACGTCACATATGTCAGTTGCAGGAATAGATTGCAGTATTTATTAGTTGACTGCAGAGCGCAAAAGTACCGTTATCAACGATTCGGATACTCAAACAGCTTCAGGGCAGAATCTCGCAAACGGCTTCTCATTCGACTTTTGTCCTACCCGGACCGGGGTAATAACATGCCCTGCTGGCTAAACCATTCAGCCAGTCGGCAATAGTACCTTTTGGTTATAAAAACAGACGTGACCACCTATGTTCGGTTGAAGATAATGTTGATTAAAGGAAGCTATTGCAGTTAAGTCCTTCTTTACCTGTGATGGTGTCGTCGTCATTGTCGTGATCATTCTACTTCTACTGTATTTCACATATCAGCGGCAGATGGGCATTGTAAATATTAGCCAATTATATCGTGTCATATGATGGATTTCCCTTCCCTTTCCGATCCGATCCGATTTAAACTTTGTTATGTTCTTTTAAAAGAACAAAGAAAATGGCTTACTTATGTGTGTGCGGCAATCCTGCACAGATTGCAAAAGTATGATAACGACCATGTTAAAGTCTTCGTTAGACAAATATCACGTGAAATAATTCCGTGTAAATCATACACATAGATATCTCTGTTAGGTTTACAAAGTTATATGAATATATCGGTGACTTGGAAAACTCTACCAATTCAGTCAGTTTTTTTTAAACAAACATTGTCCCATCATTCAGAAAAAACATTTAAGATAACTATATTTGACAATGAAAAAAAAAGCCCCGCAATACTTAGTTCAAAACTGTCATTCAAGTATCGCTCGTGATCAACAAATGTGCACATTGTACCCCTGAAAAAATAATCTAAGAATTAGGTTGCTACTGATTTGTGATGTATTGTGATGTTGCAGTGACTGCAGTAGTTAGGTAGCAGTCAGTCAAAGAGCATTGGTATTGCATAAGGAACTCCTTGTGAAACCGTTTAACTTGATCAGACATAATTTAGTAAATTGATGGTTCTTAATATATCTGACAGAATCTTTCAGCAGCTGATATATTTAGGGCCTTTAGATATTGAATAATCGTGCTATATCGGGTCAAGACAAATATAGGACGTGTTACACTTTACGGGTACCAACTTCACAGGGTAACTACCACTAAATGCTTTATCTGAATTTTTAGCAGTTAAGAAATTCGTGCCGGTGATCTACTGACGATAATAGATTTAAAACATAAGGTACTTCGCGTTTATGTATATTTCACCAAAGATATATAAGAGGTTCAAGTGAATATTGATCATAAATTAACAAAGTAAGTATCTTGGATGCATGTAGGATGGTCATTTTGTTGTATTTGAATTACAAATTATGCAATATAATTACTCAGTGTTTAGATTTTGAAGTTCATCTGTGACGTTGCGAATAAACCAGGAATACAATGCATGTCTCCAAATATATATATATATACATATATTATATGTATAAATACATATATATATATATATTTATATAATTATATATATATACATAGATATATATTATCCAAATACATTCATACATATATATGCATATATATACATATATATATATATCACATATATATAAATATATATATATATATATATATATATATATATATATATATATATATATATATGTGTATATTTATGTATATATATATATATATATATATATATATATATATATATATATATATATATATATATATATATATATATATATATATATGTGTGTATGAATGTATTTGGATAATATATGTGTGTATATATACTTGATGTGCTTCCGACCGTGATTCTGCAAATGTTATAATACAATGGTTCCCTGATGCGAGTCGTAGTAACCATCAACAATGATTAATAGGAACAAGTACAGTTATCAGCCAGCGATTAGTTGAGTGGCTACACATTACTCTTCTACAGTAACCAATGGCGACAGTTTAGCGTTATAAATATACTTTTCATGGGGGTTTTCTTTAAAAATTATATGCATCATGTCTAAACACCATCGGGCTAAAAAAAACATAACTCCGATCTTCGGCAATTTGACGTGTGAGCTGTGTAGTTTGACGGTGGAAATTCAATAGCGTAAATATGTGTTGTTTATGCAATTTCAGAGTCATCATGAAAGTAACGTGGGCACATCAAGGGATCATGCTTTAACCATAGCACTCATTGATCAGGTTCCTACTTTATTGTAGCCTTCAAAAGAAATCACGCATTAGGAATTCATTTTCTAAAGCTAAAGCGGCACTCGCCGCCATTCATCTCCAAACATAGGCCACAACCACATCCATGCATTAGTCTATGCTTATCTATCTGTTCGCGATAGGTATTGGTGATCATTCTTAAAGCAAACCACTGAACGGTTGATTTTACCAAGGTGTTTGATGCTAGGCATTATAATTACGAGTAGTAGCATAATCGCCAGATGACATTATTGTGTTCCAATTGTGTCTTTATTGATTTTTTTGTTCCTTGACAGGTTAAGCTGCAATAATTTTCTTTTGACAGTCAAACTGTAACGTTAAATAATTGTGATCCCTTAAAAAGGCGCAAAACAGATTTCTTGTGCAACTGAAGACGTTACCAATGGATAAACGATACATGTGAGGCTATGCCTATCCGCTCATATATTTACCAATGTCGTGTACGACTATGTTAGTAAGCCTAGTAATTACGATCGGTGACAAACTATTTGCCTTTGTAACTCATCAGTATCATTCAAGCTTTATTGATCCTACTCCCTTCGTCTGAATTGTCGAAATTTCCTCGGCAATGTCGACATAGCTATCCATGACATATTGTAATTTGTTATTCTACATAATTTACTTTCTCTTAGACATTCATATGATGACAACAAATGCTCATTAGCTAGATGACATTGATAAATGTGAGATGATTATCAATCAAAATTGTGTAAGAAAGCATATTCAGTATCGATCGCATCTCTCTACCTTCTCATTGGTTTTGTAGGTAACTGAACGTACATTCAGAACCAACATCAACTGATCAAAGCGCCCCAACATTATACAGTATTCACCAGTAATATATCAAGGCTTGATAAGTGAGAATGCCCGATGTCGCCAGGCCAGTAACCCAGTCATTTGGGATTTTGTATTTCCTTATCAGCGCGCCCGATCGGGCAAGTGCAATGATTCTCCACCCGGGATATTTCGCGTTGCCGCCAATTTAAGGTTAATTGCAGCAAGCGGCAGCTGGGCCTCTGCGCCCAGCCTCATGAATGATTAATCAAATGTTTAAGGTACAGCCAATCATTGGTCAGTGCGCGGCAATATACGCCAGATAATTGCATTCTCTCATTGTTAGCATTATTTGCTTTAAGTATCTACCCGCCGGTCACTCGTAATTACTACCACGATATTAAACATTAAGATTCATTACCCCGCTGTTATCGTGGTGTAAGAGACAGAGTATTTGTTATCTAACTCATTCCATCTCAGTGAACCAATTGAATGGAGGCAGCCGACTGTAGTCGACAGGGGGAGTCTAAAGTACGAGCTATCGCAAGCACGGCAGTTCGTAGCTCACTGGGAAGAGGAGTTGAAGTTGGTAAAAGCCAATGATGAGGTTCACTGATGTAGTAGATCTGCAATTATTATTTGTTAAATTACTCATTTTCGCAAGCTGATCGGTAACCCTTGTGGCTATTTCTTAATAAAGTACAATGCATCTTATTTTTGGCGTTGTTTAAAAATAAATTATCAATGTTTATTCGTGCCAGTGGATTTTAGATTCGGGCCAGTGATTCAGACAACTTACTGGCCTGACTTGGCTAGTGTTATGTTAGTAACTTGTCGAGCTCTGTATGTGATCATGTTTGGAAATGGGTGTAGAAGTTAGGCCGAATACACATCCAGGTAGTAACTCAAAACTACAACAACCGTGTCGTATTGCAGTGACTTATACTGCAGAACCATTAATTGTTGATGTTACTTATCTGTTGATTAAAATATAACATAAAGGGTGACGCAATATTCTGTAGAATCATGATGTACACAACTTTAGGGCATTATCATTGTGCACGTGTGAATATATGACATGCTGCCCCTAAATGTTGTTTACCGTAATTCTGTTCCCATGCCTCAAGGTGCTGGGTCAGTTTTCTGGTGTCCATTTCGGAATATTGATAATTTATAATTTTACTTACCGTCTGTAGCGGAACTTAATACGTAATTAGTATATACATATGGAGTTATTGCGCTATCCTGGTGCCATCTGTTTTGAATGATGTGAGGCAATAACATTACCATAAACTGTTAAAATTAACATGCAAATTTAACGACCATTTTGGCATGTCAAATATAATTTTCAACTCGTCCAAAACCGTCATGGCAAATGCACCCACTCTGTTTGTACCGTGACAGTCATCATAAAAGTGACGACCTGTACATAGCAAGAGCTCAGAAAACATGTTAATGAAAACCATGCTATTAAATTGCTACAGGGGCCATATGTAAGATTTTTAAGACATCTATGTTCCAACATATATCTTGTATGTTCAGTGAGCAGCGGCAGAAACGTACGACATCGTAACATTATATAGATGTTGAATAACTAATTAATGAGTAATAATAGCTTTTGCGTTATGTGCGCTAGTAAACACTCATATGTGGAACTTACATAGCTGCATATTCGCTCGAGTGTTTATTATCACCTCGACACACTACATTTTATCATTGTGTTATCGTGCTGATGTGATCATGGTCTGCTGTCTACATTCTACTTACAAGCGGTAATTGAACGAAATAGAACGTGGCCAATTCTATTATTTTCTAAAATTGGATATGCCTCTAGGCGCCATCAATTGTGTAGCATCAATGGGTCGTGTATAATGTAAAAAAGACCTCAACTTAAGTTGTTGCTCGGACTTGCTGACGGACAACAGATAACGTTTCTGTGTTTCACACTTCATATGCCAAAATTAGCTGGTAACATCATTCATTACTATTTTAATTTTGATGTATGCCTTTGTCAATGCAATTCATTATAAATTCGTTCAATGCTATTTGCCTGAACCAGGTTTAATTGTGAACCGAATGTTTTCTGTAGGTTTAATAATTGTTACTTTGTAATGATAATACTGACGAAGAAGGAGACAAATCAATGCATAAATACCTTAAAGGGATCGGTTGTATTTTATGTGCCGATTTCATCAAACGTAATTTTTCTTTGATGTAAGGTTATTTCTTGCACGATGTATCGATGTCATGTAACTCACTGTGCTAGTCCAGCAATGGCGGATTACACCAAAATGTCGCTCTCTAGTTGCTGCATTGTCATTTGCGGCTGATCGAATCTTGACACAGGAAACCACCGCATCGGACAACCTGCATTTTCCGTTCCACAGATGGACTGTGAAACGAGCATACAATTTAAAGCTTACGTATTTGTATTAGATATATGCTTATTGTTGTTAGTGCCATGTTATTTTACTAAACCGTCCGATATAAAGTAAGAGCCCTGAACAAAATTGAGCTCGACTAAAACTTGACAATGCGGGTTGGATCGTAGCTTAAAGCATCTATATCATTCAAGTCAGATTGATCTCACCACCTGCTTATGGTACAATGACATACAGTTTTCATAAACTGGGATACTTTACTTATTGTTTTATGCGCTAGATCCCACATGTCATTTCTGAGCATGAACAAGATGGCTTGACAGTAATAAATTTAACACGCAGACCACAAAAGTGACACTGATATATATCATAGGATTAAATGAACATATTCAATTATCGCCAGGACCGAGTTATATCTAAAAAGACAGCATCCCTACCGGTATCCATTTTATTTACGTTCATCTCTGCGCTCTGTAGACGCTACATATACCCTACATTGCAATGATTTGTGTTTATTTGACCATGTATTGCTCTTAAACAGAACAATTGACTTGAGTATCTTAAATCGATTTCACACATAAAACATATCAAAGTTAGTAGCATCTTTTGAGATTGCGGTCACTTGCTGGAATGCACTAACTAAAGCATACTGTGCTATCCTTTTTAGGTAATACTGGTTTGTCCGGATCACGAACAAATGCTGCATTTTGTAAAGATAATGGATATCGTCGTCAGTTCGGGCATTTTGTAATTCACTTATGCCAGTTACTATCTGTCGCATAATATGCATTACAGTTATATTACATGCTACTAATTTGCTATAAATTGCATGTACTATATTATAGATGCCAAATTAAATACCTGAGGGTTTTTTATGGCCAACGGTCATGATCAATGATGCACACCTTGTGTATTGTGTGACATCTTATTTTATATCGACATCACTACCGCGATATAGTTATCCCTAACAGCAGAGTTCAACGGAGCGCAACACGGCAGAATCCTTCTTATCTTAATATAAATATAAATATTTTACCGCATTGAGAGAGATAGCAGTCTCGGCTCATTATTTTTTCTATAGTTATGTCACGTCAACGTTTTCATATCACATAAGCATTAACTGTGGCGCCAAGGGTGAAACATCTAATCAGCATTGAGAGAAGTTTTTGTTTCGGTAGTAGCAATATACTAGGAAAAGCACCACTGGATAATATAACTTGTGAATAATGTTTTATTTATGAACGCCCCCGAATGACAGCAAGTCTTTTGCTTGGGCATTATAGTGACCGAACCATTCATTAAAAAGGATCATAAAGTAATCTATCCGTGTTAGCAGTTGTTGAAAATCTCTATCCACGGGGTTTTTGCCTCTTGCTAACGACCGTAACCATATTATGGGACTGCTATAGTGTTGTAGTATTTATGCAAATTCTATGTTTGGCTGACGGCGTAGGTATCTTGATTTTTGTCTCATTAGCCCGCATTTCCTCAGCTAATCATGGATACAAAAATATATGGCAATATTTTGCCAATGCACAAGCACAACTCTATCCTATTAATTGGCTCGTCATAATGACAATCAGTAGTGATTGATGTGAGCCAGTAAAAACACAATGGAACAACTGTGGTTGCGCGATTACACTCGATTAGTCTGTATAAAACAATATAGAGTGATGGTTCCACGCATTACACACGCAGTCCCGGTCGCATTCGAACAATTTAACACAAACATTAGGAATCCAGTGATGCAACCAAAACTCCCCACTGCTTGGTTAATCCGTTGACTGACGTTACCGCATGCCAAACAATAGGCTAGCCGTCCATGCATAGCGCTAACATTTATACAAACTCTCTATCCGATTATATCTTGATCGTACCCCTTAATTTATAGCTACTATGTCTATCTAGCAAGATATGTTATCTACAATGTGTTCTCGCGAGCTTTCTAACGCGTACTTAAAAAACGCAGCAATCTTTTTCCAAAGTTAATCTGCCAGTTCAGGCTACAAACTGTCGTTACGTGCACAAAAGCGATTACACACCAAAACAAATGCAACAGTGGGTTGAATTTTTAATTCGTCACTTTTAGAAAATAACAGTATCTGCAATCAGTCGAAAGGGTTAAGCACTACTTGCCGAGGACTAAACCAATCATTTTCTTATCAACTTAAATAACGTGATTATTAATATCGTTATATGCTAATATATCGATTGTTGACCGCGTTTATGCTCATACATTATCATATACGTAATCTTATCTTACATCTTGGGTAATCCGGTAAACTATTTGCCAGTTGTGGTAGGTAACGACTGACTTCATTACCAAATAAGCTTAGCGTCGTTTAAATAAGCAAAGGTACTTTGAGTATCTTTGTTACATTTGCACCTTGGTTGACATGATCTTAGTCTGTGCGTCAATTGTACACGAGATAATGTTTCAGAGAATGCAGCTTGGGGTGGATATGAAACATTTTCCTCACACATGCACGCCCTCCCTATAGGCAAGTATCAAAGAAAAGGTAGATCAGCAGCTCGAGTCTGGATTGCAACGGATAGGCGTACATTATACCATTGTCACATTTGAAACAGTGCTGCGGTACTGTACGAACCCTCTTTCCCAAAACATATTGCAAGCGTGAGATGCTCGCCCGATGAAGCTTTATGAGACTTCCACCACTGGTACACATCAGTTCCAAAAAACAACTCGACCACACGATCTCCTTTGTTTGGTGCCCGATGTTGATTGAGTATTTTTTTTTCTCGTTGTAGTTTTTCAAATTCCATATTTTCCCTCCTGGTTGGAAAATATGCTGTGGTTTCTGATTTGAAACGGCACCCATGAGGGCGTCAATCAAAGAATAAATTAAGCTAAGCCCTAATTTATGCTTAAATGATATCGAGTTCGACCAGAAAGTGTTTGGACAGCAATACATGCAAAACGTAATCGCCCATGCAGGCAACGAGTGGTAACAGGTCATACATATTCAATACGAATGGCTTCTGTTATCATCCTGATGTTGATTATGTTTGGCTGTGTAGTATATACGTTCAGACGCTAATACCGAAAGAGTCTATGTAAAATATGTACTTTTGCTGACATTTGACCGGTAATCGGTTTTCCCTGGATAGAAGCCAGCTGATATATTTAGGGCCTTTAGATATTGAATAATCGTGCTATATCGGGTCAAGACAGATATAGGACGTGTTACACTTTACGGGTACCAACTTCACAGGGTAACTACCACTAAATGCTTTATCTGAATTTTTAGCAGTTAAGAAATTCGTGCCGGTGATCTACTGACGATAATAGATTTAAAACATAAGGTACTTCGCGTTAATGTATATTTCACCAAAGATATATAAGAGGTTCAAGTGAATATTGATCATAAATTAACAAAGTAAGTATCTTGGATGCATGTAGGATGGTCATTTTGTTGTATTCGAATTACAAATTATGCAATATAATTACTCAGTAGATTTTGAAGTTCATCTGTGACGTTGCGAATAAACCAGGAAAACAATGCATGTCTCCAAATATATATATATATATATATATATATATATATATATATATATATATATATATATATATATATATATATATATATATATATATATATATATGTATAAATACATATATATATATTATATATATATATATATATATATATATATATATATATATATATATATATATTATCCAAATACATTCATACATATATATGCATATATATATATATATATATATATATATATATATACATATATATATATATATATATATATATATATATATATATATATATATATGTGTGTATATTTATGTATATATATATATATATATGTATGAATGTATTTGGATAAAATATGTATGTATATATAGTTGATGTGCTTCCGACCGTGATTCTGCAAATGTTATAATACAATGGTTCCCTGATGCGAGTCGTAGTAACCATCAACAATGATTAATAGGAACTAGTACAGTTATCAGCCAGCGATTATCGTTGAGTGGCTACACATGACTCTTCTACAGTAACAAATGGCGACAGTTTAGCGTTATATATATACTTTCAATGGGTTTTCTTTAAAAATTATATGCATCATGTCTAAACACCATCGGGCTAAAAAAAACATAACTCCGATCTTCGGCAATTTGACGTGTGAGCAGTGTAGTTTGACGGAGGAAATTCAATAGCGTAAGTATGTGTTGTTTATGCGATTTCAGAGTCATCATGAAAGTAACGTGGGCACATCAAGGGATCATGCCTTACCCATAGCACTCATTGATCAGGTTCCTACTTTATTGTAGCCTTCAAAAGAAATCACGTATTAGGAATTCATTTTCTAAAGCTAAAGCGGCACTCGCCGCCATTCATCTCCAAACATAGGCCACAACCACATCCATGCATTAGTCTATGCTTATCTATCTGTTCGCGATAGGTATTGGTGATCATTCTTAAAGCAACCACTGAACGGTTGATTTTACCAAGGTGTTTGATCCTAGGCATTATAACTACGAGTAGTAGCATAATCGCCATATGACATTATTGTGTTCCAATTGTGTCTTTATTGATTTTTTTGTTCCTTGACAGGTTAAGCTGCAATAATTTTCTTTTGACAGTCAAACTGTAACGTTAAATAATTGTGATCCCTTAAAAAGGCGCAAAACAGATTTCTTGTGCAACTGAAGGCGTTACCAATGGATAAACGATACATGTGAGGCTATGCCTATCCGCTCATATATTTACCAATGTCGTGTACGACTATGTTAGTAAGCCTAGTAATTACGATCGGTGACAAACTATTTGCCTTTGTAACTCATCAGTATCATTCAAGCTTCATTAATCCTACTCCCTTCGTCTGAATCATCGGAATGGAGATGTCACAGTAACGGGGTCACAAACGTATTGTCGAAATTTCCTCGGCAATGTCGACATAGCTATCCATGACATATTGTAATTTGTTATTCTACGTAATTTACTTTCTCTTAGACATTCATATGATGACAACAAATGCTCATTAGCTAGATGACATTGATAAATGTGAGATGATTATCAATCAAAATTGTGTAAGAAAGCATATTCAGTATCGATCGCATCTCTCTCGTCCTTCTCATTGGTTTTGTAGGTAACTGAACGTACATTCAGAACCAACATCAACTGATCAAAGCGCCCCAACATTATACAGTATTCACCAGTAATATATCAAGGCTTGATAAGTGAGAATGCCCGATGTCGCCAGGCCAGTAACCCAGTCATTTGGGATTTTGTATTTCCTTATCAGCGCGCCCGATCGGGCAAGTGCAATGATTCTCCACCCGGGATATTTCGCGTTGCCGCCAATTTAAGGTTAATTACAGCAAGCGGCAGCTGGGCCTCTGCGCCCAGCCTCATGAATGATTAATCAAATGTTTAAGGTACAGCCAATCATTGGTCAGTGCGCGGCAATATACGCCAGATAATTGCATTCTCTCATTGTTAGCATTATTTGCTTTAAGTATCTACCCGCCGGTCACTCGTAATTACTACCACGATATTAAACATTAAGATTCATTACCCCGCTGTTAACGTGGTGTAAGAGACAGAGTATTTGTTATCTAACTTATTCCATCTCAGTGAACCAATTGAATGGAGGCAGCCGACTGTAGTCGACAGGGGGAGTCTAAAGTACGAGCTATCGCAAGCACGGCAGTTCGTAGCTCACTGGGAAGAGGAGTTGAAGTTGGTAAAAGCCAATGATGAGGTTCACTGATGTAGTAGATCTGCAATTATTATTTGTTAAATTACTCATTTTCGCAAGTAGCAAGCTGATCGGTAGCCCTTGTGGCTATTTCTTAATAAAGTACAATGCATCTTATTTTTGGCGTTGTTTAAAAATAAATTATCAATGTTTATTCGTGCCAGTGGATTTTAAATTCGGGCCAGTGATTCAGACAACTTACTGGCCTGACTTGGCTAGTGTTATGTTAGTAACTTGTCGAGCTCTGTATGTGATCATGTTTGGAAATGGGTGTAGAAGTTAGGCCGAATACACATCCAGGTAGTAACTCAAAACTACAACAACCGTGTCGTATTGCAGTGACTCATACTGCAGAACCATTAATTGTTGATGTTACTTATCTGTTGATTAAAATATAACATAAAGGGTGACGCAATATTCTGTGGAATCATGATGTACACAACTTTAGGGCATTATCATTGTGCACGTGTGAATATATGACATGCTGCCCCTAAATGTTGTTTACCGTAATTCTGTTCCCATGCCTCAAGGTGCTGGGTCAGTTTTCTGGTGTCTTTTTCGGAATATTGATAATTATTTCGGAATATTGATAATTTATAATTTGACTTACCGTCTGTAGCGGAACTTAATACGTAATTAGTATATACATATGGAGGTATTGCGCTATCCTGGTGCCATCTGTTTTGAATGATGTGAGGCAATAACATTACCATAAACTGTTAAGATTAACATGCAAATTTAACGACCATTTTGGCATGTCAAATATAATTTTCAACTCGTCCAAAACCGTCGTGGCAAATGCACCCACTTTGTTTGTACTGTGACAGTCATCATAAAAGTGACGACCTGTACATAGCAAGAGCTCAGAAAACATGTTAATACAAACCATGCTATTAAATTGCTACAGGCGCCATATGTAAGATTTTTAAGACATCTATGTTCCAACATATATCTTGTATGTTCAGTGAGCAGCGGCAGAAACGTACGACATCGTAACATTATATAGATGTTGAATAACTAATTAATGAGTAATAATAGCTTTTGCGTTATGTGCGCTAGTAAACACTCATATGTGGAACTTACATAGCTGCATATTCGCTCGAGTATTTATTATCACCTCGACGCACTACATTTTATCATTGTGTTATCGTTCTGATGTGATCATGGTCTGCTGTGTACATTCTACTTACAAGCGGTAATTGAACGAAATAGAACGTGGCCAATTCTATTATTTTCTAAAATTGGATATGCCTCTAGGCGCCATCAATTGTGTAGCATCAATGGGTCGTGTATAATGTAAAAAAGACCTCAACTTAAGTTGTTGCTCGGACTTGCTGACGGACAACAGATAACGTTTCTGTGTTTCACACTTCATATGCCAAAATTAGCTGGTAACATCATTCATTACTATTTTAATTTTGATGTATGCCTTTGTCAATGCAATTCATTATAAATTCGTTCAATGCTATTTGCCTGAACCAGGTTTAATTGTGAACCGAATGTTTTCTGTAGGTTTAATAATTGTTACTTTGTAATGATAATACTGACGAAGAAAGAGACAAATCAATGCATAAATACCTTAAAGGGATCGGTCGTATTTTATGTGCCGATTTCATCAAACGTAATTTTTCTTTGATGTAAGGTTATTTCTTGCACGATGTATCGATGTCATGTAACTCACTGTGCTAGTCCAGCAATGGCGGATTACACCAAAAAGTCGCTCTCTAGTTGCTGCATTGTCATTTGCGGCTGATCGAATCTTGACACAAGAAACCACCGTATCGGACAACCTGCATTTTCCGTTTCACAGATGGACTGTGAAACGAGCATACACTTTAAAGCTTACGTATTTGTATGAGATATATGCTTAGTGTTGTTAGTGCCATGTTATTTTACTAAACCGTCCGATATTAAGTAAGAGCCTGAACAAAATTGAGCTCGGCTAAAACTTGACAATGCGGGTTGGATCGTAGCTTAACGCATCTATATAATTCAAGTCAGATTGATCTCACCACCTGTTTATGGTACAATGTCATACAGTTGTCATAAACTGGGATACTTTACTTATTGTTTTATGCGCTAGATCCCACATGTCATTTCTAAGCATGAACAAGATGGCTTGACAGTGATAAATTTCACACGCAGACCACGAAAAGTGACACTGATATATATCATAGGATTAAATGAACATATTCAATTATCAAATTGGTGACTTTGGCTGCCGCCAGGACCGAGTTATATCTAAAAAGACAGCATCCCTACCGGTATCCATTTTATTTACATTCATCTCTGCGCTCTGTAGACGCTACATATACCCTACATGCAATGATTTGTGTTTATTTGACCATGTATTGCTCTTAAACAGAACAAATGACTTGAGTATCTTAAATCGATTTCACACATAAAACATATCAAAGTTAGTAGCATCTTTTGAGATTGCGGTCACTTGCTGGAATGCACTAACTAAAGCATACTGTGCTATCCTTTTTAGGTAATACTGCTTTGTCCGGATAACGAACAAATGCTGCATTTTGTAAAGATAATGGATATCGTCGTCAGTTCGGGCATTTTGTAATTCACTTATGCCAGTTACTATCTGTCGCATAATATGCATTACAGTTATATTACATGCTACTAATTTGCTATAAATTGCATGTACTATATTATAGATGCCAAGTTAAATACTTGAGGGTTTTTTATGGCCAACGGTCATGATCAATGATGCACACCTTGTGTATTGTGTGACATCTTATTTTATATCGACATCACTACCGCTATATCGTTATCCCTAACAGCAGAGTTCAACGGAGCGCAACACGGCAGAATCCTTCTTATCTTAATATAAATATAAATATTTTACCGCATTGAGAGAGATAGCAGTCTCGGCTCATTATTTTTTCTATAGTTATGTCACGTCAACGTTTTCATATCACATAAGCATTAACTGTGGCGCCAAGGGTGAAACATCTAATCAGCATTGAGAGAAGTTTTTGTTTCGGTAGTAGCAATATACTAGGAAAAGCACCACTGGATAATATAACTTGTGAATAATGTTTTATTTATGAACGCCCGAATGACAGCAAGTCTTTTGCTTGGGCATTATAGTGACCGAACCATTCATTAAAAAGGATCATAAAGTAATCTATCCGTGTTAGCAGTTGTTGAAAATCTCTATCCACGGGGTTTTTGCCTCTTGCTAACGACCGTAACCCATATTATGGGACTGCTATAGTGTTGTAGTATTTATGCAAATTCTATGTTTGGCTGACGGCGTAGGTATCTTGATTTTTGTCTCATTAGCCCGCATTTCCTCAGCTAATCATGGATACAAAATATATGGCAATATTTTGCCAATGCACAAGCACAACTCTATCCTATTAATTGGCTCGTCATAATGACAATCAGTAGTGATTGATGTGAGCCAGTAAAAGCACAATGGAACAACTGTGGTTGCGCGATTACACTCGATTAGTCTGTATAAAACAATATAGAGTGATGGTTCCACGCATTACACACGCAGTCCCGGTCGCATTCGAACAATTTAACACAAACATTAGGAATCCAGTGATGCAACCAAAACTCCCCACTGCTTGGTTAATCCGTTGACTGACGTTACCGCATGCCAAACAATAGGCTAGCCGTCCATGCATAGCGCTAACATTTATACACAAACTCTCTATCCGATTATATCTTGATCGTACCCCTTAATTTATAGCTACTATGTCTATCTAGCAAGATATGTTATCTACAATGTGTTCTCGCGAGCTTTCTAACGCGTACTTAAAAAACGCAGCAATCTTTTTCCAAAGTTAATCTGCCAGTTCAGGCTACAAACTGTCGTTACGTGTACAAAAGCGATTACACACCAAAACAAATGCAACAGTGGGTTGAATTTTTAATTCGTCACTTTTAGAAAATAACAGTATCTGCAATCAGTCGAAAGGGTTAAGCACTACTTGCCGAGGACTAAACCAATCATTTTCTTATCAACTTAAATAACGTGATTATTAATATCGTTATATGCTAATATATCGATTGTTGACCGCGTTTATGCTCATACATTATCATATACGTAATCTTATCTTACATCTTGGGTAATTCGGTAAACTATTTGCCAGTTGTGATAGGTAACGACTGACTTCATTACCAAATAAGCTTAGCGTCGTTTAAATAAGCAAAGGTACTTCGAGTATCTTTGTTACATTTGCACCTTGGTTGACATGATCTTAGTCTGTGCGTCAATTGTACACGAGATAATGTTTCAGAGAATGCAGCTTGGGGTGGATATGAAACATTTTCCTCACACATGCACGCCCTCCCTATAGGCAAGTATCATAGAAAAGGTAGATCAGCAGCTCGAGTCTGGATTGCAACGGATAGGCGTACATTATATACCATTGTCATATTTGAAACAGTGCTGCGGTACTGTACGAACCCTCTTTCCCAAAACATATTGCAAGCGTGAGATGCTCGCCCGATGAAGCTTTATGAGACTTCCACCACTGGTACACATCAGTTCCAAAAAACAACTCGACCACACGATCTCCTTTGTTTGGTGCCCGATGTTGATTGAGTATTTTTTTTTCTCGTTGTAGTTTTTCAAATTCCATATGTTCCCTCCTTGTTGGAAAATATGCTGTGGTTTCTGATATGAAACGGCTCCCATGAGCGCGTCAACCAAAGAATGAATTAAGCTAAGCCTCAACTTATGATTAAATGATATCGAGTTCGACCAGAAAGTGTTTGGACAGCAATACATGCAAAACGTAATTGCCCATGCAGGTAACGAGTGGTAACGGGTCATACATATTCAATACGAATGGCTTCCGTTATCATCCTGATATTAATTATGTTTGGCTATGTAGTATGTGCATATATGTTCAGACGCTAATACCGAAAGAGTCTATATAAAATATGCACTTTTGCTGACATTTGACCGGTAATCGGTTTTCCCTGGATAGAAGCCAGATCGCAATCTGACTCAATGCTCAGCACTGAAGTCCGTATATATATCATGACACTTAAATAAGTAAGGCACATTGCATAACGCTTCAAGTTGTCACTTGAGGTTTCCGATAAATTGTTAAATCGATTTGTTGAGCACGTCTGCTAATAATCGACTTTGATGCTGCCTTGAATTGCTGCTGATTCCAGGTCTATATATGCCAACGTATTTGAATTTTTAAAACAGTGAATCTTCAATCATCGTATAAACATTAATTTCTGTGACCGTACTTTGCTCAATCAGATAATTGTGTTGTGAATTAAGGCCAAGCGTTCACCCAGATAGAAATATGAATTATAATGTTTGCAGCCCGCGAAATGATATTTACTTGTATAACTCGTGTAATGCCAGACGCAGGTCAAAATATTCGAGCGCGGAAAATGGTAAATAAACCAGCTGCTACTCTAATTTGAAAACAAATGTTGTTGTTATTAAATTACATCCATAGGTTAGTAGCGCCTAAAAGTATGAATCAAGCAACTGAAGCAGGGTGAAAACTGTATGCATATTGTCTAATAAAATGTGTAAATCGTGCTTGCTTATCTTCATTAATTTACGTGAACATTCTCGGATGTCTGAATTACTGCCCCTCCAGTCTGAACGTTCACCGAAACAGTCCTCTTACTTAAAACCGTTAAGCTTTGCTATGAACATTAATTATTCACTTTCCGAGCATTGGCCCGTGAAACAGTTTCACATTAATGAATTATCGCTGTAATGTTGCTGCGCAACTGGCTTTGATGTCATGGAATTGACGCATTAACCTTTCAAGGCGCTCTCCACATTTACTTAGGCATATCAGAAAGGCTCCAAAATCAACTTCTGCTTAGGCGACAAGCTGTACCCGTATGTTTTGATCACACGGCACTGTTCGCTTTCTCTCAGCAGAATACCTCCTATGTTTTGGTCAGGTTTGGCATTTTTGGCCTGGTCAAAAAGGGTATATTATTACATGGTAATAGCATAAGAGGTTACCATATGCAACCAATAATTTCGGAATTGCAAGGAGCAGTCTTATACGCCACATGTTATTCTAATGCATACCCATTTTTGGTTTAACTAAAGCGTCAGTCATTATTATGCAATGCTATTTGCACTAATGAAGCTAATCCAATGCTCGTTTGAACCACACTTATTACGGTATACGTTTATCGATGAGAATCCGTTAAATTGTCATATCATTGAACTCGTTTGTAATATATCTACATTATTAAAGCCTCTAGCCTTTGTGTTTCGGTAAAAATGCAATTTTCGTCCGACTGGTATATATAATGGTGAGGTCGCCACTCGCCATAAATCAATAATGAACGTCAAATGCTGAAGGTAATGGGATATAACAAGCAGTGAAAGCTGCTTTATATTTTATTGCGGAATGCCACAAGATGCGATGAAAACGAGAACATCGTGAGGATATTATCAATACTTTTATAAATGATCTTTAAGCAATGGAAACAGATTACAGTAAAGAACTATTTCACAACCGAAAGAAGTTGAATATTGGCGGTTTCTCTCGGTCGAGATAAAAACAGCCACTCAGCGTTATAGCAACATCTGACGTGTGGGGCTACTAAGGGTGAGTAGAATTGTAAGTAAAGTGGGTGTGGTAGTTTGTGCGAGGCCACCATCCCTAATAACACATAATACCATGATTGACAACCCCCAAAATAACAGACTTAAATCGTGACACGGGTTGCTTATTGTCACTAATGTCCAGGGACATTTTCTCGGCTGTCTTGGATCCATATCCATTTGTTAACAGGGCCTGCTATGTAGGATTAAATTAACAGGCTCTGCCGAGCTACGCAGCTTTTCATTAGAAATATTTACCTTATATCGTCTGGCGGATGAATCATTGCATTGTTGGTAGCTGTCTAAAACACAATATCTGGCCACATGCACATGATGCGAATCTCTTCATACAAATGGGATGACACATATCAACAACATGACACTTCCAACCTATAGTTTGGCCCTTTTAATTGCGGACACTTTACATAAGCCAATGTGGATTGCATTGAGCAAATTGTAGGCGGTTGCAACCAATGGCTTTGAAGGTTATGGTATTACCGTTTGCAAGGTACAGCGTGGTTAACCAGGTGATTGCATATTATCTTGCATACTGAGGAAATTAAATTTGTTTTTTCTTCATATCAATATTTGCTATGCTGTTGGAGTAAATACTTGAAAATGCATCTAGACAGTTACCGGCAACACCATCGACGATCCATGCCGTGTTATAGTGATTTTCGGTCGCATATGTTTGTAAAAGTGCACATTGGTTAAATTCTTTTACGTTCTCTTTATTTTGTCATTTCTTATGGGAACTTTTTTTGTTTTGTTGATACTATTGTCATGTTCGTCATGTCCTGTTCAATTGTCGTATCAATTTCGAAGTTTTGATGCGGTTAAAAGCTGCATTTTAAAATATAGCCCTACGAATTGAATGTATTGCCTGGTATATGTCTTGTATAACCATGATTTGTGTCTTTGAACGATTGCTTCACTCATAATTACGAACCCATAGAGCCAAAGCTTAGATGCTTATAATATTTGGTTCATAGGGCTAAATGAGCTGATTGGAAAAACAAATCATACCTGTGAATGAAAGGCAAAAACCCAATTGATTGCAAATCTTGGTAAACTCATCAGCAAGCTCAAATTCAATATTTTTATACAGTACCATCAATGTTTATCTATCTTTTCTGCAATACGACCATTTTTGAAAAATGTGATGCTCCAGCTATAGCCATGGTCTTTAACATCGAATTAATAGAACACTTTACAAATGCAGACATCATGAAGACAATCACGTTGCGGAATAATTTATCAACGCGTACATATGTGTTCCGCAGATACAACAGTCGCATTTCCGGTGATGCATCACTCGTCAAAGTCAGAGAGATAATCTCGCAGGATATATTTCAGTCTTGCACGCTTTTAAATCGGGCGTTTAGTGTTACAGACTGCTCGGTGGTTACCTGTTCTGAAACCTCGAGGGTACGTGACGCGAATGAACAAGCGGAGGCTATTGCATGTTATTATCATCAAATACATGAATCCCTCTTTGCTTCCAGGTCGTAAACAAGGTAAAGTGCTGACCTTGGGTTCTACTCCGTTGGATCCAAGAACATGAAAAACACATTAAACAAGCTAGATAGGTCGGTTGTCTAGCTGCTGCAGTTCCAAAGGCAAAATAACACAAGTTCTGATTATACGGGAGACAAACAGCGCGTTGTCCGTCATCAGGTTCTCCACTTAAGTTAGCCGCTCGGGACATGCATTCCAATATTACGGAATCGCAAATTAAAGAATATTTAGTTAACACATTTCATGAGTATAATATTGATCACAATTTAGATGTTTATATTAACGATAAGTGCGATGTTTTAGTTGAAATATTTTTGTGATGTCTAAACTAATGTGCTCGGATAAAAATATATAATGATCAATATGTCCAACGTCTGCCGTCAATTGAAATATAGTGGTCTATATTTATGCCCAACATGCTTTACCTTTTACCCTTTTTAATTTACTCCAGAACTAATTACCAGTGGTTTCTACGGCCACTCGGCAAGGTTATGTATTTTATACCTCTCATAGGCTATTAACGCAGACGACACATTATTTATTTGTACTAGATGCAAGGCGCTGTTAAACACATAGGTGTAATCGTACGTTTCGAAAAGAGAGATTATAACTATTTAAGGCAATCCCCATGAGAAAAGTAGCCTTTACATATGTAACAGCTGTCAGTATGCTTTTAAATGAGTTTTTGGGTGAATTTGTAGATGGAAGCCTGTTTCATCCGCATGGATTATCTGTAGACTGAAATACAAACAAACAACTGTAGATAATGCAAAGTGCCACATACTCACACAATCAATGACTTGTACCTTGACAAATTCAAGCCAAAGAGATGTAACTCTTCCCGAGAAAGTGGTGGAAATTATAAAGGTGATGGCGAGATGTACGGGATTTGTCCCACATTTTGCTCTTTGAGATCCTTTCAGTATATAATTGAACATATGAACAAAGCCATTTGCGGACCGAAATGTTATGCATTTTAGTAAAGTTGCTCGCTTTGATCGCAGAGCCTTGAGGTTTCATGTTGTTGATAACTACGTTTCCCACGGACTATAGATAAAGGAATACATTCTTGTTGTTGTGAACACGTCATTATATTTCAAATTATGTTGTTCTAATACCGCACAATGTTGTCAATTTGTTGTCCAATTCAATTTGACATTACTTTCGCCAACCGTTTCCTCTTATCTAATCATGCTTGCGTGCTGCTTAGTGTAGGCATGACCAATACTTAGACAAAGGGCAGATGCGATGCAGATCGTAATATACAGTAGCTAATATTGGATTAACCTATTTTGTTATTTGGTGGTGTGCTAATTTGCAACAAAATTAACATAGCGAGGCCTAGAGCCTCTGTCGATAATGATTTGAACTATGATATATGCTATAGGACACGTATTGATGATGCAGATGAACTATGAATCAGTCATCTGACATTTAGCATATGTCATGGCACACGATGTATGTGCAAACTAATCTTCAATCTCAATAGTTGAAATGAGCCACAGGATTCTTGCATACAGTAAAATATATATATATGGAAGTCGCCTTCTTGCATACAGTGAAATATATATGCATGTCGCCTTCTTGCTACAGTAAAATATATATGCATGTCGCCTTCTTGCATACAGTAATATACATATGCATCTCGCCTTCTTGCACACAGTAAAATATATATGCATGTAGCCTTCTTGCATACAGTAAAATATATATGCATGTAGCCTTCTTGCATACAGTAAAATATATATGCATTTCGCCTACATGCATACAGTGAAACATATATGCATGTAGCCTTCCCGCTACTCTTTTTGCAGCTAAACATATCTTCAGACAGGAATATGCATAAGCAATTGTTCATTTGCGTTGTCAGCAAAAACGCTCCCGCTCACATGTTACGCATCGCTACGAGTTTGAGAATTGCAACAAAGGGAAAAGCCAATTCCAACATAACGTGCAACAAATCGGTAATGAGCAAATTAATTCTCTTAATAAGATCATGACATTGTATAATTTAGTCGTTCATAACGTCATGGTCAATGCCACAGGCGCATGGTGGCAATGCAGATTGTACATGTTGTAACGTGTAATTACTAATAAACATGGTTCCCACCACTTATTGACAACTTGTAGTGGCTCAATGGCAACGTGTTCATGCATTTGTGTTGAGTTTTGATATTCGTCCAGAACTCATAACCTACGAATATTGAATAGGTAGCTACCGCGTACCTGTATTTGATGCAGGTTAATCAATGAGATTTAGTAGTTGAAGATTTATTTACTTACAAAAACAAATCATTGATACCAATTGTCATCACACATACATAATAAATGTAACGCTGTAATTAGGAACAATGTGCCTCGGGGTTGTCTCCCTATCGTCCCGCATAGGTTGTGCACGAAACAGCCTTGTGAGAACGATCGTGAGTGTCACTGCAGTATATTATAGCTAAGGTCGATTGTCGACCTATTATGATTGCTGGAACGGGCAGGGGCAGGAGGGTGGTAATTATGTAACATACGCTTTCATACTGGACTGATACTGTTCATGGCGGTCCTTTCAATAAGGCGAATATGCATACATTCATAAATGGCAATGTATATTCGGTAATACAATCGCTTGCACGCTGACTCTGTCTCCTGTACACAACTCTGGTCAAGTATGTAGCAAAGGGTCAGACGTTTCACACTACAATCCGCAAACTAAGCATTGTTGCACTGTAAAATATTCAGGTAAGTAGACAATAGACCATTTCGGACACAACCCTGGAACTGTAAGATGGACGTCGTAGTTGCGGTATCGAAACGTCATTAGTTCCATATACGGGGAAAACTACGCATAGAATGTCATTCTGCAAAGTGTGCTTTTAAGGATGGAACATATAACAGGTTTTTATTTCGCGGTTCTCATTTGTATTTAATTTCATAGATGAGATAAAAACAGTCGTTATATGATATAGGCATGGTGGTTTACAATTAAGTTGATAAATTCGGTCACGTTATATTCGAATCAAGGTATATACCGTTAATTCGTTTATCCATTTCACAAATAAAATGGAAAATGGGTAAACAACTTATTTTCTATTTATGTCTTTGACAAATGCATATAGACAACTAGTATTCGACCCATGTTCTATTTTTGTATTTTGGCATACATTCCATTTTCCGCAGCTAATATCCGAAAGTACGCAATAATCCCACGGAGCGCCGCATCTCTGATGACACTTTGGATTATACAGTGTTGTGGTGGCAGTGGACGGCAACAGCAGTCACATAGTGGCCCATTCATCGAAGCCAAACACAAATAACCTCCCAATTTATGAAGGTATCATCGGGTAAAGCTTTAGCTAGCGTGATTTTCATCCGATTTTACATTATGTTCACTGTAAGTACACAGATGGCCCACAGTTTAATAATTTTATTATTGTTCACTTGCAGCGCATTAGGAGCACGAACTGTTCACCACATCATGCTGCTTACTTTGGACACAAACTGCATATGCACCAGAATAAAAAGCGGGCCGTATTTGTCGTGACACAGGTGGTGGCAGTGGACGGCTACAGTAGTCACATAGTGACCCATTCATCGAAACCGAACATAAATAACCACACAATTTATGAATATGGCCCAATAGGTTGATGGTTCCAGCATACATCGTACTTGAAGATTTGTTTTATATGGTTCCCCTTAAAAAAAAAGTAAATGTGATCCTGTTGATTATCATAGCTGTAGTAGATGTCATAGATGATATGATATTTCATTAAATAAGATACATGATTAGAAATCTCGCTCACTTTCAGTATGCAGGTCCGTAACGGAAAGACCCGCAAAAGACAACTGTTACCTTGACCTTGGCGTTTGTTTCCTTTATAACTTGAGGGCGGAGAGAATCGGTACAAGGGTCAATAACCGGATCAATTATCCAATTAAAACTGTATTAGTGGAGACGGTGGACAAGGAAGGTATTTACCTGAAATGTGATAATTGTGTCATGCCCCTATGCATCTGTACATTCCTTGTGCGGCCACACTCAAGGCGAGGTAAGAAATGCAGAACTTCGGCAGGCATTCTGTCAAGTCCCTCCCTATACCACTATGTTGTTTTTCACTCCTAACCAATAGGTCCATAATTCTAAGAAATATAAAAGCTGTAGAGCCTTGTGTTTTACCTTTCAACCCGTCAAAGCAAATATAAGGTTTGCTCTCTAGAATTTTAAATTCTTCGGCAATAATTTTCAGGCCAGGTATACCAAATCAACTGAGACATGGCAGAATGGTGCGGTCCCTACTGATATTATCCCACCAGACACGGAAGCTGCTGCTTTGCATGTCTAGGAGGTTGGCTAACCACTAACAGATCCAGAGTCATTTGCTCAAGCACCTTACCTTAGCGTGCACCATCAGCAGCAAAATGAGGCTGCACTAAACAGGGCAGTGCCGAATATGACATATCTACTTGATTCTATTATCGACATTAACTATGGGCCTTTCAAGGAGGCACTTCTGATCTTGATTGATATTGTGAGAAAACAGTCTGCTTAATATTGGTTTATTCCTCTTGATTCATTTTCGATTCAATGCTTCGTGAGTCCATATAATCTACTCATCTAATGCTGTATGTTAATGGGTCAATTCATCCGAAAAATACATTGCAGCTCTCTACATGGGTGACTATGGATCAACATATGTCCACTAAGCACTTGTCAGATCAATGTAAACTGTTTTTTTGCCAACGTGAATTAAATAATGAGGTAAACAGTAGGTAAACTATATTTATTCGAACAAGAAACATAAAACCAAATAAGAATAAAGGACTCAGCACCTGTATCAGCCATATTCAGTATAAACAGTATATCAAACAGTTTTCTACCTCGAAGACTAAGTATTGCTAACAATTAAAATGCACCATCAAGTGCTCCTGTAATAGGAAGCAGCATCTCGCATACAATATCGAGTCCTTTTTATTCGAGCTTTCCGGCCCAGCCTTCCTC
Source organism: Urechis unicinctus (assembly GCA_034190875.2). NCBI lineage: Eukaryota > Metazoa > Annelida > Polychaeta > Xenopneusta > Urechidae > Urechis > Urechis unicinctus. Next base: position 16,270,290 of record CM067349.1, on the reverse strand, counting down.
ACTGTTACATTTTGGCATTTACTATTTGTTTGCCACCATACATCCAAACATTTTCAGACGGTTAAAAAACCCACCAAATAACACTTAATTCACCACTTGATTGAACCCTTTTATTTTTAAACGTATAAACATATATAAGCTTATAGGCATCTACTGACTAATAAGTGTGGCTAACGTATTTAAATGTCTTTATTTCAACTTTGCAAATTACACTGGTCAGAGCTTCCGTAAACTCTCTGATCTGGTTGGTTAGGATAACAGCTGCAGCACCTCTCGCCTCCAACTCGCGAATATCCCTGGTCATGGCCAGTAGAGCCCGTATCATCTAAGTCATCATTACACCTGGCAGCTACAGTTCTTCTGCAAGACATACAAAAACTTAACATTGATATGTGGTCCATTAATCAACAAACAAATCATTATATTTGTTAGGTGCTGTATATGCAAAGTTAACTGCTGAAGTAAATAAATCTATCATGTTTATATAATTGTCACGCTCTTAACACACAGAATGGAAACCTGAAATGCCATCCCAACAGTAGCGCCTGCTTTCCTCTCTGTGCAGTTGTTATGATATTAGTTACAACTTTATGATTGAAACCAAGTAAATCACTATTTTCAATGAAATTGTCAATCAATATTTCTTTTCACTGGCCGTATTATTACGTAGCAGCAATTTCAAACTAAAATATCCCCGCGGAATGCATCAACCTCTTGTACCAACCCAGTACACATAAATCACTTTTGCATATTAATGATAAGACGAATAACAGTACATGAGCCGAAGCTCCATACATATTCTTTGAACTGTATTGCAATTTAGCAAACAGTACGCCAGAAAGAGGTCATAATCAGAACGTTTCAATGACACATTTAGCCGCAGAGATCGTCTGAATAGTGACACAGTGTGGTGGTTGCTAGTTCGATAACATTTGTCATAAACAACTGAGAGTGACTAAGGCAAAATCGATACTGTTCCTCGCAGCCAAATACACAGACGCCATGCTTGCGCGATGTTACAAGTTTCGCAAAATTGTAAGGCGTGGCAGCATGTCCAATCATTCAGTATTGGAAAGCCGTGGAAAGGTGGAGGAAAACAGTAGCGAAGGAACATGGAATCTATTTGGCTTAAACATTTGTGCTTAATTTACAATTGCAATCCGATGGATATGGAATACAAACATTCACGAATTACAATGACAGATGGTTCAATCGTAAGTATATTGGCACAAATACGGTTTTTCAGCACGTAAATTGAATGACAAAAGGGGCAAAACCCGTGTTGATGCCATGATGTTTCTTGGTGTTAGTCATGACAAAGAAGCGCCAGCCTTGGTGAACAATGCCCGCTTTACGCCGGCTCCTAAGTTAATATACAATGATTCATTATTGTATCTGATGCAGCTTTCTGTGCAAGCATAACGTATCAATTTATTAATTTAATGGTTTTTGCTGACTAAGGGAATACAGGTATGCTTAGATAGATGGATAGATATTTATTGGCCACATACACATACATGCAAAACTACATACGCAGGTTACATATTGGAAAAGCAACAATATAAGTCGATGCATAATAACAATATAGATTGTGAAACACTTAGCATATGTATTTAATCACATATATATGTGCACTTGGACAATGGGAGCAGAAACTGAAGTCTGTCGCCATCATTAATTACAAATGTATTGATCTAACCAGGTGCATAAGAAAAAAACATTTACGCTATATGGACTTTAACTTTCCCTCATTAATTAAACTTCGTAATATTCTTAAAAACTGGCATTGCAGTTATTTGAATGTGACAGACAGTAAAATAGTCTAGAATAGAGTTGAATAAACAGGCACCAACATAGTGAATGTTTTTCTGACGGACATTGGTTCTACACCTAGGGGGTAAGTAGATTAGCCTATTTCGTGTTAAATAACCATTGTCATTTCTATATTTTGTAAACATGTCATTAAATACTTCTGGTAAGAATCCACAATCATATTTATACATGAATATTGCTACACAATACAGGTGAAGCTGATATATGTTCAAAATGTTCAGTTCGTTGAATGATGTTTCTGTATGATCTCTTTACCCTGAAATGATAAGCAATTTATTCAGATGTATTTTGCAGCATTTCCCTATATTATATTACAATATATTAAATAACGATAGATAAATGTGTAATACATGGATATCAGAGTATGTTTATTGACCGAATATTGCATTTTATTTATGATGCCAATTCCCTTGGCAATTTTTGTTGCTATGGACAGAAGCTTCATTATTGTGACCTTATTTTCAATTATCTCATACAGTGTACATGTATAACCATTTCTGCATGTCTGGTAGAGAGGCAAGGATTTTACTAAATAAATGTCAAGACTAGAAATATTACAATGTAATGTTAATTATGTCATGCGCAGTTGTAGTACTCCTTGTTAACTTATACAAGTCATAGCAACAATTTAATGATCTGCTTCTACACAAAATTATCTACTACGACGATATATGTTGCGACCACGTGTCTGTGTCCATGTTTTCTCTATTCCCATCGCAACAAACGAGTTCTAAATCGTAATATTTCGCCGTGGTGTGACTGAAGTTGTGACTCGGATTATTTTTTCGTCATTTTAGTAATGCAGATAATGTAACAGATATACTTGTTCACTACCATGATAGTCAAATAAGCGTGCCACTGTGCACCCTACCGGCCATAAACTTTACAACCGGTGTTCTACTAGTATGTAGAAGTAGTTATCGTTAACATCGGTAAAATTCATAAGCCAACCTGTACCCTGCAAATGCAGCGAATTTGTGTTAGGCAGGTGCGACAACAAAATGTACTGTAGTGTCCCTTTAATTTGTATTATCCAAACAAACAACGATATAATGCTGTCAAGAGCGGTATCAAAATATCAGTCACAAACAAAACGCCATATATATGCTAAGCGATTATTCCACTTGACTTTTTACCACAAACGCAAGATTGATTGCTAAGTAAATATGAAATGACCCCATCAGATAATAGAAAAACGGAGGATTTGATATCCGTGAAAACAGCAACACAGTACATTAATAGGTAGCAGTGCAACTCTTTCAGCTATAAGCGCACCTTGGTTGCAGCATAACTGTGTGTGCTTGGGGTTTGCTCCCATTTAGAACCACCCGCTGAGAAGCACTCATATCCCTGCAGCCCGTAAATCATGATAATACTTAACAGCAGATGGAATGAATGTACGCTTTTAGGTGTTGATGATAGAACAGCAATATACATAATCATTAAAGCGCCATATGTAGGTTACAAGAGTATGCCGAAAAACAGTGTCCGCTCAGACAGATCAGGCAACTAAAAAGCATACGCAGGTAGATATTAGCCGAAACCCAGCATATGTTGCCCCACAAAATGATTTTTCAGCGCAGCACTTTTTTGACAGCCATACGTGTCAGTTGATATGGGATTTTATCCTCTTTGATAATGATGATGGGGATTTTATAGGTAAAACTTTTCCGCTGCTATTTCTTAAGTGCTCGAGCCGATCATATGCAATTGAGATAATTCTCATATAGAATAATAGTATGATATATTTAGATTTGTTGATGTATCTGATTCGCTTTGTGATCGATGGATCAACGTCATGCAAATATACGATTTCCTGCCCAAACTCAAGAGCGCCACACTCTTAGCGACGGCGAGGCGCATCATTATGCAGATACATTTCTGCAAAATTGGCTCCGACACTGTTAAGAGCTTCGCTAGCCCTATGATGAACAAATTATATTACATACCTCGGCAGCAGCCGCATCAGCAATCTGCATTATACCATCTGATTCACTAATTGCATAAACACATTTCTAGGGATTACTGTATTTACAAAATAGCTATACAAAAATGGCGCACACAAGCACTCAAAATGCAGACTGTATTAAAGTTGAGGGAAGTTTTACAGAATTTGATGGACCTTTGCCGATGTGAGTGTTTCACATACGAATAGCCTTAAGAAGCTAAAACAGAAGAATATCATTAAGCAATATGCCCTGTTGCACAAGCTTATTCTGTTATCGGGTCACATGCTTGTGATAAACTGCATCAAACAATGACTTCTGTATATCTACCTATTCAGTACTGATAATACAAACAACCTAACCATACCTGCTGGCATCCTCGCAAATGCTTGATGCATATGCTAAGGCCCCTTGTCCTGATACCCATCACTTATTGAAAACTAGTTCGACAGATGACTTACAAAAAAAGATCGAGCGTATCAAAGATCAACAGATTAAGCCCGCTTAATGTTATCCGGTGATTTCTTTCGGACGTTGATGAATGGATAAGGTTAGTTAGGATGACCGAAATGATTTATGAGATAGATAAAAAGGAAATAATTCGACGGTCATATTTATATATATATGCTAATCGCTTCAAACATCTATCAATGCCTCACTCCCTCTCTATATATAAATATAGTTAGCCACTGCATCGAACGAAAGATTGTTTGTATATTTAGCACTCTACCTTGATGTTATAATGATCATGCTATTCAAGAGACGGTACAAGTTAACGCGTAATTTACAATGGTACTGGGATTGTATGCATACCTGTCCAACTATAATAATATCCGTGCTGATGTGCATTATTGTTATTATTAGTAATTGCTTCCATCCTTCATTCGAACGATAATTGCTCAGACGACTCATCAAACGTCATACTTGGTAATCGTTTTGACGTCCAAGCTAATGCATAAGATCTACAGCATAAATTAAGGATAGTAACGTCAATGGCCACTGCATGGAGGCAAATCATGTAAATAATCACATGTTACGCTTTCACTTGGGACTACGCTAGGTACTCCCTCATTTCAACATTATGAGAGGATTCACCGGCCATTAGCTGCCATAGTTCTGCAGCCTTGTGACCTGATCATAATTAAGAAGCAGATATACTTGATGCATATTGATACATATATAGTTATATATACATATATATATATATATATATATATATAAACTATCGATATACTTATATATGTGTAAATATATATATATATATATATATATATATATTAAATATCGATATACTTATGTGTGTAAATATGCATACATATATATATAAATATATTATATATAAATATATAAATATATATATAGATATATATATATATATATATACATAGATCTATTTATATATACACAAATATATGCAGATGAATATATATTTATATATACAGATGAATATATATTATATATATATATATATATTTATATAAAAAATATGTATATATATAAATATATAGATATATATATGCATACATATATATTTATATAAGTTAACTTTATATACGGCATTACTTTAGAAGGTATCGAACGGACGATTCGACGGCAGAAAGTACTGCTGTAGGCATGTTTGTCTGGGCATCTGGGCATCATGATCGGCTGATCATTGCGAGCTAATTAATATCAAACCCTCATTGTATTTTAAGGCATATATAAAGCCAACAGGACATTTTTCGGGGAACCCTTTGTAAAGAAAGAAATGGGAAATCATTGATTCTATTTAAACAAACATCCGGATAGTTTTAGTATTGATAAGCAATCCGTATTCGCGGCAGATGGCACACATAGAACAAGCGGTATTTCTTTGATAAGTATGGTCTTAATTCTGATCGCATGATAATTGTAGACACATCGATATGCATAGAAACGCCCTAAATACTCCGCTTTGTATATGCTCTTTAAAATTACAGATAAATCAGACTTGGCACGAATAAACGTCAACCGGTATATTATTGATTAATGCATCATGTTGATATTTAGAGTTACAAAACATTTCTATTTGCATAATAAAGCAACAGAGTAAATGTGCCCGAACAGGATTTCAGTATTCAAGAGGGCAAATGTCAAACTGTAAAAGCAACGAATATTATTGTACCGCGATATACGGCAGAAAATTGGTTAAAAGCCGATATGCGGCTTCTGCAGGCGGTCTAAGCAATAAATATCTAAGTATGATAAATCACTCTAATAATTCGCTCACCTTCTATAAGTTGGTAGTCATAAACAGGCGTTGCCATGGGCACCTAAGCACTTCCCTCCATACACGTTGCTAAGTACCAACCATACAAGCGCTATAAAAGTGAATAATTGCGTTTCTGGTGGTCACTGGTAGACAATGCATAGGGGAACATGTTAGCTTTCTTCATATTTGGTGGTTTCTATGCGGTTATATTATCTTGCCTATTATTTTGTAAAAATTCTTTTACGATTACTAACATTTATTGTGCCTGAGCTCATTATTTACTTAGTGTATTAGTAACATTAGTGACTGATTAGAAATAGAGAGTAGACATAAGCTACAGAAATATGCAGTCACTTGCATAACAACAATGCGCTTTCATTTATTTATTTCATATTTTTTGTATGTGTGAATCATTTAGATAACAAACACGCATATGTAAATCTCTCAGATAAATATTATGTCGTATTATGTCGCATTTGAGGAGGGCAAATGACATTTTGACTTTGCCGTTGCTAGGTATGATGTATGCTCGAGTTTTTCGTCTCTCTTAAACAAAAGACATTGTCTCGTTCTTCAACAATTTTACATAAATATAGTGCTGTATCAATTTGCGTTAAAGCTCTAAGTACTGCAGAAACAATGGAAGCGATAACCGCAGTCTACAGAAGAAGTGCGCCTACCAAAGAGGCAGTTAGAGTTGTCAAAGCACGATGTTAAAAGGGTACAAAGGGCCCAACTCATGGCATATAATAACTTGAATGAACAACTTCGAATACTTTTCTTTGTTTACGTCATGCAAGCAAAAAACTACAGTGGATTCTAATTTGTGCATTTATACCTTATTTTGGCGTGAACGAGTTATTCATACGTTTGAAAATAACCCAGGTTGTTAATGCAGCAAGGAATAAAGCTCATATTTTATCCATTGATATTGCGAGGAATATCGAAACATGTATAGTCGAGAAAGATATGCTATGAAACAATCAATCATGAAGCGTCATTACGTAGCTAACGACAAGCTGGAACTGCTTAGCATGCAATATGATGCTGAGGCAAGTTTACTTGATGGATGATAAAATATATTTAAACGAGTTTATTATCCGACGATGTCAGCTATGATGTTATAAAGTATTCAACGAATATATCATTTTCTCGCGTCAAATTTCTTTTCGCTTTCGTTATATGTTTGATTATTATAATCTAATATGAATCTAAGAACAAAGGTATTTTTGACCAAAGAGACGGTGAATCCAGGATTTGAATATCGTGCCTCTCGCAAAGTTGACTGGGCGTTGCAGGTAAATTGCAAGTTATTTGCTGGTTATTTTGCTTGTTCAGACTATCCATTACAGCATAATACGCCTAGATAGAGCCCGCCTTAGCATAATGAGCCTTTTATATTATATGTATCATTTATCATGACGTCGCCAAGTAGAAATCGATGATGGCCTGACCGAAGCAATTTACAGGTGCAAGACTGAATGTGTTTAATGTTAAAATGGGTTAAAAGGATCATCACATATTTATTTAATTGATGAGTACGCATTTACATGGATAGGACGTTTAGAATAGAGTAACTGGACCATAATTTGGCCCTCATGCAATTTTGGTAACGTGCGCGTATTAACCTGAACTAACACGGTATGATAATATCTGTAGCAAGGTTATGAGCTATATTAAGCTTTCTAAACTTAGTGCTGCGATGGAAAAGGATGTTCAGCAACATAATATAGTTATTAAAATTATTACGCTAGAAGTTGGTCTTTTAGGTGTGCAAATTAAAAAAGTTGTCCACGCTGATGTTTTTAACCAGTCAACATAGCTTTCCTCGGAAAGAGTAGAAATACATAACCGATAAAACAGCAAAGTCTGCCAGGTTTGCGGCGACATGAGATTGTTGAAGCATGGTTAATATAAATTCATAGTGGCTTTTTGCACAGAAGCAGGTGGCTTTAACGCCCGAAAGCACGTTTATACGTGCTTTCTTGTTTGATGAATGTGTACTTTTGCTACGAAAATAGAAGAGATAAAATATTGTGAGAAGGAAACAACTCTCCATGCACAATCAAACTGATTTAAAACGCAATTTTTAAATTGTCAAACCATATGATTGCAAATTTCAGGTATTTATTACAACAAATCTTGTCTTGCCCAGAGTACCAGGTGGTGTTACATTGACGGTAGTATTACATTCAATGTAAAAGTCGCCCGCAATTATTTAAAACATAAGAGGATGTTGAGTTACTTGTGCTTTGAACTTGACGGGGATGATTTCGCGACTGAGAACTGACAGGCAGTATAGCGAATCTCATCCTTGATTGTATTATTCACTATTATGACTGTAGACATTGTGGCCGTTGTGACCGGATTATGTGTATTTTACGCCAGTTTCCATCGCATACCAAATTTCTGGGCGTTTGTGATTATTTATTATGCCATAAATTTAACTTCTTTTCACCCCGGAGAAATACATTGGCAGCTGAAAGTCATATCCGTTGAAATAGTGTGATGGGCGATACCAAACTTGATTATAAACATGTTAACTTTTATAAATAATCCTTGATATTTGATGAAGATCAGCAGCGTAGACGTCAACGTCAGAGATGGAGGTGGTAGCTAAAGCCTGCGTTGCAGCGCCGCTTACTGCATGGACAGTATGGCGCCCTAATACAAGAGCTCATGCGGGAATGCAGTGGTAAATTCAAGTCGTTCATAAGGAAAGCCCCTGAGATGTTTCGCGAAGTCTTGGTGCGCGTTGACCAACGCGCTACCAAAAAAACAGGGTGAGCATATATTTCAAATATTGCTAAAATAACGTGAACTTTAATGGTATATCTATGTTTAAAAATATAGCACAAGTGTCTATTTTTGATTACAATTGTCACTGTGATGCAACTAACTTTTGTAATATAGCTATGTCCTGCAACCAAACTCCGAAATCTTAATCTTAAAGGGACTAGAGTTATAACGTTATAATGGCAATAGCTCTATAAAGAATATAAGCACTTGCGTTGAAAGGAATATAGTAACATCAGATCTTGCCGTCATTCGATATTAAAGCACAATAACAGTCAATACCGCATACATGTTGCAAGTGTCACTACGTGTGCCTTTACAATAACGCATATAAACATGTGGTAGTGATTTGGATGGATCAGAAACAAAACGGTGGCAAATGTATTGACTCGTGGCGTATTGAAGTCATCTTAAATACCCAAATGAGGTTATGCCGGTGGAAAAGGTATAGATGTTTATATAATCAACCGTACTCTGTCTTGTCAAAATAACACCATGATCGATCGTCTAATATAACTCGTTATAGAAACGTATGCTGGTTCCTTTTTTGTGTACTGCAACGTCCATATCTTCATCATAACCATCTACCATATTTATAAGTCAGATGTATTTGTTTTAATAATAAAAACAAGCTGGCCGCGCGAATAACATTACTGTGCCCAACATACCATGAGACATGTCAATCTAACATCGGTTTGATGTAAATAACACATTTGGCAATCACAATACGGCGAGCAATCTTTAATAATGAACTAGAAGCAACAACGTTGAGGGAATCATACTACTCGGTTACAAGTGAATTGGCTTACCATGTAGCCATGTAGTGTGCCCCATCTATGATCCGTTTTAATTTTTCTGTAATGCTTAAATAAACAACACTGATTGTAAAAGCAAAACCTTACATCTCCGAATATTTGTTGCCGGTCAACCAAAAAGCGCAATCTTATTTGGGATTGCGTTTACATGACAATAGCTAGTGGTTCATTGAGACGGGACCGATCAGCAGTTCCATACTACCTTACTTGTGCTATCATTTGCATATTAGACAATAGTCATTGAAATGTACGGTCTATGCAATTCTTAAACATATATGTGTCATACAATTAAAGTGGTATATACATATTTGTTGTTAAGGTTTTAAAATAGGCTTAGTAATCTTTCCCTCGGTTTCACGTAGTAACTCTTCATTAATTGATCAACATGTACTACCATACGTATTTGATCAGCCATATCAGTTATTAGCGCAATATTACAGCGTCTTCTTCTATGCCTGCAATGTAAGTTCGTTTTGTAGCGCTCCTTGATAGATACTGGTATTTAATCAGTGGCTGATTAACATATGACGCTGATGATGCGCATAATCAACGATTAATTACCATTACACAACGGTTATCTATCGCAAAACACTAGTTTATTTGATGTTATTGATTCAAATATATCCATGACTACAATTGTCAGTGCTTTAAACCCTTCACAGCGACTTGGTGATATGCAGGTGTATTCTGGAAAAACATCCCGTGCCGTAATATTACGAAATACACTAAAACATGTTCCCAAAGTATACCTCAATATAACCTAATGTTGGTTTGCCTGCAGCAGCAAAGCATTTACAAAGGACAATATAAAGTTAACATATCTACTTGGCATGTATATAGCTGACAATGGAACATTTAACATCTTGGATGCAAAGCCTTGATCATAAGCGTTAATTCAATGAAGATCTGCCAGGACTGGTCATTGCTAAAAGGTAGTGTATTTTGTAAGAACCCGTGTCTGGATCTGTAGGCCAACAAGAACACCTCTATATTAACGCTAGACTGGAAATGTTGATCAACTCTTGTGGCTAAGTTGTTTGCAGCAATTTGACAGCGGCACCGAGTGCATTTACTCGCGTTACTTGAAAGATGTAACGCGTACATTGCAACTCTGCAATAATTAACAATTTCTTTTAAAACCATTAACAACGGCATTGTATATATTATTATTCCTTCTCTAGCATTTGCGCAAACAGGCAAACATAAGAAGGGTCCAAACATTTATCCCAAACAATAATTAGATATCGATGATTTGCCAGGAACACTTTAAACAGTATCCATTGTCATGAATGAATATATGACCTCGTAGCTCATCAGCTGATGTGGTCAATCATGCGACAGCTAAAAGCAAGGTTGAATATATATTATGAAATATCAATCTGCGCAAAATGCATTGAACTGACAGGCAAGTGGCATCTTCGAAAAACGCGATCATTCTAATTTACCAACAATTCGATAACAATGTGACCATGGATTGCATTATCGTCCATTATTTTGTTTAGTCATATACATTTACATGCTCGTGAAGCTGGAGTGAACTATGGTCTCTCAGTATGTAAATACTTTGTCCGCAAAATGGGCAATTTATTGAAATCCTACCTGACCATGTATCCCTATTCTGTTTGTTGATAGCTTGATGTAAAAATTCATAACAAGAACATATCATTACATACTCCAAACAGGATACTTATATGAATGAAAGAGATCGTGTTAGTAACCGAGCAATGCAGTGTTTCAGAGAGTAAACGCTATTATATTTCAGTCACAAACGTATATACGTTCTATAAATAGGTTCCACTGCATCTGAATTTCTTCTAAGCTGCGTGAGAGAATACAAAAGACAACTTGGAGTCACTATTGTCATCAAATATGAAAACATCGGACGCCGGCATATTTAGAATTCAAAGCATAAATCAATTGTGACAATTAAGTAGTCAATGTGCATTGACCGGCCGCTGAAAAAAGTCCTATCATGATTACACATTGCGAATTGGTTGTAAACATAAACATTAACGGCCCACATGATATAAATCATAACCGATAACGTTAAATTATAAGCGCTTGAGTTTATACTATCATTACAATGTTCGAGGACCAGGCCAGGAAATAGCTCATATGTTAAAATGTCGCTGGCGGCAAGGGATTACACAGTTGTTCCTTTGTAGTGCAAAATGACAATAAATCAAATGTTATGACCGGCCACCCGGAGCGGTTTGTTAGCGTTCGTGAGTTCTACTCCTAATGTGATCGAAAATAGATCTCATTAGATTACGAATAGGACAAGGGTTGCGACACAAAGAATAAAGTAGTCAATCATTGATCATATAAAGCACATAATGCGAAACAATAACTTCGCAATATCAATGCTTCATTACAGAACAATTGTTGGCAAAATATTAATGCCTGATAATTGACTTAATTAAAGCAATTGATTGCATTATAAGTATCATAATCAATTAATTGACATTAATTACAGATTACTTATCTACAAATACAAATGTTGGATGCAAAATGTATGAGGTGTAAATTAAACGTTTCTATGAGCATTAAATGACAGAGGCATATAAATTGATGGTAGGGTTGCCAAGAGAAGACTTTAGTCGTGTGTTTTACGGACTGCGCAGCTGGAAGAGAACATAATCTTACTGATGTATTCCTCATACTTGTATAGATGTACGAGAGGTAGATAAAGCGTGTGTACTCGAAGGCTCATTGAACACAAACGCCTACTTGACTTACATACGTATGACCTTGTGACAACACCCTTGGTGAACGCGCATTTCTATAGTTTTGGATATGCACACTGATATTCTCAACATAAACATATGCAGGTGTTGGTGGTACTTAATTGAAAGCAAACTGGACAAATTTGCTGTTGTCAGACGCCCAATTGGTATTAAGTTGCCATAGATATTGACTCGGTTGACATTATTCTGATTCTGACCTATAAAATTACGCATTTGGTGCTTCCAGTGGCTAAAACTAATGTTGATATTCCCATTATAGCACTAGGCCTCCATGCTGTGGTATTATTAAGATAACAACAACAGCAGCAGCAGCAGCAGTTTGCTTTTCAGTTGATTTGTTTATATGCTCAAATTGCTTGTCGGAGAATGGTCGGCTTTATTATGCATTGCCGCATATGGTTGAATTATTGTCCCTTATGTCAAATAATGCAGCGACTATTAACAACTGTCCGTGTTATTCACGACAATAACTACTGAGCCACATAGCGAGTATAATGTGTATTTATCCATGCGGTGATATACATTTGACGCCAACAATGTTCTGCATTTGGTCAATATAAAATATCGCATTGCATCACTCACAGCTACAATATTCTCCACTGGGTAATGCGATAAAATTTCTTGCAAAGTGAATTTAATAATATATATTTGTTCGGAAATATCGACATAAGTAGGCAAGTTCTACATAAGCCAGTGGTAAGTGGGAAGTATACCAGGCATCATCAGCATAATTGCCCATAGTGGAAGGAATTCATTAGGTTATTGCGCCGGTTGTTGAAAAAGCACGGATGGCGTATTTCAAGGTCATTAACGTATTCATTTCACCTCCGGAGGCAAATCTTTCATAGTGCGAATAATGCACCGGAACCGAATATATACTAATCATTACTCTACAAAAACGCGATTTGTCGAAGGGCTCTTCATTGGTCATCTGTCTATCATATGTAATCAATGTTGAAAATAGAAGCCTTTGACCTTTTGTGGTGAGTGCAGGGTACATCCTCAATATGGGCGCATTATAAATAATGATAATGATAGACGTTCGTGGTGCAGTTTATAAAGGCACAAAAAATGAAGATTTATGGAACATCTTGTACAGTCCATAGCTTAACGATTGCCTTATGATAAACAAAATATAAGCCTACATTATAACCCTGAAAATGAGGCAATATAACCTGCATCACATATTTGCAGCTTCTAATTATAACAAGTGCACAACAACACCATAGGCCAAGTTACATATTTTGAGCCAAATTATTAGTCCTGCATAATTAATTTTTCCTTTCCTAGTATGCAAATTGCTAACTTATCCTGTGAATTTGACACAAATAGTTATCTATGTCAGTGGTATACTTGTTATTCGCACAAGCGTGCGGTTGTGAAACATAAACTAAAATTCCCTGGCCCGCATTGGAATATAGAGTTCACACGGATCAATTCCTTCACCGGCGTACTTCAATTGCATTATTCATTTGCTGTCGCGCGCATATTATTTTATTTTTGCATTAGTAATTGAGCTGAAATTTACCGACAAGGCATTGGGTCGACGCAATCAAATATGGTTGGCAGATATTTATTATATAAAAGGGCTGTCAATGCTTGCCCGAACCGACCGGAAATCCGGTCGCATTTGAGTGAAGTTCTAATTTATAACACAAAAATTTTCCCATTTGAATTATTGCTACTTGAGGCTCAACGATGTGTTTGAGGCATACCGTTGTTTCTGGCAGGCAATGACTTATTGTGAGGCAATTAGATACTAGCGGAAATCGTAGACAATGACTAAATGGGGATATTAATGTTATGCATATCCTAAAGCATTCTGGGCGATGCCCGAGTAAAACTTTCGTGCTGTTAATTGTGGTAACAGTTCAACGACCTCATTTCATCAGTCAATTACATCATCAAAGGTTTTTAGTGCCCATTCGTAATATTTCGATCACTCCCTCACAAAATGTATGGTAAACGTATCAACTATAGTGAATATGGCTGATGCAATATGTATATGGCTAGGCGTTAATAGAACACAGACACAAACAAGGGTACTGCATAGCTTGGTCTTACTATTATGTGGTAAAACAAGCATCTCATTCCGAGCACAATTACGGGCAGATAATACAAGAAAGGTTAGTCTTTTATCATTGCAATGCCATCAGTAAAGCCTTGTCGGAACAAGTGAATTGAGTTGCTGAGACGGCCTTCAGCCAGAGCGCTTAGTATTATTAACGCACACCCACATCATAAAAAGCGTTGTCTCCTTACAATATGGCTGGTTACCCGATGATAGCGTTGAGTTATGTTGCGGCTGAGGCAATCAATAGTTGATTAATTGATTGTGCTACTACCATATATTAGCTTACATCTTTTAACCACCTTTGTCAATAGCTAAGCCTGCTATTATATGGAACGGCTTTCGTTTGGGACCCCTATCGTAGGAGCATTGATGACTGACGGTATCTGGTTAATAACGCTACAATATAATTCAGCGATGCAAACCCGCAATTACGAAGTATGTACACATTACATATTCATGGAATCGGTATTAAGAGGTGCGGTATATGTTGATTAACAACCGCCTTGTGGCAACAGGCATTATTATGCCTGTCAGTGATAATTGATTTATACGTAGAAATAGTGCTACACTAGAATAAGGCTTTGGTAATTCGGTTAATTAATCGAATATGTTACCTCAAAAGCATGTCTACATTTGCGGTTTGTAATGGGTCGCAAACCATGTTTAATACAAATATGGGAACTATTATGGACGCTAATGTTCTACGTTAGTGACTGTAGCTAGTCAATGTGGACGTCGGTTGACAATATCATGGAGCGGGGGACACGTTTCATATTGGTGTGTTCGGAAACTACCATTATGGTGTAAAAAGTCTTATGTCATTTACCTATCTTTTCATTTATTAACTTCAACATGCCAGATGCGCAAATGCCTTCATAATCGAAAGTTGTCCTTCTATTTTTTTCGGAGCAATAAATTACCTGACATCTTGACTTTTTCTACCAATATACCTCTATTGTCAGGTGTAAACGGTTGCATATGATGCTTTTGTGAAAGGTCATCATGCGGCTTTGTCGATTCACAGCATTGAATGGTGCCGCCTTGCTTTTGCATGAATGTTGCATGAGCGTTATCGTCTAGATAATAGTCGGGTAAATGATGATTTGGGGAAGAGGCTTAGCGCTCATTTTAAATAGTAAATACGGGATGATGGGTTAGTGGAATGTAAACCATATTGATGGTTATGAACCTTGGGTGCAAACGTAAATGCCTAACAAGCGTACTATCCTGGCGTTATATTGTATTTTACTCAAATTAACTCATTGTTGGCCTCAAACTGAAGCCCGTTATATACATTCATCAACCTTCATTTAAGGCCATTACCGTTTCAAAGTCTCACATTGTAGATTTATCGATTAAGTGCACTTCCATATGCACGCATGGTTAACGGAAGTCATTGCATGGATAAGAGACAGCATGTAGATATGATACTAGTTATTACCATATTGTACGCACCAGCGCATATACTGATGCAAGAGCATATGTAACTAGCGTCATCTAACTCTTTGTTAGGGCGTCCATTGTTTAATTTTATAATCACCGTTACCTCATGTGATATTCGATGCTATGCATTCGGCCGACAGAGAATGCTTCACGTATTTGTCTTCGACACACACGGGTTGCACTTTTGGAAGATACATACCAAAAATGCTGAGCTAGGGTGCTTCATTGTGAGGAGCAATTTGCTCATGGCTATCTTACGCTGCACGTTTTATAGGTGCCTCTGCACTCACGGATCACATCATCAACATTTAAAACGCAAATAATACTGCTATATAGTATTGCAGCGAACCTTGCATATAAATAATGTGATATTGGCGAATGCGACGTTAATTTATGTAGCACATTTGGATTACATTTAATGGAATTCTAGGATCCTTGCTGTTAAGAATACGCTTGGCATCTAATAGCTCTGAAGTAATGTAAAGGGTCGATAATGTTATATATCTATGTTTTCATATCTATGTGTGCTGTATTTGCATCAAAATTTACATATGCGGTGATAAAGTTCCACTACTTTGAGTCGTTGCTAGCCTTGGCCATTAAACAATATTGATATGACTCTTACCATAGCTTATAGACAAAATTTAAGCAAAAATAACCGTGAACAGTGGGTTTCTGGGTTTCTGTTTGTAAAGCCACTTTATATGCAATCTCAGATGAAGCCTTATTGTTGCTTTTGTTTCAGGAAACATTACAAATTCCTAATGCAATGTACGCAATATTGGAAATATCACATAATTTATCATATTATATCACATGACTTATCATATTATATCATATGATTTATCTTTCCAGAATGATAAGGTAATATTGTAAGTGTCTAACGCCTAATCAATGTCATCCTTTACAATGTCGATACTTTTTCATGGTTAGGCAATAAAGCATGCAGGCAAGTAGCAGTCATAGAAATGCGCAATGGTGACATCAACGAGATGCAAAAAAAGCAGCGTCATTGAGTCAGTATGGATCATATACCTTTTGCTTGCTATAATGTCAATATGATTTTTGACCAAGCGCTTCGTCATATGAACTTATTGACGTGTGATGATTGCATATACGGGTTACAATAGTGCAATACAAGCCTCAGATGCTTCAGAGGACGCCTCATAATTTTGCTGCGAGAAGCTGCAGGTTTGACCGATACAATTAATCAAAAACCCTGATTAAATATATTTTTGTCAGCAAAACAGAGGTTATAGACACATGTCTAAGCTGAACGTTCATCACGCACTATTAATGGAATACGGCAGGCACTCGTACACATAACGTGTGATAAATGATACACGGGCTCACATTGATTTTCCGTAAATCAGCCCCGCAGTTATGAATGTTTTAGAGCAGCCATACGTACCTTTTGTGTAAATGTGACATGTAGCAACGGATGTTTATCATAACCTACAATGCCAATATTTTTCGCTCTGTTACATCGTTTAATTATTGTAGTACAACTCATTTAGATTCACATATCTGTCTCGCTTCAAGAGAAGCGATTGGCGTAGACATAATTCTATATTATGCGACAGCCAGCGATAGGGGCCGATCGATATACATAACAACTATCAACAACGACATAACCATCGTGTAAGGCTCGTTGGTGACACTTTATCAGTTAGCTAACAATATTCTGGACTTATCAAAGCTTAACGCGTGTTGGTAGCTGAGAAATATTATCATTACAGCAATTGTTCTTAGTGATCCTATTGATATGATGTACCGTGTTCGCTCTAAGCAGTCATTGCAAAATTTCGCTAAGCGCAAATGCAGAATACAACATCTATGTACGAGATAAGTCGACATACAAATCCGAGTGCATAATGATATGATGTATTGAGTATCTGCATCAGGCAGAACAATTGCTGGGTGTAGTGTGGAATGATACATAATTAGAAACGTCTACACCAAGTTGCAGCAGAAATTGGAAACAAATTATCGGGGACTTAAATGTCGTATTGTGCATGCCTACCTACGGTGCGGAAAGATTCTAATTAGCATGGCTCATAACCGTTAATAAGTAATACACGTGAGGTGACAATTTTGAAAATTATGGGTGTTTAACTTAACATTAGAAATGACTAACATAACTGTATAATATATTGTTGGGATATTTGTCTAAATGGCAGTCCATGCACGTATGTAGAAGCTGAGTTGTGTGCGGCGCATTTATCACGAGAAGATCATCTGCATGAAGGGGCCGTCGAATGTGCATGCACAACTTGCATCGGTTATCTCTATTGTCCATTGCTATCAGTAACATTTTACTAAGAATTGGTGCCAGGCAAATCCACCGCAATAAATGTACAAAGCCTCAAAACGCATACATTTTATATTTGACGGATAGAAACCTAGACTCAGACAGTGAACTAATACAAACGTTCGTTGAACGCCCTCGTAAAGCCATCATTATATAATGAGGAGAGTCGTAAGATTGCTCACATAAGTCACAATCGCTTTTATATCAATTTGGATAGTACAATATTTGATCAGGATACTCAAAAGTAGATTATTTGTAATATTTGTGTAAATTATGAAACTTGATTTTGCAAATGGTAGTAATGTTTTTCCATGGGTAATACATTTAACGTGGGTGCTGTAAGAAAATTTAACCGATTGCATGGTTGCTCCACTTGCCTATTGCCACCAGTCATCTATAACCTTTTCTCTGCCGATCCACTCCCCAAAACCTTAGCGGATCTAATGTGCGACAGGAGGGGCGACCATACTGCTCTCTTGGGATTATATGCCACAAGCTCAGTTTTTCTAACTGCATCAGTGTAAAACCATGGGAACAGTATCCACAAGCTGCTCATTATATGCAATATTATTTGCGAGGAGATACGCTGCTTGAGGGGTCACGCTATATGCACACATGACTGAAATTGATCATTTTTTTAGTTGTTGCTACCATAAGCTTGTGACCATTGGTTGATGCTGCAAAATTGCAGCCATAATGATCGGGTTTTACACAATGAATGGTCATATGGTATGGTCCACATGCTATAATGAATAGAAATGCTCTTATCGCAAAAGCAAAACTTGCAAACACGTGAAATGCAGGAAAGCCGAAACTGCTTGAAAATTAGTAGTGCACAAGAAAGGAGCAGCTACATGGATTATTTGTGTTTGCAATGTTTTTTTAATGTTCATATTGGTAGCAGATAGCAGATGAAAAATTTAAAATTGATTTAAGGTCGCACTGCCTGGATGAATAATTGAATTCACGTAGATAACCTATCTGGCCAAATAACGTTACTTAGGTCAGTGAATGTTTTCCAGGGTGCAGGTTTTGAAGAAACTGTCCACAACAATTCTAGCAAATATTGTACCTCTTAGTCAATCTCCGATCTTAAATAATGGCACATTTGCGATCTATTCTTGATCACAGCTGATTGTGCTGTAGCGTCCATGATTTCAGTGTAATCATTAACTTTATCAAATAGGTACTGCCAAGTGGGATTTATTAACTTGAATGATCAATAGATCTTAATTATAACGTAATAGCATTTGGAATATATAATGTGAGAATGCCACACCTGCCAACATGATCGACATGATCAATGCTGTTGTGACTACAAAGTACTTTATGTATTTTTCGCTGCCATCAAAGTATATATCGAGCTGCCTATTGATATGATACTGTCGTCAAGATCAGTGAAATTAGAGCTTTACTGTTCAATGACGCTTATACGGTATCATGTATATATACATTTTCTCGCGGCTCATTATTATGAAATTGCTGCGTCCCATTCTTGTCATTTAAAGATGATTCAATAGAACATAGAATTGCGATGCCAACGTTTTATTTGTACTAGACAAATGCAATATATTTTACACAAAGTGTCAGCTTTAAGATAGCAGACCTGCCATCATATATAACTCAGCCACATTTCAGAATTACCGTGATATATTACAGAGTCTCTTAAACACTTGTACTCGGACTTCGATGTTTGAAGTTGCTGATGCAAGATACCGAAACATGGGTCATCTTCATTAATAAATAACAGACCGCGTACATTGCGCTGATACCTTAAAAGCTACATTTCCCTTTTCGTATGAACTCGGTTATTTATAGCGCATAAACAAAATCTCTAAGAGACATTTGCAATCGTGCTTCGTGAAATAATTCTTCATGTATTGCTATATCTACATACATGCATTGGTTGGGTTTCAACAAATATATCGTATGCATCCAACGCGCAGAAACGCTGCCCAGATAATTGTTTTTCCGCAATTATGTTGCTCTTATTATGAAACTATTAGATATTAGAATATTACAGCAGCTTAGTTGGTGCTTTTGCGAGATATGATACATGCGTGTAAGCTGACAGAGCTAGGTTCATTGTTACAATAGTGCAGTAAGCCACTAATTCAGATAGGTATTATGATGTTATTTCTATATTACCTAAAGAATATGTTCATCAAATATTCATTGCTGGATTGATAGTCGCTAAGTAGACTAACATGGCGCTGCTGAGCCAAATGTACCAAGTGCTTACAGTATTGCCATACCTCTCCAGGAAGCCAATAATATTGACTTCCCTTGGTATGACTTTTTGGAGCAAGAAAATCAGCATGAAATGTTTCCGAGCGTTGGCCTTAATCAGTCAGCTTGTTGGCATCAGGCTTACTGTGAAATAATATTCCCCTCTGCTTCATAAATGTGTTAGACCGTTTGTCTTATCATGTATGTATAAACATTACTGCCTCTTCAAAAATATACGACCGGCTGCGTTCTGAGAATGATTTTGGCAAATCAATCTTCCGGTCTACGAAAACGCATAATGCTGTCTTATTAAAATAAACTAGCTAACGCAATCCCATCACGCTCTTGTTGAAGATTAATAAGAAAAGATCGTGCACCGTTTTGAGCTCAGCATATATTCAAACCCGTCCAGATGACGTTGACCGTCGAGCCGACGCCTGCATGATCAAAATGTTGACGAATCACGGCTAACTGCATCAGTGATGAGACAACGACAACTTACAGTTTCTTATCTTTCAACTACATGCTTCGCAAAATGCTTTACCGTCTGCATGCTCTGGAGTCCCGCAATATAATATCAAATTTTATTCTGACATTTTAGTGTAAAAAATCATATGTTGAATTTCCACTATATTGACATCTTACAAATTATTATTATTTTCGCCATAATACCTATAATATATATTTGAATGAGATCTATTACCCGTCATATTTCTCAGAGGGTTCTAATTTTATATCATATATCACAATTAGCCAGCGAGAGATGTATAAGAGCGCTGTTTGTTGTTGTGATGGTTTAATTCACCAGAATTTACACATGTCAGTTCATCGTACATCAGGCAACTTCGTAAAACTGAAATGAGTATAAAAACATCTAACCGGTCTAGCAGAGCAGATGCAGTACTTCTTGCCAAATTGCCAAGTTAACCCTTCCCAATTTGTTGTTGCCCAGCTGTACAAGTGTCCGTAAAGATACGTCATCACTCCCGGTGTGTGAAAGGAAGTGAATGCGGAATTATGCTGATGGAAAATTGTTAAAATTGATGAAATTGGTGCACAAGATAACCGTTTAATGCCGATTCAAGCGGGCGACAAAGAGACGTAGCTTTCACGAATTATCCTTTAGCAATGACTTGTTGAGAAATAGATAAAAGCCATCATTGCTATTCCGAGAAAACTGGGACAATTTTACAGTTTATACAGTGAACATGCAGCAACTATTGGGGATGCTGCCTTAAGGCAGATCGTGTGGGTCGTAATCTCTATCATAAACTTATTCCGTTATATATCAGAAATGTTGCCGAGGTGTGACATCGAAAAAACGATCGATGGAGAGGAGTGAATAGAGCGACAATGAAATTATATCAACTGCAATAAATCGCACATAACCAATGGCTGTATTAGTTACCTTCAATAGGTTTAATTACTATATATATTCTATCAATCGTATCCGGGAAGAAATTTTGAGTAGGTGCACCACCCGCGTCACGATCATAGGGATTCATAGGGGTAGTTTTTATCCAGGCATCCTTGCATATATATATATATATATATATATATATATATATATATATATATATATATATATAGATATAGAGATATATATAGATAGATATAGAGATATATAGATAGATATATAGATATAGAGAGATCTATATATATATATATAGATATAGAGAGAGATAGAGATATATATCTATATATATATACATATATATATATATATATATCCTGATATCTATATATATATATATCTCTATATATGTATATATATATATCTATATATATCTATATATATATATATATATATATCTATATATATATATATATATATATATATATATATATATTAGCACGAACGCGACGTTGAATTAGATCGCGAAACGCTACCAATAGATTATAACGATCACATCTACAGCAAATATTATATTTCTAATCCATAATTACTAAAAATGATTTAACAATTTCGGTAATCCGCAAATATACGAAAATATATATGGGTATGAAAGGTTGGATTTATACGTATAAACTGGAGTCTTGACCTTTCGTGAACGAATTTTAGAGGACCAAAAGTATTTACCAGTAATAAAAAGTAACAAAAAGATTTTTAAATGTAAATATATATATATATATATATATATATATAGATATATATATATATATATATATATACATATATATGTATACATATATATATGTATATATATATATATAGTAATATATATGTATATATGCATATAATATTTATATATATATACATATATATATATATATATATATATATATATATATATATATATATATAATATATATATATACATATAATAAATATATATATATATATGTATATATATATATATATATATATATATATATATATATATATATATATATATATATATATATATATATATACAGATGTATATCGTGCATTGAAAGGATGTCATTTCTAGGAAGTTATATTATTTTAAAGCATGTAACTCTTTGGCAAGTGCCCATGACTTTGCCCTGTCCGAACATAATAGTGGCGATGTTGGCAATAGAAATCAGCCTTTGGAACCGATGAACATAATGATTTTGACACTATCGCTAGTTAAACACCGCGCAACAAGTCATTGAAATCGTACTGCATGAGCGTTGGTTGACTTCCTTGACGAAAACGCATTCAAATGTCAGGGAGATAAGTAATACGTTCAACGTAAACATTAAGGCTTATAGGCAAATGTGGCATTTCATTCAGAAATACAAACATTCGATAATTGCCTAGGCCAAATTCGCTAGGAAATAATAGCTTGTGAGACAATGGATTGTCAAGGCAAGGTTTATATTTAGTTTTCTTGAATCGTACCATGCAGGATCAAATGCATTGTTGCAGTCCTTATCCATGATCTATTGTGCGTTATAATCATTTTAGCAAGTCACCATCAATAAGCACTGCATCGTCATACCTGCTGCGTTGTACATCATACTTTAATAGGACGTACATTGTAGCCAAGAGTTTTACGATTGTTACCGCATATTTGTGCTTGTCTAGGAAGTGCAACCTACTGCTCTTACCTGCATGTTTCGCCGGATGGTGTTGCATGTTTCAACGGTTGCATTGACAGAGCAAACACAAGAACGCAACATATACACCTTTATTGAAACTTTTATTGCATATGTGTTACTATAGTCAGACAGATAATCCACCGACAATCATCGACTTACAGTCGCCTCTCAACGCTTATTCATTGTGTATGCATGCACACACGTTATCTACTAGAACGGCGTCATACTCACTACAATTGCAATTGCATGCATATAACAACATAATGCTCCATGCATTAGGAGTATTACGGTTAGTAATTTATGGTTAAAATGGGAGGGTGCTGTGTCTAAGAACACATAAAGTATGCGCTATATTACCTGCTGCCCCATAATACTTCCTTACTCCAATTCGGTTTTCAGACTAGTATCCTTACAAACCGTAGCCTTCCAATAGAAGTGACATTAATAGTGTGATGGTGGCTAAACTACCTGTCGTGTTTACTCCACTGTATCAATCATCTCTGGCTGATTGCACTTCCCGCGGATCGTTCATTGGTCTCAGGCTGTCACATAACAATGCCGCCGTTTAACCACCGTGTCAGTTTTGACAAAGCTCTCTGTCATGTGTGAGCACAATGTTAATTGTTCACCATGGAAATCTCTATGTTTTGTGCTGATTGAGTGATTGTCATTTTTTAACAACGTCCTCCCGTGTGTGATAATAATGGAGCATTGTAGTAAACATCGTGTAAAAGAAGTGAATCCAAACATTAAGGCGACATTGGCTGAAATATCATAACAAAACATATTCTAACGACAAATTGGTACTGAATTCGCTCAATAGAGAATTTTAGCAGCGCCAAGGCAGAGCTACCAGCCTGCATTATAATAGCGCTTCGCACAAGTCTAACTAAGGCCAACCATGTCAATATCACTGGGACTATTATTTATTGGGGAGGCAGAAAGTTACACGGAGCAATTGGGTCTTAAGGTTTTAATTCGACTTGCACCACATCGCTTCAATAACCCACGCGATGTATAAATGATCGTAACTTTGAATTTTATACTTTATTTCTGTTATATTTTTTTTTATTACTGTGCATGTGTGTTTCTGGAAGTTATAGTTACTGCTCAATGTATTGCCTGGACATTCGGCAACTCTTTTATCCTTCTAGTACCAGTGAAAGCATATATGGTTGACATTCAAAATACCTAAAGCATCGTTCCGACATTAATATCCACACCAGCTATCGATAGGTTATATCTTAATACCAGTGTGCACGTTATTTGTGCTGGATTAGCGATAAATGTTTTAGGGTTTCATTCAAGAATATTTCTTTAGAATAACTATCTGTAGTCAGCCTCTCAGTCTATTCTATTCGTAAATCGATAATTGCTTTACAATGATGCGGTTTTAAAGGATTTGTTTTTACGCCAAATTCCGTTCCGAGACGCTGAATATCGGTTTTCGTAAAAGAGAGGTTAGACGACTCTCCATAATACTAATTAAGAGCATCAATAATCTAGCCGTGTAATGTTTATTGCTTATCTTAAAGTACTATACACTAAACTACATTCAGAAGACACGGGTGCCAAAGCCATCAATCACCTGATCAAGGTAACACTTTATTACCTCACAGAAACATGATCGTTGGGTGAGTATATCTGTTATGACGGTATTTTCAAAATTTCTATATCAAAGCCCTTATTCCACACGTAAATTATTCAGACTTATGACCCCTCTTGATGGTACAAATTCTTTACAAACTCTATCCCTTTTATCTATCTGATGGTAACAACAACATTTTTAATCCCTTTGATCTAAGGCAATCCCCACCATTAATTCGAATTGACACTAATACCGGGTGTCTACTATCTAATTACAATGGACATGGTTGGATTAGTCTCAGCTTGCTAATCTCCAGTGCCGCCTGTGTTCCACCTGGCGTCCCGAATCCCGAACCAATCACTCGCTTACACTCCAACCAGGTGACCAGTCGTGACCAATGACGATAGTCCATGCGTCTGGTTGGGGGGAGTGGTTGAGTTCCAGGGTGGGGATAAAAGGAAGGACATTGGGGGCACGAAGAAAGAAGAAGCTTGCCAGAGAGCGAAGACTATACGAGAGGCAATAAACTATAATCATGCAGATTATAAAAGTCTTCGAGTTCTGCACGACGACGACATAAGAAACTTCGAAATCACTCTTAGAACATATCATCGTGAAGAGCATGCGTATAAGCATTTAAGATGAATAGTTCCATGTCTATCATTCAAATGTATAATAGGATCATGACAGGTATTGAAGCTATTAAATGTTGATTGTATAGCCGACCTTCGTACACACAGGGAATGGCTAGAAAGATCTTTCGCGCGTCTTTCCAGACCGTGTGCAATAAACGATTGAGCTAATATATTTAACATTAAGCGCTGGCGTCACAGTTACATTGTTTTTTTGCACGTCGTTGAGATACGTGGCCGAATTTGATTGTTATTTTTATAAGTTGACAACGGAGCGAGAATTTACGGTTTCCAACAGTTTAGCTGCTAAAATCTTAAAGCGAAATCGACGAAGCAACTTATCTAGCATATATTTGATATATGACAAAACTGTTTCGTACAAGACCAGACCAAATTACAGTGGTAATTTTTGGTGATCAATGCAAAAGCGACGTACTATGCCTTATTGGAGACCATGCAGATTAATATGAACAACATTTCAGCAAAATGCGATCCCGGTTTCTGTCCGCTACCACCAATTTGAATATATTACTTAACACGGGACATTTGCTTTATGTAAACACATTTAATCTCATAAAACCCACGTCAATTCAATACTGGACTATGCTCTTCTCTTCTTTTTCCTGTGATGGTGTCGTCTTCCTTATCATGACTAGCAAAGTATATTGCTTCATCTGACTGGATGCCTCTTTCTGAACTGATTCCATTACTTGTATAAATTGTTTTAAATTGAACGATAATGTGTTTCACTCACGGTTGTCACCTTTACATGGAACGAGCAACTGCATACAATGACCAAGTATTAGCCAAGTAGAAAAATCGAGCTAATAGTACTGGTTATTGGTAGGCACAGCTATTAAACTGCTGCTCAGCAACATGTATTTTAACCTCCACGCGCAAAATTATGGTTTAGTTGCTTAGCGGAGAACCTGATCGGTTTTTTGTGTGAAAACCATTATTGATGGAGATGAATGAAAATCAATGCTGACACCATAAAATTTGGAGACATGACAAAGCTTTTATGATGATATTTGCTAGATATTATGAATCAAAGGTGTTATCCTTTATCTGATTTCGCTGATAATTGTTTGGCTCTTACGTTAGAAAACACGCCAAGAGACCGATTAAGCTGAGCAAACTAGACAAAAAGCAGGCATTTAAAAAAGCAGAAAGCGGGAAATTTGGCATGTCTGCTATCATGATCATTAATCTGTCAACATGGGGCTAAAGCATTTTTGAAACGATTCGACATACGCGCGCAAGGAAATTTGAACCACAATCACTTGAAGAGAAGTCGGACTTCTAGATTTTATTTTTCAGAATACTTGAATAATCAGATAGTTAAATGTCTATAAACGGTTGACAATCACAAGCCCCATCCTTTAACCATGCAAACCCAAAGGGTATGTTATTTGTCTAGCAGTCTATGAAGATCGGGTTTTCTAAGGCGGGATGGCTCGATGATATATCTGATGTCAGAAGAATACAGCAACTGACTTTTTGTCATGACAGCTTCATCGCTGCTAAATGAAGGGGTCAACATATTACTCCCGAACAGACAATATTGATTTAACAGCGCGTTGTACGAATGCGTTGCCATACGTATTTACCAATGCTCATTTAACATGATGATTTATGAGCGTGATGTAAATAGCTATGCATGTTTCGAATGTGTTTGCACAGCAAGAAACTTCCCAATATAGCCTCACGTGCTTAGTGAAGCATACACGACGGTACACGTATTGAATCTTGAAAGGAAAAAAACTAAAGGGAATCACCACTGTAAGCACTTATATCTGCCTTAATTGTTGCCTGATAGCACCTATGTTTGACAAAATGCCTACTTATATACGTTGACGCTGTGTTTATCAGACTATACCAATCATCGTTATATACACAAAATACGGTCCCGTCCCAATAGCATTGTGGAACAATTAACGGATTTAAATTATGACAGAGGTGGTGTTTTCTGTGTTCGCGCAGTGTGCAATAATCCATACAGGTTGCACAATTATTTCTAGTGAACTGTCAAAATATTCGACAAAACTCAGCGCATTACAGCAGCAAGCTTATACATACTACCCCCTGGTGTTTTTGTCTGCTAAAAATCCTGTTTGGTCAATGGGAAGCAGCTCGACCCGCATATAACCAAACGCAGCTTTGTGATGCCTTGGTTTGGTTTTAATGTCCTTTTGGGGATAAGACATTCTCATATATTATCCGTCGTCTATTTGCATTACATGTCCGTATATGTTTTGCCTGGTTCAGCTTGCCGACGTGGCACGTGCTGTGATTTATGAAGTGGCACCGGGCTTCATATATGATAATGTAGTCATAAATTATTTTTGCGTGGTAGTCGAGACTGAGTCAGAGTTTACCAGGATACTCAATAGTTTTGGATTGAACCATATGTCTTTTATGATACAAATCCAGGAAGCAATGTTTTGACAAGTATTATGGGCACGTTAGAACATGCTCTGAGCTGTTCAGAATCAATTTACATTTGTTTGGCTGCCGTACCATGGCTGTGACATGCTGCATGGAGGGCGTATTTGATCTCCATTAATCAAAACAACGGATGGCCTGGTAAAAGCATTATGGCCACATAAGTTTAGAAATTATCATGGAAATGAATTTTGCGGCCAGCTTGTGTGAGCTCTCAGTACCCCCTGCTCTATTTAATAGAATTACCTACGGTTGATAATTTGCTCATAATTTATGACTGTTGCTGCTGTTAAAAGATGCCAAACAATTTTCGCGTGAAGTGCGGAACATTTTATTTTTCCCACGTTACACAAGCACAAACAATAATGATCGCTCTTTTCCTAAATACGGCGTTTCTCCATAAATACTCAGCAGGCTGTTCATAACAAGTATACTGTGGCTTTCTAGCGTTTTATAAGGATACTCTCTCCTCATCGGATACATATGTTTAATATATTTACCGTTATAGTCAAACGTATTAAGCCCGTGGCCTTCAAAAACCGATAGACTGGGATTTTCTTATGCTGGTTGTGCTTGTTTTAGAGACATTAAAGCTGACATCGCAAGAACATAAGCAATGTATTTTTGCTAAGTGACACATGCAGAACGGCATTTGTTTGTAACTACAAAGAGTATAAATCCATACGAATCTGCCTTATATAGTGTACAGTAAACGTCATTTACTTTGGCAAAACGTGCCAGCGAATGATGCAGTTGCAAAGGATCATCGGCCAATTGTCATAAAGATTTGAGCAACAAATGCACAGCGGTCAGTCGTCGGTAGTGCTGGATTATATGGGCAAGTCGTCTCGGTTTGATATGCTTCGTGACGGTGTCCATCGTGCGTAAGATAAGGTTATGTTATCAGTCTGAAATTATTTTAAGGCTTGTATTTACTATTCACCGTGCTATTCTTCATCGATTATGCATCGGCTCTGTTAGTACTTGGCTATCACGAGCTTGATGCTTGACATTATTTCGGTCACAGAGCGTGACAGGCGTTATCTTAATAGATCACCGTTTTACGATATCATCCAAACACTGCTCGACACCCATACATATGAGATGTGTCTAGGTATTTAGCCAGCATTGGCGGTTTGTTATGATCTTAGACATACTTGTGGGTAATTTGAAAGTTGCATCATATCAATAAAGTCAATGACAAACCGTAATGAATATTGGTTGGCATTGTGCGATACAATGATAAGCATGAGTTCAACTAAAGAAAAACCAAAGTTTTACGCGTGAGAGTACCTTGCTCTCTCATAACATCCCTACTGTCGATGCTTTTCAAATGCATATCAAGATGTGGTTTATTAATGGATACAAAACATGCGAAAGATTACATTTACATCACAATAACGAATGTCAAACTTTTATACTCGGCTAGATATTTTGGCTTGGCTTTAAATTACTTTATGTTCAACACAAATGATGGAAAGATTCCAAAGTGATTGATACTTTGGTATCTTTACTCAATAATGTGCAACTTGAGATAGCTAGCGTTTTTTATATGATACCTTCACTGGCAACTCGGTTTGATTATATATTGCATATATCATCTCAGGAGGTCTACATGTGAGCACCCCATGCATATTTCAAGAGAATTCATTCTGCTGAACCACTATGCAAATAATTAAGCATTAAGACTACCCGAGGAAGTGGTCGACAAACTTAGCAGTTTACTATCAAACTGGCCAGCACTATAGTTGAAAGTACCGTTGGTATTGAATAACGAACTACGAGATGTTAACGAAGAACGGAATATATCTAATCTGTTATTGCTTAATCATCGGAGCGTAAATGCGCTCAGCTCATTTATTTAGTACAGAATATTTGACAACCAATGCTTCAAAGTGGCAAACAAAAACCCTGACGCCAATTTGCGTGCGAAATATTTCGTTAAAACATAATAGTCGACCATCCGTGTTCAACAATTTATTTTGATTAATACAGGCCGTCGATTAGACGCGTTCTGATTGAATTTCCTCATAAATAGTCGCATGGTGCGATTGCGTACCTCATTTAATAACGAACTAGAAATCCTCCGACTTTACATTCATTAGTCACTATGCAGGTCATTAAACTGCAAAGGGTGTATTCTTAGGCTCTTATTAGTAATGATTAACATTAGAATTGTACAGAGAGCTAGCCAAATATCAGCTTCCAATGTTCGGAGCAGCAGCTGTTACTGCGTGTTATGATGGGAATGACAAACAATAAGTCGCTATTGTTTAAAGTTCACTCTCACCGCTATTACACACTGAATATGGAAGAATCTCGTATATGGCTTCACTGGTGACTAAATCAAGCGTAAATGTATCTAATTGTAGAACAAAAATAATACACCTGATTCTCGTATTATGGCGGGTGTGCAATAAACTGCCAGTTTGATTTGTCATTTTCCGAGTTCTAATGGCACATGCTTGCCTGCAAGAGGATTAAATGCCCTTGCAGCACATATTTCATTTAAACACAACGAATTCATGGACCGGACATTACTTCCAGGGCTCACATACTCACTTTGAGTGTTGACTGAGAGTTTTTGCTTCTAATGCAGGTATTAGTAGCATGCATCCAAAGCTCAGAGTCAGTCGGACACGCGATCATTGCCGAAGCTGAGATGAAGTTTAGAGTATTTTGCTGTTAATTAATTCATAATGAAAACGGATTTGTAATTTCAGACAATACGTTCCATACTTGACACTTTCGGTAGAACCCTTTGCGGGTATTTAATTGCAAAAAAGTCAGTGTCCATGATGCACACCATGATTAATATGTGCCATTAAACAGGATATCAAAAATACAATGTCGATATCAATGTCAACATTACACCAATCGTAACATAGCTGGATCGTATCTAGCATAACATCAAGTAAAATATTTGCATGCAATGAAACCAGGGTTCAGCATTAGTTGTTTCATGTGTCCGCATTTCATCAGCCAATTATGGATACACAGAAAATGGGAACATTTTACCGATGCAACTGCACAAAACTATGCTATTGCTCGGCTTGTCGTAATGGCCATCAGTAGTGATTGATGTATGACAATAAAATTACAATCCATCATTTGTGGCTGCGTGATTACACTTGAATAGTCTGCAAAAAGCAAATGGTAATGACGGCTCTGCGCATTACTCACGCAGCCCAGGTCATACCCGAACAATTAAATACACATTATAAACCAAACCCGTGGCTCAACAAAAGGCACTTCTGCGGATTGACGTTAACGCTTATCAGTCAACAGGATTACCGTTCATACACGGCATTGAGATTCATACCGGCTCGCTATCCGTTAAGTCAGGATCGCACCATTCAGTAACATGGCACTATGTTTCTATAGCAATATATTTTATCTACTATATATGGTAGCGAAGTTTCATTTATGTACTAATATAACACAGCAATTAACATCCTGCATCGTATTTTCATGTTAATGTGCCGGTTCAGGCTACAAATTGTCGTTATATGTACCAACGCGATTATCCTGAAAAACAAATACAAGAGTCTTAATGAATATGAGTATCTGTTATCAGGCGATGTGATAAAGCACCACTAATCGATGCCTAGAAAAACATCCCGTCAGATCCTTATCTGATCGATTTAGTAGAATAACGGGAAAATGTGTGGCGTTCGTTGTTGACATATTGATTTTTTTACATCAGAAATCATCAATCATATCCTACAAATAATAGTTTTTAATTGCATAGAACCAATTGCAAATATTATTTTTTGCATATTTTTGCATCCTGTGAAACGTAGCGATTAACTTCATTAAGCAACAATGGTTCTAGTCGCTTTGTTAAACCTTGATCTTGCGTTGCCATTATTCTTTTCTGTGCGTAAATCGACACTCATTATTTTTTCAGAGCTTGCAACTAGTGGATAGATAAAATGTTCTTACTCCTCGCATATCCATATTTTTCCACAAATAAGATGCAATTGCAACATTTTGAAACAGTGTGTCTTGCTGCGGCACTGTGCTTACTCTCTCGCAAAAAAAGACATCGGAAGCGTGAGATTCTCGCCTTATAAAGCTTTACGAGCCATCGACAACTGCTAGCCATAGGTTTCAATCCTACCACGTGATATTATCTGTACGGCACCTCATGTTGATTGAGACTGGCTGCTATTGCAGTTATTCACATTTTCCCCGATTTCAAATAAATAACGGCAAAGAGAGCATTAATATTTATACCTCATGATATATCTTCCTTGAAGCAGGCAATCGACAAATATATCCCTATAACAAATAAGCAAGGCTCCAACGCAAGGGTATTGGCAGCAATGCACGTACTATGCATAAATAATTGAACGAGCACCAAGTTTGTAAGACTTTAATTCTATAATGTGCACACCCCTTTCCTTTATTGAAGCAAACCCTTTGTCAAAATTTGTTTTAGGGCAGAATGGCACATGCATTATCACCCAATGCCCTTTAGAATTTAAGATGATGGACGGAACGCCATCTATTGTACCAGCGTTTAAAATTATAATTATTTATGAATTATGAATAACTATTGATCAATTTATAATGGACCACACTTGCATGTAACGGTTGCATCTCGTTTTTGACCGATTTGATGAAAAAGCACCGGTCGATTTTTCAGATCCAGACATTTAAAATTTATGCCTGGAAAGATGATCACGACATGCGTTAACGCTATGTGTACCAAAGATGGGAACGTGCTCGGTGAATACATGTTCGTGTTCACGGCCATGGGCTGCGTAATTGGCAAGTAGTAATATTTAGAACCTGCAATGCCGTAAAGCTATTATTGCTGTCTGTTGTTGCGGTAGACAAACATTTGGCTTAATTTTTGAACGCAGATTGTCTGATTACCAGTGTCTTGTCGCGGCTGATACGAAGACAAATTGTCTCCCAGACCGTTTGCTGGTGAATACAAAATATGCCACGCCTACATGTATTGCTTTAACTGATAGAGCGCGGCCAACAACGACATATTTGTTGATTGATAGGCCTCACTAATCGTTGCATTTGTGACAGTAATCTCATGACGGACAGAACGCCATATGCTGGGGTGATACATCATCATTCATCATTGTCAGTACTTTATTATAGATTGCGGTCTGCACGATACATCAGGACATTAAGCTTCCGAAATGATCCATCCTGCAGCTCCATCCGCTGATGGTCGGCATGTTAATGTAAAAGAGAGATTGACAAATGGTGAAAAAGAAGCGGAGCCCACCTTTATGTCGAGAACCTCATAATTCACTTGCAGACACACATTACTGTTCACGCATATCATATTTGTGAGCCAATTCACACTGCAACTCCGAAAAGCGTGTCATGCATTCAGTGATGCGTCAATGGAATAGCGATGTTGATAACCGTCGCAAAAGCAAGAGCAGCAATGTTTTTGCAAATGGTCGCAATATGAAAAAAAGAAAATCGACCCTAAATGCACTGAATGCAAACACATCATTCATCCATAATGATATGTTTTCAAATATATGCAACCATTTGTGCAGCATATTTGGGTATTGTACCTACCAAACGTATCCCAACTTTTCAAAACATCTAGAAGAATTATTCCTTGATGTGACTAAATATCTCAAGGTTAGTGCCTTCAGTTTTGGAGGTCAGAGGTAATATGAAGTACATAATGTAAATCATTGATTGTGTTTTTTTTAACTCAAGCATCTTTATTAACGTCTTCGATCATTTGCAATCATCTTCAAAAATATGTGTATATATATTTAAGTTCAACCAGGTTTTATTGCTATAAAAAGATGGTAGCTTAGTACTCACGTATTAAGAGCCATTCTGGTCAATAATGAGCGTCACGTGTTGCTACACTCATTTACAGAACGATTGGTTTCTCGGGTAGCCTTATCGCAACAGCGAGTTGGAAGAGCAATAGAGTGCTTCGCAAATGCACTCTTTAACTATGATTGTGTCATAGTCCAATGTAGCCTTTGATTATATAATGGTTGCTGCCTATGTCGCAAGTTGACAATACAATCCCATTCGCAGTATGCTTCGTCAAGAGTCATATTCACAGCTTGACGAAGCCACCAAATTGTATTGGTATAAATCCAGAGCTGTGAAAAAGTACCTGCGTCAGCATCATGCATGGTCAGGTTTTACGAGAACAAGGTAGCAAACAACATTATCTATATGCCGATTCAGACGTGCTCCAATAAAGCATGCCCCGTGTAGGCAAATAGATCAGAAAAAACGAATGCACACCAATGATATTACATCGACAGCAGCGTCACAGGCGCGGCACCTGATCAATATTTCAAAATGGGGTCTTCATTTACGACCCTCAAGGCACTAAAATTTCCTATGCGTTGCGTCAAGATCTATCGATTTAACAGTAGATGCCAGTTATGTGCAAACTGTGAGGAATATTGATACCTCAATATTGCTAATTGAACAGTGAATAACAAAAACAATTGATTTTAATTCGTATGGGTATTGATAAGCTAACGGAGAGATCACCTGCATTTTATTTTATCGTGCTAGGCTCTTTTATACTGAAATTATTTTAACTTCTCAGCAGAGCACAAAAGCGGACGGCTGTTGCTACAAGAATCGCAATGCAAGACATGATGTAACTTTTGGCCGCTGTGTAAGTTTGATATCAAATGTAAATCATAGATTTATATAAAAGAATTCATGACGAGTAGAAGTGTTGTATAGAAAATGCGAAATGTGCTCAGGAAATCTCTGTGGTGCATTATATGGTTATTGGTTCCGATAACGGCTGATGATTAATTCTATTAGTTATATTGTATCATTAATTAGATGAGACAATGACTGAATATTCATATTGGTGGCTTTCTTTTGGGTAAAGACTTTTGAGTGTGGTCATATTATTGATTATATAGTATTGAACCATTGAACCCCGTTTTCTATCTGAAATGTGTGTCTTTATAAGACGTATATGACTGTGAATCAGCGGTATTTAAGGAGATTCAGATTGCTAAACATCGATGAAATATGTCAACATCTTGATTAATTCTTCTTGAAAAGAAAGGATTGGCTATTGCGACTAATGACAACGTTACAACTATTTCAACGCATACACGATAAGTGCAATCATGTATGAAATCACTCGGGTGAGTTGTAGGACTCAATGTTTTACGTTTGAAGAATATTTTATTTAACGGCTATATTACGTAACCACTGTTCAGGCCACGCATATAACAATCAATAACTTCTTCCATTAACAGATAACCATTTATATCTAAGATAGGGTACTGGGCTACCTATGTAGACCATGGCAAAGTTTGGATGCAGGTATATTGCCCGTAAAACCAAATTGCAAGTGGGAAAGACAGTTTAGGCAATTAATTTGTATATTGTTAAAGAGCTGCAACAATGCATACTGTTTATCAAAGGCGGTTATTTTTGCACCAGCCTTTGACAAAAAGACCAGCACCGAAAGGAAAAAGCCTATACTTTACTTAACAAAGAAATAAATGACCACACGTTTTGCTACCCACGTCATGAACACTGAACATATTTAGGTGAATTTAAATCGTCATAGCAACAACAACGAGCGCGTTTATAGATCTATGTCTGGCTAATTGTGATCAACGGCATAACAGCGAAGCCCCCTTAGGATTGCGACGGGTCACATACCTCCTTTTTTGCTGCTGCCTAGTTTTTTGTATACATGCGCTGTTTCTGACATATATATATATATATATATATATATATATATATATATATATATATATATATATATATATATATATATATATATATATATATATAGAGATATCTATATATAGAAATATATATATATATATATATATATATATATATATATATATATATATATTTAAATATATATATATTTGTATGTATAAATATATATATTCAATGATATATATATACACACATATATATATATAATATATATATATATATATATATATATCTATATATATATATATATATCTCTATATATATATATATATATATATATATATATATATATATATCTATATATATATATATATATATATAGTGTATAGTAATCACTGCCTCCTTCTGGCCTCATTACCAGGAAAAGTATACATTTTCATAATGTTTTATTCATTTTCGTTACCATTTTAAAGCCGCATTCTATTTGTTAATTGCAATCCCAGATGAACGCACGGTTAACGGGGGTTATTAACAATGTTGCATGGACAAAAGTATGCTTATGGATCTTCTACTAGTGACTTCCATGTTTTAAGCAAAAGTGCAAAGAATGATTTATGACAATATTTCACTAGCGACAGGTAAATTAATTGTATTTTACGTTACGTTACCTCAGCTAGGGTATCGTATAGATTGAGATATCAAGTATAAGGGGGAAAATATTTTTTTGTCAAAATTATCATCAATAATTATATGGTATTAAAACACCTGCATGATGATGCCATTATGTTATATGTTGTGTGCATTCAATAAGAGCTGTTGTAAGTTTGCTGCGCAACATACATAATTGTCAGTATTGCTTTGGCGAGTATTAATTTGACCTTTTTGTGCATTGCATTGTCTTTATTTGTGCAGATTATAGCATAGCAGCGTAACCATAACGAGTTTACCGATGGCCAATGCTCTTCTGCTCCAATGGCTAGAATTACGTCATGCAATGACAACCATCTTTAAGAAAATTATAAATGTTATTCGAATGTGTCTAATGCATAAAAATGCTTCACATATTTATGCTCGACACACAAGGGTGGCATGTTTATAAAAAAAACAACAACACTAGAGAGAGATATAGTTTTATTACAGGACACATTTTGCTTGTTTACATCCGAGCCATCTGGTTGTACACTTGTATCTGTAGTAATGGATCATATCGTCAACACATAAAACCTCAACTAAATAATGCTGCTATATAGTAATCCAGCATACCTTTTATATATAAATTAGTCTTAATTACTCTTGACGAACGAAGTCATAGGGCAAAAGCTAAAATACACACTCTAGTAAAATATATTACTTCACCAAAACTTGTCACCCGACTACACACTTAACTGTGCAGTTCTACAAAAGAAACGTGGTTGGAACTCCACGTATGCTCATCCTGTGCATGATTTAGCTCTTGATGACATAATATGCAATTATTGCGGTGTATGTGCTTGACACCATGTCGCACTCCTAAGATGTTGATAGTAAACGACGGCTAAACGCATGGGACACATTCCATCGTAGCGTTTGAATACGATGACTCGTCAAACAACATGTCGCATCGCAAATGATAATGGGCTGGTTACTGATAATATTATCAAGGTTAACTGTTATGCAGAGCATAAGTTGATCAATTTAACTGGCAACAAATATTGCATTGGATATCTCATGAGAGAAGTATGATGCGCAACCACTGCGCGTTAAGCCTGTGATTTTTCCGGAAGGGCTAGAGGCTGGGCTGTTATAGAAAGTGTCACTGATGACTGGTGATGATTGCTGGGTTGAGTGACTTTCCAGTTAAGGTAAATCTTCCCAGCTAACCCACTTTCAGGAAAATTATCCATGACAGCAGGAATAGACGTGAATCAGTTCTTCAAATATATTAAGATCTTGAAATTAGGGTTCATTATGCACATTCGTTAAGAACAAATACGTTTACATCCAATACAACATCCTGACAGAAAATTACAATCATAAATAAAAATGAGTATTGTTTACGACACATCTTCTCTCACCAGTAACTCCATGGTTGCTTTACCATAATATCCAACAAATGAATGCATCAGCTCAAAGTGGTTATGTTTTTTTCTAATTCATCTGACCTTTGTTTATTCTGTGGCTGGCACATTTATAACGCTGAGTTTGCTTGTCACATACCCTCATGTGCTGAATATAGACAAAACGCTGGGCAACAAAAAAGTGCAAGTTGGAAAACGTTTCGAATCAAATTTGGAATAATCTCTTCGTACTGAAGCTTTCTAACAAATCATATTTTTCGGCATCGCATATAATGCAAGCTAAAAATTGAGTGCAGAAGAAATTCCTTTGCGGAACATTAATGCATATTTTGCTGACGGCATGTA
Source organism: Urechis unicinctus (assembly GCA_034190875.2). Taxonomy (NCBI): domain Eukaryota; kingdom Metazoa; phylum Annelida; class Polychaeta; order Xenopneusta; family Urechidae; genus Urechis; species Urechis unicinctus. The sequence continues at coordinate 16,232,083 of CM067349.1, read as the reverse complement.
GTTTTGGGAAATTATAGGACATAGTCCAACAATGTCCATGGTGTTGAGTATGACGCTGTTGTATTTCAATTTTAATAATGATTGTTTGCATTACTTATGAACAACAACCAAACCGTGTTGTCTGACAGCCGAAGATCAGCCCACTTAGCGGTTACGTTTGCGGAACGACAACTACACCTTAAAATAAAGTCGGTTATTTGTTTTTTGGAGCTTCCATTTAATAAAGATAGCATGTACTAAAATGCGGTAAAATTTGATGAATGGTCACACCGCACGAATTGCACCAAACAACCCTACTTTAGAAGCCCAGCGTATAATATCACGAAAGTGTTAATTGCCAAAGGCAGCACCAGATATTACATAAGTGCAACCCCCGTCAGGGATAGACACACAAGATGGCATGCTAACGGTTTGATTTAGTCAACATCGTCGCGTGAAGCTTTCGTTGAATTGCCATTGTAGTTTGCCTAGTCGCATGTTAAGGCATATACGATCGTGCGACATATATAAATCTCGGAAGAGGAACAAAACCCAAACGGTTTATTAGGGATTTTGGATACATTAAATGCTCATGAACGTCACGCTTGACATCTCCATAATGAATGTATGGGCGTATAACGGGCTGGGGCTGCAGGTGATTTGAATTTGACGACAGCAGAGGCAGCAAGTCAGGATAGTATAATTTTAAAGACGACCATCCCGTTCACGGCACGTGCATTATTTTTACCTGGAGCTTAGGCTTTATCTGTGACTTATTCAACGTTAATCCGACCACTTGAATGGGAAGGAATTAATTCAAACGTTTACTATATATAATGTTTGAACCCCTGCAAAGATTTGCTTTGAAACAAAACTTGCCATTTTATGCACATAAATGTTTTACAATATATATATACCAAGCCACCACTTTGTCGGCCTAGTGTTAATTTTCCCGTTTAAAAAAAGAAAAACGCACGTTAATAAATCAGATTGGTAAATAATCAACTAAGTGCTAATCATTCAATGATCATGACACTCATAACTGCAAACATCAGTTAATAAATGGCAGTTCTGACGGTGGTTACGATCTATTAGTCATTTATTTAAGGGATGATATTTGGCGTTTCATCGAATACTACATTGGCATTAGCTGATATAATTAATCTATCGCTCACAACGTCATTAAAGAAGCAGCTTTAAACTAGACAAGTAACGAAATTGTCTAATTCTGATGCTGTTTTACTACACCGTTTGTTTTTGGATACCCTGACCAGAATTTTTGATAAGTTTGCCGTAAATTAATCGTATGAATTTAACTCTGCTGTATTACATAATATCAAGCACTAGGTGACGTCAGGCCAAGTGAATATCTTTGTCAAGATACGTGGTGTATATTTTCCATGACTATTAATTTCCTCCACTATTGGTGTTGAAAATTTTAGTATTTTATTCAGTTTGTCAATATTCAATTACCAGTTTTGCAGTGTGTAATTATTATTGCACATCTTCATGATTAAGCTAAGAGCCATTTCATTGTGGAATATTATGATTTGTTGGGACGTAGATAATTGTCAAGTTGGGTTAATTGTATGATTAATATGTAATATTCATGCGGCTGAAGCATACAATTGGCCCGGAACGGCGTTGCATGTTTCGGCAGCAACTTATACGACTTTGTACCAGCCGTTATTGCAAACGACCTTCTATAGTCAATATACAAATCTTACTCATAATCGACTGGGAATCGTGAACTCAAAATCGCGACTAAGCGATAACTAATTTAATATACATGTTTCAATGAGTGCGAAACCTGCAATTAACCGATTACATACAACGGCGTCAAATAGAGAAGGCACAAAAATAAATATTATGTTCTATTACTGGCGACTTAAAGCTCAAAAGAATACATAGATTTAGCAACTTTAGTATGACTTTGGAATGCCCATGTGCATCGTGCTAAAACTAGGGTACATTTGTTCCATGCATTAGACATATAAAAAATGGTAATTTAAAAGGGCGCAGCGAAGTGCAAATATAACATATAAGCTCTCAACATTCGTACACAGCTGCTAGGCTGTCGCTTGTTAACTTTCAATTATAACTGGATTCGGTTTGCGGGCCTTGTTTTAACGGATCGGTAACTTCCAATACAAGAGACAGTTATAGCTGGACGGGGCATAAAATACCTATCTTGATGCCACAACTCGACTGTATAATTCATGTCTGGTTGATTGCACCACCTGCGAATCTTACATTGGTCGCAGGTTGTCACATAACCGGGATCTATGACAAAATAGTTTTACGCGTATGTCAGTTTTGACATAGACGTGTGAGGATGATGCTGATATTGTACATGGATATCGCAATGTTTCGTCTAGATTGAGTAATTGTCATCTTGTATCAACATATCCCCGTGTGTGACGCTGAAGGATCATTGCACTGAACATCGTTTGAAAGCCATGAAAGGTAACGAGTTAGGTAACATTGAGAAAAAGTACAAAATCAAGTAAACACATTGCGACAACGACCTTGTGAAAAAAATATTCGCTCTTATTCAGACAGCTCTAAGACGGCGTTACCATCATACAATGTTTGGTCACTGCAGTAATATCTATTTTCCTGTAATCATTGTTTACTCATTGCTGTTACAAAAATCAACATGGCGGAATATTTGGAATTGGCTAAAGCGATAAATTGAAATATCACGGTGACAATCATCTATTAGGGCGGTGGTCAGTCACTTGGCACAATTTATTCAGGGAATAATTAAAACTGCAAAACATTACTTCAGCAACTAACACATTTTGTACATGATTATTGCCTTGACTTTTTAACTTTAAAACTGTTATATGATAGGTATTCAAAATACTTAAAGCATCGACTTTTAATATCAACACCGATATATTCAATCGTTTTTAGCAAGGGTGTGTCTCTCAGTTTGGAGAGCATGGTGTTTGTTTCACACTTTGCATATCATGCGCTAAATTGTTGTGTCATGCTACAACAGGAAAACATGATGCATGCAAATTTGTTGTTGATTTTCTGTGGATTAAGTTATTAATCTCAGGCCTTGAGTGATGACGAAACACATGAAGCAACTACTTTAACTGCTGTAAATATTGGTTGACGTGTGCAAATGCACCTACGTTTGGTGTTCTTGCAAAGGGTTACATGCTTTGGTGGTTCATTGCGGGATATTTATCCGGACCGTTATCTGCTTCTAGATGTTAGAAAGGTCGGGCATCTTTCACTATTTCTGATTAAGGTCGCCATTGATAAATGAGTGCCGAAACCATCAATCACCTAAACAAAGTGCGACGTTATTACCGCACCGAACAATGATTGTAGGTTTAGCAATTATCATATAGAAAAAAAACAAACGTTTATTTCTCTCTCATCTTAAGGGGAAAGTCGGGAGGGGTTGGGGGGTGCAAACATGTATGCGTTGTATAAATATCTGGCTATTCTGCTCAAATTCGTCAGTACAAGCAGCAAAACGACAGAATTTTCCATTGGTCTTTGCCGTGAACCGATAGCCACCTGTCTAGCATTCCAATGGGAAATAGGATGCATCGACGGCGTTAATGCTTTGTGATTTTGAATCGTAGCCAATCTTTTTAAATATAGGAAATACCTACAACGATTGTATGCGTCATACCAGACCATGTATCCGAAACTCTAATCTGAGCTCATGCATTTGACATTTATAGATAATGTCCCAATTTCGTTGTTTCTATCGTACGTCACATGTGTCAGTTGCAGGAACTGATTGCAGTTTTTATTAATTGACTGCAGAGAGCAAAAGTACTGTTCTCAACGATTCGGATACTAAAATCAGTTTCAAGGCAGAATCATCCAAACAGCTTCTCAGGCGTACATTCGACTTTTTTCCTACCTGGACCGGGGCAATAACATGCATTGCAGGCTAAACCATGAAAGTAACGTGGGTACATCAAGGGATCATGTTTTAACCATTGCACTCATTGATGAGGTTCCTGCGTTATTGTAGCCTTCAAAGAAAATCACGTATTAGGAATTCATTTTTTAAAGCCAAGGCGTCACTCACCCCAACTCTTCTCAAAACATAGGTAACGGCCACATCCATGAGTTAGTCTATGCTGATCTATCTGCTCGCGATAGTTAAGAAAGAAGGCATTGGTAAAGCAAAGCTCTGAACGGTAGAATTTACCAATGTGTTTGATCCTAGGCATTAAAATTACGAGCAGTAGCATAATCGCCAGATGATATTATGATGTTCCATTTGTGTCCATATTGATTTTTTTTTTCTGTGACAGGGTAAGCTGTAATAACTTTTCTTTGACAGAAAAACCGTAACGTCAAATAATTGTGAACCCTTAAAAACGCGCAAAACAGATTTTTAGTTTAACTAAATGCGTTTCCAATGGATAAACGATAAATATTAGGCTATGTCCATGTGCTAATATATTTACCTAGTAAGTGCTGATCGTAACAAATAAAACAAAAATGGCAATGAGAGTGCGATCGGTGACAAATTATTTACCTTTGTAACTCATCATTATTCAAGCTTGAATGATCCAACTATCTAAACTGGGACGAATAAAACCAACATATTTTTGCAATGAGAAACACCTCATTCAAGCCTGGCGACGCGGATTAACTGTACGTCATAGTTAAGCAAGTGAGCGTTGTCGCCCCGCTTCGGGTTCGGCTACCTCGTCATCAGCTATGACGATGGCTTGTTAGGGCGTCAGCTGTCAACAGTGCGCTTGTCGACACCATGAACTAAGCTCAATATATTGGCAACGTATCTGCTGCCGAGTTTCATTCCATCTCAGTGAACCAGTTGAATAGAGACAGCCGACTTTAGTCTACAGGGGGAGTCTTGAGCACGAGTTATCGCGAGCACGGCAGTTCTTAGCTCACTGGGAAGAGGAGTTGAAGTTAGTTAAGACCAATGAAGAGGTTCACTGATGTAAAATATCTGCAATTGTTATTTGTTAAATTACTCCTTTTTGCAAGTAGCCAGCTGATCGGTAGCCCCTGTGGGTATTTCTTAATAAAGTAAAAATGCATCTTATTTTTTGCATCGTTTAAAAAAAATTATCAATGTTTATTCGTGCCAGTGGATTTAAGATTCGGGCCAGTGATTCAGGCCACTTACTGGCGTGACTGGGCTAGTGTTATTTATTGTACTTTTCGAGCCCTGTATATGATCATGTTTTGAAATGGGCGCAGAAGTTAGGCCGAATACACATCCAGGTAGTAACTTCAAGCTACAACAACCGTGTCGTATTGCAGTGATTCATACTGCAGAACTATTAATTTTTTATGCTACTTATCTGTTGATCAAAATATAACATAAAGGGTGACGCAATATTTAGTAAAATGATAGCGCAGACACTTTTAGGGCATTATCATAAGCTGTTATTCCGTAAATCGAAAATACAATATAACCAAGCGCACCAATTGTTAAGCAGCCGATAAACGTTCATTGTGCACGTGTGAATATATGAAAACGGTCGATGGATCGACTATTGTTGTCTAAGTAGTTGCAAAATATGTTAAAGAAAAAAAAATACATGCTATAATGATGGATAACCTATAATAGCAAGATCAATTCATACGGTTGGCAAAGGTTTTATTCATCACATGCTGTCCCTAAATGTTGTTGACCGTAATTCTGTTCCCATGCCTTTAGGGGTTTCGTTAGTGTTCGGGTGTCATTTTCGGAATATCAATAATTTGACTTACCGTCTATAGCTGAAATGAATACGTAATTAGTTTAAACATATATAGCTATTGCGCTATCCTGGTGCTGGTCGGGATAGCCATCAGTTTTGAATGATGTGAGGCAATAACATTACCATAAACTGTTAACCGACCATTTTGGCATGTCAATTGTATTTTTCAACTCGTCCAAAACCGTCGTGACACATGCACCCACTCTGTTTGTACGGTGACAGTCATCATAAAAATAACAAGAGCTCAGAAGGCAAGTTAATGCGAACCATGCTATTAAAATACTACAGGGGCCATATGTAAGATTAAACTGCCATCTCTGTTCAAACATATATCATGTTTGATCAGTGAGCAGCGGCAGAAACGTACGACATCGCAACATTTTATTGATGATGAATTACCTATTAATGAATAGTAATGACTTTTTCGTTATGTACGCTAGTAAACACTCCTTTGTGGGACTTATGCTGCATATTGGCTCGAGTATTTATTATCAACTCGACCCACTACATATCACAGTGGTTTTATCATTGTGTTATAGTCCTGATATGATCATGATCTGCTGTCTACATTCTACTTACTAACGGTAATTGAAAGAAATAGAACGTGGCCAATTCTATTATTTTCTAAAATTGGATATGCCTCTAGGTGCCATCAATTGTGTAGCATCAATGGGTCGTGTATAATGTAAAAAAGACCTCAACTTAAGTTGTTGCTCGGACTTGCCGACGAACAACAGAAAACGTTTCTGTGTTTCATACTTCATATGCCAAAATTAGTTGGTAACATCATTCATTACTACTTTATTTCAATGCATGTCTTTGTCCATGCAATTCATTATAAACTCATTTAATGCTATTTGCCTGAACCAGGTTTAATTGTGAACCGAATGTTTTCTGTAGGTTTAATAATTGTTACTTTGTAATGATAATACTGACAAAGAGTGAGACAAATCAATGCATAAATACCTTAAAGGGATCGGTCGTATATTATGTGCCGATTTCATCAAACATAATTATGAAAAATGCTTTTTTACCAAATTGTGCTATGATGTAAGGTTAGTTCTTGTACGATGTAACTCACTGTGCTAGTCCAGCAATGGCGGATTACACCTCAAAGTAGCTCTCTAGTTGTTGCATTGTCATTTGCGGCCGATTGAGTCTTGACAAAGTAAACCACTGTATCAGACAACCTGCATTTTCCGTTTTATAGATGGACTTTGAACCGAGCATACACATTAAAGCTTACGTATTTGTATTAGATATATGTTTAGTGTTGTTAGTGCCATGTTATTTGACTAAATCGTCCGATATAAAGTATGAGCCCTGAACAAAATTGAGCTTGACTAAAACGTAACAATGAGGGTTGGATCGTACCTCAACGCATCTATATGGAACAATGACATACAGTTGTCATAAACAGTATGTCATTGGGATACGTTACTTATTGTTTATTCCATTAATCAAGATTTGCTAGATCCCACATGTCATTTCTGAGCATGAACAAGGTGGCTTCACCGTAATAAATTTCACACGCAGATCACGAAAGGTGACACTGATATATATCATAGAATTAAATGAACATATTTAATAATCGAATTGGAGATTTTGGCTGCCGCCAGGACCGAGTTATATCTAAGAAGACAGTATTCATCGTATTTCCGTTCATCTCTGTGCTATGTAGACGCTACATACCCCACATCCAACGATATGTGTTTATTTGACCATGTATTGCTCCTACACAGAACAATTGACATTTAATCGATTGCATACATAAATTATATAAAAGTTAGTAGCATCTATTGAGATGGCGGTCACTTGCTGGAATGCAATAGCTTAAGCCTACTGTGCTATCTTTTTGAGGTAACACTGATTTATTCGGATCACGAACAAATGCTTCATTTTATAGAGAAAATAGATATCATTGTCAGTTCGGGCATTTTAAAATTCACTTATACCAGTTACTATCTGTCGCATAATATGCATTAATCTTTTACTACACACATTTACAATTATATCATTTGCTACTAATTTGCTGTAAATTGCATGTACGATATTATAGATGCCAAATTAAATAGCGGGAAAAACATGTTTTTTCTGTTAGTTTAGCTCACTTGATTTAAAGCAGCAGCAGGTCGTCAACTATATGTTTAAGACGGATAAGTAATCCTCTTATTGCCTGTATACTTCTGAAGTTGGATGCTCTACTGCCGATTTGCAATGCGCTTTCTGGGTGATAGTCGTCTAAGGTTGAATTTAAGTTCGCGCTGTCATTAACCTACGCTGCTGGCCATTTTGTACGAAAGCAGATTGGACATTTTTAGCAGTAGAGACGTTCCAACGATATATCACCGCGTTTATGCTCATACATCATCAGGTACGTAATCGGATCTTAAAGCTTGGGTAATCCGGTAAACTATTTGCGTGTTGTGAAAGGTAACGATTGACTTCATTACCAAATGCGGTTATTTCAAATAAGCTTAGCGTCGTTTAAATAAGCAATGGTGCTTCGAGTATCTTTGTTACATTTTCACCTTGATTGACATGATCTTAGTCTGTGCTAAATTGTGCACGAGATAATGTTTCAGAGATTGCAACTTGGAGTGGTTATGGGAACATTTTCCTCACACATGCACGCCCTCCCTATAGGCAAGTATCATAGAAAAGGTAGATCAGCAGCTCGTGTTTGGATTACGACGGATAGGCGTGCATTATACCATTGTCATATTTGAAACAGTGCTGCGGCACCGTACAAACTCTCTCTCTCAAAACATATTGCAAGCGTGAGATGCTCGCCCGATTCAGCTTTATGAGACGTCTACCACTGGTACCCATCAGTTTTGAAAACAATATCCACCACACGATCTCCTCTGTATGGCGCCCAATGTTGACTGAATATTTTTTTCGTCCCATTGTAGCTTTTCACATTCCATATTTTCCCTGGTTGGAAAACATGCTGTGGTTTTAGATATGAAACGGCTTCCATTAGCGCGTCAAACAAAGTATTAATAAAGCTAAGCCCTAATTTATGCTTAAATGATATCGAGTCCGACCAGAAAGTGTTTTGTCAGCAATACATGCAAAACGTAATCGCCCATAGATAATTTAACTTGCAGGTAACGGGTGGTAACGGGTCATACATATTCAATACGAATGACTTCTGTTATCATCCTGATGTTCATTATTTTTAGCTGTGTAGTATGTGCATACATATTCAGACGCTAATACCGAAAGAGTCTATATAAAATATGTACTTTTGCTGACTTTTGATTCTAATTTGACCGGTAATCGGTTTTTCCTGGAGAGAAGCCAGATCGCATTCTGACTCAATGCTCAGTTCTCAAGTCCGTATATCCATCATGACACTTTGATAATTCAGAACACTATTGGTTACTGATAAGTAAGGCACATTGAATAACACTTCAAACTGTCACTTGAGGTGCCCGATAAATTGTTAAATCGAATTGTTTATCACGCCTGCTAATAGTCGACTTTGGTGCTGCCTTGAATTGCTGCTGTTTCTAGGTTTATTTATGCTCAACGTATTTGAATTTTTACAACATTGAATCTGCAATCATCGGATAAGTTATTGATTTCTGTGACCGTACTTTGCTCGATGAGGTAATTGTGTTGTGAATTAAAGACCAAGCGTTCACCCAGATAGTAATATGAATTATAATGTTTGCCGCTCGCGAAATGATATTTACTTGCACAACTCGTTTAATGCCAGATGCGGGTCAAATATTCGAGTGCGGAAAATGGTATATAAACCAGCTGTTACTCTAATTTTAAGAAAATGTTGAGGTTATTAAATTACAATATGAATCAAACAACTGAAGCGGGGGTAAAATGTGTAAATCGTGCGTGCGTGCTTATCTTCGTCAATTTACATGAACATTCTCTGATGTCTGAATTACTGCCCCTCCAATTGGAACGTTCACAGAAACAGTCCTCTTACATATAACTGTAAAGCTATGCTATGAACATAAATTATACTTTTCCCGAGCATTGGCGCAAGAAACAGTTTCTGATTTTCGAATAATCGCTTTTTTCATGGAATTGACGCATTAACCTTTTAAGGCGCTCTCCATATTTACTAAGGCATGTCCGAAAGGCTACAAAACCAAATTCTGCTCAGGCGACAAGCTGTACCGATATGTTCTGATCACACGGCACAGTTCGCTTTCACTCAGCAGAACACCTCCCATATCTTGGCCAGGTTTGACATTCTTGGCCTTGTCAGCTAGGGTGTATTAGTATATTGAATTAACATCGATAAGAGGTTGCCTTCTGCTTACAATAGAGTAACAGGTGACAGACAAGCCGTACGTAACGAGCTCGCATTGTCGGCTTTTTTCAATTGCAGGTTTCGTCAAGCTATTTACTTTTGCTCCATCATTATTTCGTCGTCTTTATGGAGTGTTTTCACAAGTTATGGAATGAAGTAGTCTTAGTTTATACCGTTGATTGCTTATATAGCTTTGCCAGATATTTGCGATGAATCTAGCTTTTGCTCAAGACTAATAGAATCTGTAATCTGCAAGTAAGTAGCGAAGATTAGAATATTACAAGCTTCAGCAAATGATTAATCATACCTAAAATTTGCATTGTTTGCAGTTAGATGGTTAAGAGACTCCACAAATAATTATGTCGGAATGTAATCTTTAATTATGAAATTAACAAATTAGTGTAGCATGCAAAGCCTTCTCATTACCATGCATGTCGGTGTATGTTGTGTCAAACTGGTAATGCAGGCGCAAATGCCTCAAAAGATAGTAGTTATTGCATCGGTTAGTACAAAGTATTATATTAGGAGAACAACATTTGCATTTTTTCTTCTGAATGGTTTAGTTCTCATGCGAATGACGTTTGCCAAATATATGATAATTGAATCCTGCCGAACCTCACACTTTAGTCAATTTTCATGCAGGAAATCTGAAGCGGTGCAGAATTGCTGGTCCTTTTTAGCCCTTTGAGTCATTGACAATATTCCAGTTTAATAGTTTTCCCAAGTAAACAAAGCTTTTAGGCCCGGATATAATCGCCGAAAGCGTAACAAACAGCACACTCAACTAAACAGTTTTTCATTGGCTCCGTTTGCACTTAATTCTGAAGGTCTAGCCGCTTGGAATTGTGTGAACCACACGGTGTTACAGGACATTAATTGAGTGGATTATCTTTGTAGGATCATATGCAACAAGTCAAAACAGAAAACTCGATCACCAGCACATATATTTTATTTTAGTTGATACCAGTCACCGGTCAGAATTGTCCTGACTAAACTTTCTCGCCAGTCGTCATATAATATTAATTTCACAATCATCTAGCTGAGGACCATCAACACGCCGGCGTGATTAATCATATTTCATAGTTATTTCGCATCATACAGGTCCTTAGGATACAATATTATGTATATAATGGATCTTGTCGTTAATGGTACGCCTTTGAATGGTACCGCGAGGTAACCGAATATCAGCTGTCGAAATAATTTTGTCGTCGATATTATGAAAAAAGAATCGTCACATGTAAGATGCCGCTGATGTTGCGTCTATGAGGTTGGGATTCACTTAGAGGAAGGAGCTATTGTCAAGATATCACTCGCATCGCTATTAATACTTTGTTCAAGTAGTATCCAATCGAGAATCGCGGTTTGTTGAATGAGAGGGACACGGCGGGGTTAATGCACATTATTGCTGGCATGAGGTTGCAAAGATTTGATCAATATTGCCCGCGGCTTTTTTATAAAAAAAAATCTGTGAATGGCTAATCTACAACAAATAACTCGGAATTACAAGGAGCAGTCTTATAAGCCACATATATTTCTAGTGCAAACCCGTTTTTGGTTTAAGTAAAGCGTCCGTCATTATTATGCGAAGCTATTTGCACAAAGGAAGCTAATCCAATGCCCGTTTGAGCCACATTGAATACGTTATACGTTTATCGATGAGATTCGTTAAATTGTCATATCATTGAACTCTTTTGTAATGTATCGACATTGTTAAAGCCTCTAGCCTTTGTGTTTCGGTCAAATGCAATTTTCGTCCGACTGGTATATATTATAATGAGGTCGCAACTCGCCATAAAGCCATTGTTAACGTCAAATGCTGAAGCTGCTTTAGATTTTACTGCGGAATGCCACAAGATGCGATGGACACAAGAACATTGTGATGATATTATTAATACTTTTATAAATGATCTTTAAGCCATGGAAACAGATTACAGTAATGAATTATTTCACAACCGGAAGAAGTTGAATGTGAGATAGAACCTTCGCGGTTGCTCTCGGTCGAGATAAATGAGTAGTATTGTAGCTACCTTGGTGTGTTAGGTTAGTGCGAGGCCACCATCCATAATAACAAATAATACCATGATTGACAACCCCCAAAATAACAAACTTAAATCGTGACATGGATTGCTTATTGTCACTAATGTCCAGGGACATTATCTCGGCTGTCTTGGATCCATATCCAGTTATTAATAGGGCCTGCCATGAAAAAGTGCTGTGCGATCAAACTTACAGGCCTAGCCGAGCTACGCAGCTTATCATTAGAAATATTTACCTTATATCGTCTGGCGGATGAATCATTGCATTGTTGGTAGCTGTCTAAAACGCAATATCTGGCCACATGCACATGATGCGAATCTCTTCATACCAATGGGATGACACCTATCAACAACATGACACTTCCAACCTATAGTTTGGCCCTTAAATTGCGGACACATACATAAGCCAATGTGGATTGCATTGAGCAATTGTAGGCGGTTGCAACCAATAGCTTTGAAGGTGATGGTATTACCGTTTGCAAGGTACAGCGTGGTTAACCAGGTGATTGCACATTGTCTTGCATACTGAGGAAATTAAATTTGTCTCTTTCGTCATATCAATATTTGCTATGCTGTTGGAGTAAATAATATGAAAATGCATCTAGACAGTTACTGGCAACACCATCGACGATCCATGCCGGGTGATAGTGATTTTTGGTCGCATATGTTTGTAAAATTGCACATCGGTTAAATTATTTTACGTTCACTATATTTTGTCAGTTCTTATGGGAACTTTATTTTTTGTTGATACTGTTGATATGTTTGTCATGTCCTGTTCAATTGTCGTATCAATTTTGAAGTTTTGATGCGGTTAAAAGCTGCATTTTAAAATATAGCCCTACGAATTGAATGTATGGCCTGGTATATGTTTTGTATAACCATGATTTGGGTCATTTCATGATTGCTTCACTCATAATTAAGAACACATAGAGCCAAAGCTTAGATGCTTATTCATCTCGATATTTGGTACATAGGACTAAATGAGCTTATTGGAAAAAACATATCGTACCTGTGAATGAAAGACAAATACCCAATTGTTGCAAATCTTGGTAAACTCATCAGCAAGCTCAAATTCAATGATTTTATTACAGTACCATCAATGTTAATTTATCTTTTCTGCAATACGATCATTTTTCAAAAACTTGATGCTCCAGCTATAACCATGGTCTTTAACATCGAATTAATAGAGCACTTTACAAATGCAGACATCATGAAGACAATCACGTTGCGCATTTCCACGGATGAATAATTAATCAACGCGTACATATGTTTTCCGACGAAACAACAGTCGCATTTCCGGTGTTGTATCACTCGTTCGAGTCATAGAGATAACATCGCAGGACATATTTCAGTCTTGCACGCTTTTAAATCGGGTGTTTAGTGTTACAGACTGCTCGGTGGTTACCTGTTCTGATACCTCGAGGGTACGTGACGCGAATGAACAAGCGGAGACTGCCAAGTGTTATTATCATCTAATACACGGAGCCCTCTTTGCTAACAGGTCGTAAACAAGGTAAAGTGCCGACCTTGAGTTCTACTCTGTTGGATCCAAGGACATGAATAACACATCAAACAAGCTGGATGGGTCGGTTGTCTAGCTGTGCTGCAGTTTCAAAGGCTAATTGCACAGGAGACTCACAGTGTGTTGTCCGTTATCAGTTTCTGCACTAACGTTTGCCGCTCGGGACATGCATTCTAATATTACGGAATCGCATATTAAAGAATATTTAGTTAACACATTTCATGAGTAAATTTTGTTCTCAATTTAGTGGATCATGTTAACTATTAGTGCGATGTTTTAGTTGAAATATTTTTGTGATGTCTAAACTAATGTGCTCATGAAAATAAAATAATAATCAATATGTCCTACAAAAAATAGCCTTTACATATGTAACAGCTGTCGGTATTATTTTAAATGAGTATTTGGGTGAATTTTTTAGATAGATGCCTGTTTCATTCGCATGGATTATCTGTAGAATGAAATACAAACTAACAACTGTAGATAATGCAAAGTGCCACATACTCGCCCTGCCTTCCTCACTGTTACATTTGGGCATTTACTATTTGTTTGCCACCATACATCCAAACACGAGCGGCAACCTACCACTCTGTTTCAACAAGATATTGCAACTAGCTTATTTATTAGCCCTGTAAAACATTGATTTGGAAATTACTTTTCGGACGGTTAAAACACCCAGAAAATACCACTTAAATCACTACTTGATTAAATCCTTTTATTTCAAACTTACAAACATATATAAGCTTATAGGAAACTACTGACTTATAAATGTGACTTACATATTTAAATGTCTTTATTTCAACTTTGCAAATTCCACAGGTCAGAGCTTTTGTAAACTCTCTGATCTGGTTGGTTAGATTAAACGCTGTAGCACCTCTCGCCTCCAACTCGCGAATATCCCTGGTCATGGTCAGCAGAGCCCGCACCCTATCTTCTACTTCATCTAAGTCATCATTACCCCTGGCAGCTGCAGTTCTTCTGCAAGACATACACAAACGTAACATTGATATGTGGTCCATGAATCAACAAACAAATCATTATATTTGTTAGGTGCTGTATATGCAGAGTTAGCTGCTGCAGAAAATACATCTATCATGTTTATATAATTGTCACGCCCTAAACACACAGAATGGAAAGCTGAAATAACATCCCAACAGTAGCGCCTGCCTTCCTCTCTGTGCATTTGCGAGGTCGTTTAATGCATCATCAGGGCATGCTTTAATGATGCCGAACTGCATCAACAAGAAATCCTGTGCAAAACGTCACATGGCAGTCATACATAATTTATGATAAAGAATGATCATGAAATCACCATACCAAAACAATGCATGAACTATTTTCAGCAGACAGCGGGATTGAAGCATGATACAAATTCTATGATTGCCTTGTGTAGCCTTGAACAGTCTTGGATCTCCTGGTTTTTACTGTCCAGAAGAACAAAAGCCTCATCATCCCAATTTAGGCTCCCTGCCACCTTTGCGCTGACTGCAGGACCACTATAGTCAGTTTCTGTTAGGGCCACACATGTTGTCCTGCTCGAAATCAGCTTATTGCCTCCCAACTCTACAATCTGATTTTGTATGATAAATTGACAAACAAGTTAACGTGATGTTCCTTGATTTATTCGTATACTTTTAAATTTCATCATACCGCAACGCCAGTTATAGGCTTATTTATTTATGCAAAAGATCCTATTTCACTTTACTATGTACGGTTTAATTTATCCCAACAACTCAACATATTAATCCATGACCGAACAACCTTAACATCTCACGTCATCGTAATCATCTTAACACCACTGTAGGGCAACTTTCTATCGATCATAGAGGAGGCATTGTAAGTTTGTTTGTAGCTGAGGCACGCAGGCCCAAACTAATATATTTCTATTAATGTTATGCACCATAATTAGATGCACAGGCTAGTATATGTCAAAACATCTACAATCGGCGTTGCCACGAACAGGGCATCGATATTGCATTTTGTTCGACGCTTTTGTAGCTTACATAATACGCGAAGGTTTAAATGCGATATTATTTTGTTCTCGAAATTCACAATAAAATAATGACACATCGAAAATAAAAGTTGAGTGACATAACATTATCTTTGCTGATTATAAGGGGCAACCCAGATACGCATTTTAGCTTATCGAGTGGTTTGCTACAATCCCTCCATAATATTCGACAGCCTACAATATCATCCGTGAAAACATTTTGGTTACTACATGTATTCACGCATATAAGGCCTGTTCGTTGCATGAGTTATTACATGTAATAAAATTTACTCTGCATATTAAAAGGATATTTTGCACTTCAAACACTCTGTTTTAGCATCTCTAAGTCATAATGACGCATAATGAAACTTTTAAATCTAACATAATGAGGGATCGCAGTGCCTTGAATCTAATTCCTGTTAGGCTATAGGGATACAACATTCTTGTTCACACGGAATATATCGCGCATAAAATCCACATCCACTGACTTGTTTTCGCCCAAAAGCACATCTGGTCCATTCTCGTTTACTTGGCATAAAAGAAGACATATTGCGGATTAAGCAGTCGATATATTATGCCTCTACCTTGGTGTCTCTTGTGGCATCAGAATGTTGAATTATATCCAACAAATACCACCAAGAACAACTGACCTCGTCATTTGTTTTGATTGTTTCGAACACAAAATTGCTAAATAGAGACAGCAACATATTGCATCGTCTAATTTTTGTTATCCGAACAACGTGTGAATCGATCAACTTATTCGAGACCTATACGGGAGAGTGTTTTATAGGATATTGGAAATATATCCAACAAACACCTCCAGAACAACAAACAACCGTAGAACAGCAACTGACCTTGTCTTTTGTTCTGATTATCGATGGAGAGAGACAGCCACGTGTAGCATCGTCTTATATAGTTTATCAGATGAACAGTGTGAAGTAAGACATGGAAGGCGGCGTCAATTATTGTAATGCCAGTGGAAATAATGATTTGAAACTGATATGTACTTGTAACCGTTTCTTTTGTTTTCCACTAACTTGGACCTGGACTAATCAAGTGAAAAACAATCAAGGTCGCCAGATAAGTCACCGTAGATGTCGGCCAACACACCTTGCCCTCTAAAATGGTTGTTGTCATACATAGCCACCATGACAATGAATGTGTTCCGTTTGCAATCGGTTTGTTCTAAGACTACCTTTACTAGCTTGCCTAACATCTAAATACATACACAAACTACACCACGTGCATTTAGATCAAAATCATGACAAATTGTCAATGAGGATTTTAAAGTGTGTTGTCTATCTTAACAAAGGTACAAGAACTGGCGATAGCAATGATTTTGGGTTCCATTTGTCAGAACAACCCATTAAAGTTCTTCATTGTCGAAATTATACATCATGGTAAGCGAATCTGTGTCACATGTCTGCCGATTTCAGAGTGAGGCCAATGATAAAACATCAGTGGAGTCAAGACTCTTTAAACTCTAAGCGCCAATTTTCATCGGCTGCGTTAACTGATACTAAAACACGGAACCATAGTTGAAACTAAAGGAAAGAGAAGGAACACATCTTGTTCATAATTTTGATTCGCAATACCCCATAAAGCATGAACGTCATATAAACTTCTGTAAAGTACGTTTCCTTATAATATGACTCCGGTATTAAAAATTGCTGTGTTTTTCCTATCAACCAAGATAGGTTAGTAAGCAATAGTGCTTTCACCGGGTCCTGATCATATTTTATCCGTCGATTATATCTTGCTGATTACGGGTTCTAATTATTGCTACTTTAAGGGCAGATAATATAACTCCGTATAGAAGCATCTTCAATGTTCCCGCCAAGTTTTGCGGTTGAAAAATAAAGTAAGACAATTTATTGCTGTCGTCTCCATTGGACCAGATTACCAAAATCCTACAAAAATGCTACCACGCGCATTCATCTCATTTGCGCCCAGATCTCTACACAAAACTAAACCGAGTGACACAACGGGTTGTTTTTATCTCACGATACCTCTTATTTTGTCACCGAGACCGGTGACGAATAATTACATTTCATTTAGTGAACAAATGTCACTTAGTTGCTTTCGATATCAAATGTCAGATGGAATATCAAAAATATTCTATACGTACTAGAAACAGATCCTTCTTACATGTTAAGATATGTGTACTTCTGTACCTACACTAGCATGTAAGCACCATTCAAATTTGCATTAACCATTGGTAATATAATCATTTGACTCTCACTAAGCAGCGTTGCATTTATAACTGCAACCTCCGGCTCAGATGTCGCATCGGTCACAACAATCCTAAGGTTGCCGTTCCTTCGATTTTGTTGGAAGACCATACATACTTTAGATTGAGTCACCTCTTGACAAAGAATGAGGGATGATCGGAAAGGCAAGTGACATACTTAAGTGTTGTCATCGTGTTCTGACGTACGACACTAAATCAAGGACTTAAGGGCTTATCAGTCAGGTATGGATCATGTAAATAAATATGAAAGTTGGTCGAAGTCAGCAATGAGAATATATTTTTGTCTCCAAACATGCTGTGTAAGGGAGGAATGGGGCGCGTTTCACATTTGAAAGCTTCCTATATATTATGCTGATAACAAGTTTACATTATTAACAAACATTAGGTGTGTTATACGTTTGCGGCCACAATATGGTGCAATAGATACGCTATAAATTAATTTATAATGTCTGTTTACATCCGGACAAATCACCTGCTTGCGAAGCACTGCTCTGCTTTAATGTATTTTAGCGATTCCTATGCGCTAATTAAAATTTTGCACTCTACTTCTGCATAACTTAATAGACCTGTAATTCAAAATTGCATCGCTCATAGAGGGCACGCCGTAATCCGTCTGTACACATGTTTACGTTATTAGATATGAGATTGACATCATTGTTGCTGCTGTATATTTGCTCGTAACCTTTTTTCACTACAGGCTATATAACACCAGCAATCAATGCATGACAAAAGACAGTGTTTCAGTCGGACAGCAGCATTAATATTCATAAATTGGGGCTTCCAGGGTGTATATACATAATGGTCTATGCCAATAAGCATTAATGGACTGATGGAATAAAATATATTCGGTCACTTAAATGCAAGGATACTTTGCGTGAATATTTAGTGAAATTCACCATTGCAGTGGATATCCGTGGTTATAATGCTTTAGAGAGAAACCGGAACCGCGCTTCTATGGAAAGGCATAAAACATAATGCAACAGATAAAATTTTAAACTGTGGCAGCCTAAAAGCGGGCTCCAAAAGCAAAGCCAATGATTATACTTTAGTTAATTTTCAGACGGCTGCATAAAGTACCTGCAGTTTGTCGTGGTAAAAAATATATATTTTCTAAATGTCTAGCGCCCTCTATCTAGCAGTGGTGCATTTTTTGGTATCGCTGAATAAGGCACACGTGCTCCGTTTTTGAAGAGAGATGATCGAAATTTTTTGCAAGCGTGCAAATCATTATCAAAGGGCTTGCAATGCATAAGCCGATGACCACAGAAGTGTTTAATCTATTGGTCACCATTATCACTTAACATTAATGTATGTTTAATCATTCTCATTTACCATAATGCTGGGAGTATTTTATGGTACTAAAAATTAAATCAACGTGCCGGCGAGGTTCGTCTCGTGATGATGCAGGAGGCGGTTGGTGCTTTCTGCTCGTTCTATGAGCTTTACTGATATTTATCGCCCCAAACATGTACACAAGTGATTAACCCTGTACTGCATTTTGTGCAGAGCGAGAAACTATGAATGCCTTCTGCAATCGGGTACTGCCCGAGGTGTCGCAGCAATACGGCGTAGTAAATGATTTATACCGTGGACCTCCCAACACCAATGGCTTTACGCCCTCACCACCATAAACTTCAAGTTTTCGATTTAGAAATCGGAATATTTGCCTTGTATAGTTTGCTGGAGACAATGACTGCATATATTGTGCACTTGTGAAAACATAGCAAGTTTAATATGTTAGTATCATAACATTTGCTTGCATGACCTGCAATTATTAAAACGGTTTGTCGTTTTTAACTGGTTTATGTGAGCGCCAGTTTGCACTTTGGTACAACAGTAACTGAATACTTTACCAGTTATCAGACAAATGCTTCCGTAATCCTTTCTTGCTTGGTGTTGTTCACTCGTACATATACTTTTTAAAACCGTAGACCGGTTGTGTTAACTTATTGCTATGGATATGATTCGTGCAATACTTGGTTATTACTTTATTTCGATGTCATTTCGGATAAATATGCCCTCAGGTGGCTTGGGCCAATTAGGTCTGGTACGGTAAATGTTGTTGCTAGAGTTGTATTCATATTAATTTTTAAACAATTACTGCGCTTGGCGTTGTAATAAAATAAACTACTGCATTTTACCGAAGCTGGCATTGAACTATCGTTCCCGGTCTGCCGTAATAATTTCATAATTACTGCAACCATAGGGTTGGTTGGAATATTGAAAATGTTTTGGTACCATAGGACAAATCGCTCCAAAGCTTTTGTATATTTTTTATGTTGCAACTGCATATAGCTCATATGCCTGTTATCGTCCCATGCCTAACTGGTTTTATATTTTATTTATCGTCGTCTTCAAATAAATGTCTGCTGGTGTTCGATCGCGATTCCTGAGAATTCGTTACTGTTTATCAATGGATGTTTACCATATAAACGAGCAGTAGAAGAAATGGTTGATCGTTGATATTCTATATTTTGTACGTGTCAATCCTCAACTGCGACAGTTTCATGAATATTGTACATTTACATTGCCAGACAAGAGACGCCTGATTGTTGTAGATTGCATTTCGATTTAGCACGACTCTGGCGGGGAAAGCGTATTGTCAGGTTACTATTTATGGTCGTTCGTGTGCAATCGCTTAACAAGCTGATGTGATACTTGATATACAAGCATTATTACAATAAAGCGCCAAGAGCCAAATGGTATGTAAATCATATAAACTTGTCACGTGTTAAAATGCATAATAATGAGGAAGGTCCAAGCAAGGGGAGACAAAGTCCAAGAGAGAGAGAGAGAGAGAGAGAGAGAGAGAGAGAGAGAGAGAGAGAGAGAGGAGTAGAGAGAGAGAGAGAGAGAGAGAGAGAGAGAGAGAGAGAGAGAGAGAGAGAAGAGAGAGAGAGAGAGAGAGAGAGATATATATATAGATAGGAGATAGAGAGATATAGAGATATATAGAGATAGAGAGAGAGAGATATAGATATATATATATATATATATATATATAGATAGATATATATATATATATATATATATATATATATATATATATATTATATATATATATATATATATATATATATATATATATATATATATATATATCTCTCTCTCTCTCTCTCTCTCTCTCTCTCTCTCTCTATCTCTCTCTCTCTCTATCTATATATATATATATATATATGATATATCCGAATCCGCCCACCAAGAAAATAACCTTGGCCAATCCAGAATACCATAGCAGCGATATGAATTTAGACAACCAATGCTGTCCCGTCCTAGATTGCTTTCTATATTTTACCCTTTATCACACTACAAGAACGTGCTTGTATTAAATATTCAGTCAACGACATCCTTGTTCACTAAAACTTCTGTCAATTGGTATTATTTGCCTCTCGTAAGTGGGAAATAACTTTGCTTCTTATTTTCGTTTTATATGCGTCTAACCTCTGTTCACCAGAAACTTATTAACAATAAAATGTTTCAATCACTGTGAGTAAATCTCTGTATAAATCCATCGACCGACAGGTAATGCGAGGGTCGACATCTTTGGAACGGGAAATAATCTGTACAATAGATTCCAATCAAGTGCATGTAGATAATACAGATGTGTAACTGGGATGGGATAAGCATGAATGTCCTTATATTTTGCTCATAATTGCTTGTACACTCCTATCCAAAAATGAAAACAATATTCATCTAATTCCATTATTGTCGGATATAAGGCGTACAAACAAAAATAATTCTTCAAGGGTAGTTAGGCTATAATATGGCATGCGCATATTTGTCGGTAATATCATGCCTACTGGATCTATGTTCACAGCCTGGAACGTAAGGGTAACCGATGGATCTAAGCTAATAACTCACAAAAGCTTAGATACTGTGGAGTCGAGAAAACCACAGTGACACACGCCACCAGCAAGACACATATCGATTTATCGCAATCTCTAGAATGTTCAAGGGTCTATGGCCATGAGTGCCCATTTACTTGTAATGCAGAATGATAAAAGCTCATTTGAAACGATGTTCGTGTTATAGTCTATGCCAAACCGAGTATAATTCACGGATACATTACTGTCTAACACAAACTTACCTTTTTGCCGAATAAATCTATTGCCAGCATCAAGGACTTAATACTGAAGTTTAATTGTGTATGAATGCTCGACAATAGCCGCTTTTAGTCGCCGCATTATTGACAGGAATCAACGCAGTGGATTAAGAGGGAAAAAATACGCTGCACTATATTAACATTATCTATAGAGACATTGTTACAGCTTAGTTTGCTTATACATTCAGCCAAAGCTAAAGCATTAAGTATATAACATCATACACTGTACCCTAATTCTTGTTTCAAGCAATTGTTTATTCTGTTAATTGCAATCATCGGGCTAATAAAGCAAGGGAATCATTCCCAGGCTGGCAACTAACTGTTAGCCTCGAAGCATACAATTCTCTGCAAATCATGTGTCAAGTGCCGCGTCATATATTAATTAACCACAGACTGAGCGGCCCAATAATTTCGGTAGCCAACGTTTTGATAACAATTCTTTGTGCTAGGGAGCTGCAATAAACCCGAAAAACCAACCTAAGCACTAGCCATGTGCATCCCCGATCTGTTCAGACCTATGACGAGACTCGACTAACCCTGATATCTCATTAGTAAAGGACTAACATTAGGGTGTATAATCTCCAAATGCATAGTCAAACAAAATTATTTCCATTAGTATTTGCGTTACAGCATACCGAAGGCGAACTGCAAGCAAAATAACGACCCTCTCATTCCGTAAAATTAGTAAAATAAACAAATAGGCATAACGGCTCCCAAATTGGCTGCAAATAGTAGGTAGATGACGTTCTGTGTTTCATGAGATAAGTGCATTATGCATGACCGTAAGAAAACACAAACTTACCCAGGTTGAAGGCATACTTATAATTCTTCACTTTTACGCCTTTCAAAATGACATCTCTATTGTGCTCAATCAGCACAACATCTGGAAAAAAATCTTATGCGTACTTTAAACGATCTAAAAAGCGATCGAATTTCTCTCTATGCTTAAAAATATAACATTGCATTTACTTCTTTTGTAATTATTTGAACGAATTTTATCTTACTTTAATTTCTTTACTTATGTCGCTATTAATAGTCAGATAATTTGAATCTGAGTATGCCTTATTCACCTTCCCGCCCTAACACCTTGATGTAAAGGTTATAACTTATAAGAATACCGGGCATGTTGCTCTGGCTTACATTAGAAAATCTGCGGCTTTGTTAACATTTCTGTGTACATATTTCAGATAATTATAAGGGTTAAGACAGCCACTGATTTGCTCAAATGAATTATCGAGTAGGATCAACCGGCGTTTAATCCCAAAAGTTATCCGTTCCATATTTATCCTGCAGCATAGGATGTTTTGTTCCACAAACACGTTAACAAGACGTTAACCCGGTATCAAAGAATTATCCGCTCCTGCATTCTCTCATGCATTATGATTTTATTTGGCACTATTGCAAAAACGAATCCCCCGGACAACTTTTTGTTAATAATGTATATCATTCCAACACTAGTGTAGAAGACTTATTGGAGGTTTTGATGAAGTTATATGATACTGCCCCGTTTTCTTCAATATTTTAAACCTTTACTTATAAGTGTAGACGTTTTCGGAGTTCTATTGGTGTGCCACTGAGAGCTAAAATTCCGGTAATCATAACTAGAAGACATTGATAACACTTCATTTGATATTTCTGCTTTATACAATCTTCAAGATATTCGTTCAAATACGTCATGATTCATATTCAACTATCGGACAGATTCATTCATCACAACGACACAGATGACACATTATGTCATCGCGGAAGATGCTTTCAGAGCACCACTTACTGAAACTCATTCCTTCCAGGTACATTAGATTTAAAACCAATGACCTATGACCTATAACCAATCATTCATAGAAACTTATCCTAGCGTTCACGCAGGTTTCTCTGCTAACGTGCCTTTGTAGAATCCGATTAGTGACGGCAGGCAACTGCACCAATCATGTTGTCATGTTTCCTTATATTTTTATTTGACTTGTGAATATAACATCGGAAGGCATCTTTATAGGATTCTATCCAAGTTAGGTCGTATTGCATCTACAGCAAGAACTGCAAAATATTATGTATCAATAAGGCTCACAGATTAGTCTTTAGGTCACTAATAATATTGATCATTCATTAGAACGAATGTTGCTGATAACATGGTGTTATCAAACGTCATAACATTTATACTTGGTAATCTTTTGGACGGCCAAGCTAGTGCATAAGAGTAACATTATAAATTGAGGATAGCAACGTATATGGCCACTGTATCTAGGCTAATCATGGTTAATAATTACATGTAATGCTTTCACTTGGGACTGCGCTACTGACTCTCTCATTTCAACATCAAAGATAAGACTTATCGAGAAATGACAGCATTTTCCGGTCATCACTTTTCGTGGTTCGGCCGCCTTGTAACCTGATCATAATTATCAAGCTGATATACTTTCAATACCACAAAGCGCATTTTTAAAGAATGTTGAGTACCGTAGTTCTAACTACAACTTCAATATATATATCTATATATAAATATATAAACATATTAATATATATACATATATATATACATATATATATACATATATTCATATATATATATATATATATATATATATACATATACATTTATATATATATATATATATATATATATATATATATATATATATATATATATGTATATATATACATGTATAATTTTACCTCTCTAACAAATATGATATCATCTTGAAATTAACACAAGGCAAGGATGACATGTTATAGCAAAGCAACTTTTAAAACAGCATTATTGTCGCACTTGCTGGGTGTATAAGAAAGTTGTCAACAAAAAAGTATCGAACGGACGATTCGACAGCAGAAAGTACTGCTGTTTTCATTCTTGCCTTAACCTCATTTATACAGACAACAGGACTTTTTTCGGGAAACCCTTCGTAAAGATAAAATCGGGTTAGTATTGGTTTTATTTCCGCGTACATCCAGGTAATTTGATTCTCCGCTCCGGATATACTCTTTAAAATTACAGGTAAATCAAACTTGGCCGGAATAAACGTCAACCGGGTAAATGAATGATTACTGCATCATGTTGATATTTAGAGTTACAAAACTTTTCTATTTGCATAATTTAGCCACAGAGTAAATGTGCCCGGAACAGGAATTCAGTATTCAAGATGGCAAACGTCAAACTGTAAAACCAATGTGAATTACTGCACCGCAATTGACGGCAGGAAATAAGTTGAAAGCCTATATGCGCTTCTGCAGGCGGTGTAAGTAATAAATATCTAAGTATGATGAATCACTCTAATTATTCGCCCCACTTTCTATGAGTTGCAAGCCATAATCAGGCGTTGCCATGGGCACCGAAGTACTTCACCCCGCACACGCTGCCTAATACCAACCATAAAAGTGCTATAAATATGAATAAGTGCCTATCTGGTAGTCACTGGTAGACAATGCATATTGGCACATGTTAACATTCTTCATATTGGGTGGTTTGTATGCAGGAACAATATCGCGCTTATTATTTTGTTACAATTCTTTTATGATGGATGGCATATATTATGCCTGAACATACTAAGCATTTAATTTAGTTGATTAATTGTGCGAAGACTGATTAGTAACACATCGTAGAATCACAAAAAAAAAAGATATAAGCTAAAGTAATATACAGTCACTTGCATAACATCAATGCGGGTTTTTTTGGCGTTATTTTTATATTTTTTTGATGTGCGAATCATTTTAATAGCAAACACGTATCGGTTACTCTCTTAGAAAATAAAATTCCGTTGTATTATGTCGCATTTGAAAGGGCAAAAACAATTTGACTTTTCTAATGCTAGGTAGGCTGTATGCTCGAATTTTTCAATTTGCGTCAAAGCTCTAATTAATACAGGATCATTAGATACCCCTTTTCTATAAACGGGAAACGATAACCGCAGTCTACAGAAGAAGTGCGCCAACAAAAACGGCTGTTAGGTTGTCAAAGATGTTGCAAGAGTACAAAGAGCCCAACGCATGATGAACAACGTCGAATACTATTCGTTGTTAACGTCATGCAAGCACAAAAACTATAATGCATTTGGAATTATATTATCAGCCTTAAAGCTGATAAGCAGCTACCACAAGACAGCAGCTATATTTTCCCTGTAAATAACGTTCGATCCATCTTAAGTGCTTCACTGAGCGTGAGTTATGCATTCATACCTTATACTGGTGTTAACCAGTTATTCCTACGTTTCAACATAACCTGCAGCAAGTAATAAAGCTCATATTCTATCCATAAATATAGCGAAGCAATTGATATGTGTTTTGATTAGTACAACGATTTATACGAAACGATGATTTCTAGATAAATCAACTCTGGGTGATAAAACCTTGGGGAACCTGCCACCAAGTTACTATGCTGTATAAATATATGATGAAACCATGATGCAACAGAGAGTGAGTTAATGCCTTCATCATAACAGATGGAAGCGCTCCCTCTACAATTCGGTTTACGTAGAGATAGATTGTCTCTATAACTAAAGCGATGATTGATAATCTGATTACTATGCGCTTCCATCATGCTTCCGAGTCGTTAATTCAACCGCTAAGGCCAGTGATGAAAGCAGCTTGTCCTTTCAGGCTACTTGACAGCCTAGCACCGTATCATGCAAATTGAGGCCATTCACAATTCCCCTAATTGTGTTAAACATTTAGAACGCTAGAACTTCAGAAGATAATTGGCTCTGAACCGCCAATCAGCTATCATCGCTGGATGGATGGTCTCTTGTGCAGACTGTACTCAATTTGTCTGATGGTAGCTTATATTAGGCTCTGAATAAAGGAAGAATATAGTGGTGTGGCATCCTTGTAAACAATTGATCACTTTACAAATTTTCATCTTGGATGAGCAGATGCATTCCATTTTTTAAGATGCATCACAAGAACGTTAGCAAATTAATCTGAGAGACCATAATTTTAGTCCACCTTTACGATTAGGTGCCGCGAAGCCATGCAATGAGGCACAGTCTTCACTATCATAGTGGAATGAGGGGCTCTATCATGGGTTTTTCTTAACGTTACGACACTTCTCAAATAGTCATGAGATGCAGGATTACATATAAGCAATGTGTCGAAAATGCAATGCCTTGATGCAAACGGAGTTCATATGAGTCTATATGACGTATGCAATACCCACATCACAACGAAGCAACAGCATTAATGCAGAATTTGCTAGAAACTATTTATAGGTATTCATCTGCTTGGTAGTAACACAAATAGATTGCTAGACGGAGCGAAGAGACTGATATCGTGTCAAAAGGCAATTCAAACCTGAAATAAATTCAGCTGCTCATAGTTGGCAATGATAACCAATCGGGGGGCTTCCTGGTACGAATGTTTAGGGCACACAAGGAATATGTTCCTTTATGGGCCATATGTACAGGCATTCGGAAAGTAGTTACTACGAAAAGCGGTAAAAAAGATATGAATATGCCTATGTGCCTTTTTAACTATGTTTACCTAAGCGAGATGCCATGCATGTGCAACCAATTTCTCAGCATGATTGCTATAAATCGCAGCAGCGACTGCATGTTCGGCAAATAGAAAACGTAATACATTTTTGCCAATAAGCATTGTCAATCAGCTTTAAAATGATCTAATAATAGCAGTAAGACGTTTGATGATGTATTGAACGAAAGCAAATGTAGCCCTGGGGTGATCCTTTATCTGCAATTTCCTGTTCACATATGTAAATCTGCAAATGAAAGACAATTTGATGATAAATATTTGGCTGTCGAATTACCTGCGTCGGTCCTTTAAATAGGTTGCTATGACAGGCCGGCCACATAATCACACAAACGTGTGACAGAATACAAAATATTCATTTAAGATTGGCTGTGTAATAACGAACACCATAGTGTCTATAGCGACTTATAGTTTTTGTTATTCACATGCCCAATAATATTCTGTTAAGATTATTCGTATTCACCTTCGAAACGTAAGGCACAAACATACAAACCTTAGCGTGCCACCTCTTTAATATATTTCCATCCACCAATAATAATCTTGCATTGTTATATGGTTACCTTGCACAGAATCTTGTTAGGTACAAAATAAGGTTTACCTGCTGTTAAAGATTATACGTCTGTGTTGTTTGCATCAAATTATGCCAGCTAACTGTATTGTGAAATAGATGCGCCTCAAACACGATATACACAAAAATACCATATAAATTCGACGGCCTTACTGACCACCAACGACCAGAAGCAAGTTTAGGACATATTTGCGCGAATTATCTAACAAGGTATTAGATTTACTGTGCTACCTGCGTCCGCCAAGCGGTCACCAAAGGTAATTCCGAGCAATTATAATGCCCATTTATATACAAAACACGAAACCGCTAAACAAAGATTAAAGTCACGTTGCCGAGACCGAAGTGTTGTATATGCTTATTATTTCAACGTTTGTCATAAAGTTTTTAAATAACAGAAGAAAAATTTGCCGTTGTTGCAAGCTGCTTAGAACAAACGAGAGTCGTGTTGATGTTTTCACAACTCGAGGCTTTCTTCGCGCTAGTAATAATATTTGATTATTATAAGATTATAAGGCCTTTAATTTACCCTCACGGGCGCCATTTACTCCTACTGATTTCAAATCGACAGCAATTAAATGTAAAATGTGATTTACATGAGCAGTGTATAAATCATACCTCATATGCTGAATCTGTTCCCAGATATATTTCATATTCCTGATCTATGATAATTTGCTGACAATGCCTTGATATGATTCGAGTTGCGCTGCGTTTCAGGTATATTAGACAGCGTCAAAACGATTTTTCACCTTATTTAAGATCCATATGCTTGTGATGTGTTAGTAAATATATTCAACCATTCCACTAATTGATTTTTGTCAAATTGACATGCATAATCTTATTCCTATATATATATAAGGATGGAAAGCGACACTTGGATAGATATCTGGACTCTTATCTGAACGAAAAGAACGCATTTAGAAATCTATATTTATATTTAATTGATACAAACATCAATTGTAAAAACACGCAACGCATTTGCAAAGACAGATGGATTATTAATCTTTGATTGCGACCAACACGCAGAATTAACTCATATTACGTCATTTGACATTTCCAAGCTGTCTAAACGCGATGCGTGCTGTCGTAAAATACTGGTTAACAAATGAAAGTGGAAAGGCGGAACTATGCCCATGCCTTATCAACAGCGCCCTTGGAGCACGCCAAACGCAACCTTTATCCCTCCTGATCAACTTTCAACAGGTTGTTTATACTTCATCTAGCCCTGGCAGTGTGCATTAACGTCGGTCTTGCAGGCCGTCTGTATTATGTAAATGGATTAATTGGTGCGTTCTACGTTCGCATGTTGTACTGAATAGGCCAGACCTGCGTCTTTCGAGATCCACCAGACATCGCCAAAGTAAGATTTTTCTTCCAATGAAAGGATGATAGAAGCAAGCCATTTGCGTGCTTGTTCCGATTATGAATCAGATTTGAATGGACGATATGTTGTTATTTCCATACGATAACAATTAATCATTACAAGCCGAGTAGGCTTGTGATCGTCGCACATAAGGCCTGAGCTGGTACTCCCCAGTAGTGATTCCATTTTAAATAAGACTTGTATTCATTGACATACTTATATTGCGTGTGATGCAGAAAGACAGAAACTATTAATCCTTTTTTTGACGTTAATCTACTTGGAGGCGACTTTGCTCCAACTAGGGAGTTTAAAATAATTTAGTCCTTTAAATGGTTGAAAAAGTATAACAAAGGTGAAATCAAATACAAGGTGCATGCAAACAGTCGTATGCCTGTGCATATAACTTATGTGTATCATTCAGTTTAATGCCTCTATACGAAATTGATCAGCGTATTAGGTCGTCCATGTCGCCAATTAGTAACTATTATCGTAACACGCAACCTTCCCATTCCTATTTTTCTTACAAACGTCTTAGTACATATGTCTCGGATGCGTTTAACCATCCAATTAGTTGCCATCAATACCTTTGCCACGTGAGCCACAATTTTTAATGCATTGTTAAGAGTCTTGAGAATCAAAGCATTCTGAGATATTTTATCGTATAATTCAAGATTTCAGCCTCTATGCTTTTGACAATAATGCCCAATTACCATTATAAGTATGTTATTCTGCCATTTGACAGAGAGAGATATCTATGGAATATGCAACCAGCTTAAACCAAAACTGAATTGTGTCAATAGCAGAATGTTCATGGATTTTGTTTGGGTCCCAAGAGGCATTTTGAAGTTTGATAATGCAATCATTATTCATTGTACTCGATGGTCTAGTAAAACGGAATGATCTTCGTAGGTGATGTGGTTCAAGGCGTGGTTAGCATTTGCAGGGTATATTCTTCCATTAGTATCCAAATCAACCGCATACATCATAGACGTAGCCATAAACTGTGTGTATTAAACGTGACCGTCATATTGTGGCGGCATCCATTCCCTTGGAATTTGTGATGGTTACAGCTAAGTTTAATAACAGTTGCGTAGATTGACCTATTGAATTAATTACTTTCGATAATTTTCTGCACGTTTACTGGCGATGCGCGTGAGTATTATGTGTCATTCTAAGGTAGCATACAAGCATTCAACCCCTGTATCGCACACCTTACCGATAGCCAAAGATGTACGGTTCTGCAGTAAGTGGTTTATGCAGTTTGTACTTTACCCGTGGGGTATTCATGTTCATATTTCTGGCCGTAGAAGCGTTCTTGGTAGATATATATACACCATATAACGTTACCAGGAAGAGTTGTGCCACTTTGAGGCACTTTTCAACTATTACTGTAAGCAAGGCGCCATCAACTTTAACGGAGCAAATGAGTATACTAAATTATAAACGTGTTTGTATTAGTACACACCGATACGTAACATTTCTACAAGCAACAGTTAAAAACATTGTCTCTTTTCAATATTGACGGATTACACGGAACGATTCAAACAGCTGTGAACGCGTTTTCAATATTGTGAAAATACTATTGAGTCAGAATGAAAAGCTCTGCTGTGATATAAAGTGTCCAGTAAAATGTTTATTTTACCTATATTCCCCATATCTGGCCGACATTTGATACTCTAAAAAGGATTGGACAGATGATAAAAGCATGTCAATCGAGTCCTTTGCTATATTGTGATGTAAAGTCCAATAAGCAGAAGTTAATATCGGAAAACAAACAATTATGTACGGCGTATTGTTTATTTCTTGGCTCAAAATCAATATCATGACAGAGGTTCGGTTGAAAATGACATGTAAGGTCTTTATCTGCGGTACCCGTTGGCGTTTTCGTTCAAGTGATAGCCTCCGTATTGTTCGGACGTAGAAAACCCTATTTGCTTTTTCTCACAGATACTTTTTTTGTCATTATTTCACGGCACTTACATAGCATATACATTTTTCTCCGGCAATGATAAAGAAATTATCGAATTTTGAATCGGTGTCCACGCTAGTATATCGATTGCTTCAATAATGTTAGTAGTCCTTGCAAACTGGTAATTATATGTGCATACTGCACGTAGTTTGAAATCGTAATGCTTGCCATTTGTGTTTCCAACTCGTCATATAAAAACACTGCCACCTTCTTGTGATCGTTGATAACAAAATATAACCATGTACATTTCATACAGAACCCTATTAAACTTTCAATTACGCATTTAAAATAACCCATACGTCACATACGTGGCAGAAGATGACAATATAAGGCGTATCAATTGTAAGAGCCACAGTTCGTGCATCCAATATTTCCTTATCATGCATAAGCCACTGTGTTTATCTCAGAAGATTAGACGCGATAGGCGCACGTGTAATATGTTGTGCGCTCTTTGTTTACTCGATATGCAGAGCAAATTGTTTACTGCAAGTCAAGTGAATTCGGTTATCTTTAAGGGAATGCGAAAGGACCTTTTTTGGCGTATATTAACATTTCAAATTAAAAGCAAGTTAACTTACCCTAGTTTCATAATGTAGCGTTTCGAAATTCTGCAAGCCTTAACATTAATTGCGGATGGACCGCTGCGTAGATAACGCCTCGGAACATTAATCATTGAAGACAGCCTGAAAATCAAGGCCGGCTTGATAACCAGCAAAAGGTGTCGTTGTATGCGTTCGCTATCATGATAAATCTTTATCATCTGATTGTGCTTCTCGAAATAGTCTAAAAGCTCACCACATCATTTCAATTAAAGCTCTACTTTGCCATAGACTACACATAGGTAAGAGTCTGCAATAATGCATAATAGCTTTATTATGTGTCTACTCAGATGCATTTGCAATCGACATAGGACCTTACTATATGGGGAGGAGTTGACTTCGTATTAGAACAAGGTCGGACGATGAATACCCATTCAATATTCGGACCAATTATGTGTCACTTGTTTGTCGAATCAATTCTTACATTCTCAATATATGGACTGCATGCTCAAATAGCTAGTTTCTATAGATATGTAGATAGGCATTTACATCCAAGCTTAAAGAGCATATCATGTTGTTATACCAGAGCAGCATTAATGCTGCGCAGGGATCATACAGTTCCACAACATTTGGAATAGTAATTACTGGTTTCATGAGCTTCTTCTTCGATATCGTTTAGGCAACTGTTTAACACCCAGGTGTTTATCATCAGCAAACTGCTCAATAAATTCACGATTTGCTAATCACAAAATGCGGTGTTTTAAAAGAGTGCCGCTTAATACATTTTTCGCAGAAGCAAATATGTATATATACACTCAGACATTTATTGTATCAATGAAAGGTACTGCAGATTATGTAAATAGGTTGTGTTCTGAGGTTCATAACGACTGCACGGGTGCAGTCGGATTTCTTATTTGGGCTAAAACTTTTGTATTAGCTCAAATTGATGAGTAACTGTTTCGATTGCTTGACTGCGCTACTAAGAGAGTTAAGCAAACTTGGAACTCCCGGAAGCAGTGATACTATCAATAAGGGGAGCCGCAATCCTTTCAATCGTGTAAGCAGTTGTCCTATCGATCCCCCGTTTTTTACTTGAATCTTATTCCGACAGGAACCGTATAGTGCGTGATGCATCTGTGACATCGGTCTATTGGTAGATTTTGCAAGTGAGACAAATTAGAGCCTTTTTAGTGAGCATGCGGTCAGCAATGGGAAGCTTCATTTTCAATGTGATAATGGAGAACGGACACGTTACCTGTAAGCAGTGGTAGTCACAAATTAAATCAATATAATCGTTGATATAAAGGGTCTAATAAAATGTGAAATCTAACGCTATTATATATAAATTGTATGTCATATAATATTAGACTGAACACAGGAGAAAGCAGTGATATTGTATATTTTATAAACATACTATTACTCGTAAGAAAATGCTTTCTTGTAACACGTTTTTCGTTCCGTAACGATTTTGTATTACGAATAGATTGTTGACAGTTTTCATTTGTTATGAGCCACAATTTAACTTTATCGGAAAAATATCCGTTATTCTAGGTTACAACTATTCCAGACGTAAGTGCAACCATAACTTGCTGAATTTATTTAGATCTAGCAAATGGCACAACAGCGTAGCAACTCGAAATTATTTGTCAATGTTCCTACTGGCTTTTTGTAGTGGCGCAAAAGATAAATAAATCATAATCTGACAAAATTAACAAACTTGCCAGCACTGTATCACTCTGTTCTATCGTAAAGACTCCATTCGATTACACATATGCACGCTTAGAGTTGTGGCCCACCCATCGGACGACTACCAGTGTTTCCAGAAGCAATTAAAATATTAGCAGCAACAGGAACAAAGATGCCTAGCCATTTTTTTGTCGCCGTTATATAATTATTCTCGCTTAGCTGATGAGATTGGCACACAGCCATGCGATATTTGATATTAAGACACTCATCAATGATCGTTCCTAAAATGTTCAGCCAGCACAAGTCGAAATAAATACGGTTTCCTTTCGAGTTCGACATCATGATGAGCCTCCTCTGCATAAAGCCATCATCGCAATATACTGTCGAACGATCAAAGAAGTAAAAGCGCAACAGCATGACTAAATACGTCGTGTCGAAAATAACATTCGATTGTGGTTCATTTTGCACATGTCATTGGAGCATTAAGGTACAAGAGCCCATGACGATGCCGTTATGCTTCAATGTGGAAGTTACATCAGAGATGCACCACGGCCTTACAAACGTCTAATGTCCTATCTACACGAGCAATAACCACAACATTTATGATCCGCAGGAAGCGTAGAGAATAATACGCTATACGCATATACGCTCGGAGCTGTATCAGCGATCATATGTGTACATAACCGTCGCGACCAAGGAGCGTTGATGCTGTATAATTTGCTAGGGTGTAACAGAGATTGTGACATGTCTGGTAGACGGTAATTGCCAATTTAAAAGTGAGATCAAATTGCTCATCACACCGCTAGAAACATTCGCGAATTAATATCTATTCTTTAAGCTATAAATTTCTAGGAAATTTTTTCACATTATGTTTTAAACAGAAACTATTTACTTGGGTAATATTCAGTCTTACAACCCAGTCTTTACACCGTCAGTGCAGTGAAGCTCCCATTCGGCGGGGGCGACAACAAAATAAACAGCGTTGTCCCATTTTTCTGTTGTATGTAGACAAATACTGGTGTTTATATATAGAGTGGTAAGATTCTGCCACAGAACGCCATATTGTGGCTGTCTAACATACTGGTATCGCAACCAACATAGTGTGTTAAGTTGCGTTACGATTTGAACTGCTCTCTCTACAAAAGGCAAAAATAATACAAGCTCGACTTACATTCGTGCTATAGACTGCAACTTCGGTAACATAAAAGATTTTCTTCACATCCAGCGACAAATGACCAGTGGCAGCCATGGCATGACAGGCGTCTCTGATATCGCTATCTCTGGTGGATTGTGGTTCCGACTGTGTCTCCAAAGATCACAGTTACTTGGTATTTATACCGCCATTAATACAGCGGTTTAACCATGCATCAATTACTGGACACGAAAGCTTCAAATCAATGACGCCTCTACCTAAACAAACAGTTAAGCAGTAAGTGAGCACAGGTGATTGGTGAAATATGGCCAGTCATATGAGCGGTTTTGTTGTCATACGACGATGCCGAAACTACACCTACGTGAACAGGTACGCATCACACATCACTCAAGATCTGGTTCAATTGACAGGTTTGGCTGAACACATAGCATTGAGTTCAGGCGTTTCGGTCCAATAGTTTGCCTTGGTTATTCGTTTAGCAGCTTCGTTAATCACGTAATATTAGATTATCTGGCAATACTGAGGAAACTCAAACCTGTGTTGCGCTAGAGGTTTCTTCATCGCAAAATTCCGCATAATTACCAGATGTAAGTTTATGCTCATGAAACGTCCTAAAACCTAGAGAGCTTGCGTGTTAATACTTGCCATTGAACTGCGAATTTAACGTAGCTACCATAATCTCTTCACCATTATATATGTTAAATCATCCAATAATGCCTGGATGCTTTCTTGTTCGCAAGAGAAATTAGACGTGTCCGTTCGCAAAATACGTTAAGCTAGAATTTATCTCCCTAAACCTGCGTTCAAATTATTACATGTAGACAGCGTATTATGTGATGAGCGAGAAACTGGAAGCGTCTTCTTTCTCTAAGACGTTCCCAATGAAAGCATAAGGCAAACGGCTTCTTCAATGGTTTATCGCGTTTTTCCAGCAACTCCGCCGACGTCACACCCTCTCCGCAACTACCTATCAAGGTGTATGCAGATACAATACCATTTGTTTGGTATGTTTTTAACGAAAGGAAGACATTTGTTGTAGGGCTGTGGCTCGTCAGACAAGGGGCGATCCGATTCGAATCGCGATCTTTGACTAGCGATCCACGAATCGATTCACGATTCACTAGGTATATAGCAATACACATACTGAAAGTGAATAGATGAAATAAATATCACTAAAACCTAATTTTTAATGTTTAATGGTTCACAACATTTAAAACTGTCTTCATCTACAATATATACACATGAAATTACATAGTATACAAAACATTTCCCAAGTCTTTTTTTTCATCAAAGTTTTTTTTAAGAATATGAGGCGGTCCATATGTTCTTGATCAAGGCATGATCTAGTGGCTGTAACTATTTCCCCAGTTGTCGAAAAGATTCGTTCAGATGCAACAGAGGTTGCCTGCACACATAAATACATTTTGAATAGTCGAGTAAGATATGGAAACATGTCACATTTGTTCTTCCAAAAGAGTAGTGGGTCATCAGTTGGTCTTAGTTTAACTTCATCTCTATATCGCCTAATTTCCTTGCTGACTTGCTGTTCCATAGAAAGTGGTGGGTCTACTTTTGAAATTTAAATCTCTTCATCAAACAAGAAACTCAAAGCAGATTTCTTTGTTGGAGGTGGAGATAGGACTGCAGCTTCTGACTGAAGTTCAATGTTATGTGAAGGTCCAGGCACTTGTGTCAAGTCTGGAGCAAGAGGTTTGTGAGTTCTTACATCAATAATCAGCTTGTGGTCTGACAGTTGGAGCATCTTCTGTTTTTTTCCAAACAATGAGGCTGCAGTTGTGCTTCTATGCAAGAACCCAACAATGGACCTCATCTTAGCCAATGTTTGATGAATTTTCTTCACATCTAATGCCTTACCAGAAGCTAGGTTTAGGGTGTGTGCAAAACATCCTACATGTATAGGTATATCTGCAGTTTTCGCAACTATTTTCGTGTTAGCTTCATTGTCTGTAGTCAGAGCAGCAACATTACAATTCCACTCCTGTTTGGCAGCATAAAGTTCCTCTCCAACATGTTGCCCTGTATGTGATTCCGGCAGTTCTCTTGTTTGTAGAACTCTAGAGCAGAGCTCAAAGTCTTGATTTATGAAATGAGCAGTAATTGTCACATACGACTGAGTTGCCCGACTTGTCCAAGAATCAGTCGTCCATGCTACAGTTTCAGTGTTATTTAGCTCATACTTGATGCGAGAGGCAACTGACTGATACATCCTAGGTATGTCAGTTTCACTGAATTTTGATCTGGAGGGAAAGGGATAACGTGGCTCGCACTCATTAATCATGGTTCTGAAGCTGGGATTTCAACAGTACTGAATGGTCTCATGTCATCAACTATGTATCTGGCTATGCCCAGGGTGATTTTTTGTGTCTTTTCTTTGGTGAGTTTTATTTTTGCTGCCACCATAAAAGGATTGTCACTTGAAGTTGAAGTAGTAGTTTTTGTTGCAGCCCCTGCTTTTGGAGACACACTCGGCGGAATGATAGTGTCTGAAAAACAAAACAGTGCTTACTGCTCAGTATGTGGTATATAGCAATCCAAACTCCAAATAGCTTTGTATCAGTTGATATTGATCAACTGGTTTTCATGCTGATATTCATTTTTTTTAAATGCATTGCTTTTCATGTTCTTTTCCACTTGTTAATTTACTACAACACTAATTAAATGCTTCGTAAGCTGTCTTTAATTTAATGATGTGTTTTAACTTGAGCCAAATATACATTTATTGTGGGTTTGCAAATCACAATAGAGTTATGTACATCAGTCTATAGTATAGGGCTGACGATTTCTGAATTGGTTGCTTTTGATCTCATTCAAAAAAATTAAAAGAAAATACGATGTACGTATTTATATATCATCTATATAGTGACCGTCTACCTTTTTGCGTGGGGTCGTTTCCATGACGTCTTTTCTGGTGGTTAATCAGATTGGTGGTCCCACCCGTATATTTCAGTTCATCAAGCGAGGTTTTGCAGACCACTTTTTTTTCATCATTCAGGGAAAACCCGAAATATTTCCATATTTTGGAAGTTAGCGACGCTGGTGCATTTCTGTACGCAGGACTTGTAGACGAAGTCATGTTGAGATTTAGTGCGTTCGGCAGACGACAATATATGATAGTTCTCTTTACATGAATATTCGCATTTTCATTTAATATCGTAGTCGTCGTTTTATGACTTCTTACGTGCTTTTACACTTTATTTCTAATTTCTCAAAGCGTAAAATTTATTTTAAAACATTAAGAGTCAAAACCGTGAGAAATAGCTTTATTCATTCGAACACCTCACTACTACTTGAATGCTAGCTCGGTATGAATCGTTTTCCGGTTGCAACAGAGTAACGCTTTTCGGACATTTCGGATAAACAATGCATTAAATGATATTTATTTTAAAAAATTGCAATATTTGTCTGTTTTGAATTTAATCATTTTGTTTCATTCTCTATTTTTTGCACTTGAATCGAGATCCAGCGATCTCGGCAATAGCGAGTATTTGACTCGGATATTTTGCTTTGCAATGTTTCGCAATATTAAGCAACGTTTCGTTCTTAATGCTAAACATATTTCAAAACAGTAACCATCATCACTTCTATCACATACAATTGATTTGCCGGTTGTAACGTAATAAAAGTAACTTTAGTTATGCCATTTGTACATCAGCAAAATAATTCAGTATCTTAGGGGATGTGTGTTGCTCAATCGTCGATATCATTGTCGAACTGTGATGCAGTTTAATCACAAATGATCGCTTTATAATGCATATGGTTCGCATCATAATTTAAACAGTTAAACAACGTGATAACGGCGCTGTTATATGCAAATTGAATTGGCCCTTTGTGTACGATATTTGTCACCTTGTTTCTTTTGCTATCGCCGTGCGTTTTATTCACATTATTGGGATGCGTTTTGAAGACATTAGCCAATGAAGCATCCACCAGTCAACGCACATATAGAATCATCTTGGATAAAGCCGTTGATGCTCCATTGATGCAGCCCTCTTAGTGACATTCACACAGCTAACCTCGCATGAAATAAAGCAGTCTTGGACGGATGGAAATGTACATTTATTGTTACAGACTGCCCGATGGCTAGCCGACCTGATTACACGAGTTTCATTGATACAAATTAGTATCCATGGACTCATGCTGCAAGGTACTTACCTTGCTGCTACATGCTATTTACAACTGATATGTGGACCACTCTTTGGTTAACCATTGTAATTGCGCTAAAGTGCTAACCTTAAGCTCTACTACAGGGCCAAGGCAGCCACATATAACAAGCTTAATAGGCTTGCCGACAAGTTGCAGCAGCTCCGTCAGCGGTATTTAACTGTGCGTTTGCCACTCAGAAAATGATCAGTGAAAGCATATGTACCTTTGTGTATGGTACCCATAGTACTGGTTTCTAAAGCACTATAGATAATTATCATTGCGTTCGTGTTCGTCAAAAGTGTACATGTTTTGAAGAAAATCGCACGTGAGGCTGTTGCTTAAAATGTTTTGTACCTGCTGGACTCAATGTGTTACGCAACGAAGCGTTTGAATAACCATTATTCGACTACGTGATATGTAATTATCTAACGTCTGCTGTAGATTCGAAAATAGTAAACTGTGCCTTATTACCGACAAAAAAGTCTGTTGATAGTTTCGGTTCTTATCGCGTGTTCATCGGTCTGTAGGCCGTATGGTTAGATCGAACAAGATGATAATG
Organism: Urechis unicinctus; assembly: GCA_034190875.2. Lineage (NCBI taxonomy): Eukaryota > Metazoa > Annelida > Polychaeta > Xenopneusta > Urechidae > Urechis > Urechis unicinctus. Next base: position 16,192,728 of record CM067349.1, on the reverse strand, counting down.
CAACTTTGAACGATGAGGAATAAAAAATTGTCGCCCTTGTGGTGGTACAAAGCAATACTTGGTGAAGCAGCAGGTAGATTTTGTTGTGTATTCTAGTTATCCAATCAGGCCATTTATAAATTTGATCGTCTCATGAATTTTATCAAGAAACACGTTTGTGTGAACGATATTAAAAATAACGCTCGTTTCATGGTCATGCACATCTCCGAGTAAATGCCATGCGTTCTTATTGCTTTGAGATTAATAGGTGAGAAAACACACGTTTAACAATTAATCCATCGAATTTAGTCTAACATACAAGGGTAGTCAACAAAACGATAAATATGTCGCGATAGTGTATTGCCAGATTCCACTTACCGCCAAATTGTAAGAACAAATTCTCCGCGTTATAACAACAAGGATAAAATATTGTTGTCACTAAAAACTGTACCTAGAAAATGTTTCTAACTTCTCGTTAGAGAGTGTTATTTATTAATTATAATCATGGATCGACAGTATGTGGCAGACAGGCTTCTCTTGAAAGGCATTTTAAATGTATTATACACGGTTCGAACCTAACGTCAGCGGAGGCGAATGAGGCTGCCCTCGTCGAATAATATCTTAACTAAATTGAAAAAGCTTTTTACCCGTCGGCTTGGTGTTCCTACCGCAGATCTGCATCGTTTCATGTGTCTAAAATATAGCTAGCTTAATTGCTTGACTTTTTCTCTTCCCGAGGCGTCATCAGGTGACACAAACCGACCTGATCATAATATTACACTGCGAATGTTTATTTTTATGGTTGCTAACTGACGTTTTATTTGTTGATTCGCATCAAATTTGATAACCATTGCATGCGCTGCGAATACAATATTACAATGGCACACTATAACGGGCCCACTTACGACTACTATGGGTCTAACAATGTAGATATTAGTTAAAACCGTAATTGGTAAGTACGGTTATGAGGTTACATGCATGATTATACATAACGTACTTCACAGACGTTGTTTAAGAGCACTTTTCGTGCTAATGTACTTAATAGAGGCCGCAACCTACACCTTATCGGGTGAACCATATTGACAAATACCACCAGTCTGTGACGCATTGTGTAGTAGCAATCTCAATAGTCTTTGTGATGAATCATCAGCCTGTGGCTTTGCAGGTTTACTGAACCTTATGCATGCCAACTGCAGCATTGTCATAGTATTCGTTTTACGTGTCTCATGCTCCAATGGTGATGGAGGTAACAATGCTCAACGCTTGAAAGCTGCTCAACACGCCTCATGGAACAAAAAATGATCAACAATTCAACTAGCCAATTCACCAGAATACAGCATGTGGTCAGTAGTTGAAGTTTTTTGCCACAATTTCTTGGTGTATTGTCGCTTTTGACATTAATGATGACATGTTATGAAAACATAGGCAAATTTACAAGCACAGCGCCGGCATTTTTATTTTATTTAGCAATTTATATCAGCCCTAACTGTGTCATTCGTTCTCGCACTGATCTTTTAGAATATATCAAAGGCAAGTTAAAATTGTAAAGCAGGTGTTGAGACCGAAACCCTGCATCAATCCGTAAGCGAAAGTGTATTTATGTCTCAGTGACGTTTGCTAGAAATTATATGCCCCAGATGAAAGTTAATTGGCGCTCTTTCCTTTTTATGCGCGATTATATATTGCGCATTTCATATGAAGATGGAACGTTGCCTTGTCTAAACGACTAAAGCATGCTATTCCAATTCTCGTGGGACGTGTAGTGGCCTGGTCAGTGAAGGTTGAGGCCTTCGGACTTACATTCAAGACAAAAAAAAATGCCCGTCAATTCAACTTAATTTGATTCAATCATTTACACAATAAGAATTATCATTGACTTGAGCTTCCTATACTGGTGGACCCATTCGATCCAGGCAGTGACTCGACACTTGAAGATCCTCGGCCGGTTGTCAACTCCTGACGTACGCCTGTTATGAGGGAAGGGTGTCGCTGATTGGCTTACAATATTTTACAGACAGCTCAAGCGCTTCCTTATACGCCCGGGACAAGTTCCTGCGGGCTACCTGCCACATGAAATGATGGCCATAATACTCACTGATCTCGTCAGATCTGTGATACCTTGTTATGGTCACCATAGGAGCTTCATAAATAAACCCTAAATTATGCAGATAATATTCTACAAAGAGGAAATTAACGTGCCAGAGAGGTTCATCTCATGATGTTATTAGAGGCCTTTGTGGTGCTTTGCGTTAGTATGTGATAAGCTAGGATTTATCGCCATAAGCCGGCACATGAATAATCAACCCTGTACCGCGCGTTATGCGGAGAGAGACATACGCATAGTGCCGTTTGCAGTCGGGCATCGCTAGAGGTGTAACAACAATGCAACGTGGTCAATGAGTTATACCATGGACCTCAAAACGAGTGATCTCCCACCCGTACCACCATAACCGTCGAGGTGCGATTCAGAAGTCAGAATATTTGTCTTGTATGGTTTGCTGGACGCAAAGCCTGCAAATATTGTGCACATATGAAAACATTGCATATTTAATATATCATCACACAATTACATTTACAAGCATTACCTATTTTGATTACATGTTTGTTGATCTCCAGGCATTTCGATGTGAACCCGTTTGCTTCTATGTACATTAGAAATTAAATACTCTAAACGTTGTCAGTTCTCGGACAAATGCTCCTGTAACGTTGTTGATATGTTGTTGCTAATGTTAGCTTCGCTGGTATTGAACATATCATTTTCGAAAACAACGCTTGCAAACATAACCCTTATAAATTAATATGTTCTAGTGGATATGATGCGTGTGTTATTTCGTACTTACTTTATTTCGATGTCAGTTCATATCAATATGACCTGAGGTGGTTGGTGCTAATTGGGTCAATCTGCGTGTAAATATATACATGTACATGAATTCCGTATATAACGTGTTACAACAAGATAATAACACAAATAACAGCAATATTGGAACGGTCTACGTGCTTATGGTACACGCGGATTCCCTGTCTATGATGGGACCGTTTGTAAACTTATTTCGCCCGCTTCAGCCATAAATTTTATCATCGCATTGATGGAGTTCTTCCACAATTTCTGCTTCACCTTGACCAACGCACTACTCTTACCGAAGAGGAATGCATTAATCATCTCATGCGTGTTCATGCTTCAGTTAAAACCGTCGTGGTTTCAATGGTTCATCAATGCAGATAACATCGCCCGATTTATATCGGGCTTTTTCTTTCGAAAACTGGCATTCGTTGGTATAGACTGGCCTGTCGTTAGCTGTTCTGATTACACGAGTGTCTTTTATGCAAATGAATAGCCGTAAAGTTATGCTAGGAAGAACTAGCTAGTATATGTCATTTACGACTGATAAGCGGAACTTGCTTTGTTCCGCGATTGTTAATAAGACAAAATGCCGACCCTGGATTATACTATTTGTGATAATTTACCATTAAATGAGCGCAATATGCTTGTTACCAAGTACTTACATTTCCAATGATTGATCAAATGGAAGCCGCTTCCCATGGCGTGGTGGTCTGCTGCGTCGGCTTTCGGCCGACCTGATGTGTGTTCGATACTAATCTGCCAAAACTTGCCGGATTCCGCATTACTCGGATGATGTTTTAAACCTGAAAATACGGCTGTGGTCGATCATGGTACAATGATTTACCGAATATGCTTGAGTGTCTGCCGTATGTAATGGCTCCCTAATATCCTTTATTCAATGAGAACAAATGTCACTATCGTAAACGTCTGCTTTCGATTCAAAATAGTTATATTCTAGTTGGTCACGTTATTTGGCACCACTTACATAAGTTACCCATTTTCACCACCCAATAATTCAGATGGTATGCTTTGACTTAACAACTGTGATGTCTATCTTTTACTAACTCCAGACACTAATCAGTACCCAGTCCATGTATTCCGTGTGACTGGCAAAGGTTTATAGACCCTGATAATCCGACAACAGAGCACTATCATACCTTTAATGCCCGTCTTTATTGATGAACGATTCGAACCTACAACGTTTTTATTAGATGCAAAATGTTACATACCAAGGTATAGTCTCAACAACCCATAATTATCGTCGTTAAACAGCAATTATAGGACCGTTTTTAAGCATTAACGACGTCAAACGTCATTTGCATTATGCATTACACGTTTTGCCGCTCTGCAAGGATGAGATAGTTGACTTGACTGAGCAATTACATCATACTTGCCAACCTGAATTAATGTATTTACTTTATTTTGAGCCGATTGTCATGGACCTGTGGCAGACATGTCGTCGTAACCACCAGTAGGTTTCAGTTAACACAACTGTTCGAAGCCATGCTCGTTTCATAAACGGATTTGTTGCTCCCATGAAGTGTTATAAGGCAATGTTATCCGGTATAATAAAGCAACAACATAGATCAAGTACCGTTGTAGCCAGTGCACTTTATATTGTTGTATAAAAAGCACGCTCCTCTCGGTAACAGGTGGCGATTGCTCTCTAGATTCCATTAAACTCATTCAATTCGTCAAGCTTGTTTGCACGCGACCTCTACTGTAATGGTTTAAATTTTGACAATGTATGACAAAGGCAAGGTAGATCATAACGTTTTGCTGGCTATCTTTTCAAAGAGGTATTTTAGCTAATTAGTTTCGGAAGGGTCCTATGTTGTCCAATATTTTCTTTTGGTTGCGTTGTAGATTAAGCAAACTCGTGCAGATTAACCATTAATGGCTGGTATGAGAATCACAGCTACTAGTTTACCGTCAATGTCATACATTTGACCTGATGTGTACGTTACATGCCTGTCAGTTTAAAACCGGTCTTTGTTTTTTGATAGAATGCGATTGTCTTGCATTGATAAAGCTCTTTGGTGCTATTGTGAAGATGCGTGTTTACATAAACGGTATGATAGCATCACCCGAGGATGGAATTTAGCCTTATATGCATGGAATTGCATTCGAACTGGTTCCCAACGAACTGCGGCTCTACAACGACCTGGTAAGGTATATTATGCCACCCTTTAATTAAACTGACCACAGGCCCACGTCAGCCGCCCAGGTGTAAAATGCTATTCGTCTCGTGACTATTGTTCGTATTCAAATCTATATTAACTATACATATAACTACTATACATCACAATACATATACCATACTATACATATACATATACCGACTATATACATATACGACTATACATATACATAGTCTCTACATATACCGACTATACAATATACCGACTATATATACCGACTATACAAATACCGACTATACATATAACAACTATACATATATACGACTATATATATACCCACTATTCATTTACCGACTATCCATATACCCACTATACATATACCTACTAAACATATACCCACTCTACATATACCGACTATACATATACCGACTATATATATACCGACTATATGTATACCGACTATACATATACCGACTATACAAATACCGACTATACATATAACTACTATACATATACATATACGACTATACATATATATATACAATACACATATACCGATACACATATACATATATATACGACTATACAAATAATATACTATATATACCGACTATACATATAACTACTATACATATACTGACTATACATATACCGACTATACATATACCGACTATACATATACACACTATACATATACCGACTACTATACCATATTCATACCCATTATACATATACCCACAATACATATACGGAATGCCAAAGCCTTATTTTATAACTCTTTGTAATTCACAAAGCTCACTAAAGAGGACACGTGCCGAGCGAATTCATAACAATATAACTTCTTGAGTGGCAGACACCAGTACATCAAGGGATGCAGCTATCAAACCATTGGTACCCAAGACGAACAATTCCTGTCAAAAGCAATTGTCGGTGAACCGTAAATTCACAATCAAATATGCACAAATGTTTTGCTTTTTTCTGCTCTTATCTCGGGTTTTTCTCATAGCACAAGTTGTACATGTTTATTCTAAATTAATCAATGTAAAATATATTAACGTTAGAGGAATAAAAAATATTCTATGGGTAGAAAACAAGCTTTAACTTGATAGAAAACAACTTGTAGTATCATATTATTACGTCACGTTCGCGAATGCAAATTACTATAATCTTTCATCAAGAATAGATAGTTGATCGCCTTCTATAAACAAGTTTTTGAATATATCTGATTTCGTCTCGTGGGTCTAAACTCTTTGTCAGGTAACTACAACACACTTCAAGGTTATCGAATTGATATTCGCGTCGTGTATTGTCTCGAGACGACGGCCAGGCCAAATGCCTTGGCCGTCGAGACCAAATGTTCCGATAGCATTCTATCCGGAGGCGATGTTGCGATGTATGGTATCTCTGAACGGTCCGGTCTATACAATTGCGAAGGATCAGCAGTAATATTGAGTAATAGCAATTTCGAACTTTATGTCCCCGCGGAATACATCAACCTCTTGTACCAACCCAGTACATATTAATCACTTTTGGATATTAATGATAAGACGAATAACAGTCCATAAGCCACAGCTCCAGACATATTCTTTGAACTGTATTGAAATTTAGCAAACAGAACGCCAGCAAAATTACTTCTGGCTCGTTTTAGATCAATAGGTCATTATCAGAAAATATTGACAACACCACCTGCGCTGGTTCATCATAAATACTGCATTTGTTACTTTATTTGTGCACTTAAGGTTGTGCTACAAGCAGTCGATGTGAGGCCTAATATAAGTTTGTTTTTCTACATATCATCTGTTGTAGAAATCAGCCTATCCTGTAGGTATTACATCAGCAAATAATTTGTATCAAGATTTTTCATATAACCAAATTGATTTGCTTTGCATGCAAATGTTTAATAGCAGGATGATTTCAAATAATAACATTCTTCGCGGCCTTCATGATTGTGACATTAATTGTTCTCCATTAGCGTTTTAATTTGAAATGTTGCGGTCGACTGGCAGATTTGACAGTTAATCTCTCATAAATGATTCTCAGTGAAATGCGATCAGCCTTTGTATTTGACTCATCAGTATGTGCCCCCTCTGATTAATGCGGCTTTAGAAAGCTTGTGTTGTTGCAGTAAACTGTAGGTGTCATCAATATGGATAAAGACCTTTATTTACAGAGCGTCATCAGTATTTAACGTACATACATCTCGTGTCGAAATTGCAACCCAGAGGCTTTTCGCTTTCGATGGTATCATCAACAACAATATGCATCCAACCTGCCGGTTATTTTAACATTTCAATGACGCATTTAGTCGCAGTTTTAGTACTACCTACTAACCTACACAAGCCATAGCAACAATTCAATGATCTACTTCAACACAGAAAACGCCGAGCATTATGTACTACGGCCATATATGTTTCGATCACGTGTCTGCTTCCATGTTTTCTCTATTCCCATCGCCACAAAAGAGTTCTAAATCGTAATATTTCGCCGTGGTGTGACTGAAGTTGTGACTCCTTTAGCTGACCGGCATTGTCGTTTAAATAGTGAGCGAAATCCATTTATCACCGTCAACACCGACAGGATTATTTTCTTGTCATTTGAGTACCGCAGATCTTGTAACAGATATACTTGTTCACTACAATGATAGTCAAATATGCGTGCCACTGTGCACCCTACCGGCTATAAACTTTAAAACCGGTGTTTTACTAGTTTGTATAAATAGTTATCGTTAACATCGGTAAAATTGAAACTCATAAGCCAACCTGTACCTTGCAAATGCAGCGAAATTTGTGTTAGGCAGGTGCGACAACAAAATGTACTGTAGTGTCCCTTAAATCTGTATTATCTTGACAAACAAAGATATAATGCTGTCAAGAGCGGTATCAAAATATCAGCCACAATCAAAACGCCATATATATGCCAAGGGATTATTCCACATGACTTTTTACCACTCACGTTGTTTATGGCAAGATTGCTTGCTAAGTAAATATAAAATGACCCCAGCAGATATTAGAAAAACGGAGGATATAATATCCGTGAAAACATCAACACAATTCATTAATAAGTAGCAGTGCAACTCTTTCTGCTATAAGCACACCTTGGTTGCCTTATGTGTGGAGTATCTGGTTAAGGGCTACCCTCAATAACAGTCTGTGTGCTTGGGGTTTGCTCCCATTTAGAACCACCCGCTGAGAAGCACACATATCCCTGCAGCCCGTAAATCATGATAATACCTAACAGCAGATGGAATGAATGTACCCTTTTAGGTGTTGGTGATAGAACAGCAATATACATAATCATTAAAGCGCATACGTAGGTTACAAGAGTATGCCGAAACATCAGTGTCCGCTCAGACAGATCAGGTAACTGAAAAGCTTACGCAGGTGCATATTAGCCGAAACCCAGCATATGTTGCCCCACCAAACGATTATGCAGCACAGCACTTTCTTGACAGCCATGCGTCGCAGTTGATATGGGATTTTATCATCTTTGATAATGATGATTGGGATGCTTATGGGTAAAACTTTTCCGCGGCTATTTCTTAGGTGCACGAGACATTCATATGCAATTTAGAATTAGATGGACAGAATTTGATGGACATATGCCGATGTAAGAGCTTATATACGAATAACTAAAAGAAGCAAAAACAGAATATCATTAAACAGCGTCACCGTCTAGTACAACGCAATGTTTTAAGCAATATGCCCTGATGCACATGTTTATTGTGTTATCAGGTCACATGCTTTGTATATATATTTTTGTCCGTACAAAGTCTTGAACTTGATAAACTACGCGCATGAAAAGCAAAGACTGCGTGAGAAAGATGGTTGATGCACGATTGGCGATGTGTAAGGGAAAATCGAGTATATGTGACGAGCTATCGAGCGATATAAACCCGTCTTTTCATTTTCAATGATTACCAACACGTATATGCACTCATTGCTTGATTTTGCATTAACCCCCCTATTAACTGATTAGCCATTGATCATATTATTGATGCCTTGCTTTAGCGAATTAGCGTTCATATTATCTTTAGTCATACACAATGATATAAGGTCAGATGAACTATGTGCATTGAGGTATGTCTGCGATAAATCGCACATGAGAGGGGTGTATACATATCTTGAGAAATAATTATCATGATGCGCTCATTTATTTCATCAGACAGCGACCAACTAACCATCGTTACTTCATATGGTGGTCATTTATTGTTTGAATGCAAAGCTACTTGGATTTTGCCTTGATCATGTGTGTCATAGCTAATAGGACATGATGTCATCTAGTAAGTCCCCTGCTAAAAATGGTATTATCCATTACACGTTGTGATAAACTGCATCAAATATATGAATTCTGTACCGCAGCATGTGCATATCTACCTATTCAGTGCTGATAATACCAACAACCTACCCAAACCTGCTGGCATCATCGCAAATGCTTGATGCATATGCTAAGGTATCTTGACCTCATATCCATCACCTATTGAAAACTAGTTTGAAAGATGACTCACAAAAAAGATCGAGAGTTTCAAAGATCAATAGATTTAGCCCGCTTAATGTTATCCGTTCATTTCTTTCGGACGTTGATGAATGGATAAGGTTAATTAGGAGGACCGAAATGATTTATGAGATAGATAAAAAGAAAATTATTCGACGGTCATATTCATATATATGCTAATCGCTTCAAACATCAATCAATGCCTCACTTCCTATCTATATATAAATATAGTTAGCCACTGCATCGAACGAAAGATTGTTTGCCTATTTAGCACTCTACCTTGATGTCATAATGATCATGCTATTCAAGAGATTGTTTGATTCAATGCGTAAATTACACTGGTACTGGGACTGTATTTGTACATCTCCTAATATAATAATATCCGTGCTGATGTACAACGCAAAAGTTGCATAAACTATCACGAACGGATTGACACCATTCGTGGTAAGCTAATTAATTGCGTTCAAAAGCTAAGTTCATCTGTCGATATCGATCCCAATAGCAATGCATCTAAACAAAAGCCATCAAGCTACACAACAAAAGCTTGCCTAGACTATACCAACAGACCCAGAGACAATTTCTCCTCGTGAAGTATTCAAGAATGAGAACTGATTATAGGGAAGTTATATGTTGTCCTTCACTATTGACATACACCTAGTGGTGAATGTTCAAATCGTGATTTACTTTCCAAAACATTCCTCAGTATTTTTAACGACCTTTTGCGCAGTAGCTGCAAATCATTTTGTTATAAATAACGCCGCAGGAGGATCGTCAGGTTGCGCGATGCACTTGGTAGGATTTGATCGAATGCTCACCTGTGAGTACGCACTTTTTTTCTAGCACAGTCATATGTCACCTCATCTAATGCTGCATGTTAACATGGACTTGAGATAAACTGATGTAAATATCAAAGGTAGTACATCTCGTTTACGTCGGTCAGGAATGCAATTTGACGAATGGACAGTGTACATGGACTTGTGGGGCTCAAAATCAATAATAAAATAACTATGACAACAAAAATCATGCTTGCAACAGAATTATATGATGATGATAGCGCCCAAACCATTGCAAATCCTGCATTACGATAAATACTGCTATGATCACTAACGTACGGATTATGACATACTGGATTTGTTTTCTCATTTCATGTACCGGGTATGACCTGTGTCGACCTTAAAAGTTTATAGAGAGAGTTTTCTGTTAATATGTAAATATTCTCTTGCCTGAGAAAGAGTCTATAGCCATGAGTGCCCATATACTTGTCATGCAGAATGAAAAAGCTCATTTGAAACGATGCTCGTGTGATAGTCTATGTCAAACCGAGTATAAGTCACGGATAATTACTGTCTAACACAAACTTACCTTTTTGCCGAATAAATCTATTGCCAGCACCAAGGACTTAATACCAAAGTTTAATTGTGTATGAATGCTCGACAATAGCCACTTTTAATCGCCGCATTATTGACAGGAATCAACGCGGATTAAGAGGGAAAAATACGCTGCACTATATTAACATTATCTATAGAGACATTGTTACAGCTTATACATTTAGCCAAAGCTAAAGCATAAAGTATATAACATCATACAAAGTACCCTAATTCTTGTTTCAAGCAATTGTTTATTCTGTTAATTGCAGTCATCGGGCTAATAAAGCAAGGGAATCATTCCCAGGCTGGCAACTAACTGTAAGCCTCGAAGCATATAATTCTCTGCAATCATGTGTCAAGTGCCGCGTCATATATTAATTAACCACAGACTGAGCGGCCCAATAATTTCGGTAGCCAACGTTTTGATAACAATTCTTTATGCAAGGGAGCTGCAATAAACCCGAAAAACCAACCTAAGCACTAGCTATGTGCATCCCCGATCTGTTCAGACCCATGACGAGACTCGACTAAACCTGATATCTCATTAGTAAAGAACTGACATTGGGGTGAATAATCTCCAAATACATAGTCAAACAAAATTATTTCCATTACTATTTGCATTACAGCATACCAAAGGCAAACTGCAAGCAAAATATAGACCCTCTCATTCCGTAAAATTAGTAAAATAAACAAATAGGCATAATGACATATCTATTGTGCTCAATCAGCACAACATTTGGAAAAAAATATTATGCGTACTTTAAACGATCTAAAAAGCGATCGAATTTCTCTCTATGCTTGAAAATATAACATTGCATTTACTTCTTTTGTAATTATTTGAACCAATTTTATCTTACTTTAATTTCTTTACTTATGTCGCTATTAATAGTCAGGTAATTTGAATCTGAGTATGCCTTATTCACCTTCCCGCCCTAACACCTTGATGTAAAGGTTATAACTGATAAGAATACCGGGTATGTTGCTCTGGCTTACATTAGAAAATCTGCGGCTTTGTTTACATTTCTGTGTACATATTTCAGATAATTATAAGGGTTAAGACAGCCACTGATTTGCTCAAATAAATTATCGAGTGGGATCAACCGGCGTTTAATCCCAAAAGTTATCCGTTCCATATTTATCCTGCAGCATAGGTTGTTTTGTTCCACAAACAGGTTAACAAGACGTTAACCCGGTATAAAAGAATTATCCGCCATCAGCTCCTGCATTCTCTCATGCATTATGATTTTATTTGGCACTATTGCAAAAACGAATCCCCCGGACAAATGTATATCATTCCAACACTAGTGTAGAAGACTTATTGGAGGTTTTGATAAAGTTATATGATACTGCCCCGTTTTCCTCAATATTTGTAAACCATTACTTATAAGTGTAGACGTTTTCGGAGTTCTATTGGTGTGCCACTGAGAGCTAAAATTCTGGTAATCATAACTAGAAGACATTGATAACACTTCATTTGATATTTCAATACCAAGAGAAAACATGAAGAAATGGCACGAAAAGCACTCTGTTCCTCGTAGTCTTTACGAGCCGAAATTTTCAGCAAAACACAGCAGCGCATTTTTTCTGCTTTATACAATCTTCAAGATATTCGTTCAAATACGTCATGATTCATATTCAACTATCGGACAGATTCATTCATCACAACGACACAGATGACACATTATGTCATCGCGGAAGATGCTTTCAGAGCACCACTTACTGAAACTCATTCCTTCCAGGTACATTAGATTTAGCGTCAAATCAATACGTGACGCATATATTAGTTATATTCAAGCTGAGCTATGCAAGCATTTTAATGATTGAATTGCAACGTTAGACAATCATTTTTATCGACATACAATCGCCTTTCGCAAGAAAGATTGACCCGTGTGTATATGATGATAAGCAAGAGCCCGTGCCAGTCCCTATTAATTTGACACACAACGTATGGTAATTGCTGCCTTAAGGCGATAGAGCTCGTGACTAATTCGATGAGGCTAAACGGACTAGGCAGGACGAATGCAATGCTACCCTTTAACCAAAATTACTAAATTAAGCGCAGTAAAATTAATTAATTTTACCCTTGCCAGTAACTTTACCGGTCTCTGAGATGCTAGTTCATTCCAAAATTGACCCATATTTGCAAACATTATTTCTGGCACTCCTGCAAACTTGTAGAACGGTATAAACAAAATGTTTGTTTACAAGATTTCCAAATGACTTATAACCAATCATTCATCGAAACCTTATCCTAGCGTTCACGCAGGTTTCTCTGCTAACGTGCCTTGGTAGAATCCGATTAGTGACGGCAGGCAACTGCACCAATCATGTTGTCATGTTTCCTTATATTTCTATTTGACTTGTGAATATAACCTCGGAAGGCATCTTTATAGGATTCTATCCAAGTTAGGTCGTATTGCATCCACAGCAAGAACTGCAAAATATTATGTTTCAATAAGGATCACAGATTAGTCTTTAGGTCACTAATAATATTGATCATTCATTAGAACGAAAGTTGCTGATAACATGGTGTTATCAAACGTCATAAAATTTATACTTGGTAATCATTTGGACGACCAAGCTAGTGCATAAGAGTTACTTTATAAATTAAGGATAGTAACGTATATGGCCACAGTATCTAGGCTAATCATGGTTAATAATTACATGTAATGCTTTCACTTGAGACTGCGCTCTCATTTCAACATCAAAGATAAGACTTATCGAGAAATGAGAGCATTTTCCGGTCATCACTTTTCGTGGTTCGGCCGCCTTGTAACCTGATCATAATTATCAAGCTGATATACTTTCAATACCACAAAGCGCATATTTAAAGAATGTTGAGTACCGTATAGTTCTAATTACAACTTCAATATATATATATCTATATATAAATATATAAACATATTAATATATATATATATACATATATATATATATATATATATATATATATATATATATATATATATATATATATATATATATGTATATATACATTTATAATTTCACCTCTCTAACAAATATGATATCATCGTGAAATTAACACAAGGCAAGGATGACATGTTATAGCAAAGCAACTTTAAATACAGCATTATTGTCGCACTTGCTAGGTGTATAAGAAAGTTGCCAACAAAAAAGTATCGAACGGACGATTCGACGGCAGAAAGTACTGCTGTTTTCATTCTTGCTTTAACCTCATTTATACAGACAGCAGGACTTTTTTTGGGAAACTATTTGTAAAGATAAAATCGGGTTAGTATTGGTTTTTTTTCCGCGTACATCCAGGTAATTTTATTCTCCGCTCCGGATATACTCTTTAAAATTACAGGTGAATCAAACTTGGCCGGAATAAACGTCAACCAGGTAAATGAATTATTACTGCATCATGTTGATATTTAGAGTTACAAAACTTTTCTATTTGCATAATTTGGCCACAGAGTAAATGTGCCCGGAACAGGAATTCAGTATTCAAGATGGCAAACGTCAAACTGTAAAACCAATGTGAATTATTGTACCGCAATTGACGGCAGGAAATAAGTTGAAAGCCTATATGCGGCTTCTGCAGGCGGTCGAAGTAATAAATATCTAAGTATGATGAATCACTCTAATTATTCGCCCCACTTTCTATGAGTTGGAAGCCATAATCAGGCGTTGCCATGGGCACCGAAGTACTTCACCCCGCACACGCTGCCCAATACCAACCATAAAAGTGCTATAAATATGAATAAGTGCCTATCTGGTAGTCACTGGTAGACAATGCATATTGGAACATGTAAACATTCTTCATATTGGGTGGTTTGTATGCAGGAACAATATCGCGCTTATTATTTTGTTACAATTCTTTTATGATGGATGGCATATATTATGCCTGAACATACTAAGCATTTAATTTAGTTGATTTATTGTGCGATGACTGATTAGTAACACACCGTAGAATCACACAAAAAAACAAGATATAAGCTAAAGTAATATACAGTCACTTGCATAACATCAATGCGGGTTTTTTGGGGGTTATTTTTATATTTTCTGGATGTGCGAATCATTTTAATAGCAAACACGTATCGGTTACTCGCTTAGAAAATAAAATTCCGTCGTATTATGTCGCATTTGAAAGGGCAAAAACAATTTGACTTTGCTAATACTAGGTAGGCTGTACGCTCGAATTTTTCAATTTGCGTCAAAGCTCTAATTAGTGCAGGAGCAATGGATACCCCTTTTCTATAAACGGGAAACGATAACCGCAGTCTACAGACGAAGTGCGCCAACAAAAACGGCTGTTAGGTTGTCAAAGATGTTGCAAGAGTACAAAGAGCCAAACGCATTACATATACTAACTTGGATGAACAACGTCGAATACTTTTCGTTGTTAACGTCATGCAAGCACAAAAACTACAATGCATTTGGAATTATATTATCAGCCTTAAAGCTGATAAGCAGCTACCACACGACAACAGCTATATTTTCCCTGTAAATAACGTTCGATCCATCTTAAGTGCTTCACTGAGCGTGAGTTATGCATTCATACCTTATGCTGGTGTGAACCCGTTATTCCTACGTTTCAACATAACCTGCAGCAAGTAATAAAGCTCATATTCTATCCATAAATATAGCGAAGCAATTGCTATGTGTTTTGATTAGTACAACGATTTATACGAAACGATGATTTCTAGATCAATCAACTCTGGGTGTTAAAACCTTGGGGAACCTGCCACCAAGTTACTATGCTGTATAAATATATGATGAAACAATGATGCAAAAGAGAGTGAGTTAATGCCTTCATCATAACAGATTGTAGCGCTCCCTCTACAATTCGGCATACGTAGAGATAGATTGTCTCTATAACTAAAGCGAAGATTGATAATCTGATTACTATGCGCTTCCATCATGCTTGCGAGTCGTTAATTCAACCGCTAAGGCCAGTGATGAAAGCAGCTTGTCCTTTCAGGCTACGTGACAGCCTAGCACCGTATTATGCAAATTCAAGCCATTCACAATTCTCCTAATTGTGTTAAACATTTAGAACGCTAGAACTTCAAAAGATAATTGGATCTGAACCGCCAATCAGCTATCATCGTTGGATGGATGGTCTCTTGTGCAGACTGCATGCAGAGTGTCGTGAAAATACCTCAATCCATGTACGGCACCGATACGCTGACGGCATTGTTTACGCTTTTCGGTAACGCTTAATTATGAAATAAACATTTAATATATCTAACCGACTCAATTTGTCTGATGGTAGCTTATATTAACGGATATCAGGCTCTGAATGAAGGAAGAATATGATGGTGTGGCATGCTTGTGAACAATTGATCACTTCAACGAATTTTCAGCTTTGATGAGCAGATGCATTCCATTTTTAAGATACATCACAAGAACGTTAGCAATTTAATCTAAAACACTGATTTTAATCAACCTTAACGATTAGGTGCTGCGGAGCCATGCTTGCACAATGAGGTACAGTCATCACTATCATAGTGGAACGGGGGGCTCTATCATGGGTCTTTCTTAACGTTACGACACTTCTCAAATAGTCATAAGATGCAGGCTTACATATAAGCAATGTGTCGAAAATGCAATGCCTTGATGCAAACAGAGTTCATATGAGTTTATATGACGTACGATATACCCACATCACAAAGATGTAACAGCATTAATGCAGACTTTGCTAGAAATTATTTATAGGTATTCATCTGCTTGGTAGCAACAAAAATAGATTGCTCGACGGAGCGAAGTAATTGATATTATGTCAAAAAGCAATTCAAACCTTAACTAAATTCAACTGCTCACATTTGGCAATGATAACCAATCGGGGGGCTTCCTGGTACGAATGCTTAGGGCACACAAGGAATATGTTCCTTTATGGGCCATATGTACAGGCATTCGGAAAGTAGTTACTACGAAAATCGGTGAGAAAGATATGAACATGATCTATGTGCCTTTTTACCTATGTTTACCTAAGCGAGATGTCATGCGTGTGCAACCATTTTCTCTGCATGATTGCTATAAATCGCAGCAGCGACTGCATGTTCGGCAAATAGAAGACATAATACATTGTTACCAATTAGCATTGTCAATCAGCTTTAAAATGATATAATAATAGCAGTAAGACGTTTGTTGATGTATTGAACGAAAGCAAAAGTAGACCTGGGGTAATCCCTTATCTGCAATGTTCACATATGTAAATCTGCAAATGAAAGACAATTTGATAATACCTATTTGGCTGTCGAATTACCTGCTTCGGTCGTTTGAATAGGTTGCTATGACAGGCCGGCCACGTAATCACACAAACGTGTGACAAATTACAAGATATTCATTTAAGATTAGCTGTGTAATAACGAACACCCTAGTGTCTATAGCGACTTTTAGTTTTTGTTATTCACATGCCCAATAATGGTCTGTTAGGAATATCCGTATTCACCTTCGAAACGTAACGCACAAACATACAAACCCAAACCTGCCACCTCTTTAATATATTTCCATCGACCAATAATTATCTTGCATCGTAATATGGTTACCTTGCACAGAATCTTGTTAGGTACAACATAATGTTTACCTGCTGTTAAAGATTATACGTCTGTGTTGTTTGCATCAAATTATGCCAGCTAACTGTATTGTGAAAAGATGCGCCTCAAACAAAATATACACACAAATACCATGTAAATTCGACGGCCTTATTGACCATCTACGACCAGCAGCAAGTTTAGAACATATTTGCGCGAATTATCTAACAAGGTATGAGGTTTACTGTGCTACCTGCGTCCGCCAAGCGGTCACCAAAGGTAATTCCGAGCAATTGTAATGCCCATTTATATACAACACACGCAGCCGCTAAGCAAAGATTAAAGTCACGTTGCCGAGACCGAAGTGTTATATATGCTTATTATTCCAACGTTTGTCATAAAGTTTTTAAAATAACAGAAGAAAGATTTGCCGTTGTTGCAAGCTGCTTAGAACATACGAGAGTCGTGTTGATGTTTTCACAACTCGAGGCTTTCTTCGTGCAAGTAATAATATTCGATCATTTACTCCTACTGATTTCAAATCGACAGAAATTAAATGTAAATTGTGATTTACATGAGCAGTGTATAAATCATACCTCATATGCTGAATCTGTTCGCAGATATATTTCATATTCCTGATCTATGATAATTTGCTGACGATGCCTTGATATGATTCGAGTTGCGCTGCGTTGCAGACATATTGGACAGGTCAAAACGATTTTTCACCTTATTTAAGATTTATATGCTTGTGATGTGTTAGTAAATATATTCAACCATTTCACTGAGTGATTTTTGTCAAATTGACATGCATAATCTTATTCCTATATATATATATATATAAGGATGGAAAGCGACACTTGGATAGATATCTGGACTCTTATCTAAACGAAAAAAACGTATTTAGAAATCTATATTTATGTCGACTATGATTCTTGGTTGTTATTGGCATGGAAGAATTTAGAATGATCGGCCAATTGATACAAACATCCATTGTAAAAACACGCAACGCATTTCCAAAGACAGATAGATTATTAACACAATTCTTTGTTTGCGACCGACACGCAGAATTAACTCATATTTCGTCATTTGACATTTCCAAGTTGTCTAAACGCGATGCGCGCTGTCGCAAAGTACTGGTTAACAAATGAAAGTGGAAAGACGGAACTATGCCCATGTCTTATCAACAGCGCCCTTGGAGCACGCCGAACACAACCCATGCCCTAGTAAACACAGTTCAATATACACAAGCCGTCATTTTCATTTGACGGTATATTGTTCACTAATGGCCGCTGGCAATGGTTAAATGATTAAGGCGATTTTGTTCATTTCTTCTGATTGACTTGAATCTAACGGACTAACGCTCAAAAATAATTTGTTTCTGTGCGTGTGTATCGTATGTTGGCCTGCGTAAATAATGGATACAGTGATAATTATAACAGCCGCTTGGCCATTCGAATGTTTAAAATTCTTCTCATTGTACTTAAAACGTTAGAATGTGTTGCCATCGTGTTTTTTTTTTCAAGTAGCGTTGCCGATTTATCATTCATTCAATCCCCAAATTGCGCTTAGCACAACCTAATGGACTCATCCACATGAATGCAATATTCATCCACATATAAGTAATCTGCATTTGACGTTTTCTCATGCCATAGCTCAAATCCTCGGATATTTCCTTAGCAACAGCTACCATTGGCAATACAGAGACCTTGTTATCATAAATCTTTATCAATCTAGACAGTTAACTATATTGGAATAACCAATAATCTGCATTCCCAAATCAGCAAATAAAATTATTGTGCCTACTAGGCGTGATGTGGCGGTTGGTTGTTGTGATATGTATTAGACCAGTTATTTTGTAATAGAAATCAAAGTCAAATATCTTTCGACTGAAGCAAAAATTGTGCGTTGCTATATTATGCGAGGATGAGTTAGCGTTTCTTCAAACTTTCATTTTATAATACAATTTACTTCCTAAGAAGGAACCTAATTAACTACATAGCTTGAGTTTGGAAATGTTAGAAATCGTTGGCCACGGGAAACTATTCTTGTGCGGTCGCCATCATTGTCGTACTATTTTTGCTATCAGAACGGTGCAAGTAAGGTATCCCTCTCGACATCATTAATGGATCACTCATAGTGACATATGTTTATTACGCCTTACCTCATTCGTTCAAGCAAATGACCGCGTTATGCTGAAAACGCTAATATTCTTGAATAAAGAAATATGAAAAATCTTAACATGTTTTTTAGATGCTGGCTCGATGTTCGAGAGATTCATACTTAATATTCCTTAAAATGCAGTAGCTAACTTATTGGTAAATCGGAATCGAGAGAGAATTGAGAGAAAAAACATACAGAGTAGAATGTTATTTCCGAAATAATTTATCGTGCAAGATGTGTTCTAATTAAGCTATCAATAGGCATTCAACATGATGGAATATAATAAAACGTGCTTTTAATTAGCTTCATCTTAGGTCAAATACAATGTTTCGTCTAAGAAAACAATTGCATGACTAGTATTACATTGCATGCTCATGTACAGTTTGAACTGATGCGTACTTTGAAGTGAAATGCTAACCATCTCTATGCAAATAAATGCACACGCTAGATTTATCGATAAGGAACTGGCATGTGAATGACAAGTTGACAAGTGCCATGTTGGTGTTGGTGCCGGCCACGTACCGATTGGTGGTAAACTAGGCTTTGCAATCATATTTGAGCACAAATGTTTGGTGCTATAAAGGTGAAGCTTATCATGTAGTCAGATAAATCCACATTGTTTCAATGGAACTATTGGTCATGAAGAAATTTCAATAACTGGAAAAAAAAGTCCATAATGGATTGCAACATGCTGTTAATTGGCAACGTCTGATTTCTCGCAGCATGTTTACATGCCACATTTCATGATATTGATTCGAAACAATCGTATAACATGTAAATCTAGCTGACAGTCTGTTTATATTACTTTTCAACGTGATCTTGGCTCTTTCATGTGTGCAAGACCGATGCACGTTCAGTGCTCGGTGATCATGATATGATTTCGTTTTGAAACAAGGTAGTCCAGAGATCCACCTACCAGGACGTCACTAGCCAGATTATTTGCCATTTTAAGAGCTTTTATGATGAATCGTAGTACTTTTGGTTGGCAGGGTTGATGGCTCTGGTATGCTTTTCCAATACTACATTGCTCTAGTAATGTTTGCTCTGTCTCGTGCTTAAATGGTGAATGAGGAAGCAAAACCCAACATCAAATAGCTGCATACTGCAGCTTAGTCTTGTGCCAAATCGCGGTCGATATTTTAAAGAACTGATTTAACCGATGAGAAAACTCCGTCGGTCCCTGAACTGCCAACAAACATTGATTCGATTCAGCAGACCGCACCACTGTGTCGATTGTTCAGCATTGAAACTCTATAGTCGGTTACAATAGGCTTTGTTTCTTCTAATTAGAAATAATTTTAACATGATAAGCATCTGTATTGACTTGTTTAAGTTTATAGCATATCAAGCCCCTCCTGATCAACTTTCAACAGGTTGTTTATACTTCATCCAGCCCTGACAGCGTGCATTAACGTCGGTCTTGCAGGCCGTCTGTATTATGTAAATGGATTAATTGGTGCGTTCTACGTTCGCATGTTGTACTGAATAAGCCAGACTTTCGAGAGCCACCAGACATCGCCAAAGTAAGATTTTTTCTTCGAATGAAATGACGATAGAAGCAGGCCATTTGCGTGCCTGTTCCGATTAGGTAGCAGATTTGAATGGACGATATGTTGTTATTTCCGTACGATAACAATTAATCATTACAAGCCGAATAGGCGATCGTCGCACATAAGGCCTGAGCTGGTACTTCCAAGTAGTGATTCCATTTTAAATAAGACTTGTATTTGTTGGCATACTAATATTGCGTGTGATGGAGAAAGACAGAAACTAATAATCCTTTTTTTTGACGTTAATCTACTTGGAGGCGACTTCGCTCCAACTGGGAAGTTTAAAATAATTTAGTCCTTTCAATGATTCCAAAAGTATTAAAAAGGTGAAATCAAATACAAGATGCATGCAAACAGTCGTATGCCTGTGCATATAACTTATGTGTATCATTCAGTTTAATGCCTCTACACGAAATTGATCAGTGTATTAGGTCGTCCATGTCGCCAATTAGTAACTGTTATTGTAACACGCAACCTTCCCATTCCTATTTTTCTTACAAACGTCTTAGTACATATGTCTCGGATGCTTTTAACCATCAAATTAGTTGCCATCAATACATTTGCCACGTGAGCCACAATTTATAAAGCATTTTTAAGAGTCTGGAGAATCAAAGCATTCTGAGATATTTTATCGTATAATTCATGATTTCAGCCTTTATGCTTTTGACAATAATGCCCAATTACCATTATAAGTATGTTATTCTGCCAGTTGATAGGGAGAGATATCTATGGAATATGCTTAAACCAAAACTGAATTGTGTCAGTAGCAGAACGTTCATGGATTTTGTTAGGGCCCCAAGAGGCTTTTTGAAGTTTGATAATGCAATCATTATTCATAGTACTCGATGGTCTAGTAAAACGGAATGATCTTCGTAGGTGATGTGGTTCCAGGCGTGGTTAGCATTTGCAAGGTAAATTCTTCCATTAGTATCCAAATCAACCGCATACATCATAGACTTAGCGATTAACTGTGTGTATTAAAAGTGACCGTCATATTGTGGCGGCATCCATTCACTTGGAGTTTGTGATGGTTATAGCTTAGTTTAATAACAGTTGCATAGAACACACACAGTTCCTGTCCATTATGTGTCAAGACCTATTGTATTAATTACTTTCGATAATTTTCTGCACGTTTACTTGCGATGCGCGTGAGTATTATTTGCATACAAGCATTCAACCCCTGTACCGCACACCTTACCGATAGCCGGAGATGTACGGTCCTGCAGTAAGTGGCTTATGCAGTTTCTACTTTACCCGTGGGTTATTCATGTTCATATTTCTGGTCGTAGAAGGGTTCTTGGTAGATATATATACACCATAAAACGTTACCACGAAGAGTTGAGGCACTTGCAACTATTACTGTAAGCAAAGCGCCATCAACTTAAACGGAGCGGATGAGTATACTAAATTAGCAAAGTGTTAGTATTAGCACACACCGATACGTAACATTTCTACGAGCAAAAGTTAAAAACATTGTCTCTTTTCAATATTGACGGATTGCACGAAACGATTCAATATTATGAAAATACTATTGCGTCAGAATGAAAAGCTCTGCTGTGAGATAAACGCCAGTGTCACCAGACATTCGATTGTTTACACACACTAGTGTCCAGTAAAGTGTTTATTTTACCTATATTCCCCATATCTGGCCGGCATTTGTTGCTGTAAAAAGGATTGGACAGATGGTAAAAGCAGGTCAATCGAGTCCTTTGCTATATTGTGATGTAAAGTCCAATAAGCAGAAGTTAATATCGGAAAGCAAACAATTAAGTACGGCGTATTGTTTATTTCTTGGCTCCAAATCAATATCATGACAGAGGTTCGGTTGAAACTGTAAGATCTCTACCTGCGGTACCCATTGGCGTTTTCGTTCAAGTGATAGCCTTCGTATTGTGCATAGTTCGGACGTAGAAAAACCTTTATTGCTTTCTCTCACAGATACTATTTTTTGGCATTATTTCACGGCACTTATATAGCATATACATTTTTCTCCGGCTATGATAAAGAAAATATCGAATTTGAATCGGTGTCCACGCTAGAATATCAATTGTTTGAATAATGTGAGTAGTCCTTTCAAACTGGTAAATATCTGTGCATACTGCACTAAGTTTTAAATCGTAATGCTTGCCATTTGTGTTTCCAACGCGTCATATAAAAACACCGCCACCTTCTTGTGATCGTTGATAACATAATCTAAACATGTACATTTCATAAAGAACCCTATTAAACTTTCAATAACGCATTTAAAATATCCCATACGTCACATACGTGGCATAAGATGACAACATAAGGCGTATTAATTGTAAGAGCCACAGTCCGTGCATCCAATATTTCCTTGTCATACATAAGACACTGTGTTTATCTCACTAGATTAGACGCGATAGGCGCACGTGTTATCTATTGTGCGCTCTTTGTTTACTAGATATGCAGAGTAAATTGTTTACTGCAAGTCAAGTGTATGCGGTTATCTTTAAAGGAATGTTATCTATTGTGCGCTCTTTGTTTACTCGATATGCAGAGCAAATTGTTTACTGCAAGTCAAGTGTATGCGGTTATCTTTAAGGGAATGCGAAAGTACCTTTTTAGGCGTTTATTAACATTTCTAATTAAAAGCAAGGTAACTTACCCTAGTTTCATAATGTAGCGTTTCGAAATTCTGCGAGCCTTAACATCAATTGCTTGCGGATGCACCGCTGCGTAGATAATGTCTCGGAACATTAATTATTGAAGACAGCCTGCTAAATTAAGGCCGGCTTGATAACCAGCAAAAGGTGTCGTTGTATGCGTTACCTATCATGATAAATCTTTATCATCTAATTGTGCTTGTCGAAATAGTCTAAAAGCTCACCACATCATTTCAATTAAAACTCTACATTACCATAGACTCCACGTACGTAAGAGTCTGCAATAATGTATAATAAGTTTATTATGTGTCTACTCAGATGCATTTGCAATCGACATAGGACCTAACTATACTGGGAGGAGTTGACTTCGTATTAGAACAAGGTCGGACGATGAATACCCATTCAATATTCGGACCAATTATGTGTCACTTGTTTGTCGAATCAATTCTTACATTCTCAATGTATGGACTGCATGCTCAAATAGCTAGTTTCTATAGATATGTAGATAGGCATTTACATCCAAGCTCAAAGAGCGTTATCATGATATTATACCAGAGCAGCATGAATGCTTCGGAGGGATCATACAGTTCCACAGTATTTGGAATAGTAATTACTGGTTTCATGAGCTTCTTCTTCGATATCGTTTATACACCCAGGTATTTATCACCAGCAAACTGCTCAATAAATTCACGATTTGCTAATCACAGAATGCGGTGTTTGAAAAAAGTGCCGCTTAATACATTTTTCGCAGAAGCAAATATGTATATACACACTCAGACATTTATTGTATCAATGAAAGTTACTGCAGATTATGTAAATAGGTTGTGTTCTGAGGTTCATAACGACTGCACGGGTGCAGTCGGATTTCTTATTTGGGCTAAAACTTTTGTATTTGCTCAAATTGATTATTAACTGTTTCGATTGCTCGACATAGCTGCGCTACTAAGAGAGTAAAGCAAACTTGGAACTCCCGGAAGCAGTGATACTATCAATAAGGGAAACCGCAATCCTTTCAATCGTGTAAGCAGTTGTCCTATCGATCCCCCTTTTTTTACTTGAATCTTATTCCGACAGGAACAGTATAGTGCGTGATGCCTCATATGACATCGGACTATAGGTAGATTTTGCAAGTGAGAAAAATTAGAGCCTTTTTAGTGAGCATGCGGTCATCAATGGAAAGCTTCATTTTCAATGTGATAATGGAGAAAGGACACGTTACCTGTTGTAAGCAGTGGTAGTCACAAATTAAATCGATATAATCTTTGATATAAAGGGTCTAATAAAATGTGAAATCTCACGCTATTATATATAAATTGTATGTCATATAATATTAGACTGAACACAGAAGAAAGCAGCGATATTGGATATGTTATAAACATACTATTACTCGTAAGAAAATGCTTTCTTGTAACACGTTTTTCGTTCCGTAACGATTTTGTATAACGAATAGATTGTTGACAGTTTCCATTTGTTATGAGCCACAATTTAACTTTATCGGAAAAATATCCGTTATTCTAGGTTACAACTATTCCAGACGTAAGTGCCACCATAACTTGCTGAATTTATTTAGATCTAGCGAATGGCACAACAGCGTAGCAACTCGAAATTATTTGTCAATGTTCCTACTGACTTTTTATAGTGGTGCAAACGATAAATAAATCATAATCAGACAAAATTAACAAACTTGCCAGCACTGTATCACTCTGTTCTATTCATAAAAACTCCATTCGATTATACATATGCACGCTGTGGACCAACCATCGGACGACTACCAATGTTTCCAGAAGCAATTAAAATATTAGCAGCAGCAGTAACAAAGATGCCTAGCCATTTGTTTCGACGTTATATAATTATTCACGCTTAGTTATTGAAATTGGCACACAGCCATGCGATATTTGATATTAAGACACTCATATATGATCGTTCCTAAAATGTTCAGCCTGCACAAGTCGAAATAAAATACGGTTTCCTTTCGAGTTCGACACCATGTTTCGCCTCCCCTGCATAGTGTGCATCATCGTAATATACTGTCGAACGATCAGAGAAGTAAAAGCGCGACAGCATGTCTAAATACGTCATGTTGAAAATAACATTCGATTGTGGTGCATTTTGCACATGTCACTGGAGCATTAAGGTACAAGAGCCCATGACAATGCCTTATGCTTCAATATGGAAGTTATATCAGAGATGCACCACGGCCTTACAAACGTCTAATATCCAATCTACACGAGTAATAACCACAACATTTATGATCCGCAGGAAGCGTAGAGAATAATGCGCTATACGCATATACGCTCGGAGCTGTATCAGCGATCATATGTGTACATAACCGTCGCGACCAAGGAGCGTTAATGCTATATGATTTGCCGGGGTGTAACGGAGATTGTGACCTGTCTCGTAGACGGTAATTGCCAATTCAATAGCGAGGGCAAAATCTATTCATCACCCACAACGCCGCCCGGATGCTATAATAGTCATACAAGTACTGCAGACATTATAATAGTTTGTCACACTCAGCAGATGAAATTGCTTACCACACCGCAAAAATAACGCGAATTAGTATGCATTCTTAAAGCTATAAATTTCTAGGTAATTTTTTCACATTTAATTTTAAACAGAAACCATGTACTTGGGTACCCAACCCAATCTTTACACCGTCAATGCAGTCAAGCTCCCATTCGGCGGGAGCGACAACAATGCGTTGTCCCATTTTTCTGTTGTATGTAGACAAATACTGGTATATATATAGAGTGGTAAGATTCTGCCACAGAACGCCATATTGTGGCTGTCTAACACACTGGTATCGCAACCCACATAGTGTGTTAATTTGCGTTACTTTTTGGACTGCTTTCTCTATCAAAGGAAAAAATTATACAAGCTCGACTTACATTCGTAATATAGACTGCAACTTCGGTAACATAAAAGATTGTCGTCACATCCAACAACAAATGACCGTGTATTCACATTGTAGCATGAACAACTTAATCGCATTGCACCGTTTTTAAACTGAAGAAGACTTGTCTAAGAAAGAGTGTGAGAATCGAAGCAATGGTCAAGGCAGCAGTTTGATTTTAAAGGGCATACATTTTGCTCAAATGGAGCCGAGGGACAAATAGACACCTATGAATGCTTGTCATGATCATCTGGCGCTGTCGGTCAATCAGTTAAATGGGGCCAGTGGCAGCCATGGCATGACAAGCGTCTGTAATATCGCTGTCTCTGGTGGATTGTGGTTCCGGCTGTGTCTCCAAAGATCACAGTTACTTGGTATTTATACCGCCACTAATACAGCGGTTTAACCATGCATCAATTACTGGACACGAAAGCTTCAAATCAATCATTAAAAACGAACGTCTATGAAGCTTGTGTGACGAGAGAGCCCAAACGTGATTGTTGGCTGTATAAGTTATATCTATATAAATAATTTACACAAATAATTTGCGCAACGACGCCTCTACCTAATCAAACAATTAAGCAGTAAGTGAGCACATGTGATTGGTGGAATATGACCAGTCATATGAGCGGTTATGTTGTCATACGACGCTGCCGAAACTACATCTATGTGAACATCACACAATATCTGGTTCAATTGACAGGTTTGGCTGATAACATAGGATTGATTTCAGGCGTTTTGATCACATAGTTTGTCTTGGTTATTCTTTTGTATTTTAAATTGTGCAGCTTCGTTAATCACGTAATATAAGATAACCTGGCAATACTGAGGAAATTCTTGTGTCGCACTAGAGGTTTCTTCATCGCAAAATTCCGCATAATTACCAGATGTAAGTTTATGCTCATGAATCGTCCCAAAACCAAGAGAGCCTGCGTGTTAATAGCTGCCATTAAACTGAGAATTTAAATTAGCTACCATAATCTCTTTACGATTATATATATGTTATATCATCCAATAATGCCTGGGTGCTTCCTTGGTCACAAGAGAAATTTGACATATCCGTTCGCAAAATACGTTAAGCTAGAATTTTTCTCCTAAAACCTACATTCAAATTGTTACATGTAGACTGGGCATTATGCGATGAGCGAGAAACTGGAAGCGTCTTCTTTCACTAGAACGTTACCAATGAACGCGCTAGGAGAGCGTCTTCTTCAATGGTTTATCGGATTTTTCCAGCATCTCTGCCGACGTCACAACCTTACCGCAACTACCTATCAAGGTGTATGCAGATACAACACCATTTCGTCTGTATGTTTTGACGAAAGGAAGACATTTGTTGGATGTTATGCATTCTAATGTTTCGCACTGTTAAGCAACGTTGCGTCCTTAATGCTAAAAATGTTTCAAAACAGTAACCATCATCATTTCTATCAAATTCAATTGATATGCCGGTTGTAACTTAATAAACGTAGCATTAGTTATGCTATTTGTACATCAGCAAAACTGATTTGCATACATAAATTATGTCGGTTTTCCGATGAATAATTTAGTATCTATGTGGATGTGCTGTTATCAATGCTGTGTATAGCTCAATCGACGATATCATTTTCAAAATGTGATGCAGTTAAATCACAATTGAACGCATTATAATGCCTATGGTTCGCATCATAATTTAAACAGTTAAACCACGTGAGAACGGCGCTAAAATATGCAAATTAAATTTGCCCTTTGTGTACGATATTGTCACCTTGTTTCTTGTGCTATCACCGTGCTTTTTATTCACATTATTGGGATGCGTTTTGAAGACAATAGCCAATGAAGCATCCACCAATCAACGCACACGTAGATTCGCATTGGATAAAATTGTTGAGGCTCCTTTGATGCAGCCCTCTCAGCGAGTTTCAAACAGCTAACCTCGCATGAAATAAAGTGGTAACGGACATTTATTGTTACAGACTGCCCGATGGCTAGCCGGCCTGATGCAAATTAGTATGCAGTGACTCATGCTGCGAAGTACTTACTTTGCTGCTACATGCTATTTACAACTGATATGTGCACCACTCTTTGGTTAACAATTGCAATTGCACTAAAGTGCTATCCTTAAGCTCTACAACAGGGCCAAGTTAGCCACATATAACAAGCTTAATAGGTTTGCTGACAAGTTGCAGCAGCTTCGTCAGCGGATTTTAACTGTGCGTTTGCCACTCAGAAAATGATCAGTGAAAGCATATGTACCTTTGTGTATGGTATCCATAGTACCGGTTTCTTTATAGATAATTATCATTGCGTTAGTGTTCGTCAAAAGTGGACATGTTTTGAAACAAATCGCACATGAGGATGTTGCTTAAAATGTTTACGCAACGAAGCTTTCGAATAACCATTATTCGACTACGTGATACGTAATTATCTAACGTCTGCTGTAGATTCGAAAATAGTAAACTGTGCCTTATTACCGACGAAAAAGTCTGTTGTTAGTTTTGGTACTTATCGCGTGTTCATCGGTCTGAAGGCCGTATGGTTAGATCAAACAAGATGATAATGCTACTTTGAACGATGTGCACTAAAGCATTGTCGACCATGTAGTGGTACAAGCAATACTTGGGGAAGCAACACGTGGATTGTGTTGTGTATTCTAGTAATCCAATCAGGCCATTAAGGAATTTGATCGTCTCATGAATTTGATCAAGAAACACATTTGTGTGAACGATATTTAAAATAACACTCGTTTCATGATCATGAGCATCCCCGAGTAAATGCCACGCGTTCTGGCTGCTTTGATATTAATAGGTGAGAAAACAAACGTTTAGCAATTAATCCATCAAATTTAGTCTTACATACAAGGGTAGTCAACAACACGATAAATATGTCATGTCGAGATAGTGAGTTGCAAGATTCCACTTACCGCCAAATTGTAGGAACAAATTGTCCGCGTTATAACACCAAGGATAAAATATTGTTGTCACTAAAAACTGTACCTAGAAAAAACTTCTTGTTAGAGAGTGTTATTTAAGAAATATAATCATGGATCGACAGTACGTGGCAGACAGGCTTCTGTTAATTGGCATTTTAAATGTTTTAAACACGGTTTGAACTTTACGTCAGTGGAAACGAATGAGGCTGCTCTCATCGAATAATACCTTAACTAAATTTTAAAAACTGTTTACCCGCCGGCTTGGTGTTCCTACCGCTGATCTGCATCGTTTCATGAATCTGAAATATAGCTAGTTTAATCGCTTGACTTTTCCTATTCCCGAAGCGTCATCAGGTGACACAAACCGACCTGATCATAATATTACACTGCAAATGTTTATTTTATGGTAGCTAACTGACGTTTCATTTGTTGATTCGCATCAGATTTGATAACCATTGCATGCGCTGCGAATACAATATTACAATGGCACACTATAAAGGGCCCACTTACGACAACTATGGGTCTAACAATGAAGATATAAGTTAAAACCGTAATTGTTAAGTGCGGTTATGAGGTTACATGCATGATTATACATAACGTACTTCACAGACGTTGTTTAAGAGCACTTTTCGTGCTAATGTACTTAATAGAGGCCGCAACCTACACCTTATCGGGTGAACCATATTGACAAATACCACCAGTCTGTGACGCATTGTTTAGTAGCAATCTCAATAGTCTTTGTGATGAATCATCAGCCTGTGGCTTTGCAGGTTTACTGAACCTTATGCATTTGCCAACTGCAGCATTGTCATAGTTATCGCTTTACGTGTCTCATGCCCCAATGGTGATTGAGGTAACAACGCTCAACGCTTGAAAGCTGCTCAACACGCCTCATGGAACAAAAAATGATCAACAATTCAACTAGCCAATTCACCAGAATACAGCATGTGGTCAGTAGTTGAAGTTTTTTGCCACAATTTCTTGGGGTATTGTCGGGTTTGACATTAATGATGACATGTTATGAAAACATAGGCAAATTTACAAGCACAGCGCCGGCATTTTTATTTTGTATAGCAATTTATGTCAGCTCTTTCTATGTCATTTGTTCTCGAACTGATCTTTTAGAATATATCAAAGCCAAGTTAGAGCTGCAAAGCTGCATCACTCCGTAAGCGAAAGTGTATTTATGTCTCAGTGACGTTTGCTAGAAATTGCATGCCCCAGATGAAAGTTAATTAGCGCCCAGTCCTTTTTATGTGCGGATATATATATTGCGCATTTCAAATGAAGATGGAATGTTGCCTTGTCTAATCGACTAAAGCATGCTATTCCAATTTTCGCGAGTCGTGTAGTGGCCTGGTCACTGAGGCTTGGGGCCTTCGGGCTTACATTCAAGATAAATAAAATGCCCGTTAATTCAACTTAATTTGATTCAATCATTTACACAACAAGAATTATCATTGACTTGAGCTTCCCAAACTGGCGGACCCATTCGATCCACGCAGTGACTCGACACTTGAAGATCCTCGGCCGGTTGATCATGTCGTAGACAGAACTCATGCGCCAACGCCTCCTCTGACTGAATGTGGTCTGTTCCCTAGAAATAAGGCGCTACTGAACAAGTATAACCTTAAATACTGCGGATGTTGTACAAGGCAGATGCTCTGTCCCCATGTCACCTCCTGACGTACGCCTGTTATGAGGGAAGGATGTCGCTGATTGGCTTACAATATTTTACTGCCAGCTCAAGTGCGTCCTTAAACGTCCGGGACAAGTTTGTGCGGGCTACCTGCCACCTGAAATGTTGGCCATAATACTCACTGATCTCGTCAGATCTGGGATACGTTGTTATGGTCACCATAAGAGCTTCACGCAAATAAACCCTAAATCATACAGATAATATGCTACAAAGAGGAATTAATGTGCCAGAGAGGTTCATCTCATGATGATATTAGAGGCCTTTGTGGTGCTTTGCGTTAGTTCCATGTGCTAAGCTAGGATTTATCGCCCTAAGCCAGCACATGAATAATCAACCCTGAACCGCACGTTATGCGGAGAGTGACATACGCATAGTGCCGTCGGCTGTCGGGAATCGCTAGAGGTGTAACAACAATGCAGCGTAGTCAATGAGTTATACCATGGACCTCAAAACAAGTGACCTCACACCCATACCACCATAACCGTCCAGGTGCGATTCAGAAGTCAGAATATTTGAAAACATTGCATATTTAATATATCATCACACAATTACATTTACAAGCATTACCTATTTTGATTACAACGGTTTGTCGATCTCCAGGCATTTCGATGTGAACCCGTTTGCATCTTTGTACATTGGAAATTAAATACGTTGTCAGTTCTCCGACAAATGCTCCTGTAACGTTTTTGATATGTTGTTGCTAATGTTAACTTCGCTGGTATTGTACATATAATTTTCGAAAACAACGCTTGCAAACATAACCCTTATAAGTTAATATGTTCTAGTGGATATGATGCGTGTGTTATTTCGTACTTACTTTATTTCGATGTCAGTTCATATCAATATGAGGTGATTGGTGCTAAATGGGTCAATCTGTGTGTTAATATATACATGTACATGAATTCCGTATATAACGTGTTACAATAAGATAGCAACACAAATAACAGCAATATTGGAACGGTCTACGTGCTTACGGTACACGCGGATTCCCTGTCTATGATGGGATCGTTTGTAAACTTATTTCGCCTGCCTCAGCCATAAAAAAAACTTTATCATCGCATTGATGGAGTTCTTCCACAATTTCTGCTTCACCTAGACCAATGCACTACTCTTCCCGAAGAGTAGTGCATTAATCATCTCTTGCGTGTATATGCTTCAGTTAAAACCGTCGCGGTTTCTATGGTTCATCCATGCAGATAACATCGCCCGATTTATATCGGGCTTTTTCCTTTCGAAAACTGGCATTCATTGGTATAGCCGTGAAGTTATGCTAGGAAGCACTTAGCTAGTATATGTCATTTACGACTGATAAGCGGAACTTGCTTTGTTCCGCGATTGTTAATAAGATAAAATGCCGACCCTGGATTATACTATTTGGGATAATTTACCATGGGACACCCATTAAATGAGCGCAATATGCTTGTCAGCAAGTACTTGCATTTCCAATGGTTGATCCCATGGCGTAGTGGTCTGCTGCGTCGGTTTTCGGCCGACCTGATGTGTGTTAGATACTAATCTGCCAAAACTTGCCGGATTCCGCATGACTCGGATGATGTTTTAAACCTGAAAATAAGGCTGTGGTCGATCATGGTACAATGATTTACCGAATATGCTTGCGTGCTTGCCGTATGTAATGGCTCCCTAATATCAAATGTCACTATCGTAAACGTCTGCTTTCGATTCAAAATAGTTATATTCTAGTTGGTCACGTTATTTTGGCACCACTTACATAAGTTACCCATTTTCACCATCCAATAATTCAAATGGCATGCTTTGACTTAACAACTGTGATGTCTATCTTTTACTAACTCTAGACACTAATCAGTACCCAGTCCATGTATTCCATGTGACTGGCAAAGGTTTAGAGACCCTGCTAATCCGACAACAGAGCACTATCATACCTTTAATGCCCGTCTTTATTGATGAACGATTCGAACCTACAACGTTTTTATTAGATGCAAAATGTTACATACCAAGGTATAGTCTCAACAACCCATAATTATCGTTGTTAAACAGCAATTATAAGACCGTTTTTAAGCATTAACGACGTCAAAGGTCATTTGCATTATGCATTACACGGTTCCCCGCTCCGCAAGGATGAGATAGTTGACTTGACTGAGCAATTACATCATACTCGCCAACCTGAATTAATGTATTTTCTTTATTTTGAGCCGATTGTCATGGACCTGCGGCAGACATGTCGTCGTAGCCACCAGTCGGTTTCAGTTAACACAACTGGTCGAAGCCATGCTCGTTTCATAAACGGTTTTGTTGCTCCCATGAAGTGTTATAAGGCAATGTTTATGCAATTATGAAAGTAATTAAAGATATCGCATGTTTCGACGTAGTGCACGTTGTCATATCTACTGCCGTTTACTTTTTTTTTCATTGTCAGAACTCACAAGAGTTTTGAATTGGCGAATCAAGATATAATTGCATGTAATGAGCAAATGGATGTTAATCCCGAAGGAATTTTTTTTACTAGTTGTACACACACCAACAGTGCAATGTAATAAATTGTAACCAAACGTTAGCAAGCGTTGTATTTGTCATGTCATTGACCGCAATTTAACCGTTTTAAACTTTATTACCTTACTAAATACACACTTGCCTATAAGTAGCACGCATTTTACGATTGAAAACATTATTACCATGAATCAGTCTACATTTTGATGGATATCTACAATATCGCGATACATGAACAGTAACAAAAGGCCATATTAGTAGTGATCAATCAAAAGACCAGCAATGTAATCGGACCTTAAACCCACATCAAGGAATAAAACATTGGCTTCTGTTTCCAGAACGTAAAACCCGCCATACTTTTACTTAAAGGAAAGATTATTCGTATATTACCCGGTCAATCACAACTAAGACTTGACAGTCAAAATTATATCCGGTATAATAAAGCAACAACATAGATCAAGTACCGTTGTAGCCAGTGCACTTTATATTGTTGTATAAATAGCACGTTCATCTCGGTAACAGGTAGCGATTGCTCTCTAGATTCCATTGAACTCATTCAATTCGTTAAGCTTGTTTGCACGCGACCTCTACTGTAATGGTGTAAAGTTTGACAATGTATGACAAAGGTAAGATAGATCATAACGTTTTGCTAGCTATCTTTTCAAAGAGGTATTTTAGCTAATTAGTTTCGGAAGGGTCCTATGTTGTCCAATATTTTCTTTTGATTGCGTTGTAGATTAAGCAAACTCGTGCTGATTAACCATTAATGGCTGGTATGAGAATCACAGCTTCTAGTTTACCGTCAATGTCATACATTTGACCTGATGTGTACATTACATGCCTGTCAGTTTAAAACCGGTCTTTGTTTTTTAATAGAATGCGATTGCTTTGCATTGATAAAGCCCTTTGTTGCTATTGTGAAGATGCGTGCTTACATAAACGGTATGATAGCATTACACGAGGCTGGAATTTAGCCTTATATGCATGGAATTGCATTCGAACTGGTTCCCAACGAACTGCGGCTCTACAACGACCTGGTAAGGTATATTATGCCACCCTTTAAGCGCTTACATCGCTACAATAGCTGAAGTTGCTCTCATATTTATCTATAACGCAATTACTGCGCTTTGCGTATTTCTGATATAAGCGGCAACATCTGTTGATTGCACCCAGGGCTCCAGACACTTCCACGGAATTTTATCGATGTTTGCATTGGGAAATTGTTCGCGGTCTACCATTATAACGCTTGCAGAATATCGTGTGATCTACTGAGATCGCTTCTTGCTATGCGTGACCGTTTGGGTCATGCATCTGTAAGTGGTTAGCAATGATACTATGGAACAAACTACAGAGATCGGCGAAATCTATGCCACAAGTTGGTCGTTGATTAAACTGACCAAAGGCCCACGTCAGCCGCCCATGTGTAAAATGCTATTCGTCTCGTGACTATTGTTCGTATTCAAATCTATATTAATGCATAAAATGGAAACACGCTTTTTCATGGCAAAATGTAATCCTTGGAGAGGCATGAGGTATATTGGTCTAATATACGTTGCAAGGCCAATAACCTGATTACTGAGGGTGTTTTTGGGTTACGAAGTGTACGTAGACATCAAGAGGAGCACTGGCTTTTTCTATTTATAGGCGCAATTTATCATACCTTACTGCCCTGACGCTCTTTCGCGCAATGAAGCATTATCATATATTTATGTCAAGTTAGAGCTCTAAGGTAGGTGTAGATGCAATAACCAAGCGTTAATCCACAAAGAGGGCATTTAAGCTAATGCAGCACTTAACAAATGTCCCTACTACATGCATAATGCATTTGCAAAACCAATGGTTCACATGTTGGTGTTCACCACTTGGTCGTTGTTACAATATATTTTTAGCACAATTGTTGCCGTTATTTTTGACTATCGCTCCAAGCTTATACTTGCAAGACATTAAATAATTCGAATGTTCGAGTGTTATGACGAAAATTAAATAGTGAAACATGAATTAGGTTGTGTTCTAGCTTTGTGACAAGATTGCAATGCTCCGAGTATTAATGTGACTGCCACTGATCCATTTTCATTTTGGAAACAGTGACATGCTGGTCAGGGATGTTGCTTATGTAGTGAAACGTTAAACGGAACAGTTGTCCTCAACCTCTAGGTGATGAACCATTAACCTGTATACACAAAGCTCCCTAGTTATACTTAGCGGTAATTTTGGAAATAGCCATTGCGCGTTTACTAACTCACCAGTGTGCGGCCTGGTTTAGATAAAAATTAAGTAAATGTAATATGTTCTTAAGGGAGCGCTGTGAAGCCTTACATTTGAAGATGTTCTGATAATTGCAACACAAGGAATGGCAACAGAAAAAGCTCAGTATTGATATTAAGGGTAACCGTTAAGCAGTAATGCTATTACGGATATACATATAATTACATAATTTCATAGCAGAACAAAACTGTGATCTAGTCAGTCCGCTTCATGCTAAGCGTGACAGATTGGGTCAATCATCTGCAATTGTACAGTCATGATACCATGGCAAACAAACTGCAGAGTTCGGTGCAATCTATATCAGTCACAGGTCAAATGTTAATTAAACTGACCACAGGCCCAAGTCAGCCGCCTATGTGTACAATGTTATTCGTCTCGTGACTATTGTTCGTACCCAAATCTAGATTAATGCATTAAATGTGAATACACGCTTTTCTTTGCAAAATGTAATCATTGGAGAGGCATGAGGTATATTGGTCCAATAACACGCTGCGCAGCCAATAAAATAACTGGCTTTTTCTATTTATCAGTAGAAGTTATCGCACCTCACGTTCCTTATGCTCTTTCGCGTAATGCAACCTCATCATATATTTATGCCACGTTTGATCTTTAAGGCAAGTGTAAATGCGGTCACTTAGGCTAATGCAGCACTTAACAAATGTCCTTGCTATATGCATAATGCATTGGCAAACAAGTGTGTTGCAATGCTCCAACAATTTATTTGACTGCCATTGATCCTGGAAACAGCGACATGCTGGTTAGGGAAGTGTCTCGAAAGTGCTGGTTGTTTGTGAGGCTGCTATGCGTTCAGTTTTAATATTGCTTATGAACCGTACCTAGGAAACGCCGATGGATGGATATTTGGTTTATTCAAACTTAACATGTGTATTTCTGCAATCATTTCTAACGGCATTGATTGCCGCAAGCTATGAATCATATAACATTACAGTTAGTGGCATTTGTAAGTCTTTCAGCTTTTTGTTTATTGATAAATTTGCTGCACTTATATGTGATTCTAGATTGTATTTAATTTAGTGTAGTTCAGGTCTTTGGCGTGGAAATGTCTCAATCATGGAAGTGTTTGATTGGAAATGTGACACTATATATCCAGCCTGCAGTTAAATTTGAAACAGCTACAAAGTCCTCGAATGAAAATATTTGAAACTCACGGGGCAAATGCCGCGCGAAGCATGTGTAATGATTGGTGTCAACTGGACTGCATATCAATCACTTATGGTGGCGCCGTCAATGTTTCTTAATTGCCTGAATCTTTCGATTTAGAATTGTAGTATTGCATTTAGCGCAGGAATATTTACATCCGTTAGTGTCTTATATATTCTCCACTGCCTGCAACGCTAAATAGTGTGGATCAAATAACATCTTACCGAGTAAGCCGTCATGAATTTTTGCCGAACGTAAAGACATCTTGTATGATTTACCATTGCAAAATTCGTCGTATTGATGATATTTGGACATACTTATTTTAACCGTTAGTGCAATATCTCTGCTCTGGCCGGTGCATTACAGCTATAGGGTTAAGTAATTTGTACTGGTTGATAATGAATGTGCAACTATATATACTTATTGCTTTATTCGGACGAAAAAACGGCCAGTTGGTTGACCAGCCTTAGCTGTGGAGACATGATGCGATTATGACCGTCATCTCATATCGAACACGTGATCTACTGGCGTGAAAAGGATGTCGCTACTCAACACACATATGCTATTTTACTCTAGAGTAACACATTATTAGTCACTTTGTTTGTAATCCTCACACAACTCAATATAATGCTACATATATCAAACGCCAGGAGGAATTTTAGAAATTAGAAACAGGCGTCTCTTAGCGTATTGTCGTAAGACAAACCCGTGCGCATTATAACAAGCACAAACGGTGCCCTCGTCACAAAATATTGGGCTTTTTTAAAGGGACTGAACTAATTATCAGGCAAGAGTATGAGTTAAAAGACAACGTAAACCGCGCGAGCTATTGTTGTTGGTAAAATCGGTGTGATAATCGGCTATAGTCGGGACCACTTCACAGAGCGCATCATTGAACCGACTAGGGTCAAATACACACTCAGATATCACTATCAAAAGTGCGACTTTCTCGGCAAATTTTTGTGGTTGCCTAAAATTTTATAGGTTTCTAACTAGCACAGCAATAGCTAGTTATTGCTGAATGAAACCAATTGTAGCACATCGGCGACCCGAGCGTTGGTGAACACAGCCGTGTCCACAAAGCATCATGTTCGTCCTAACTCGTGCTGATGTGCAACAAATGGACGCCGACGTATCCTTGTGACCTGGCCCTTTTGGTCAATAAGTTAAGCTTTGGGTCAATCAGTTAAATGGGGACATTGAATACCATGTGTCTGTTAAATCAGTGTCGTTATAAACGAATAGTGGTTCGGTCCGCGCCTCGAAAGAACACAGACACATGTTATATATCCAGACGCAAATACAACTGCTAAATCATATATGAATTACGGCAAAAATAAAGCCATCAATAAGTAAATATAAGTTTGACGCCTTTGGAGCGAGTACGAGAGCCAAATATAGTCGCCCTTGTTGAGGTGATATTGTATAGAAAATTGTTGCAAAACAAATTACCAAATAACGCTTTTACGTAAACATACCATCACATAGATATTGCTATTTTCAGTAAAACCTGGCCATGCATGATGTCGTTTCAGGTACTTTTTCATGGCCTAGGATTTCTTTCGCTAAAGCCGTGGCTATCGATGAAACACACTGAAAATGAAGTAGATTTAGTGCGTTCCATGATTGTTGGATCTTGCAATTTTTATCGTTATCACACGCGCATTCGGTATTGCCTACGTCCGATAGTACAATTTCCCATGATATGGACCAATACCGGATTAGGCCCTGAACCAAGTATAGTTAGAGAGTGTGTTTGCGTAACACTGAATCGCTGCTTCGATAATACTACCTGGGCAACCATGTGTATGATAAATGGACGAAGGAAACAATTCACAAAAGCATAAAGATCCCAACTTCTTCATCACGTAAAGCTCATTACCGAACATAATTTGAGACGGAACGGCTATAATAGGATTTATTACGTAAACACCAAGTATAGCCGATTATCACCCAGATTTTACCAAAACCAATAGCTCGCGCATAGCTTGGTATACGTTGAGTCTTTTAACTCATATGGGGAATACTTTGCAGGAACACGACCAGTTTCAACACAGCATTTCCCCTATAGACGAATAGATCGGACACACATATGCACACCTGGATGTTATAACGACAGTAACGTCACAAGCAAGGCCCCTTGATGGATATTCTATTATTTTAACATTTGTGAGTCAAGACCTATCCATTTGTATGAAATTATATGCCAGTTATGTGCTAGCTGCGAAATACAAATGCAAAGAATGTTGATAATTAAATATTACTTTCAACTGCTTTGCATGTTAGCTCTGGTTATCTGTGTAGATATCCCTCGATGTCCACTTATTGACTCTCTCTGTTTTGATCTTGTCCTTCACATCTGTATAAACACGATGCCGCAAAAATATGTAGGGTTGATATGAAAGTCATATTGTAAGTATAACACCCCCTAATCTATCTACACTGCGAGTATTTCTCATGAGATCATTAATTTGCAAAAGGGGTAGCCAAGATATCATCGGTATGGTGCAGGTAGGCGCTAAGATATACATTGATAGAATACATCAACGTCCTGAGTAATTCTTCTGCTCCTTATGCAAAAGAAGGATATTGGCTGTTGCGCACTATTAACAAATCTGCGATTATGGACAAAGTGCAATCATGTATAAATTCTTGTTGATGAGTGAGCACGTTGCAGCACTATTCATGCCGCGCATAATGCAATCAGCAACATCTTGACCCTGAAAGAAGAGCGTCGTTACCCAATCACACCTGATAAAAAAGAAGTTATAAAGCAGATGACTCTTTCACGACTCTGTGTCAGCTTTTCTACATCTTTTTGCTTTAGCCTTGTATAACATTCACCTTGTTAGCCGAAATGGGATTGAATTACAGGTGTACCTTCAAGTCGATTATCTGTTTTTATTCGCTTTGTATATTAAGTACTGCACGGGATAAGCAATACAGAATATGCATTAGCCTTTGCAACATTTAATGATTGATAATCATTTTTGCGTGTAGAGTATTTACTTGAAATAAAAGAAACTACCAGGCATTTTTTGCTCACAAGTTTTACTAAAACAGATTGTCATTTCAATTAAGTTATTATATCATTTCATTTGTTTGCAAGTCACAATAAACTATCAGACAAATCGTAATGTAGCAGTCTTGTTTAATAATTAGCCGAACGTCTTGCAGATGTCGTAAACTTTAGATGGCTGCTCAATTCATTTGTAAAATACCTGTTCGCTTCGGTACCCTTGTCGCAGCAGCGGAAAATTGAAGCTAATCAGAGCTCTCTCAACTTAAACTTATGTTTAAGCCCAATCAGGTCTTTGAATGTCACCGCCTCATGTTAACTATATAGAAAGTGATACCGTTGCAAATTGCAATATCCATCTGGTATAACTCCCGCAATAAACTGACAACATGCATTTGGCTACGTGTTAACTTGATCAAGCAACTGTTGAATTTGAGGTAATATCATAGGCCGAGAAAAGTTACCCGCCCCTGCACAGTAGACTGCTGTTTCGTACCTATATACATATATAAATATTGTGGATTAACAACCGAGATTACTTATCATGTTGTTATCGATTGAATTAACGGTCGCATTTAATAATAGTTAATTATATGCATAAAATGTTATCCTCATAGAAGAGTGTTAGATCGACAGCAGCATCATAAGCACAACACTTGCGATCAAATGAAGACCGTTATGCATTATGCATTATGACAACGCTACACTTATCGTATTGCTTATTGGATTGTTAGCTGGCGTCCGGAGTGATATGGCCACTTGCGGTCGATCATAATAACAATACAGATAGCGTAACCTTATACCTCACTCAAAACACTACCCATGCCAATAGTGCTGGGTTCAACTAGAGAAAATATCATACATGTGCAGCCTTATTTTGTTATCTAGTCAACAATACATATGTAATAGTGTGCAGGCGGGTGATATTGACATACGTGTGTTATGGGTTCAGTTTGTGCTTCAGATGTCCAAGATCAACGGATAAAACTGACGGAATCAGAATTATGGTCGATATGTTGTCTTGATGATCATACTAAAACTTTATAAGTATTAAAAACGGCAAACCACGTTGTTCACAAATTATGTACATTCTGCAGAGAGCATTGTCTCCAATGTATCTATGCTAATCCATTGAGTCCAGATCTAGAAACGTTGTTGCCATTAGGTGCAAGCCACGTTTAAACTGTAAAATATATGTGCACAGAGCATGAAGCCTGTAAATCTACCGTACATTTTATCAAGTGAATGTGCCTAAGTTTTGTTGCGTAAACGTCCATTAATGTTTGTCAATCGTCTCTTC
The DNA here is from genome assembly GCA_034190875.2 of Urechis unicinctus. Classification (NCBI taxonomy): domain Eukaryota; kingdom Metazoa; phylum Annelida; class Polychaeta; order Xenopneusta; family Urechidae; genus Urechis; species Urechis unicinctus. The sequence continues at coordinate 16,151,360 of CM067349.1, read as the reverse complement.
CGTGTAGCCGTTAGCAGAAAACTGCCAATAAGCTATGTTAATGGATATGCGTATCTATTATTTCAAGTAGGAAATAACACGTGTTACTATTGCAGTAACACTCTAGCAAATGACATTTTGTTACGCATTGTCACATCAGCGCCACGCAGCGGTTAGGTCGCAATGCAGGATTAAGTGCTACTTAGCAATGTGAGTTGCACTCCACTTTAGTCAATATAATATATGAGTGTAAAGCTTGAATCGTAACAATGAAATGCGCTTATGGGATTGCTGCAAAATAGTTCATAGTTGATGTTTTCGCTAATGGCTATAGATAAGCTCGATATATTATATGACATACTAAGTAAAGTGCCTAAATATTCTTGAAATGAATTAAAATTGCTGTCCAATTGGCAGTTCAACACCATCAGATTGTGAGCCCTAACTCTGTTTCTCTATTCGCGCATTTATCTTAATTACAATGAGGGGAAGTGGATTGATGTCTCAGTGACACTCGCTAGAATGTACCTTCGTAGTGCATAAAGTACTGACCTATATGATTTCTGCATATTTGTGTGCAGCACCTTTTCATTGATAACTATTCCCATTGAATGTTTGAAGCCATTTTCGTCATTTTGAACACATCCTGCACCAGCAACAAAATAAGTAGCTATCTACGATATATCAACTGAACAAACATCGACATCTGCCTTTCCAAATGACAACGTCCTCATTACACATCTTACCCTCCGTTGTCTTTAACACATACATGTTCTGCGCAGCCATATCGTTTACCCACTTTGCTCACCCACCTTAGGACATTAACTTCATTGCTGCACGGTGATTTGCATTGTGATCAATAATATTGTAGAATGACGATCATTCTTGAGTAGTAAAACTATATATATATTCACTCGTATTACGTCATGCGATAATGGCTTGGTACTTATTCGACTTTGTCTAAGTAATGTCGTAAGCTGTAAACCCTTATCGTATGATTATGGTTTTCATTTGTTCGCAAGGATATATAACATATAACATAGAGATTTACGATGCGGTTTACTTTGCACCTCGATTACCCAAATGTTTTGACAAAAATGAAGTTGTCACCGCAAATACCACCAGCGAGCCTTTATGCCTTTATGTAATGCGGTGGGTTATGCGACAAATGAAGCAAGGTACATATGTCTAACACAAAGCACGGTAGATCAATCAAACTAACTCGTCCAGCACTTACCCATAGTGCAAGCCCTAGCATTGATTGCTTTTGGAGCCATGACTGCGTAGGATTTGTCTAGTAACACTAATTCAACTAGATTAGGTCCGGTTTACGTACGAGTAACACGTGCCATTGTCCGGGTTATCGCTAAATTCAATTTCATCGCGTAATTTGGGAAGTTGATTTGTGTGAAACCTTTGTACTCGCTCTTAGACGCTACGCATAATGAAGCTTGCAATAATGTTAATTGGTTGTTTTCTGTGTATATCAAACTGCTATGGCAATCTACACAACACTCAATCAGTTAGTCAGACGCGGAATTGTGAGGTAAAAGCTCGACCGAGGACACCCTGTATTATCTACATATATATATATATATATATATATATAGATATATATATATATATATATATATATATATATATATATATATATATATATATATATATATATATAGATATATATATATATATAAATATATATATATGTATTTTTGTATATATATATATATAAATATATATATATACAAATGAATATATATATATCATATATATCTTTATATAAATATATATATGTACGTATATATATATACATATTTATATATATGTAAATATATATATATATTTATTCATATAATATGTATCTATTTCTTGATGCTAACTTTCTCGCTGTTATTACCTCGTAAGCGGAATACAGACGAAAATCTGGGTAACAAAGCTGAGTAATGTAAGGTAGCAAACCTTCGGAGTACTTATAATTTCTACGGACTGAACTTCCCAACATTTTATGTTTTTTGGCGTCGCATAATCATCAAAACAAACAATTGAGTGATAAGGGTGTTCCCTTGTAGAAAAATAATGCTAATTATGCTGTTATTATGGGGTTTTTAAAAATGATTGGTCATAGTTTAACAGTTTTTGAATTGTTGAAAATGATGATATTTTGTTCAATTTTACCAATGAATGTTTGCATTACATATGAACTGCATGTTAGCAGTCTTCAAACCCTGTCGTCTGCCACCAGAATATCAGTCGCGAAAAAACAACTAACCATATAAATAAGTCCGGTTATTTGTTCGTTAGGGCTTGCACACAAAAAGCATGACATGTATTAAAATGCGGCAAAAGATGTTGAATGGTCACACTGGCACGAATTGCATCACGCAGCTCACGTTAATTGCCTGAGGCCGCGCTAGAAATGGCCAGAGTTAGACACACATAATGGCATGCTTACGGTGTTATGTAGACTACATCGTCGCCTAGAGCTCTGTTTTAATTGCTATTGCAGTTTGCAAAGTCGTATAAAAAAAAGAAATAGAGAATCACGCATCGAATAGATATCGCCAAAGATACAATTTACCAATGGTTAAATGAGGAATTTAGCTCCGTCAAGCATGGAATAAACAAAAGAATTAACAAAATTTTCTTATTTTGACGCTGTTTTAAAAACCTATCGTATACATTTAACTACGATGTATTGCGCACAATCAAAGAGTAGGTTGCGAAACGCCAAGTGAATATTCCAGCCGAGCTGCATGGTGTATATTTTCTATAACTGTTAATTTCATCCTCAATATGTCGTGATAATTTAAGATTTAATTTAGCATATCACTGTTCCGATCGCATTTTTATGTCACAACAACAACGCAAATGGGCCGGATAGCATCGTCCGTTTGAAAATCAAGACAGCATATTATAGATGCTTTGAATTTTAATCTAAAACCAACGTTCCTCTAGGCTTATTTTAAGACGGATGTGAAACAAACATGTTATGGCATAGAGGTTAAATGATTACTTGAATAAAGAATACGATTTATATGGGGATACGAAAATCAAAGAACATTTATGTTATTCTACACGAAGCGATATTTTATCATTTAACATCTGAAACCAAAACAAAATAGTTCTTTCGTATGTGAAAAATACTTAATGCAAACCGCACGATGGTCACATAATCATAACATTAGCTAGCGATTGCTCTTATTGCATATTGATTCAAGATGCAGAAACGCATGTTGGTAACTTTCTATGAGACTCACATAGACACATATTGCCGTTGAAATATTGCTTTGTAGCTTTCTAGCCATCCTAAATACGAGCATGGTAATTCATAGTAAGGGCTGTAATTGAATTAATTTATCTAGGCCGTGGAGCACCATGCTTTGTTTGGACCTAATTTATTGTCAAGTGGGTTAGTTACTTTTAAAATTAATATCGAATGTTTTTTGCGGGTGAAAAACATAATTGGTCCTGAACGGCGTTGTATTTTTCGGCTGTAACATATCTGACTACATTCAAGTCTGTAATGCATGTGACCTACTGTAGTTAATATAAAAATGTTACTGATAATCGACTGCCAATCATAAAATCAAAGTCGCAATTATACATGTATTGTATATTTTTTTATGCCATGATCGCAAAGCCTGCAATGATACGATCAAACACAACAGCCTCACGTAGAGGAGGCATAAGAATAAATATTTTTTTGAATGTTGGCGTCATAAAGCTCACAAGAATTGCTTACATTCAACATGTTCGATAGCATGACTACGGGATCGTTATCTACACCGTACTAAAGCTAGGATATATTTGCTCCATGCATTGGTGATATGAATATTGGTAATTTGTGGTTATAAGGGCGACGCGAAGTGCCTACAAACGAACAAATTGCAAATATAACATATAAGCGCGAAATATTAGTACGTGGTGGTAAGTAAGCGAATCGACTGTCGCTTGTAAACTCTCGATTATAACGTGATTTGGTTTGCAGACCTTGTCGTAACTGGTCGTGTCCTTCCAAATGAAGAGACAGGTATATTTTGACGGCGGATTAATTACCTGTCGTGATGCATTTACTCGACAGTATCATTTCAGTTTGGTCGATTGCACCACCTGCGAATCTTACATTGGTCTTAGGTTGTCACATAACCGGGATTAATGAGAAAAGGCTATTGCCATAAGACAGTTTTGACAAAGGTCTCTTTGTCAGTCGTGAGCACGATGCACATACAGCATACAGCAATGTTTTGTTTAGATTGAGTGATTGACGTCTTATACAGTATCAATATTCCCCCGCGTGTGACGAGGGTAGATTATTGTATTGGGCATCAGGAAAGGTAAAAGGGAAGATAACGTTGACAGATAATACATAATTAACTGAACACATTGCAGCAACTTATTGTTGAAACCACATTCGCTCATAGAATTTTACCGGCACCGTTACCAGCGTATATTGTTTGATCACTACGCTGCAGTCCAATTTATATCCGTGCCATTATTGTTTACTTATTGCTGTAACAAACTACAACAGGGCATGATATTTGGATCGATTAAAGCGGTCAATTTAAATATCAATATCATCTATTACAAAGGTGATCAGTCATATGGCACAATCCACTCGTCTGGTACAATTTAAATTGCACTACATTGCTTTAGCAAATAACGCACTCGATACATAATCATTGCTTTGAATTTTTAACTTTAAAACGGTTATGTGATTGACATACGAAATACCTAAAGCATCACTTCGCATTCAAAAATAAACACCGGTATGTTCAAGAGCGTGTAATCTCTAGATTTTAAGTGCACAGTTTTTACTTCACACATTGAATATCATGTGTAAAGTGATTGTGCCGTACCAAAATGATTTTGACGGAATGGGTTTACTGCACGCGCTGCATTGTAATACATAACATTGATTTTATCATTGCAGGAGAACATGATGCATGCACATTTATTAGTTTTTATTAGTAGAAATAAATAGTTATTTTAGGACTTTTTGTGAGGACAAAACACATGCAACGAATTGAACAACTATAACTATCATATATCTTGGTTGACGTTAAATGTAACTAGGTTATTTGTGCTTGCAGCGAGTAACATGCTTTGGTAGTTTATTGAAGAATATTTATTTCGAATCGTTATCTGCTTCGAGACGTCCGCATTAAGTTGTTCATCAATAAATGTTCGAGTATCTTGCTATATTTTTAATTACGTTCGTCAATAATCTTGCCGCAAAATGTATCCGGCTCGTCTGGAAACAAATATGCATTTAAACCCAAAACAACTGCATGCATGTTTATTCTAATTAAAGTCTTTACTATGCTGCATACTTCCTTAGAGCATTGATAATTTCTTACCTATCAAATCCCAGACGTATGTCGTCGGCAAGCATGCATAGATTGCTACAGGTTGACTATTTTAATGTGCTCTGCAGCATTGTTCGACAAATATCTTGTTTTTAATGTATGCTATACACTTTTATACCTTTGCTAGGTGTTCATGGTAGTATTGATAATGCAGTGATCTGGAAAAACTCCACCTATTTGGTCAGTTTGTGGACAAATATTATCCCATTATGCAGACAAATGGTTGTAGATAATCATATTTGACAATTAATATAATGGCCCTGAAATCATCAGTTAGAAATTATCGTTCAAATATTAAGCGTGATCCACTATCGAATTAAAATAAAAACTCAACCCCTGAAAAGAAATACTTCGAATTAAGCTGCTATTGAATTGTACTGCAATGTTGCAGTGACAATTTAGGTAGTTAGGCAGCAGTCATTCAAACAGCATGGGTGTTGAATTACGAGCTTCATGTGAGATCATTTCGTACATGTTTAGCAAATCAATGGTTCTTAAGATTTGTGACCGGGTGTACCCAAAGCAGCACCTAAAACCGTAATTTATGACCGACCCACTTACGGTAGCTGTCAAAAGACTGTCACAATATTTCACAAATGATCACAGCAATCGATTCAAATGTTGTGTTGGGCTGTTACTCACTTATCTTCACATTATTACTTGATGTGCTTCCTACAGTTAATCTGTTCTAAAACTACACAACGGCTTATCTTCAAACTTTTGTGCGGGGTTTCTGCTTCACAAGAGGCAAAATTGTGATTGTATTGAAAGTTCCACGCGACAGCATTTCACTTCAGGCGATTGACGGGCAAATAGTTTATGGTAAATGTGATTATTTTACATATGTAACAACACAATGGTTCCCTGAATATTTTAATGCAAGATAATTTAACATTACGTGTTTGTGCTATTATCGGGCCATCGATTTCCTTCTTTAAAAAACCACAAGCCTTATAATACCGCTAGGTAGCAGGCTATTCTGTTACAATACTTATATTACCCACATTGTTCAAGGGGCATATATGATGTATTTCTTTGTGAGGATGGCGCATACCATCACCGCAAATTATTCGGGTTAATTACTCTAAACTCAGTTTTATAACTTGAGATTGAGCATAACCAAAATGGCAGCTTTTTAGCAAACACATTCAAAAAACTTTCGCAGAGTTAGAGATGCTTTTCCCTTAGTTGGATACTTTGACATAATCGTTCCATTGCATATCAAAATAATGTCAAACCTTAATCAACGACTACTGCAAGTGAATATTAACCATTCTGATTATGCCATATTTAGTAAGTTTCGTGATCAGAACATTCTGATTTATGGTGACAAAAGCTTTGATGTGATTTATTAATATCCCTGGTACTAGTTCATTATTCTCATTTGCTGTAATAATTTAACGAATATGAAATTTGTTCCAGGTTTATCTCGAGACCCAAATCGATAATCACTTAGTAAATTATGCTTTTATAATAAAGCTGTTAGTTTGTTGTACACAATGCGTTCAAGAATTTTAGAAAGACAAGAGAGGATGGTGTCGGAAACAGTTTTACTTAATTTTACCCTCTCTACCTTAAAGCTTCTGGCTCGCCGGTTACCCGTCAGTTATTCATTAACCCCAACTTAACTACCTCATTAAGGGGAGACCTCATTGGTGAACCTGCTAGAAGCCTCTCAGCCAATAGCAATTGTCGATGGGGCGCAGCCTCAAAAGTAACAGGATATAATGGCGGGAACACACGCTCGCGATAGAGCAGATCATCTTTTCGGTCACTTTGATTAATAAAGAAGTTATCCTGTCTTTAGAAGAATAAAGCATATTTCTCCTCTCTCGGCCCTACAACGTCGTTTGTGTCTTCAATTCATCACGTATTCAAATTCGACAGAACCAAGCTCGACAATTGATACTGGTCTGCATTGCTTATTTGTGTTATATCAGCATTTTTGCGTATTGGTGCTACTCGGGCGACTTTTAGTTCTGAAGGTACTGTTCCTTCCTTAGGTGAACGGTAACAGATGTAAAGTAAAAGTTCTCGCAATAACAATTTTTTAATGATATTTACATTTTTGGCTTTTGTTAATAATATAAGATTTCATGACCTTTTCGAGTTATTTCTGTGTTGATTAAGGGCAGCTTAATACTAATTCCGTTCAGGCTATTGTGTCAGTGAGCGAAGCCTAGTTATGTATTAGTTGTATATTGTTAGGCTACTGTGCGTGGGATATTTCAAGCTTTGAATGTATAATGTACAGACATCTTTGATCCTAGCGTGAGCCGTTTACATTTGTTTTTATATAAAATGATCTTGAGAATCTATTCAAAAAGCAGTTATCATTATCTTCTGTGAAAGTATACTGAATGTAAGTGTAGGGTCTAGTTCTGTACCAAATCTATTGATGATATCCTAATATACCGATTGAACGTATTGCTAGGACCCCGTTTATCATAGTTTTGTTGTTACTGCATATGTTGTCTATTAGTGTTGCTGTCTGTTTAGTAACACGTGTTTGATTTTCTGTTGGAGGTCTGTGAGAGAAAGCAGACATAGTTTGAAGAAACTCTGCTGTAGGTGCATAGATATTCATATTTAGCAAATTTATATTAAAATTGCCTATAATATAACAGAGCTTAGATTATCTCTTAACTGCTTAACAATCGTTCATAGACGGGATAAGTCGTCCTCGAAATTCTTGACACGTATTCGGCGGTCGATATGGCACCCCAATATTCAAAGGAATCTCGCTCTCACCTCAGCTTTTGCAAGCACAGTGTTTACACGCTGTCGTGCTTTGAGATTTGTCCCACTTGGTCGTGGGTTGGCGCTTCGCTCGATAAGGGCGACTGAATAGCTGGGTACGGCTGTTGCCGCTGTCGTAAGGTCGAGGTCGCTACTGCCCCCGGTGGCTTGACCCTAAAACAGGGCAGCGTTTGTATGACGAAGTGAAGGTGCGATCACGTTCCCTGCCTCGCGAATGTCTGTCGTATCCAGTCAGCTGGCGGGTAACCTTGGCGGTTTCACAAGGCTTTTGACAGTATTTAACAGCTCTTTTCGAAAAAGCAGCGTAGTGACAGGCTCTGACTGACTGCACAAAGTTTTGAAGACCTCTTTCAACTCAGGTCGGAACGATGCTCTACGTCTTAAATCCAGTGCATGAGAACTATCACAGAGCAGACTTATGGCTTCTGATAGTCACGACATGGTTTTCTGAGGAGTGGGACAATTACCACCCTCTTTCGCTGCTGTAAAGAAGTCGTTCACTACGGTAACCGTAGCAGTGATGCCAGCGAGCAAAAGTTCTGGACACGCTGAATCATGGCGTCTTCGTGACAAGACTCTTCTTGATGCTGTTATAAATCTCAGGGTGAACGTGCACCGGTTCCAATTTGTCACAGTTAATTGGCCTTGGAAATTTGTCCAGCGCCAGAGATTTATTGACTTTTGACATCCCTTTTGTAAGCAGTTTGTCCACAACAGTGGCCAACCGGCCGTCTATTCGAGGCCCAGTGCGTCCCTGTTGCTTACCACAGCTGTCCAGCTTTTCTAGAAAGAGGAGCGAAGTTTGTTGAGTGGGTGGGGCGCTGATGCCTTCTTGGTAACTATCGCTAATTTCACTTCTAAAATGGCCAGGATTGAAATTAGGAGCGAAAATATCAGATTTCTGTCAATGCAATTGTATCAACGGTATGGTTAAGAGAATATAGAATTCCAGACAATAAAAGTTATTTTGTACGTTTTGTATGTTCACATGCAAAATAGAAATATAGTCAGTCTGCATATTTGAAATTTTCAACTTGTTCTTAAAATTATCTTCAGCGTTATATCGACATAATGCATTTAAAATAATCGATATCTGGATTGGCACACAAGAGTAGATTGTCTATTTCATCAGTACCAAGATCATGAACGTTCACAATCTTGCCATCAAAATAATTCATGCTTATTCTTTAATCGTTGTATTGCACTTTAATGCTATACCAAAGTCATTATCGCCATTGTAATAGTTGCAAGAAAGAGCGTATGAGTGCAAACAGAACAGTACCAATTATCAATCTCTATATTTCTATGCAATGAGTCATGTTTACAAACATTAGACAAACAACCAAGGTGCGTTTGACTGTGGCATTATGAACATTCCAATTCGTAGATATGATAATGTACATGCCGGTTTCATAAACAGCATGTGTATGGTATCTTAGTTTGTGCAAAAAAATATGACATATTATCTACATATACTATAACTGAATATAAAAAGTTCGAAAAGAAAGAACAAGAATATTTCTGATAGGTTCATGGATGTGATGACCAATTAATACTTCAGTTTGTTAACTTTTGTTTAACAGCATTAGGAGGAGTTTGTTTTGGCAGTAGCAATATACTTGGAAGCGTCACACTGGAATTCTCTTACGATCGCAGACTGCACATAATCTTAACTTACAGCATTTCCCCTCTCTAAGTTAGGTAAGAGCTGATATGCACAGGGTTAAACTTCGACCGCATTCGACCCTGCATGAGTTTGTATCCATTCTTAACTATAGAGGTGAGTAAACCACATCGTATTACTGCTTATCACGCAATATATACCGCCTCACAAATAGATGACCACATAGCTAAGATTCAAACGATGTGTTATTCTGCTGTGATTCACCTGTGTTACACACCGGGTTTTTTAAATGAAAGAACCGAACGGAAAGCTTTAGGTAAATGCAATCGGTGAAATGAATAGCAAATATAACCGTCGATGATCGGTTGAATGAATAACACTGTTAGCATATTACTAAGCAAATATAACCATCGAAGATTTGAATGCAGCCAGTTATAATAAGACCAATTGAGCAATGAAAACAGCACGGGCAGATGGATCAAGTAACCTACAAACATTTGTGAATTTGCAAGTTTCATTTATGGCATAAATAATTGCGTTAATTGCATATAGGGAGACCTATCATCGCACATTATTCATGATTTTGTTTCGTTCATCATCTATACAATAACATATTGTCACATATTGATACAATAACATATTGTCATATTTTGCTACTTTGTTAATGTAGCCTAATAACATATTGTCATATTTTGCTACTTTGTTAATGTAGCCTAATAACATATTGTCATATTTTGTTACTTTGTTAATGTAGCCTAACAAAACTTCAGACAGTGTAGTGCCTAAAATCTAATTCCTATTAGGCTAAATTTTAAACATATTCTTCTTTACTCGGGATATATCGCGCATAATATCCACATCCACTGACTTGTTTTTACCCAGAAGCACGTTTGGTCCGTTCTTGTTTACTTTGCATCAAATAGGACATATTGTGGATTTAGCCAACGCTAGATTACGCCTCAGTCTTGGTTGCCTGTCATTTAAAAAAAATCAAGTAAACTGCACCTATATGGATGTTTTAGTCTAACTGTAACGACCCAACTTGAAATCCGGTCAATTTTAAAATTGTCCTGACTCAACATGAAACTTCAAGATGGATTGACCCATTTTAAAATTGGACTGACGAATGCCTTGAAGCGTCAGTTGAAGAAATGTTGAATGTTCACAGCCCATTTTCTCTGATCGATCGTCATAACCATTATTTCACTTATATTCACTTCCTTGCCACCTAAGCCCATTCTGACAATCCTGCTTTTAGATTCTAATAATACACGTCAAGTCGCGATTTCCCCATGGCGATGCGTGTATGGAGTACCGTGGTGGTCCGCAACACCATAATCGTTTGGAAAGGGAACTAAATGTGTATTTGCGTCTAATTAAATTATTTATTTTTCTAAAATACTAATCACATATCAAATGTGGCTTTTACCTTAAATAAAGCTCTCAAAATGCAAATTATTTATCCTAACCAATCACAATATGCCGTTATATATTGCACAGACTTAAGTTGCATCAGCCATTTACTTGCCCCAACTTAAAAGAGTGCTATTGAGATTGATTTATTTCTCTATTGCATTCGTCCTTGATACATGACCTTTGATCCCTGAAGGCTTCATTAAAATCCATCGATAACTTTTCCATATATCTTTGGTAACGGACAAACAAACAAACAAACAGACTGACATCGGATGAAAACATATTTCTACTGGACGAAGGTAAATTCAGCCTTACGGGAACATCAGCGAGCGCTGTCTGTGTCGCCATGCATTGCGATATACTTGGCGCAACAAGCCGATAATGTAATAAACGCGCCGCCGCTTTTCATACAAGTCGTGCATGCAAACCCGCCGTCCAATTTTAAAATGGATCAACCCAACTAGAAATTTCAAGACAATTTTAAAGCAGTCAACCTTGAAAATGAACATTTTAGGGCATCAAAGTATACAGTGGCTTTTCTAACGGCAACGTTGAGAACAAGTTTCAATCGAAGGACCAGACACATTATTTCATTCGGTCCATAATGCACTCTAGTCAAAGCAACCTATGATTAAAATAGCAATGTGTTACACCTCCGCCAACGACCATCACAGTTTAGGTCATATTGTCTATATTTACGATAGGCAATGTTTGCATTTAAATGTAACCACAAAACTTTCCGTTTCAGATATTAATCCTGACGAAAGACGTGGCATGTGGGTACGCTTGATGTTGGCAATGTATTAATTGTCAGTCGTTCATGATATTGTGTTAAGTGATCTACAAAACAACGGACCCACAGATTTTTTAATAATCTATTTGTGACATTGCGTTATCGCAATATAGAGATCTTCCCAAAATATATTTTGGCTTGGTGTGCCAATGGTTGTAAATATTATGATACAGCGCTTAATAAGATGCGTAAAGAGATTTTTGAAAAATACAACAAACACCTCTCAGAACATCATCCTACCATAGATCAACAACTGACTTCGTCATTTGTTTTTATCGTCGTAAAATTTCTAGTGAAAGACAGTAACATATCGCATCGACTTAAATTATATATCACAACAGCAGCGTGAATGGATCGGCTTTTTTCAGATACTAGCATATAAGAAATATTCGTATATTTTAATGAATCATCGGGAATCTTGTCATGCATGCAGATTTTGTGTTACAAGTGTTCCTGCAATCAAATTAACTTGCGAACATGCAATAACTCTCACTGATCTACGTTGCATTTATGCTTGCAACTTCTGGCTCCAATTTCTTATCTGTTTAACGTCACAACAATCCTACTATTCCCATTTGTGTGCAAGGAAATGCAAATCAGCATATCAGCGAATGGCTTATCCCCCATACCTCGTGACACAGAATGGGGATGCAGCAGAAAATGCAAGGGACGTACCAATGTGTTTTCATCTTGTCTTGATGTTCGACAATTCAGGCCTCATTAAATTATACACTGATGATCAGTCGGGCATGAAATTCAATATGAACTCTGAAAGAAGTCAGCAAAAAGAATATTTTCTCCTTATCTCCCAATTAACTGCGCAAATGCAGATTGGTGCGCTTTTCACATTCAAAAGCTTCCTTTGAATTTCGCTGATCACAAGTTGTCATTATTAAACATTTCGTGCACTATATATTTATTTACAAGATGCGTTTATACGGACAAATTATCTGCTCGTCGCGCAATGCTCCGCTTATATATATTTAATCGAATCCGATTTCCGTGCGCTAATTCACAATTTAGACGCTTCTTCTGAACCACTTTGTATGATGTTGGTTGTTCGAATGCTCGCGCAACCGCAAAAATGAATTACGTTATGCTTAAACGAGAGGTAAAGACTATTTTGCCATGATGTTTGTGGTGTCGAGTATCCAAAATAACAGGTACTAATATAAGCAAAATGCAATAATGCACTGCAATCCTACCACAATCTAATTTGCTAGCTACAGTATTTGTAAATATACGGTACTACCTGTTGCTAGGACATGGAAATTAATGGCAAGACGAAGAACAGCCCAATTTCAGCGCATCAGCAACTGCCCATACGGCTTTTTAATACTTCATTGAACGGTAACTTTTTATATTATGTTGTACGACAACAGAGATGACCAGTTACACGCAATAAAATGGGGTTGGCATCATTGCAATTGCATTGTATAGCTCGTAACCATTGTCCACTACCGACTAGCCCCATGCGCATGCCAAGAAATTAACAAATGCAAACAATATATAGCGCCAGCAACCAATGGATGTAGCATAACAGTAGTTAAGTCGGGTAGCAGCATTTATGTATATGAATACAGACGAATATGCATAATGGGTTTTTTTTGGCAAAATAAAGTAATAATGGACTAATAGAATGAAATATAATGGGATATATTTGGTCAATTAAACGCCAATATATTTGACATGAATTTGTTTGTATCGAAGTAAAATAATTTTTCAGTACAATTTATAATTGTAGTGAATATCTGTGCTAACGCTATATAGATGAGTCAAAACCGCACTAATGTGGGAAGGCAATCATCATTTTTAACATCTGGTTCACCTCTCAAATGTGGCAGAAAAAAGTCGGCCACCATAAGCACATACCATGAAGGATACACCGGTATAGTTTCAGGCGGTTGCATAAAATAGCTCCAGTTTGTCGTGGTTAATATGTATTTGTTAATGTGTAGCGTCGTTAATTTAGTAGCGGTGTTACGGTTTTTGGTATCACTGAGTAAGGCACACTTATCCTGTGTCAAATGTTATTGGTCACCATTATCACTTCACCGTGATGTATGTTGTATTATTTACATTCATTATAACGCTTGGTGTAGCTTTAGGTATAAAGGAGAAATTAACGTACCAGAAATTTCCATCTGATGATGATATGGGAGACTTTTGTGGTGCTTACCGCTAGTTCCATGAGCTTAACTCGAATTTATTGCCTCCAACCTGCACACAAATGATCAACCGTGTACTGCGCATTATGCGGAGAGCAAGCAACTAATAATGCCTTCTGCGATCGGGAATAGCTAGAGGTGCATCAGCAACCCGGCGTAGTCAATGGTTCAAACCATAGACCTCGCAACACTTCTGACCTCACACCCTCACTACCATAACCTCTTAGAATCTAAAAAAAAGAATGCCTGTCTTGTATTGTTTACTCGATGCCTGTAAATATTGCGCCCTTATGAAAACATTGCATGTTTAATATTTGCTAGCATCGTTTTATATACTAGCATTATCTCTATTGATTAGAATGGAGTGTCGATGTTTAGCGATTTTAGCACCAGCTTGCACCGCAGTACACTAGAAATTGAATATTCTAAACGATGCCAGTTCTTAGACAATGCTTCAGCAACTTTGTTTATATGTTGTTCCTAATGTTTAATTACTTGTTTACGCAAGCATATTATTTTTGAAAACAATGTTACAAAATAGCCCTGATAAGTATTTTAATGGATATGATTCATGCAATTCTAAGTAATGATCATAATTTGACGTCCGTTCGGATAAATACGGCCACAGGTGAGGACAATTCCGCATATTTGCATGTATATCTATGCATATGCATGTATGTCCTATATTTCGTGCGACAGTAAGGCAATAACGAAATTGACGTCACTTACAATGATATTTAGTCATGAATGGTCCTACTGTTTACGGTACACTTACGCGGATTTTCTTTGTCTGCGTTGGGACCACCTGTTAAATTGTGTCGTCTACTACAGCCGTTATCTATACCGTCGCATAGCTGGAGATACTATCGACCGAGATAAAACAGCCATTTATTGGTATATACTTGCCGGTGGTTAGCTGTTCTGATTACACAAGTGTCCTTGATGCATATTAATAGCCGGAAAGTCATGCTGGGAAGCACTAACCTTGATAGTTTATGTTCTTGACAACTGCCACTCGGAACCTGCATCGTTTCTCGATTGTTTACAAGAACAAGTGTCTACCTTGGATACTACTACTTGGGAAATATTGTCTTGGAAAACCTTTTAAAATAAATAAACATCCTTGTTTACCATAGCTTAGTGGTCTACTACTTTCGGCCAACATGTTGTGGGTTCGACACCCAGGTTTAATAACTTGACTGATTCTTCGTTACTTGGATGATCACGTTAAATGACAGTCTTATCTTTAAAAGGGGATGCACATAGCCCTGTAGCTTAAAAGTACCGTGCTGGATTTACATCCAAGCGCCATGGGTTTTAAAGTCCGATTGGAGCAACGGGTTCCTGGCAAGTGGGCGCTGGCACTTCCGGAGAGCAGTCCAAGTACCTCATTCATCACAGTCGCGACATCACCTCGTTGTTGACATTAAAACATAATAGTAGCATTACCATTGCTGATCAAATGAATGTCTGGCTCTACGAGAGCCTTGTATTTCATCTGTAATTTCCCGTTCCTGTGCTTCTTAGAATATGATTAGCACAGATAAGTCTTGATCTAAAGAACCGAATACTGGTATCGAAGGTGCCATAAATATTCCTTATTGCGTTACTACGTTTTAAACGGCACAAATATCTTTTAAATAAGAAAATAAGGCTGTGGTTGATTACGGTACTATGATTTGTGTATCATGCTTTTATCATGCCTTGAAGCCTGTCTGACGTAATGACTCCCTAATAACCTCCATTCACATAAGGATGATTGTCCATATTGTAAACGGCTGTAAATAGTAATTGTACAATTGTTGTTCCATTAATGCTAACAACATTTATATTAGTTACCCATTTTCACCTCCAAATACTGCAGATGGTATGCTTCGATATCCAATACCCAGTCAATGTATTCCATGTGATTGACAAGGATTTTGAGACCCTGATGATCCGACAACGTGGCACTATCATATCGTTATTGGTCGTCTTTATTGATGAACAATTCGAAGCGACAACAGTATAATTAGATGCAAGGTGCTAGACACCAAAGAATAATCTCACTTACCTATAATTCCCGACGTATAACAGCGATTATTTGACTTTTTGCAGCATTATGTATTATAATTTTTACCGCCCAGATCGGAGCAGATAGTTGAACTGACTAGGCAATCACATCATACTTGCAAACTTGATTTAATGTTTTTTAATTTATTTTGAACCGATTGTGCTTGAAATAAAGCTACCTGCGGTGGAAATGTTGTCGTCACCACCGGTCGGTTTCAGCCGTCACACCTATTCAAAACCATGCTTGTGTCATATACTGATTGATTGTTCCCGTGAAGTGGTATCATGCCCTGTTGTTGCAACTATGAAAGTTATTAAATATACCGAATGATTAATGAACATGTTTATAAGTGGTTCACTTATTCAATGACCTTTAGTATCGTTTGCATTGTGCGAATTCACTTATTTTAAAATGTGAATCCGGAGATATTAGCATGTACTGAGTAAATGGGTGCACAACCCGAGGAAACCCCGCGAGAGGAGTAACTTATCTTACATTGAGCGCTATGCGCATTTTCTCTGGAGTTCATTATTACTAACAGCTATTACGTGTAAAGGTTTTATAATCGCTATCAGTTCCATTCTTACTCGTTTTCCGTATGCCACTAATGTAACGTGACAAACGTTAACCACTTATTAAGCATACGTCTATATTAGTATTAAAAGACCAACAATGTAACCAAACAATGAACCCACGCAAAGGAATAACAATTCAATTTTTGCTTCTAGAACGTAACACCAGCTATACATTTCGTTAGTGTAAGGATTATCAGTATATAAATATTACTTTGCCAGGCTTGGGAAACCTGATTGTTTGAAGAGATTTTAAAGCGATTGAGTATAACGCAGCTCAGAATTATGGTCGATCTTGACAAACGCTTGATAGATGCGAATTAATCCAAGAAAGTGCCGCGAGCTACATGAAATGTAATTCTCGTAAAAAATGTCGTGCATCAAAACGCAGATCTAGTGTTAATTTCTCCAGCACGAATACATCGAGTAACCACATATCTGGGGTCAAATTATACGCGTCATCATGTTTTTATAGTAAATGGGGCTATATTGATTACGATAAAGTTGCTAATCAAAGAGCAATTGCCAGATTTACTGGCCTCGGAGGGACAAGCAATGCATGATGAAATTCAATTTCACGAAATTCAAGAATATCTCCATTGATGATATCGGCCGAATTAAAAACAAGATTCAATATCTAGAGGCAAGTTCAATTTTCGTAGTAAGACTTATCGCGTGCAACATTTAGGGATAGTGGTATAGTATCACAACTAATCGCATATATTCTAGAGACCCAGCCCGCCAATGTTATAACCTATGTTAGCGATATCAGTTGCAGTACCGGCCCGTCGAGAATACAACAAGCAACAATATAAATTTAGGCAACCTTTGCGTTTCATTCATTCACGCTATTTGCGTCTCTGAAGAGGTTGCTTGAAGCACAATATTTATTCATAAGATTTTATCATGTGACAGCATATATAATGATATTATTTTGATATAAATAGCAGATGGACAGAATGGGGTGGAATTAAATGATTACCAGCTCTAGTATTCCCCTATTTTAGTCACTGACCCCTTTTAACCGGCTTATCAATGTGTCCAGTGCAAACCCAATTGAGAGGCAAACTTGCGTTACTCGCTGGAAAAATATTCGGACCAGTAAGCACTATCTCTAGTCACTAGCCTTTTCATAAACATCACGGCAAAACTCGCAAACAATTGGATTATGAAAGTGAGTAATATCAGCTCCACAACTAAGCTGTGCTATTGCCATAGGTCCATTGTGACACTTGCATGCGTCAGCTCGCAATAAGCAACAATAGGGTTTCTTCTACGATAAGTTATATCGTCAACTGACGTATTTTAGCTGAATAAAGACATGTTATGCCCAAATGTTGTAATGGCATTCCGATGAAAATTACTCGGAAGCTAAGCAACGCCTTTCAAAAGTTAATGGCCGAACAAAGGAATTGGACGCAACAACTTGCCTTCTCCACTTCGTCGGTCCGCCTAGTTACACAGGATTGCCCGAAAATCATGTGCAATGTTAAGTCTAATGGATGATCAACTAGCTCACCAGACTACGCAAAAGTTGTTGACTAAATTAGATTGCAATGTGTTACTGACATATTGAAACTACTATTATTCCAACCAAAGCTCAACAACTCTTCCACTCGAGCGACTATATCCGTCGACAAGCGCTTTGCTTAGACATAAGCTGGTTATTTTCTCCAAACATGCTGTTTCTAGAGGGATATCAATAATTGCAATCAGTCGCAACAAACAAGATGCCTTTCGTGCCCATAAATGTATATGCCTGTTTATGGTCGCGCATCATATAGCTGTGCCAAGACGTCAATCAAATCAGCCATTTGCCTGGGGTAAATAAATATATTCACGATCCTCTTCAGTTGCACTCATGCAAATATGCTTGATTACCATCTGCTAGACCAATAGCCTTTCAGTGAACCCGCAATGCTGTCATGTACCATACTTTCCGATATTAACAAACAGTAATAATTAAATTAGTAGATATTAATTTGACGCCGATGGTGCCTGTACGAGAGGCCGAAATGTTCGTTTGCTGTAAAGGTGAATTTGTGTGCAAAACATAAGCGCCAAAGCAATACCAAACAACGCCGTAACGTAAACACACTATCACATAGGAAGTGACAACGCATGTGTGGTTGAATATGACACATTTTGGTCATGTTGTAATAAACGTCATCTATTCGGGATGGCTCACATCCCCTTTAACATCTAGTTCACATTGTGGACACAGATAGCAAAGTTATATGGGGTAAATTCCCACTGGCTACATTATTAATAATTATTCGCTCCCATCAGTTTATAACCCGCTTATAGTTTGACTATCAATCTCTAGTGTAAATATTAGCTAAAGAGGTTGTAATGCATAAACAGCAGACCATAATTCTTTCAACTTTGTTTATTCACCATTATCTCTTAGCTATAATATATTTGTAGTATTCTCTTTTTGCGACAAAGTGGGCTTTATTTCGTGGTGACAAATAGTTAAATGCTCGAGAGGGTCGGCTGCTAATATTACAGGGAGCCTAAGTGGTGTTATCTGCTTGCTACGTGCGTTGACCTGGGATTTATCTCCCCAAACCTGCATACAAATTATCTCTGTACTGTGCATTAAGCGGACTGCAAGAAACTGATAACGCTTTATGAGCTACGACGCTACTATGTGTGCACAACGAACACGGCGTAGTCACTGATATACTACGTGCACCTCGTTAAACTGTTGACCTCACAACCACGCAGCCATAATCGTTGGGCTTTGTATTTACCGACATGAATATTTTTCCCATATGGTTTGAAAGGGAAAAAGGCGTTCACTGGATACAACGCCAATAAATTGCCTTGTTGAATATAGTGAATACTTACTGTTTGTTCTTCTTCTAAGAGTATTCATCACACCACCAACAAATCAATAGTCTAAAACCGCTTTGTGCATCAGAAAATTGCATACATATATATAAATGGCCGAGCAGATTGAGTAAACACCCTTGCTAATCCAGCCCTTCCCTATTTCAAGTTATTGTAGTCGGCTTGACAATGATACACAATGCCATGGTCCATTTGGGACCGTGTTTGGTCATTTGGATTTACGTATGAACATTTACCAATAAATCGAACAACAATGATACTTCAGTAGTTTGTCAAATGTCTTATTGAAAGCAAAGATGACTGGACATAAAATTGATACCCAATGTACCTTTATTGCCCATGGTCTGGGCAAGCAAATCAACCGGCATGGTAACATACCCTCCAGTGACTTTGTATAACACAGCCTGACAATAACCCACAGGAACAGTGCTTCGCTTCCGGTCAGTTCAATCACTTTTGTATAAATGACATCGCTCTGCGACGCGTTTTGCTCTTATATACAAGAGGTACTACCATATACCCGGCGTTTGTTAAGGGTAAGATTGAATGGACGAGTAAGTAACCAACTTAACAAAGAGTAATGTTTTAAAGTGTAAAATTGTTGAGTGCTCATTGCAATGAACATTGTTTTGGGCGTCGTGATTTTTACAATTACCCATAACGGCACGTTAATCTATGATATATGCCAGCCTGTATATATTACTGATACCATCCGCCTAAGTTGACAGCAAACTAATTATTCATTCCTCACGATGACCGACTCCTATAGATGCGTATCAGCCGTTATCTCTAGCACCAATCGACATAATAACAGAAATGACAAACAAACCCATGCATTTTCAATATGTGCTGCATGCAAACCTGACAATAATCAGCATCATTTGCAGGGCAGTCGTGCAGCTAGTTATATGAGCTTCTCTGCCTTCTAAGCGTCTTGGAAGCTTACTATAGAACGTTGTATGATCATGCAGTCTTATATAAAGTACTCAAGTTGTGATGCTTTGCTTGTTTTAACTAACAACTACATCTAGTCCATCGACCATAAGTTACTATAAATCATATCTGCTCATCATACAATCGATATGATGGCTATGTGAGCCGCTGCTGGTCAAATCTAATTAGACTAAGCTCGGTCAATATATGTGAGCTAATGAATTTTCATTCATTACGCAAATTGTTCGAATTATACAATATTATGCGGGGGAGTGGAATCGTGGGAAAAACTACAACCTTGTACAACTGTTTGTCTAACCAGTCTGTCATCTCAACCATGATTTATTACCATTACATTAACTAGTCACCAGAATTTATTAATAGATCGTATTATAGCCGTCCCGTCTCAAAAGTAATTGCGTTCGGTAATGAGCCTTACGTGTTGCAGAAGTTGTTATCTTTATATTTTTGTTCATTGGATGCTCCATTCATTCATTGAACACTTAGTTGCCTGGGTTGCATTATTGCAGCAGCGAACAAACAAGAAACGCAATTTAGTTTTGTGCAAATAAACTCTCCAACCATACCTGGGTCATAGTGTAATCTTGCCTTTGATAATATTATGTGAAATGGCACTGTCGTGCGTAGATAACAGAGAATGCCCGCGTGATAACGACGCAAAATATTCGATTCAGCAAGTATGGACCCCACAACGTCTTTACCATTTTCAGTTGTCTTCATCGATAGCTACATATATAGCTTGATCGAGCTGATGTATAACAGTTTAAATCCTAGGCCGTGAAAAGTACCTGCATGAACATCATGCATGGCCAGGTTTCACAAAAACATGCTTGAAAACAACAGTATCTATTTATCGATTTAGACGTGTTCCAATCACTCTATATTTTTACAAAACTGATACATTGCAAAAATTACAACCTCCTAACACCTAAGGTAGTTTTTTTGGTAGCAGCGCTTAAAAAGATATCCACTAATCACGACGACCAAAAGAAAAAAACCTGGGCCTTGATTTAGCTGCTGTCCGAAATGCACTGAGAGATATGGCTTTTTGTCGAGTTCTCGATCTGCACTTATTGCAAACTTTTGTAAATCTATGCATGCGCTATGTTTCAATATAGTCTGCCATGGCAGATCACAGCAGCGCGTTCCCAATCTTCAGTGTTGAATATGTTACGACCTCACATTCATGGAGACGGTATGCTTCTTAATATGTAAGCTTAAGATTGCGTACTGTATAGTTCAATACCATGAGGTAAGAGTGAGCGTAAAACAGAATATTGTTTATTGATTGTGTCCTTAAAAGTTCTTTATTCCATAACTATTGTTATGCAATCACATATATGTCTGCAGTCAAAGAAACCATACAGCCTGCCGTTCACGAATAGACTTCATGATATCGGCCGGTTAAGTACTGCGCAGGGAAGACAGCATTGTATCGAAGCATGACCAATCATATCCGCCCTAACTATATGGCTCGTTCTTGTGCCCTTTCTTAGATATTTATTCTTGCAAAGTTTGCGCAGCAGCATTATATGCTAAAGCATTATCGGTGTATAAAACCAATTAAGAAAGTATATTTATGCTTGAGTGAACTCAAATTTGTCTGCCTTACACATTGATCATATAATTATATAATAGATGCATAAGTGAGCGCAACACCTGCAAACAGTTATTGCGAACATATCAGACGTATTTTTTATACGTGTCATATCGTGCATACTTTAAATAATTCGCAGCCAAATCTTGTATTGGATCATATGAATTTTGCTCCAAAATTAAAGTCGATGGGCGCACATTCCCGTTTTTCAACACATATTCACTTTGCGCAGCAATATTGTTTGTTCATGTTTCTGAGCACATTTATTTCATAGATGCACAGTGATTTGAATTGTTATCATTATAATTGATGACCTGGTATAACTAAATTGTATGACAGTTTACGTCCATTGAGCTATGCAATTAAGGCTTGGTGCTTATTTGACTCCGTCTAACTAGGTAATGACTGAAGCTGTAAGCCCTGATCGCATGGTTTAAAGCTTGAGTGTTATTTTTTTGCAAGGACTTATTACACATAACAGACAAACTTCAATTCAAATCATACTTCTTGCAGGTGTTGGTTACCTACTATCACACCTGGCTCAATATGACGAGCCTTGCGATTTATGCTGCACCTTGATAACACACAAATATAATGACCAAAATAGCAGTATAAATTTCTTGACAAAGCTAATGCTTCCAGCAGCTAAACGTACACGATTGTCTATTCGGCGATCCGTTATTCCTTTATGCAATGCGGTGAATTATGCGACAAATGAAGCAAGGTTCAAAGATCTCATTTTCACCAATGTAGCTCACCCTAACTTACTCGTCCAGCATTTCCCCATTTTTGCAATCAATATCATTAATTGCTTTTGAAAGCACGACTGCACAGGGAATGAGTTGCAACATTAATTACACTAGATAGCCTGCTAAATTAAACTCGGTTTACGCACGAGTAACGCTTACCATTGTCCGGGTTATTGTTCACGGTCAATTAATCTTTATCACGTGCTTGTGGAAGTTGGTTTGTGTGACACCTCATCACTCACCCTTAGACGCCACACCCCTAGGATTGCAATAGCAATCGACACAGCATGTATATATATATATATATATATATATATATATGTATATATATATATATATATATATATATATATATATAGAGATATAGAGAGAGAGATATATAGAGATATAGAGAGAGAGAGAGAGATATATAGATATATATATATATACTATATATATATATATATATATATATATATATATATATATATATATATATATATATATATATATATATATATCTATATATATATATATATATATATATATATATATATCATGTATATATACATCTATATATATATATAAAAACTGCCGGGAATCCAATGGAGGTCCAATTTCCTACGCTTTTGTACCAAGCTCAGTCATCTTCTCAGGTGACCTCAACTGTTGCTTGGCATTGTCCATTATCGTATAAACAATGTATGCAGTAAGCTGATGAACGATTTTCAGAATGGCTGGGCAATGTAGGATCAGGTCACTGGAATCTTCCATTAGTTAATGGTTGTGTAAAACAAAAGATGTTAGTTCTTCACTGTTTGGTTCAACTCCGTATGGTTGTTCGTTCTCCATATATTGCACAAGTACAGTGTGGTGCCACCCATTTTCGGAGTGTAATTGTGAGGTGAGATCAAACAGATCGCACAGCTTACGTCCGCAAACTAAGATGGGAGCTGCCAGTGCAACAAGAACGACTACCCCAAAAATGCTGAGAGCAACTACAACTTCTGCCTCCATAGCAAATCTGCTATGCACTGGTAACTGCTACTTCGTGGGTTTTTTCTTCGTTGCTTCGACAAAAGCCGTAAACAAACAATTACGCCTGAAGTGAACGCACGGGATTGGTTGAATATGGCTAGTGATATAACGTTGTAATAAGGAGCCAAAACTACAGTACTCTAAACATCTCGTTAAGTTTTGCTGACATATAAATCATAGCCAATGCAGGTAACTTGGGATTACTTCTAGGCTTTTCGATCAAATAGTTGCGGTTTGTTTTGGTTATTTTATTTGTACTTGCGCAGCTTCATTAATCAGTTAATGCTACATGGTCCAGCCACACTGAGGAAATTTAAACTTGTGCTGGACCAGAAGTTTCCTCATCGAAAAATTCCATATGATTACTAGTCTTACGTTATTACTCATGAATCGACCCCAAATCTACAGAGCCTACGTGTTCAAAACTTACCAGCTACGTACAACAGTCCATCGAACTGTTACTTCAGAATAGCTACCATGATTTCTTCATCATTATATATCATCCTCCCTTAAAATAATGTCCGGGTGTTTTCCTGGTCGTCAGGGAAATTTGGCATGGGCGTTCGCTATATACGTTGAGCTGGAATATATCTTTCCGAATTCGCGATGCAATTATCACCTTTGGGCTGTGCATTATGCGATGAACTAGCGACCAACAGTAAAGGTTTATCCAGAAACACAAATATTTGTTCTATATCTTTTGAACCAAAGGATGATGGATGTAATGCTTTAAAAAGTTTCCAACTATTAAACAACAATGTGGGCCGATTTTAAGTTACTTAAAGTAGCCCTATTTATACATCACCTAAACTCGTATGCATACCATATATTAGGTCGGTTTTCCGAGGAATGATTCAGCAACTTTGATTTTTTGTTAGAAACGTTTTATGTTGCTCAATGATAATTACTTTGATGCAGTTAAAATACAATTCTACGCTTTGTCATGCATATGGTTTGCATTATAATAAATACAGTAAAACAAAATGCGAACAGCGCAATTGATCGCAAATCTTTGTAGACAAAGTGAATAAACTTGAATGAGCATTTGCAAACAATGCACTCGATGTAGAGTTGAAACGTTGCTTCATCTGCTTTCGCCATGTTCTTTTGTATCACATTTTGGTGATCGATGAAGGGACAATTGCGCTAAGTGTACCCACGTAGATTTCATAAATCAACGTACACGCAAATTTGCATTCGGTAAAACAGTTGCCACTCCATTTAAG
Source organism: Urechis unicinctus (assembly GCA_034190875.2). Taxonomy (NCBI): domain Eukaryota; kingdom Metazoa; phylum Annelida; class Polychaeta; order Xenopneusta; family Urechidae; genus Urechis; species Urechis unicinctus. Next base: position 16,126,230 of record CM067349.1, on the reverse strand, counting down.
CAGCCCTCACATTCACATAGCTAAGCTCGAGCGACATATTGAGGTCTAAGACGTTTTGAAAATGACATTTATTGTTACAGACTGCCCTATTGCTAGCCGGCCTGATAGCACGAGTGTCCTTGATGCAAATTGCTATCCATAAACTTGTGCTGCGAAGTGCTAACCTTGCTGCTACATGTAATTTACAACTTTATTTCACAATCGTAAATACAATAATGACATGCCTTTGGTTCTACTGCAATGTCTAGGCAACCACATAAAACAAGCTCAATAGGCTCACTGACAAGGTGCAGCAGCTCTAAATGTGGATCAAAAGAAAATATGAAAATACAACTGCAGTGTCGTCAGCATATTGTACCAGTGCGTTTGTCACTCAGTAAATGATTAGATACTAGTCCCTGTAACTTATTGCAAGCTTTCTAAAATCATGGTTTCAAAAGCACCAAAGATACTTATAATTGCATCGGTGTCTTTGAAAGGTTGAAATGTTTTTCTTCAAGAAAATCGGGTATGAGGCTGCTGCTGATTATGGTTGAATAATTTTGGTGGGAGTGTTTTGCTGTTACGCAACAAAACGACGGCTATTCATTATTTGTCTACGTTATATGTCAATATCATACATCTGTTTGAAAATAGTAAACAGTGCCTCAATACCTCCACGAGTCTCTAGACAAGTATGATACCTAATGTACACATAATCGATGAACCAGCTGACGTTGCTACTTTGAACAACAAGGCACATCGTTAACAATGCGATGGTGCAAAGCAATACGTGGGACAGCAACAGGTGGATTTAGTATTCGATTTATCAAATCAGGCCAGTTAGGAATTTGATCGACTCATGAATTTTATAAAAGCGCCTACTTAAGTGATTGCTATCTGAAATAACGCTCGTTTCAATGTCACGAGCATCCCCATAAAAATGCTGACCCTTTCAATTGCTTTGAGATTAGTAAGACGAGTAAACACACGTTATACAATTAATCCATCGAAGTTAGATCAACAAGCGCGGGTCGTCTACAAAACGATAAATATTTAGACCTTAGATAGTGCACTTCGAGATGGCAATTCAAGGGATGGCCTTAATAGCCCAATTGTGGGAAAAAATTTGCCGCGTTATAACGCCTGGGGCAAATCAGTGCTTTCAAAGATAAAATGTTGTTGTATTTTAATGCAGAACCTAGAAAATACTTTTTGGTATTGTATTTTTACGTCGAATTTGCAAATATCGATGTTGTTAAATCGTAAGAATCTTGCATCGAGAATTTGCAGCTGACGGGCATATTTTGAATTGCATTTTGAATATATCATTTTTAGTCCATACTGCTTGAACTTTCTGTTAATGGAAGTCAATAGGTCTGTCGTCGCTGAAAAATACCGTAACTAAATTTAATTTTATTCTTGAGGCGTTATCAACCGACACAAACCGATCTATTCATAATATCACCATGAAAACGTTTATTTTTATGGTTGCTAGCTGAATCGTGTATTGGTTCGCATCAAATTTGATAACCATTGCATACGCTTCCAATACAAAATTACAATGGTTAATTATGATGGGCCCACTCACGACAACCATGGCTCTACCGATCTATATGTGAGTTCATATACAAATCGAAAATGTTAATAAGGATACATGGATGATTATACATAACGTACTTCACAGGCGTTGTTTAGAACGCTTTTCGTACTGATGTACTTTTAAGAGGCCACAACATACTCCTTATTCGGGAGAATCACACTGACAAATACCACCAGTCTCTGATGCCTTGTTTAATAGCAAATTCTAGAGTCGTTGTAGTGCATCATCAGCCTGTGGATTGGCAGGTTTACTGACCCTTATGTATTTACCAACTGCTGCATTGTCATAGTATACGTTTTATATGTCTCATGCTTCAATGGTGACTGACGTAACAACGCTCAACGCTTGAAAGCGGCTCGACAATTCAACTTGCCAATTCCCCAAACAACGGCGCGTGGTCAGTAGATGCACTATTATGCGCAATGACGTACAGTGAAACGGTAATGACATTTGTGTTGACAAGTTATAAAGTCATGGAGAAATTTACAATCACTGCGCCGGCTTTTTTATTTGGTTAAGCAATTTACCTCCACCCTAACTAGGACGTTCTTTCTCGCATTGCTCTTTCAGAATGCATTTAGGCCAGATTAGAGCTTCACAATAGGTGTTGAAACAACAACCTTGCATTTATCCATAAGCGACGGTGTATTTATCCTTTTGCGGCTAGCATTTACCTGCTTAATGCACGAAGCACCTACCTATATTATTTCTGCCTGTTCGGTCATTGCTTACTTTTACCAGTAGACAAAAAGAACATTTATAGCCTTTTTTCGTAGTGTTCAACAAGGAACCGGACTGCAATCTACGGTACATAAAACGATCCAGCATTTGGATGGTTATGATACAGTATTCCCATACAATTGCATATTGAGAACTTCATACGTTGGTGAAATTGCTTATCATGAATTACCATTGGTTGTTCTTTCATGGCGCAAATAACAACGTCGTGGATCGGCGCAACTCTAACCTGCTTAATTGAACCCGGTTCTCGCATCAGCAACGTGCGCAATTGTACGGGTTATCGTTCAAGGTTAACTAATATTTATCACGTGATTTCGGGGATGGTTTGTGTGTAATATCATTACTAACACTTACATATTGCAGCTTTCAATTTTGCTAAGTGGTTGTTTGCTGTGTCCACAAAACATTTAACCATTTAGTCAGAGGTTTAATTTTTTCGAGACAGAAGCCAGACTGAGAACACCCTACAACACATGGGCTACTGTAGCGTGTCGCTCGGTCGCGCTAATAATACGGCAGACTATCGGCTTGGATCAAGCAGACATGCATCATGGACACATTTCCAGAGCTACCTTTGTTATCCGATTGGTCATATATTATGTTAGATATAGTTATAGATACACACACAAACACACACACACACACACACACACACACACACACACACACACACACACACACACACACACACACACACACACACACACACACACACACACACACACACACACACACACACACACACACACACACACACACACACACACACACACACACATATATATATATATATATATATATATATATATATATATATATATATATATATATATATATATATATATATATATATATTGCAATTGCTACGAACGCATCGTCATCGTATTAAGAAGCTATAAATGTCGTCCGTGCCGCCAAGTCAGTACAGTCATTCCTACTTGCGTGCATGCTTGTATTAATGTAACCATCTAACTCTACATCTTGACAAATGCTAGAAGCAGGCCGTTACAGCGCCTTTCTGTATTGCAGACCTTAGATCCATATTCAATATTCACTATTGCATAACGATGCCTCTGTTGCGGACATGTGCACATCAATATTGCGACCCGGAAAGGGTAGTGATCATGACGCCCATGCTAATGCTTCCCATTAGTAATTCCGTTTGGAAAAGAACTCCCTCCGGGCTAAAACACGTGTTAAAATAACCGAGAGATGATTAAACAAATAATCCATGATTGCGGCTTCTGTTGTGAAGTCGATAGGGAGTAATGACCGACAGCTATTCTCTTATCTATGATGTTCAGGAAAACGTTCTGCCATAACAAGTCTCATTCATGGAATATGTTCTGAATAATGCAACTATCATACGGAAGAATGAAGTGCTTACTGCACAATGTGCTCGCTTGTATAATGTAACGTATATAAATCTCATTATATTATTGTATCGTCATAGCAGTCTTTGATTGCGACACACAGGAGCGACATGCATTCCGACAGAATGTTATCATTAATGTATTCAAAACGTACAATGGCGCACTTAGTCGGCTGTAAGATAACACGGTATGGTGACTGCGAGTTGGTTAACAACTGTTACAATAATAATGTCCGCAATATCAATACTCTACCTGACCCTCAAACACACAGTCGCCCTACTTGCGCGGTGCTTTAAAACTGCATAATGCTGACGATTAGTTATTTTCGCAAAGCGTAAAATAGTAGCAGCTTATTCGATTATTCTGTTTCGGAAAGCCGTGGGAAATTGGAGGAAAACGAAGGAGTTTGGATATAGCCCCGAAGCATGGAGTCAACTTTACTAGCCAATAGGTCCGCTCAACTCACAATAAAAATGCGGTGGCTATTGAGCGCAGACGATCATGTGGTGCAAGGGCAGAAGTCGGCATGGGCATTTCGTATGGCATTAATACTGATGTGAGCATTCCAAGATGTGTTACGGTGTTGAATATGGAAAGCAGCTAAATCTGGAACGTATAGATTAATGTTCTTACAGCATTCATTTTATGACCTCTATAAATTATCCTTTTTCTACATTTTTACTCTCAAACCGTCGCTATCAAGGAGCGGTGAAGGCGAATGATTAGCCGCGATGTAACAGAAGTTATGATCCCGCTCGTTGATGGGAATAGCCTATTAATCAGCCCGAGCAAAATCCGCTCATCACCTTCAACACCGACCGGATGTTTTGATAGTCATATTTGCACTGTAGATCTATCGCCACAACGTTAGCCAGATATACATGACACAGACACTATGCGCCCCACAGGCTTTAGACTTTTACACCTCTGTTTCACAATGTTTTAGAAGCAGTCACCAACTGCCGCAGTAAGATTAATTCAACTGCGCCCAGCAAATGCAGCCAAGTTTGTATTTAGCAGGCATGCCAATATAATGTAATGTGCTGTCTCGTTTATTGTCTACTGTAGACAAATAACGATATAGTGGTGTCTAGAGCGGCAGAGGGACGTATCTGTCATTGGGAAAACGCCATATACTAAACAAATATTTTCGTTCTACCATTCTTATCTGATGTTACGGGTGTTTATTGCTAGATTGTTGCTGAATAAATCCGAACCTGGAAGAATAGTGCACTATAAAAGATATGATATCAATAAAATATGATCATAAAACTTGCTCTCGGCTATTAATTTTTTTTCAGTTTATGCTACGTTGCGTTTATATTTGTGCAATATAAGTGTCTAGTATCCTATTTGGACGACATTTCGAATGCACATTTTATTTATTCTCTGCATACTATACTAGCTTATCCAAGAGCTTGTTTTTTCTCCTAACTAAATACTATGTCAATGCATATCTTGTGGCTCAAATTAAAAGATTAATGTTTAAATAGAACAACCGTGCGTTTATAAATACACCATTTGTGCATACATGCGCGTCAAATACTGTTCTTACTTTTCGACTCTCGATTTGAGTAAATGTGTGCAGTCAGATATAGCACCTAAACTTAACCTCGCTGCGCTAAACCTCACCCACGATGGTAGATTTCACGAGAATGGTGTTGGATACATTATTATGTTAATTGTACAGTGCCAAGTGTGCTGCAATACATCCCTCTATGATCACATCAGGCTTCAAGAAAAACAAAGTTTAAGTGTTTTAACTTTTTTTAGCGATGACTCGAACGTGCAGCATCATAAGTGTTAAGCAGCCAAGCACATTCCAGTAAGACATTATGTGTCATTAACCGTTGTCATTTGTTCATGCGTCGAACGTAGCTGACGACACTGTATATGAAAGGGCAAAAATGGATGTTTGTAAAACGATGGACAAGCAATAAGCTACTGTATGGTACTGCCACGTTATAGGCTATAACTAAACGACAGAAAAGACGGAGCAAATGACCCAAAAGATTAATAAAAACAGAACTATTATCATATTTCGAAGAATGTAGTCGATTGTAAACTTTTTTCTTTTTCAAGCCATCTTCACACACTGTATCTAGGTTTAGATATTGTTCGCCATCCACCAGTGTACATAACAGCAATGACATTATATTTGAATTAACTGCAACAGTTTCTACGCATTGCTGTATTAATGATGATATGCTTCGCAGGGATGGCAACAGCATAGAAACGTCAGAACTGCTGCACAAAGACTCACGGAATGATTGTCAAAGAAAACAAAATGCACTTGGGTGTAGTTATTTCCCTTGACAAAGATATTTTTGGAGGTTACTAAACAGAACGAGAATTTGGATTATACTTGGTAATTTTTACGTTAACAGAGAGCCACCAAGACTGCTACGGAAAGATGTACCGTTCCATTTGTAAGCCTATCCTGTCGCTAGCACGAAATACAATATTTCTTGAATAAAATAATAGAATGAGAAACTTGACTATCTGGCCTCATCGGTATAAACAATGTTTATATGTAAAGCTCGGGCATACAAAATGCAAATTCGAAACTGCATTTCCATAACGAGTAACTACGTGAAACGCTTCCTTTCGTATTCTTGCAAGCAGTCAATTTCGATCGTTCAATTCATCGATATTGCTTGCGGTGCTGTAAGCAGGTAAGGATTTTGCATATTGAGTATCGAACTTTAATATAATAGAATCCAATGTTATACTAACTGCGGCATACATGGTGTATATATATATATATATATATATATATATATATATATATATATATATATATATATATATACATAAATATATATATATATATGTATATATATATACATAAATATATATATAAATATATGTCATGACCAAGCTCATGTTGTATTTCAAATGTTATTGTGTAATATTGGTCTTTAATGTCACGTGGTTTGATTGTCCTATTAAGCCATGCGATTGCCAAATAAAGACAGTGTTAGTAGGACTGTGACCGTCCTTATCAATTAGATATTATGTAATAACTGCAGAAAGCGACGTCAACCAGTGTGGAGTCATAATGCAACACCTCCCCCACCCCATAAATGATCAAACCTTGATATCTGAAGTTTCACAGTTAAATAGTCCCGGTGTAGCAAGTAGAGCCCTTTGAAGTAAACATTCCCAACCCGTCAATTCCCATAACAATTAACATCAGCCCGGTTGATCTTTAATTAAAGCTAATAGATAATTGTACCTCCACGCTTGCTGACGACGCCACACATTTGTATAAATACCCCCGTCCTCAGAAGTTAAAAACACATTCAGCATTGGGGCAACGATACCGTCATCGTCGTACGGACCAAGTTGGAAGGCCAACTCCGTACGGCACATAGTAGTTTGGAATTGCAGCTCAGCAGTAGCCTCTAGACATCACCAGAGTTACTCTATATCACAGTTTTGTAATATATATATTCGGACTTACGGGATACGGAATCCGTACCCCAACATTCTGAAATAAACCTCCTTTTTCTCGTTACCATTCAATTGACGTCTCGTCTTCATCACTACAACCATAAACAGTGCCGACGTTCACGGTGAAAGGACTCTTGTCGGGTGATCGTCACATAGCAGTCGGCAGGATAGACAGGAGTTGTAAGCCTGCCAGTTATACAACTGAAAGGCCGCAACGTTTTCTTACAGGAAATGCTCCTTTCACTTGCCATTATTGCGATAAACCGGGACACAGGTGGAAAAAATGTTCCTTGCGACAGTGGGACATTGATTCTGGCAAACTTGTTGACCCTGAAAAAGTTCCCGTTGGTCATATTGCTTCCGAGGAATTTTTAAATCCCCTCGCTGAGAGCTTTAGACCAGGAGCAGGTGATGGGCTGTGTGACAGGGTATCGATTTCACCGTTTGCCCCCGTCACTGCAAAATCAAGTTGTCCCGTCAAAACAAAGCATTGTGCTCCTTCAGTGCAAACAAGGGTTGAAAATGTTCTGTGTAATGGCCATGTAGTCAAAGCGCTGATTGATACTGGTGCAGATATTTCTGTTATTCCAAAACACCTTGTTAAACCTGAACAGATAGCTGTGGGGCGACAGCTAACATTAAAAACTCCCTTTGGTCATAATGTGTGTATACAAATTGGGAATATACCTCCTTCGTTGTATGGTGATTTTGTATCAACTCAACCCCAAACCCTCTTACTGTGTGCAGTCGCTGAGAAATTAGACATGGTACATGATATGCTTTTATCTACTGATGCATACAACACATTACTAGAAAGTAACAATGTGATTTGTCCGACTTCCAGTAAAACCAAAAGTGTTGCACAAAAATGTAGTTCTATTCCTAAAGAGTGTGGTAACAGAGAATTTGCATTGCAAGAGGGTTCTCATGGCGTTGGTTCTGAAGTTGAATCTGACTTGAAAGTGGTTGCTGGCAGTGACGGAGATTTACCTGTTTCTGATCCTGATACTATAAATGTTGATCCAGGAAATAAGATTTGTCCATGTGATCCAGTTCCGCCGTAGAGCAACCAAATATCAAATGGTTGTAACGAAAACTTCAGTGATTTGCAGAAGAATGATAAGACATTAGCAAGTATGTGGCAAGCAGCAAACGAGGGCAAACACGGTATGATCACTGATAGGGTTGTTTTGTTCCACGTTGATCAAGTTCTAGATGAACGAATCCAACAACTAGTGGGGCCCCTTGAGCGGAGAAAACAAGTGATGCTACAAGCTCATGAATCAGTTTGGTCCGCTCATTTGGGAATAAAAAAAGACTATGCAACGAATTCGATATTCATTTTGGTGGCCAGGATTACGAAGAGATGTATGTGAATTCGTAAATTCTTGTGCAGAATGCCAGCTTAAATAAAAAAGGAAACAATCTGATGATGTCCCAATTACACCAATTCAACGTCCTGAGAGTCCATGGGAAATGGTAAACATGGACTGTATTGGTCCTATGGAACCCAAAACTGCTTCTGGAAAGAAGTATGTGTTGTCCGTTGTTGATTATACAACAAGATGGCCTGAAGCTGTGCCTTTATCATCTTTGTCAGCAAAAGCTACATGTGAGGCGTTGTTGCAAATATTTGCTAGAACTGGAATACCTAATATCATTGTCTCTGATTGTGGGACAAATTTTACTTCTGAACCAGCATGCATGCTTGAGAAACAGTTAGGTTGTTGTCCCAGATTTTCCACTCCAGGGTACCCTCAAACTAATGGACTTGTCGATCGTTGGAATGGGATACTAAAATCTATGTTGAAGAGTTTTGTCTGTGAGCATCCTCGCAATTGGGACAGGTTGATTCCATTCTTACTGTGGGCATACAGAGAAGTGCCTTATGTAACACTTGGTGTATCACCATTTCAAATGATGTACGGCAGGTTGCCAAGGGGTCCTTTGGCGATATTACGTGAAACTTGGCTGAATGACGATTTGTTAGTCGGCATTTCTAAACCTGTAAGTGAATATTTGCTTGATTTGAAACGAAAGTTGGAGATAGCTGCAGACAAAGCATTAGAATTTGCTGACAAAGAACAACTATCTTATGCGCATTATCGGAATCGCAAATGTAAAAACAAGGTATTTGATGTTGGCGAAGAAATGTTGGTTTTCACACCTACATCAACAAACAGGCTCTTCGCTAAATGGATTGGTCCTTGTGTTGTCACCAGAAAACTTTCCAACCACAGTTATAAAATTGAAACAGAAAATGGAAAGCACATCCATTTGCATGCAAATAAACTGCGAAAGTTTATTAGACGGGTTGCTGTGCTGGGTGTTATCCATGAGGAGGATGAGGACTTTGGGGAGGTCATATAAGCCCCCACAAGTGCGGAGTTTGACTCTGATGAAACCCCCAAAAGTGTGAATCTTGATTTTCACAAAAATTATCAGACAACTCAAAAAGAGGTTTAGTTCAGCTCTTAGATAAGTACGCATTTGTCTTTTCTGAGAAACCTGGACATTGCAAATTGATAAGTCATTCTATCAAACTGGTTGATGGTTTTACACCCAAACGTTTGCCACCATATCGCATACCCTTGATTCTACGCAAAGAGGTGGATCGTCAAATACAGCTATTTTTTGAGTATGGTATGATAGTGCATTCCAACAGTCCATTTTGTCACCCAGTTGTGTGTGTCACGAAAAAAGATTCTGGGGTCCGACTTTGTGTTTATTTCAAATATTTAAATTCTGGAACTGTGTCAGATGCATTCCCTATGCCTAATGTTGATGATCTAGTTTACATGATCAGAAAGTCAAGGTTTATAACAACTTTAGACTTGACAAAAGGGAATTGGCAAATACCTCTTGAAGAAATAAGTCAAGAAAAAACGGCCTTTGTTACTCATTCGGGTTGTTATCAGTGGACAGTTAGGCCCTTTGGGCAAAAAAATGCTGGAGCCACGTTTCAGAAACTCATAAACATGCTGTTAGAACCCCACCAAGATTACAGATGTGGCTATATTGATGATATAGCTGTCTTCTCAGATAGGTGGGGAGATCATCTGATCCATTTGAGCAAAGTGTTAAATACTATTGCTTTTGCTGGCATGAAAATAAACATGAACAAGTGCATATTAGGTATGCCTGAGGTCAAATATCTTGGTCATATAGGTGGGTCTGGTAAAAATCAACCAGATAAGAATCAAATTATGTCTATCAATAATCTGCCATTACCGACTACAAAGAGAGAATTGCAAAGGTTTTTGGGTATGTGCAACTATTTCCGTACCTATATTGATAGTTATGCAGACATAACCAAGCCCCTCACCGATTTGACAAAGAAGTCTGTCCCCACTGTCATTCCATGGGATGACACTACCAAGAAAAGCTTTGAATTATTAAAAGAGAAACTGTGTACCGCCCCAGTCCTGTTAATTCCAGATATAACGAAAACCTTCAAAATGTACGTCGATGCATCTGCATTCGCTGTAGGTTGTTGCATCAGTCAGACTCATGATTTATGTAAAGAACATCTTGTTGCTTATGCCAGCCACAAACTGAATGAAAGTCAATGTAAATGGGCCACTGTAGAGAAGGAAGCCAATGCTGTTGTCTGGGCTCTAAAACGCTTCGATAGCATCCTTTTTGGTGCGGAAATAAACGTTACATATGATCATAACGCACGCTTATATGTGTCTGAAAATGGAAGCAAAAGTGCAAAACTGACAAGATGGGCGTTGCTTTTAAAGCGATATAGATGTCGTTTGAGTTATATTAAAGGTGCACAAAATGTTAGTGCAGATTTTCTGAGTAGAATTCAATGAATTATACTTTGTGATTATTTATTAATAATCATTTGTCACGAATAGGTCTTATTTCTCATACGTTGTGATGTGATGCTTCTCTTGAAATATTCTAGTTGTTCACATTGTTAACTATTTGTGATGATGAAATTGACAATGCTTGATTCTTATTAATTCTTTGTTATATTTGTAAGTTGATTGTTATTGATTGTCAAATTATTCTCAGATAATATTGAACTATTGTGTGAATGATTTGAAGAGATTGTCCACTCCCTTTTTAGGGGAGAGGCGTCATGACCAAGCTCATGTTGCATTTCAAATGTTATTGCGTAATATTGGTCTTTAATGTCACGTGGTTTGATTGTCCTTATAAGCCATGCGATTGCCCAAATAAAGACAGTGTTAGTTGGACTCTTATCGGGTGATCGTCACAATATATATATATATATATATAGATATATATATATATATATATATATATATATATATATAGATAGAGAGAGATATATAGAGATATATAGATAGAGATAGATAAGAGATAGAGAGATATTAGATATAGATAGAGAGAGAGATATATATAGATATAGATTAGATATATATATAGATAGATAGAGATATATATAGATATATATATAGATATATATATATAAATTTATATATATATAGAGATATATAGATATAGATATATATAGAGATCTATATATAGATAGATATATAGAGACATATATATATATATATATATGATCTATAGATAGAGACCCCCTATATAGATATATATAATATGATATATATACATATATATATATAAATATATTCATATATATATATATATATATAGTATATATATATATATATCCCTCTCTAATATATCTATAGAGATAATATCTATATTATATCTATATATATATTATAAAGAGAGGGTATATATATATATGGGTAGATATGTATGTATATATATATCTATATGTATATATGTATGAGAGGATATATATATGTATAATATATATCTGTATATTATATAGATATATATATATATTATATCTCTATATATCTATATATATATGATATATATATATCTCTATATATATATATATAGCTCATATATATATGTCTCTATATATAGATATATATATCTCTCTATATATATATATATATATATATATATATATATATATATCTCTATATATCTCTGTCGCTTTTGCTTTTACTTTTATTTCATTATAGTTCTTATATATATATATATAATATAATAAAATATTTGGAGTAATTATGATCAAGATATTACAAACGTCCAATAGGCTACGGAATTTGATTCACTTTTCGCAAATGAGGATATTTCGGGCATAACATTTTACCACTGGATTGACATTTTCTTGTCCAAGTACTAGCTGGTAAGACTGCGAGTTTCAGTTGATTTAGATAGCTGCAACCATGAGATAAGTTAGACAAAATATCAGATAAAAAAATTTAGTATTGTAAACAAACACTTCATTTTCATGCATTTTTAACCAGTCAGTGGTTATCTTTATTATTCTTGTCTCAATATGTCAAGTATGATAACACAACTAGCACCTGACAAGTATCTAAATAATTATCATGATCATATACAAATATTTTCTAGCCTTCAATAACAACGGCATGCATAATCAACATGAAAGTGTTTATTAAGAACGAATTAAGATTAAGATGAAATAAAACTGGGTAGCCCGTACGATTATCTATTACGCTCTGGTCTAGCAATGCAATATAAGCCGCAATCGGATTTTGTTTAAAATGAATGAAGGCTGTCTTGGACGATTATATTAAATGATGATGTATTCTATTCGGCCTTGATAGTGCAGGTAATTGGTATTTTACAATGCAAAATACTGCTAAATGTTGGTATCTTTTCCGCTCTGCCAATATCTATTCAGCATAGTCCCTAACGGCTAGATAAGCTCAGTAATGTGCTCAGTGATTTCTGAGCATTTGATTTCTCTCGGAGTTCAGAGGGGCTTATCCATTGCTGCAAACAACTGCTGATTCGGCTGGGAGACTGGGGTGACCAATCCAGCAGGGGAACCACCATATTATGCTGGCACTCGGTTCTGCAGTGGCACTGGCGTTTGTGTCTGTGCAGGAGTGACAGGCTGCTGTGACGTTCTAGGGGTTCCAGTGACTTTGTAATGGGCCCGCAAGTTCACCTTGAACTCAACTGTTACATCGTCAGACATATCCGCCTTGTTTGTGTCATCTATAAGATAGACCATCTCATTGCCATCCAGCTGCAATCAGCCTGTTAAATGCATTGTCACTTAACAATTGTACATAAGTTACAATATAAAATGCGATTAGATTTAAAACAGTTCTGCAGTTCTGTTATTTTTATTAACTCAACTATAATGCGATTATATTTAAAACATGTCTGCAGTTCTGTTATTTTCATTATCTCTACATGGTGTATGCATGTAGTTTTTCTAATATGACATTGGAGTAGCGACTGTCTATTATTATGAGAGACATAATACTCAACTTTATGAGATGCGTGTTGGGATTTGGGAGGTGAGATACCAGGTCCGTCTACAAAGACAGTTAATTTTTGTTTAAACGGGTTAGGACAATATATTACCCGATTACGCACTTATATAAATGCTCTGGTCTTGCAACGGCAAAATAAGCCGCATAAAAAGAAGGCTGTCTTGAACGATTATAGAAATATGATAAATGTTTCTTTTCCGCTCCTTGATATCTATTAAGCATGGTCTTTTACAATGCAAAAAACTGCTAAATGCTTTGGTATTCTTTTCCGCTTTTGAATATCTATTAAGAGGGGCCTCTATTCGGCTAGATAAGCTGCATTTCGTGTTGTCGCGATTTCAGCAGCTTGATTTCATCAAGTGTGATGGCGTGATATTCATCCAGCAGGGGGACCACCATAGTTCAGAGGGACTCGGTCCATTGCATGTCACTGGCGTTTGTGTCTGTGCAGGAGTGAGATTGCTGTGACGTTCTAGGGTTTCAGGGGGGGTCATGTTACATTCCGCCTGTTTGCACTCGGTTGTAATCTATAAGGCGTTGTCATCAACAGCTGCATCGTCAGACATATCCGCCTTGTTTGTGTCATCTTAACAAATTGACCATCTACATCTGCCATAATGCGATTAGCCTGTTAAAACAGTTGTGCAGTTCAATTGTTTAAGGCGTCAAGTCTGCAATTGTTATTTTTCATTATATAATGCGATTATATTTAAAAACGACAGATATATTATTTTCGCCGCTTTATTGGATCAGCGTCTGTAGCCATGTAGTTTTTCTCACAGACAAGTACGACTAGCGACTGTCTATTATTATGAGAGACATAATAAACTTTATGAGATGCGTGTTGGGATTTGGGAGGTGATACCAGGTCCGTACAAAGACACACGGGTTAGGACAATATATTACATTGCTTACGCACTTATATAAATGAACTCCCAACTTGCAGAAAACATTTTGCCAAGATTTCGTGTTGTCGCGTCAATCAAATCAAGTGTGATGCGTTCGCCGTCAGAATAAAATACAGACCTCTTCTGGAGGCGTCGAACGACAGATATATTATTTTCGCCGCTCGGATCAGCGCAAAGCGCGCGTTCTCACCTGTTTTAAACCGATTTTCCGATCGAAAATGGTTAAACCCATTTTCCATTTTGGTTATTCGGTTAATGAAATCTAATATCGGGAAACGAAAATGGAATGTTTACCTATTTTCTATATGTGTTTTCAAAATAATAGAATAGAAAATAGGTTTGCTTACCCATTTTCCATATGTGTTCGCAAAATACTAATATAGAAAATAGGTTGCTTACCCAATTTTCTATTTGCATTTGTGAAATCGAAAAACGAATTAACGGTATATACCTTGATTATAAACGCAAATTATTCTAGTAAGGCAATAACAAAATAACAATTACCGTGTCAGAAAACAGCCTGGCGATCAGGATATGTCGGCTGATCCGACATATTTGCTTTAATCGTTGTTGTCAACGACAAAACAATATGTCTAACATGGCAGAGGCCAAACAGAAAGCAAGCAGTATTTTTGAGTAGTGAGGCTGATAATCTTAGTGAACGTTAACTATCTTGTAGTAAAGGTTAAAGGGGTGAATCGATGTTTTGAAATGTTAGTGTCAGTAGAAGAAGGCAAACTGTACCTTTATCCTCAGTATATGTTGATATGAGAGTTGTGTTGTGTGTGTATATATATATATATATATATATATATATATATATATATATATATATATATATATATATATATATATATATATATATATATATATATTTTTATATATATATATATATATATATATATATATATATATATATATATATATATATAATATATATATATATATATATATATATATATATATATAATATATATATATACATATATATCCGGTCGATGCAGTAGCGGATGAATGGAGTTTACTACCACTGTTGAAATCTCTATTCCCATAAAGCAAGAAGGTCGCACCCTCCGTCCCACCATGGCTGGTGATTTATCAAGGAGTGTTCCTGGCCGAGGCAGCGAAACAGCTATGACAAGCCATAGACAAACGAATTTGTAGCTAGATTTTCCGAAATCGTTGCATAGAGCAATGACAGAGAGCGAAAACATGTAGAAGATATACCTATTAACACATCATTTAACAGACGACAACGTCTACTGAGTTTGAGAGAGCCCTTTGTGCTGTCTGACCCAATACACGTCTCACTACGAGCATTAAATAATCTGATAATATAGAATGCCAATCAAAAGAGAGGAAATTAACAACCACCCAAAGTAACAAAGAATGCAGCAATTTGGGATGTATACAATTAAGTCAATTGATTAAAATGAGTAATTTACTGTCAACATTACCGTTATTAAGGATAGTCAAACAGCACAAGGTTCTGCTTATGTAGAACTTAAATACATTATTGATGCCTGCTTTGCTAACGGTGTGAACAGGAAACATGGGCAATAAAAACCTAAATACGCAAATGTACGTAGGGTGCATCAGCGCCTCCAGAAAATTATACGCGTGCAAACGTGGAAGAAGTAATAATTGAATTCAAACCACAACTGCTTAGTAAAATAGCACTAAATGTTCACGAGTAATTCTTTGAGGGCAACGATGGGTATTCAACCAAGCAAGCTTTTATGAAAAGGCATTTAATGTATTGTGAGTGAGAGCCACTGTGAGTAAGAGACTTTGTTATGAGCATTCCGTCGCCTACGGCGCTATGTCTTTGTTGATTAAGACCCCCCAAAAAACATGAAATAACGCACAACTCCGGGATAGAGATCAAATGTGACAAATATAATGCACATGCAATTATGTAAACTATCTAGCATTGCAGTATTATGTTTGTTTTAACGCATCAGATCATAAAACGATGAAATTGTACCAATATATATTGTTATATTTTGATCGGAATTTCTTTGCGGGATTCATGTTTTTAAATCCTGTATCAACTACAGGTCCGTTGTTGCAGTATTGTGTACAGGCGCAGATTATTTCCAGTGACTAACATGTTGACTTGGTTGATTTACATGATTGCAATGGATTTAATCGCAATAATCGGAATATATATGGTTTCTGAGCTCGTTGACGACACAAAATAGACCGCATATGAAACAAGTTATGTTCTACTCAAATTAAGCTTATAGTACAAATAGAAAATAGCCTTATTGAACTAGGCTGTGATTTAGGCAAGTTTCTTTCCTGTTATGTTTGTACGCGATTATCAAGCGATCTTGAGAATTATTTGTCCCTTATTGCTTGTCTTCATATCTGATATCTACAAAAATGATAACTAATCAAAAAGCAAGGTTACGCGTTCATTTAAGGACGATAGGCCTAGCTTGTTGCAATTAAGCATACATGCATGGGTGCACCTAAAGTGGTTCGTCCAAACAGTATATGGGCAGCCTACTTGCTGCTCTGATTTACGTATCGGCACACGGTGCTTTCAAGATATGTTGATATATGAAGGCAGTACTACCAACAGCATAAATAATACAAAGAAACAGCAGGCATGTGTATTTATTGACAGGAAAGGAAGCGGGGTTGACGAGATTGATTGCATTTGTTATTATCCCAAAATAACCAGACTAATTGAAGTCGTCGTAAGCACAGTTGCATCTAAACTAGACACTCAGCCAAAGTTCAGTCGCAAGCGTCATTGATATTTGATTGGAATAATATTAGCTTTGACTAGCACATTGTCAATAACGTTATCAAGGCAATTCAATAGATGTCACTGCTTTTGAGCGGTCTGGTGACTTATAATTGCAAATAACCTTTTAGACAATTCTGCCCAACTAGGATTAACGACAAAGTGTAATCGGTAGAATCTGGCTTCCTAAGCCTTGGTCCGTTCATTGACACTGACATCTGTTACGTAATTGGCCTGTAATGGCCATTATCATAGTTTTGTCATTACATATCCTTATTTAGCTAAAGTTTAGTGATATGGTTTTAATACGTCGATATCTGAAACACAGACTTGTTAACTGTTGCAATAAATATATATGCGAGTTTGTAGGCGCCGTGATGTTTATAAAAAGCCAAATGACTAGCGGAGGGCTGACTCGATCGAACATTGCACCGAAAGCAGCACGGATCTTGTCCATAAGCCAGTTAACAAGGGTCAGATACTACAATAGGGTATAGCTTCAGTAAGTAATTTCTAAATATGTTATTTGTATTGGAATATTATCGGAATATGTTTATCTAGGTTATTTCAAGCTGTTTCTCTTCTAACGCTAAATTAATTACAATTGTTGCCTAAATTCATATCGCCGCTTATTGTATTCTCATAGGGCCACAACTGTGACGGATATCGGTCACATTGGTTATTACATAGGTTTGCTGTGTCGCTCACATTTGTAAGCGATGAGCAGTGGTTGTACCACTGAATGTTGTACGCGGTAAGTCGTAGCACGCAAATCGAACTTCTTGCGATTCATGCTCATACGGCACCAGCTAGTCAGGCAATTGCTCATCGATTGACGACCTAATCGTTATCAATAAATGAGAACCGCGTTTACTTCCATATTTGTCAGCTACAGAAATGCATTTCTAATACCTGTTCAGGTCATATGTATCCGTACATTTTGTTATATGCATCATTTCTTTAGAAACTAGAGATTTATTTGTCCCTTACTAGAAGACCGAAGGGTGGTTCCTGCGTAGTCTTGCAATCGAGTATTATACCGAGGTCTGATCTAGATACACATGACCAGCGCGATCATTGGTGATTGCAATATTGTTTGATAGCTACAATTGTCGTCTGGCATAATTTACAATGGTTGACGAAGGAAAATTGAAAAGACCAGCGCTTGGACCACAATTATGATGACGCATATAAACCGACAGCAGAAAGAAGATTAACCAATATATTCGTGCTGAAGATGTTATAAAGATTTCAGCATTTTAATGCATGGCATGTTTATATGACTTGCATCGCATGTAGCTCTGCGAGCTTTCTGATAACACTGCGCATCTATCAAGTATTAATCCGATGGTTAAGCGATTGCACAAGATCGACCATAAACATCAACTGCTTTATGACAAGAGCCGTGCCAGAACGATAAGCAACTTTAACAATCAGGCTTCTCTAGCCGGCCAATGTGAAAATGAAACATTTATGAAACTGTCGCAGTTGAGAATTGCCACGTAGTGCTTAAATATACTAGCGAGGTTGGTGTTCCCTGGCATAACATTCATTTGCATTAAGGACACTCGTGTAATCAGAACAGCTAGCCACTGATTAGTAAATAACAATAAAATGCCCGTTTGCGAAAGGTGAAACTCAGCAATATCTCGTGCAATAGTGTTGTGAGGTCCAGGTTAGGAATCATTCACGTCGCTGTATAACGGACACATCCCTAGTAACGTCCGGTTGCATAGTACATTATTAGTTTCTCGTTCTCCGCATAATGTACAGTTCCGAGATGATCATTTGTGAGCAAGTTTCGGGAGATGAATCCCAGTTAGGCGCATTGAACGAAGCACCACAAACGTCTCCTGTATCACCATCAACTGAGCCTCGCGGGCACGTCGAATTCTTTGTTCACCAGAACCTACACCAAGCGTTAGGGTAAAGTGAATTGTATAACATATATAACGGTGAAGAGATAGTTGTTACCAATCTATGGCGCCATTTTTATGAGTTTCATTTCTTACTTGTTCTACCTCTGAAGAAGCCATCTGCTCTTTCTCATCCTGTCCAATCAATCTCATATAGAAAGTGACAGTTCAATCAATTTTTTATCAACTGATTTGTCCGCTGCAAATTCACTGAAATTGCACCATGTCATTCGCATTGCCACAAACTTCCAGGCCTTCGTAACGTATGCATGAGTAGCGCCGGATTTCGGTGCGCCCTACGGGATCAATTTACAATCACAGGTAATTATTAATTGATTGTTTTTTATACTAAGTGCAAATCATAGCAAATCATAGCGTAAGCAAATCATAGCGTGATGGGAATCGTCCAAGAGACAATTGCTGTGCAATATTTTACCTCGCTTAAATTGTTACTTGGTAATTTGGATATACTACACCATATTCATAATGACATAAAAGTCATTACATTAAGTTTGAATCCAATGTTAATCATTATTAGGGTCTTACGGACATACTAAAAACAAACATAATAAAAAGTAGCGAGGTATTCAGAGGCAGCTTGTAAAGTTTGGAAATAAGCACATGAGAATCGGATTAGTTTGGATATATTATAGCAGAGGAATGTCCGACAAGCAGCAAATCCTATTTTTAGCATAAATTGGAACTTAATGCAATGAATAAGCCCTTGATAATTGATCGTTTGCCTCATAAATTCGTCAAGTATCAAATGTTGCTTTATCTACATGCCTCCTCTTGTTACATCGCAATCCTTCAAACCAAGTTACCTATAAATGCCAATTGCACATTCCTCATTGCATACTACCAAACATTATAATGGCTTTGATATTTGCATTTTCCTTTGATAATTCCACGTATTAAGGCAATAGGCGTACCAAAACGCTAATTTTAGCGCATATTTGGTACATTCTATAGTTAACAAGTAATATGAAGGTTAAAGATTATACAGTTATGTTCAAGCCATTTGTTTGCAGCATTCAAAATGCCGAATAACCCACAATAAATGGAGTTTGTGTACAGGACATTATTGGAGTTCCACGGACGTTTGTTTGATAGCATTATTACTTCATTTGCAAAGTTGTATATTATTTGAACATATGAGACTAGATTTGAAGGTATATTGTATATAATGTGATTAAAAAAAGTAGAACGATATTAATAGTTTTCAATCGTATTCAAGTGGGGCCATGTACAGCCTAATTATCATGAACAGAATAAAATCGAGCCATTGACTAACGTAAGTGCAAAAGTTAGATAACATCTCGCAGCTAACTGTAGTTGCATTTGCATTGTGACGAGTTGTCAGACGCCAGAGTCTGTATTGGTCGGAAAAGCTCTCAGAACCAGATAGCTAGGGACAGTCTGTTTCCTATTCAGTTGAAGACAGAACACCTACCTGAGTTAGTGCGGCGGCCAAACTGTACTCTGAACTACGTAGGTTACTATATTGAGATATGTATATATTGATGCAGAAGAATCCACATAAAGAGCCCTCTACCATTATAATGGTTATGAGAAGATGATAAGATGCAATGTTAACACCGCATTAGTATTGAGACTGTTATCACAGAATACTTTGCACTTTTTCCAGCCAGTCTATGTGAAACACGTCGTATGAAACTCGCTTGGCTGTGCATTAAGATTCGGTTCAATACTATCAAGAGATATGATCGAATCGAATCCATTTTCAGCACTGCTAAATCTAATACTCAACTAGCCCTATAAGTACTTACATACCGCAGTTAAGATCCGGCGAACAGGTAACGGTAATTATACGCATACGCACTTCCCAATCAAAGAAATAAAGCATGCTGATATCATGCACTATATTACAGCCTCTCCTACTCATTTCACAGATTTGTTCATTCGTTCAACTTGCTCACATCCAATATTACTAACTCATCGACATGTGCGCACACCTTTAAGGCTATAGTATTTTCCCAAGGATGTGCTGATCATTGCGTGTGTATCTTTTATAACATTAAGATGAGATTTAATGGGAACTTTCCTCCTTTATTCTTGATGATTGTGCAAAATAGACATTGCGCATGTTAACCCAGGCCATCCAAACCACCCCAAAGTAAGCTAGGATGTGAATGATGCGAAGCATACGTGTTTGCATAACGAAGGATATTGTACACCAGAACGTGATGAGTATGATATTATTGACCGTGTGTGACATATTGCTGAATGGCCCTAGTGATCAACACCTCGTGTCAATGAAACGACAGTGTGCATGCATCTGATGCGCTGAACCAAGGCATATACAAATGCCTTCGGATGTAGAAACGATCAAAAATATCTGCTCGACTAGAAACGCAACTGGTTACATGCCAACATCCACTTAAATGTACGCGCTTGTATATTTATCCGCCATGAACAACAAGGATGTTCGTTTTAAGGAAGCATCCCCCCCCCCTTCCATGCTTCCCTGGTTATCGTGAATTGACGATGATTATCATGCCTCTTGGACAAACGATGATTATACATGGACAAATTTCAGCTCTAACCTATACCTAACTAGAAACTCAACGGAAACATTAAACATCTTGCAAGTAGGTACGCCATCATAATATCAATACTGCAAGGAGTCGTCAACACTGCTTGTTTGAAAGCTTTACGAATCATGCATCACAAATTACTTCTCACAAATATGGCAAATTATGTTTAGTAGATTTATTTATTGATTGCACTGACGTTAGCTAGACACGACTGCATGTCATCCACATTTACCTTCGTCTTCGCACACGCCGTATTAATCGTCTTGCCCGCGTGTATTGTCATTAATTCATACCTGCATTCCACCAGTTACGCTACTAAAGATATCTCCATTAATTCAATGCTGAATTTCAACGTCTGACTGAGGATTGTTCCGAAAGCTTAGTTTAAAATCTACATAGCCGACATTGTTGGCTGAATTGTATGAAATCCGGTCTATGACAACATTGGCTTTGCCTACACGTACATGTTGTAAGTAGTATTTTGTTCTTTTTCACTCTGTGCCGTGCCGTGCAAGCTGACAGAGTAAACTAGTGATGCCCTTTGGTATTGCGACGGAACAAGTGGTTAAGAACAACATACTTGATATTCATTAGTAGTCCAGTTGTCTTTCTACATCAACTCCAGGTCCTACTACTGACAGGTAACAATATGTATTCTATGAAACGGTCAATAAATCAATTTTTACAATTACATTTTTGCACTCCTTCGTAGCTCAATAGTATCGTCAGAGTGCCAATTATGCTACCAAATTGTACATACTATTTACGGTAAGAACGTTGCCTAGGGTGGCAAACATAAAACGTATTACGGGCCGCATGGAAAACCATAATTCAAGCAATAACCGAATCAAACAGAAGGCATATCTCTCTGAGCACAATTAGCAAGACAAATACAATGGCAATCGATACACCACTGACGAATCGGAAATAATCAGCCAAGATAATTGTAGTATCGGTTATGCATTAGCTGATTGATATTGATGACACAAATACTTTAGCTAATTTAAAGGTTAGGACAAAATAAGAAATGAACGGAAACAAGGCTAAGTTGAAAGTGCTAATATGTCTACTATCAAATAACAAGTGGCACATATGCACAAATGCATTATATATTGACAATTATTGTTTGTAGTTAGGGTAAAACAGGCGTCCTGCATGTTTTGCTGACTCCTACATTCTCCAGGGTTGTATGACAAATAATCATCAATGAAAATATGCAGAAAATACGAATACAAGAATAAAGTAAATTCATTTTAAGTGTACAGAATGCTATGCATTCTACATTTATCGAGAGCAGAGGCGTTAGATATTAACAGACATTTCCAGTAGTTAATAGTTATTGACGCCTTCCAATGGAATACATTGATCCAGGCATGCTGCCGCAATGATTGTTCTTAGTATTAATTCAATAACTCTCAAAACGGTGGAAACTTTTAGTTACATTTACTGAAATTCTATGAAGTTCAAACGCATATACCAGCAGCAAAAGGATATGAAATGAGCCATATTGACAATCATGTAAAACATCTGCCTGGGACAGTTGAATATAGAATTGAATTCATATTAGCACCATATAGAGCAGGAATGTTTTTATTTATAATGTCAATCGAGCTGCGTCATTCGAGACTCTTCGTATAAACTTAGTGTGCTTTCAAGGTCATTCAAGTTTATTGAGCGATGCGGATTTTTACATACCCAAACGTTGTTTCGCTCGCATCTTACGAACGCAACGATTTAATACGACTTTAATTGATATCATTTATTTCACAGGTTTATCTTAATGACATTCATAAAGGCAGAGCCTGAGCCCTTGCCCGAATATACGTATCTGAACTAAATCTGGACAATTGTAGGGCAAAGATTTGGAACTGGACGTGTTCGTTTTTGGCTCAGCTTATGCTTATTCATTCACCACACCTATTGTTAAAGCCAAAGATCATTTCGCTTTGACGTAAGTGACTTATATAATAATGACCAACTTAGCTGTTAACTCATCAATCGAGCTATCGGAGTTCTCTACATCGCTAAAGCCGGATATGTCATGGAAGAATATTCTTTGTTGAATATCTGAGACAATTGTATCAGACTTCATTTTCTTTATTCGGGATTGAAGTGTTCATAGTGATATTAATTATACGCTATTCAAATTTTAGTGAGCATTACTCATCTTCCCGTCTTAACACTTTGATGTGTAAGTGGTAAGTAATAGGAATATAAGGCATTTTTGTCGGGATTACTTTAGAAAGTATGTGGCTGTGTGCAAACATCTTTGTACGCATATAAGATGATTCCAATGTTTTTGGCTATAGTTAACTCACCATTTATCGCAAATGTAATTTCGGTTTTGATAAACTTGTAGTATGTTTATAAAGACTCTCCGTAACATACTTCTAATGAAGAGTAGGTTTTATTGTTCCCAGAACGAATAAACAAAACGTAACCCTAGAAAAAAACAATTATTCGACCTCAGCCGCCGCCGCCGCATATAACGTATTGTTATATAATTTGCAACTTTTGTAATAAACAGATCATCAATTGTAGTAAATGTATACTGTGTAGACACTTCGTGTGAAACCTATGTGATGTGTTAAGGAAGTTCATGGACCACTGGCCCATGAAAAGAATAACGAGGAAACAATATTATTCATATCCGTAGCCGGTGAAACAATTGAAGGCATATGCACATCGCGTGTATTGTATGGAACATGAAAAGGTATGATTTGTTTACGATCTGCCCGAATCCAATTAAATCTTCCCCTATGAAAAGTTAGGTTGCTTGCACTTAAAAGCACATATATTCCGCTATGATTGTATACCTAGACATCCATTTAATTACTGGGAGTCCTGCGACTGTAAGCAATTAATCAAGAACTGATCGACGTACCATAGATATTAGCCTGCAGTTGGTGGTCCATGGGATTGCTAGTTTCTGCGATATGCTGCATGAGAGGGTTGGTTGCCGTTACATTAATGCTAAAGGGTGGATGTGCCTAGAACAAGGATTCAATATTCAAGAGATCAAGCTTCAAACTGTGTTAAGGTAATACATCCAGTTGTTATTGTTTATGACTTCCATGTTACAGCCGATTGTTGACAAACAAGAACAAAGGCGAGGCAGTTTAAGCAGGTCTTATCTCGCAGCTTATGTGACGAGGAAATAGACACACAATCGTACATCTTAACGCAACAAATGCTTTGGTATATACCATGCACGTGACAATAGTTACGTCGTGCGGATGCTGCCTTAAAGGTACGGCTGCTGGCAGTCTCCGTAGTTACCTATTAAGTGAGATAAAGTACGCTAGAAATTTGCCTGTTGTCTATAAGTTGATATTTATAATCTGGTGTTGCCATACGCGCCGCTGCTTTTCACTCCGCTTACGTTGACCACTATCAATCATCAAGATGTTGTAAGTACGAATAAATGGGTATCTGGTTTTCCCTTGAAGAAAATGTGTGAGACAATGTGTTACCATGCTATTTTGGTGAAATTCTCATGCTTATTATTATAGAGAGTTATGATGACACAACACATATTATCCCTGAACTTAACAATTATCAATTTATGTTTATTTGAGGGCGACGAACCGATATATAACTCATATTTGAATCACAAGAACACGAGACATCCGCTAATGGAATTGGTAGTCACTAGCATAACAACCGCGTATCTTTTATTTTTGTTTTGTTTTGTCGGTCTAAAACGAATACATGATAAACTCGCTTCGGTTAAATCTCTGAGACAAACAATCCGTCGTATTATGCCTCATTGTATCGTAAAAATGCAAGCTTCTATTTGCTGTTGATAATTGGGATATACGCTTAAGTTTTTCTTCACCCTTGAACGAAGGGCATTATCTCCATTCATCAGCATTGCAATAGAAATATAAACCTTGATTTATTTGCCTCAGAGCCCCAGGTAATGGTTTCAAAACGGTAAAAAATCTCAAGAAACGGTCAACCATACCCGCAGTCTAAAGAAGGAGTACGCACACAAAAGCGGCAGTTGAATTTGTCATAGCACGATTTTGTAAGAAGACAAAAGGCCCGACAAGGGACATATACCAACTCTACGCTCGCCTATATGATGAACGAGATCGATTACTTTCCCTCTGTAAGCGCCCTACAAACGTAGAGACTGCTGTGCATTTTGGATTATCATCCACATTTTAAAACTGCTACAGCTGCTAGAGACAACATTGCTCTATGGTCTTCGAAAAACATTTCGACCCAGTCTAAAGGTTTAATTGTGCGTGAGTGATGCAATTACAGCTTAATACCGGGTTCCCTTAGTACAACGATTTATATGCTATGACGAACTCTGGGGCATCAGCTGTTGTCATACAGTTTTAGCATCTGCCGCGAAGTTATAACACTGCATAAATATATGAAAAAATGATAGTGCAGCAGAGAGTGTGTTAATACCTCCAACATAACAGATGGCAGCGCTCTCTCTACGAATGGGTTAAGGTCGAGATAGATTGTCTCGATAAATAAGGTGAGCGCAATTATTGATAATCTGATTGCTATGCCTGTCCATCAGGCTTGAGAGTCGTTAATGCAACCGCAATTGCCAGCCATGAAACCAGCTTGCCCGTCAGGGTCCGGCACAATCCAGCAACAATTCACGCAAATGCAAGTAACTCACAATGCCCCTAAGCGTATAAAACATTTGAAATGCTGGTGCAAATTACTAATGCACAAAACGCGAGAATCTCAGTCCATAAGCTATCACCACTATAAAATCAACATTCGATGTATCTACTTGGCTTTATTTGTCTGATGTCAGCTCATATTAAGGAATATCATATGGTAAATCAAGAAAGAATATAACGGCGAAGCAGCCTTGTAATGAATCAATCAAGGTAAAAAATATCTTTTGTGAGTATATGCATCCGATTCTTCAAGATGCATCACAGGAAATTTATACATTTGACATGAAATACCTAAATATGCTTGAGTGATACTAATGCATTTCGAGGATGCTGCGCTGAACCTGCCAGCACCATCATAGATGGGTTGGGGTGGGAGTGGGGGTCTATCACGGGTCTTTCTAATCGTTACGACATTTATCCTATAAATGTCGAGAATGCAATCAATGCCTTGATGAAAGCGACTTTCATATAAGTAGTAATATCACTTCAGCCGTGCAGTCGACAGAATGGTTCCGGTCCGGAAAACTATACGTTGTGTATGACGTGTGATATACCTACATCACGAAGAAGCAACAACGCGAGGCTCATTAATGCTGGCCTTGCAAGCAATTACGTAGTGGTTTTCAGCTGCGTTATGGTAATTTAAATAGTTTGCTAGATGGCGCCACGTTGTTGATCTGGATATCGCGTAGCAATTTCCAAGAGCAGTCCAAACCTGAAGTTTCAGTAGAGGTGGTTAAAAACTACATAATTGCTGTTCTGGATGTTTAGATTAGAAAAAGTGATGACTGCACTGTACGGAATCTGCTTCGAGAGCTTAACCAGGTTCAGCCCGGCAGTGATCTGCTGACTATTGTAAATCAGTCAAATGAAAGACAATTCAATAACTAATGTAATCACGCCAGAAATGTGACATAATACCATACTTTCATTTAAGATGGACTCGGGGATAAAGTACTCCTTATAGCGACGCTTATCGGTTTTATTCACTGATGCAATAAAATGCTATCCGTACCCTCCTTTGAAGCATAGGACAAAAACATTCCTATGTCTGTCTTCTGCGACCTCTGAAATATATTTGCATGGTACAATGATTATCTTGCTTCGTAATATAGCTAACTAGATCAATTTAGGTTTATTTCACTATTGCAGATTATACGTCTATGTTGCTTGCATCCGACTAAGCGTTCTAGCTGCATGGATAAAATAGACACTCCTTCGCAATAATTTACACGAAGCAAGTATTGATATGTATCTGCTCGAATAATCTAAGAAGTTCAATATGCTACTAGCGTCCGTCAAGCGGACACCACAGCTAATACTGCGCAACTAGTGAATACCAAGCGCCCGTTAGATCCCTCTACTGCCCATTTATATAAAACACATGGCACTTCTTATCAAAGATTAATGTCAAGTTGCCGAGACCGAAGTGTATGCTACTTATTCCACCGTTTATCATGATGGTTTAACTAACAGCAGCTATATTTGCCTAGGATGCAAGCAGGTCTGACATTTGAGAGCCATGTTTATGCTTTCACAACTTGAGGCTTTCGTCATGCAAGTTACAATATTCGATCATTTTAAGGCATGTAATTCAAAATCACGGACGCCATATACTCCAGCTGTCATATACGCGCGGTTTACATAGAAGATTGTGGAACATCGTCCAGCGCTATTTTTGATCGAACCTTATAAGTTATATCGCTGATAACCTTAAGAAAAATCATCACTCGTGGATAAGTACGGTCGTCTGACCTTACAGCAATTGAAAATAAAGCTGAAGAAGCTGAACCTGAAGCTTAGGTCAGCAACTTCTGGGAATGGCCATACATTTACCGCTCAATGCTAGACTACGCCTCATCTTTCATGATCAAATGTGTCAACTTCGCGTCCACATCCACCTGCCGCATACCATACCTCGCAGCAAACCAATATGGAATCTTAAATGACCACGATTTCCCCACAAGATCAATACCTCCAGCATTAAGGCCTCATCCACATCATAGAGATTCAATGCCAAAACTCTGCGACAAGCCAGTTATAATGCTTGGCACGTGGAAAGATGCAAGAGGCTGTAGTCCTCCCAGTTTGTCAGCAATGCAAAACCACAATCAAAACGGACATAGTCCAAATGGCTAAATCACTGACCCGTGTCAATATGATTCGTGTCAAAACCATTAACCTCCATTCTCTATAGCAAGGCTGGGCGTTCCTAAGTGAAGGTAGCTGGCGGACGTAAATCTGGGCTCGCAATGGAGTGTGATAAACCACGGCATACATAATGAGGCCGTGGCTCTTAGGAAATATGCCGGGTTGACTAGGGCCGAAGTCGAACCACATCGGATTGTGGTGTCCCAAACTCATCCTGTCTAGCATTATCACAAGATGGTGTTGCGTCTGATGACCTGATAGTTGATGTCAAGAGCCCTTGCAGTACATGGGACAGGCCTGTCAATCCATCTCGGTGCCAGACCTGGTCAGTGTGAACATTCAGCTGACCCTCATCAGCCAATATGACTATTGTTACCAGGTTCAGGGCCAGTTGTATTGTGCAAACAGTCGGTTTTGTCACCTCGTGGAGATGGTTGCATCGAAAAGTGATCATGACTTATTTGCTGCAATGATCGCAAAGTTAGACTTTTTTTCTCAGGGACCGGACTCGATTCCATGTATTTTCCAAATTTCTGTTTCCAAGTATGTGCAGTCTTGTGCACTGATTTATTTTTTCTTTAAATAATTATTCACCTGTACCTCTATTACATTGATACTTGATACTTGATTACTATGATATTCATAGATACTTTTGATATCCTCTCATCCACATTCAAATTAATACAAACACTACCCATCACGTAAAGCAGTTGTGGGGACGATGAACTACCGAAAGTTGCATAGTGTATAACAGACAAAGAATATGTGGAGGGAATCTGGACCTTACAGTGGTTCATTGGTGTCCCCAAGATTTTGAAGGTTTTTCACAAACCTATAATGCGCTTCACAAGCACCCTCTTGCTGGAGATCTAACTATCTGACTGCACCACTTTCCCTGTCAGTCGGTCCTTTTTACTGAAAAAGGTTGGTATGCGTTTTAGAGCTGCTTGACCGCTACGAGCAGCGCATTGACAGTGACAGATTTACCCTAAACAATTTGTTAATATCATTTTCACATGGGTGCGTGACGTCGTGCCAACTGCGAGAATTCTTTGTCGCAGGGGAACAAAATGGAACTAATATTTCGTGTTCACGCGTTAACCGTGAAGTGAGCATTTAGACGATAACTTCCGCTCGAGCTTAGGACCGCATTTCTCTGCGCTGCCACCTCTTTCACAAAAAGTCCAAATCATTGAATAGAACTCTTATGTTCATTCATACAGCCATACCCTTTATATTCATGCGGGTACAAAGCAAAGCGAGGAATGTACGCCCTCTTTTGAACAGATGTTAAATGTAGACAGTAGCCGTAGATCTTATCGCAGGCATGTGCAATACTTAGATTGATCATGGAATAGAGTCTAACCAATTAATTGTCTTTTATTTGCCGATTTATTTCAAGAATTCACTCTTTCTTGTCAATCTTTTGTCCAACGCATGATCCAACTACGTATTTGAGATGTTACTTTTTAATCAAACTTAGCAAATTCTGATGTCAACCATGGTCTTGTAGCAGGAGGTAACACAGTCACTAAGATGGCACTCAAACAATGCAGACTAAGCATTTCATTTGACAATTGACATTGATTCAATACGTGTATTTCGTGTCTTGAACAAACAATGATTCGCAGGTTTCCAGACGCCGCACGTTTGTTCTCGGATCATGATCTTTGGCATGGAATCAAATAACTTGCCATTAATGAAGTGCAAGTGCTATGCACATCTTAGACCAATAACGAACCTTGAAAACACCTGGTTATAACGGTAAGATTTAACTTCTGAGGAATGAATTGTACAGCTATACTGAAACGCAATATTTCTACTCGATCACAATCTGTTGGATTATGGGGAATAAGTTATTAGTGTCAAAGTTTTCGACTAGTGCTAAGCGTGAACAGCCTGTCTCAGATAAATCAGATGATCACGGTAACGCAGCCGATCTAGTGGAAGTTGAATCGTACTTTCCAGTCGCGATATCACCTCGTTCATGACAAATGTTGTCGTCCAACAAAACAGCCTCAGCAAATGCCGGATATATGGCATGTAGCGTTGCAATACTTGACGCTTAAGCACTTTGGTAGGCGAAGAGCTTTAAAAATGAAATTGGAAGCTATAGAAATTTCCATATGGGCTTTCTTTTCAGGATTATTTTACCAGAAACACATTTAGGCGCTATTGTAGTATTGGAGTGATGTATCGAGGAACTTGTTTCTGCTAATATGGGTTGATAACAAGTTGCTTAAACTTCATACCGTTGCTACGTACAATTCTTAATTTAAAACACCCTTCCAGTATTCCTATCAAATCAGATAGGATTGAAGCAATGTTTAATTTATAATATGTTTAATGGAGCAAGTTGCTGGTAAGGTCCTTCATGTTCGGTTGTTATTTTCAAAGCGTTTTTAAAGTTGTATCGGAGTGACGTTTGATTAGCAGCCAGTTATTCTACTGCCGAAGTAGACGGGAAATTGGCAGCAAGTCGACATACGACACCTGTGATCAGTGACTTTTCAGCATTTTCTTTGAAGATAGGCCAATACCGTTCCAGAGAATCAATAGGAGATGAATGAAAAATGAATGAGCTTTCACTTGCATAACAATCTAGCGCATTCATTCCGTGTTTACTCATTTCATGTTGCTGTGAAACATATACATGACAGGCTCGTTCCGACAGATATGCTACCGTCAGAGTATGTCATATTTGATCGTGCAAATCATCTGTTGTACCATTATTGGCCGTTGATATGTTGGATGTATGTTTGATTTTCTGTTTGTTTCTTCTTTAAGGCAGTAACACGATTGACCAATAAAGAAATACAAGTATAGTGGTTGAAAAGTCGAAAACGCGGGAAAATATCACCACAGCCTGAACAGTGAGAGCGGCAATAACGCTAAGCGGCAGTAAAAGATGACGAATAGCTATGATGTTCGAATAAGAATTGCAAATAAGGGCCCGACGAAACGAACTGACACTCCAACACATTTATTGCTTGTGTTTCGGTCATGCAAGCATAACATAACGATAGTATAATTTGCAGTGTTCCATTAGTACATATATTACGACGCGACTGCACCTTTGGTACAAGTGCTGCTGACACCTGCCGGAGAGCACTAACACCGCATAAATATATGATGAGGCAAAAAAGCGCATGTTTATGCTGCTGTAAAACCGGATGGTAGTGCTAACTCTATAAAGGAAGTACAGTGACGATAAATTGTCGTGATTAATAATGTCAGCGTGGTGTTAATGTAACAATAGATGGAGATAGAAACACTTTGTCCCCTAGAGTACAAAATCAGCCACTTCTCATGCAGACTCAAACAACGCACAATGCCCAATGAGGTATCGATATTGTCGAATGTAAGCGGGTGATAACTAATGAAGAACCTTGCAAAAACCTTTGAAGACATTGGCAGCTGAAGCCAAATCATCTATCGGCACTGAGCCCTGACAATTGCATCCACGTTATGCTCGTGTGGGCAGTTTCATTGACCAAACAACCAATGTATTATGTCCATGAGCTGACCACTTTATCAAAGCTCTTAAATTGGGCCGTAGGCGGGCGTCGTATAGCTGCATCAAATTGCAGCCGCAAGTTGATCTGCATAATTACGACAAGCAGATTAGCTTGTACATTAAATACAGATTTTGACGAATGATTTTCTCCAATTGTATCGTGAACACCCGCATGTAGGCAGCAACGCTTCATTGTAATCAGAGTGATGCATATGCTGGTGGTCGTATCGCACTATTCCCGACACGACGGATTTTCTGTGCTATGGTTTTCATTCGGCAGTTAACGTGTTTCTTTTCCTTTGGTAATTGTAGGCAGATGATGCAATCAACAGATAGCTATTCATTACCAATAGTTGCCGAACGACATTATATTGAATCAACAAACAAACAAGCAAAATAAATCCAACGGATCACAACACACCTGCTGTAATTATGTGTGCGCATCTAAATTGGTAGGTAAATGCGTTATAAACCTGTTGACCCAATGCTATCTTTTAGCAGTGATACCTTTGTAAATATGCCGTGAGACTGAAGTTGATTTAACAGTTGCAGGCAGTTTTGTAGGCGCATGTCAAGGTGCATGATAACAACTGCCAACCCCTAGCGTTGCTCATGCCACTGCCTATTTGCGACACTTAGTTACATTTGTCTGTGTTAATGCGATTGTATATTATAAACTATTAAATAAAGGCCTCTTAACAGGTAATCGTCAGATGTATCACAAATGAAATGCTTGTTTGTCATATTTCATCGAGATATCACGTCACAATTTATGGTGGATATTTCGGCAGCATTATTGAGTGTCGGAAAATCGAAAGTCGATGTCTGAAGTAAAGCAAGCATCAAAGACAGGTGATCTGATTTAGTTTGTTGTTGTAATGACATTTATATGAATGAGGTTTTCTTTATAATACCGGCTGTTATTACCGCTATTACTGTTATTATAGTTTTAGGTGTCGAAACAAACGGCCATTTATCATTTTACCAACATTTGTGGTCATGATTATTTAGTTTAATATATGTCTATAATAAGATTGTGGCGTGTCATTCTGTGAGACTTTTGTCTAAATGATTGACGAAGCCCACTCAAACAGCTTGGACTTAAGCTATACGGTACACAATGAATCATGTGCATAAATACAGTAAGATCATACGTTGCAAAACATTATTGAACGTCATGAGCAAACACATGTAATTGACTACTTATCAGAATGAGATTCGCTGCCTTGCTGCGTGGGACGTAAGTGGACAGTGATCTGTTTAAGGCCGCCGTTTTCCATGGTAAAGTAATTTGTAGGCTCCATGAATAACAGTAAAATACATTCCGCGCATGACACTAATGTCATCACAGTAATGAATACAATTTCTTTGGTTACAAAACCTTAGCTCGTGTTGCGATGCCTGCAACAAGTATTTATTGAAGGCGAAGCGAAATGATATATTTGAAAGGAAAAGTTAAACTACTTGCCTTCCTATTGAACAGCTGAGGTGACTGGCTCTTGGCATAGCATAGGTTGCGTTTTAGATTTAATTAAGGAAACGCTTCAAGAATTCTGTTTATGATATTCATATTCTGTGTAGTAAAGAAATCACTACAAAGCTATCTGTGTCCGACGCTGGCATTTGTTATTCCAAACTAAATTCCTTCAACGTTGACTCAATTACTGCTGAATTGCATTGACATTTACGTGGTGATTTTAATCATCGACTTGAAGGTCAACGCTTGTTAGTGGATAAACTACAATTGCTCCTCAGACTATCATGCTTATGTCGCATATAATCTTGCTATATCGTTGCATAAAGGGCCTTTTCAAAGGCCTTTTTTTTCAAATCCATTGACAGTAAAAATAATGGCTGCGCAAAACAATGCTTCAATTCAATCGCCAAGCGTCTAAGCAAAATATTATGAGTTTAGAAAGGATTAAACCAAGAGTACTTAGGACAATAGTGACGTAAGCCATTATACCTGCAATGATCTAAATATTGTTAATGCATGTTATATTGACGCTGGACATGACGCGTTTAATACGTTCACAAGTGAAGGCCTTTGGTGAAGGGCGTCACGGTAGACGAACGGTTTAAAATCAGAATCCCGATGATTCGGATTTAAGTATCGTGATGTACAGTGCCCCTGGTGATATCATACTCTACCATGCATGCATCATATATTGTTCGATATACATTTCAACGACAGATGCAATTCACTAATATTAAGTGTTGATTTTGCCGACCTGACCGTTATGTTAGTTATTCCTTCAGGTAAGTACGCTTTTTTACCGAGGACTACCGTTTAGCAGCAATGTTGAGTATGAAGTTCGCATAAAAATGCAAGATGCAATCTTACACGTGTGCGTATTGCGTATTTCCATACACAATGCACCGATGATGATAAGGCTGAGTATTAAATGTGCAAAACCTAAACATTCGAGTAGATCTAAATGACACAAATTGCAATAGATATGGAGTCTACAAAATAACAATGATGCTATTGAGGATTTTAGGAAGACCAAAAGATATGACATGTGCTTTATGGCTTGATGTCCGAGTCAATAGTATGACGATATGAATGGCCCGGTGTTTACTATAATAGCCACTTAGTACATATTGAAACGGAGTCAGTGTAAATTCGCACTATGACCTCCTTACATTCACATTTAGTATAGTATAATATAGATAATGATAGCTAACCCGGTCAATGCTTTTTTCACCCGACAATAGCATATAAAACGCTTATTAACATAGCGAATTTATTCGATTGGATTAGCCTCAATTATTGCCGTTAACAAACATAACAATCACCAAGTTCATGGCAAACCTTTTGATACGCTGCTGCCTGGCCATAATATGAGTGTACAAAGGGTAAATGGTAGCGTAAGTTCACAGTCTTAGTGATCTCTTAATGCAGCGACCACTAATACAGCTGACATTATATAGCATTTATTGATCCCAATATCATCATATGTGCGATAATCAGACCACTTTACAAACATCAAGTGACGGTATTGGGACTCGTATAATGCCCTTCTATCAACTACCATAACTTTTTGTGTATTGCTCCCCGACCATAGTATTGCCATATAATACTCATTACTATGGTCATCAGGGTGCAATATTTCGAAGCAAATGCATGGCATTCGGAGAAATGGCATGTAGCAAGCCTATGACATTCAAAAGGGATCTCATGGATACACCATCGAAATACATAAACCCGACAAAATCACCACACCAAGGATGTGAGCAAGAGAGCAATCAACACCGAGTCGATTGCCAGGGTAACATTATCCGTAGCAATTAATCGAAATGGACGACGTAGCTATCTATATTGAATTACCTGTTAGGTTGATTTGAGACTTAACTAACCCCACATAGATATAATGATGCCAACGTAAGCCAAGCTGCATATTGTAATGAATTGTTTCGACTGCATGTGCATCCGTATCGCTATCTTGGTCGCGAAATGTACGTATTATGTGCTTGTCTCTTCTCTGGCGGCTCTGATACTTGATGTTTAGCATACACAAGCGTATGCATATTACGATTCCAACCGTCGTATTTGGTAAATTGATACGTACATCTTATGCGTCGACTAATAGTCCTTGTGATTTCTGCTGCACAATGTGTTAATGACACAAATGTGACTGACAGCTAAATGAGACGCAGGGTGCTCGTTATGACCTCGGGAAAGAAAACCACCAGGGAAATTTCTATGGCTTCCAATTTCATTTCCCAAGCTCTTCACCTACCGAAATGCTTTAGCGACAACTATTGCAACGCTACATACCATGTGTACGGCATTTGCTTTGGTTGTTTTGATGGACGTCAACATTTGTCATGAACGAGATGATATCTGTAACGCACGATTCGACTTCCACCATATCGGCTGCGGTTAACTTGATCATCTGATTTATCTGAGACAGGCTGTTCACTAGTCGTAAA
The DNA here is from genome assembly GCA_034190875.2 of Urechis unicinctus. Taxonomy (NCBI): domain Eukaryota; kingdom Metazoa; phylum Annelida; class Polychaeta; order Xenopneusta; family Urechidae; genus Urechis; species Urechis unicinctus. The sequence goes on along the minus strand of CM067349.1, from coordinate 16,090,362 downwards.
CATTGACACTATTAACTTATCCCACATAATCCAACAGACTGTGATCGAGTGGAAATATTGCTTTTACGTATAGCTGTGCAAATTATTCCTCAGTAGTTATATCTTATCGTTATAACCAGGTGTTTTCAAGGTTCGTTACTGATCTAAGATGTGCATAGCACTTGCACTACATTACTGGCAAAGTTCATAATCCGAGAACAAATGTGCGGCGTCTGGAAACCTGCGAATCATTGTTTGTTCAAGACACAAAATACACGTATTGAATCAATGTCAATAGTCAAATGAAATGCTTAGTCTGCATTGTTTGAGTGTCATCTTAATGACTGTGTTACCTCCTGCTACAAGAGCTTGGTTGACATCAAAATTTGTTAAGTTGGATTCAAAAGTAACATCTCAAATACGTAGTTGGATCATGCGTTGGACAAAAGATTGACAAGGAAGAGTGAATTCTTGAAATAAATCTGCAAATAAAAGACAATTAATTGGTTAGACTCTATTCTACGATCATTCTAAGTATTGCACATGCCTGCGATAAGATCTACGGCTACTGTCTACATTTAACATCTGTTCAAAAGAGGGCGTACATTCCTCGCTTTGCTTTGTACCCGCATGAATATAAAGGGTATGGCTGTATAAATGAGCATAAGATTTCTATTCAATGATTTGGATATGCAGAAATTTGGTTAATCTATTCAATGAGAGACCGCGTTTGCCGTTTTGTGAAAGAGGTGGCAGCGCAGAGAAATGCAGTCCTAAGCTCGACCGGAAGTTATCGTCTAAATGCTCACTTCACGGTTAACGCGTGAACACGAAATATTAGTTCCATTTTGTTCCCCTGCGACAATTTTCCATTCTCGCAGTTGGCACGACGTCACGCACCCATGTGAAAATGATATTAACGAATTGTTTAGGGTAAATCTGTCACTGTCAATGCGCTGCAAGCACCTCTGAAACGCTGTGAAACTGTCTGTCAGCATACCAACTTTTTTACAGTAAAAAAGAACCGACTGACAGGGAAAGCGGTGCAATCAGATAGTTAGATCTCCAGCAAGAGGGTGCTTGTGAAGCGCATTATAGGTTTGTGAAAAACCTTCAAAATCTTGGGGACACCAATGAACCCCTGTATGGTCCAGATTCCCTCCACATATTCTTTGTCTGTTATACACTATGCAACTTCCGGCAGTTCATCGTCCCCACAACTGCCTAACGCGACGGGTAGTGTTTGTATTAATTTGAATGTGGATTAGAGGATATCAAAAGTATCTATGAATTTCCAATGCAGGTGCGACATCATATGAATATCACAGTAATCAAGTATCAATGTAATAGAGGTACAGGTGAATAATTATTCAAAGATAAAATAAATCAGCGCACAAGACTACTCATACTTAGAAACAGAAATGTGGAAAATACATGGAATCGAGTCCAGTCCCTGAAATAAAAAATCCTCTAACTTTGCAATCATTGCAGAAAATAAGTCATTGTCACTTTTCAATGCAACGATCTCCACGAGGTGACAAAATCGACTGTTTGCACAATACAACTTGCCCTGAACCTGGTAACAGTAGTCATATTGGCTGATGAAGGTCAGCTGAATGTTCACACTGACCAGGTCTGGCACCCAGATGAAGTGACAGCCTCGTCCCTTGTACTGCAAAGGCTCTTGACCTCAACTATCAGGTAATCAGACGCAACACCATCTTGTGAGAATGCTAGACAGGGTGAGTTTGGGACACCACACTCCGATATAGTTCGACTTCGGCCCTAGTCAACCCGGCATATTTCCTAAGAGCCACTGCCTCATTATGTATGCCGTGGTTTATCACACTCCATTGCGAACCCAGAGTTACGTCCGCCAGCTACCTTCACTTAGGAACGACCAGCCTCGCTATAGAGAATGGAGGTTAATGGCTTTGTCACGAATCATATTGACACGGGTCAGTGATTTTGCCATTTGGACTATGTCCGTTTTGATTGTGGTTTTGCATCGCTGACAAACTGGGAGGACTACAGTCTCTTGCATCTTTCCACGTGCCAAGCATTATAACTGGCTTGTCGCAGAGTTTTGGCATTGAATCTCTATGATGTGGATGAGGCCTTAATGCTGGAGGTATTGATCTTGTGGGGAAATCGTGATCATTTAAGATTCCATATTGGTTTGCTGCGAGATATGGTATGCGGCAGGTGGATGTGGACGCGAAGTTGACACATTTGATCATGAAAGATGAGGTATAGTCTGGCATGTAAATGTATGGCCATTCCAAGAAGAGGCTGACCCCAGCTTCAGGTTCAGCTTCTTCAGCTTTATTTTCAATTGTTTCTTAAGGTTATCAGCGATATAACTAAAAAGGTTCGATCAAAAATAACGCTGGACGTTCCGCAATCTGCTATGTAAACCGCGCGTATATGACAACCGGAAACGGGCCAGGGACTGCATTGCTCCGTGCTGCCGCATAAGATTAAAACTCTCGGTCTTGTGAATTATTTATGTAGATAGCCATCATTGTATAAACAATATCTGACTAGCATGTATTGGACTGGCATAAGGTTATTGCCGGTGACGACACGAATATGTGATAGATTTCCTACTGCAAAAATGGTATTTACGTGATAGATTGTCCTTTTATGAGCAACAGCAGATATAGTTCGTGTTGAACGCTTAAAGCAAAACAGAAAAAATATGCGCGAAAGGCAACAATTACATTGGCACGCGTCTAAAAAGCTTCAATTATCTTGATTTCGAAAACGAAAGATTAAAACACGGTTTTATTTCCATAACTCTTTCCACAACATGTATTATCAGCACGAAACTTTGTATCCCATAATTGCGCACCTTTGGAGAATAAAAATTGTCCACAAGAAACATGTATTAATCCATTACTTCCACCTCACCTTGCCTTTGTTTTCAGTGTATCGTTATGCCAACTCTGTTGTAAATCCGTCCTTTGTCGTGCAAAATTAAGATGATTTCTTATATGTTTGATCTGATACTACTATGGGATAGTAATCCATCAGCCAGACGTAAATTTCTTCTCCAGTTTGTGTAGCAGAAAATTGTATGCACACAACAAGCCTTCAATTGGCCTGGTGATATGCACAAATGGTAATATCCTAGTGCTGCAGCCACAACCTTTCGCTGTTTTGCAAAATAAGATGTCTACATACCGGAATAGGGCTATTGCTTGCTGGCAGGGTTTCTTATTCTGGTGCTACATTCACCCTGTAGTCGGGTCAATATATGGAAAAAAAGGGGTCAACCCCCCAAAAATTGCAAGAAAACGTTTCTTGGTTGTTTTTGGTTCCTGAACATCTGTAGATTAACATACTAAAAGTTTACCAAACTCGGATGACCGGAAAGTGGGTTAATTAGGCAATTTCCAAGATGGCCGCCAAAATTGTTAAAATGCTTGAATTTTTTGGGCTGTCCATATCTCAGCCATTTTTCACCCAAAACTGATTATGTAAGTATGTTTTCTAATGTTTTTGAGGTCAACCTTTCACCTGAACCTGGTTTCTTTCATGTGTGACATCCCGATGGGGGTGCAATAGGGGCACCCCTACCCAAAACTGGTATTTTGGGTACATATTAGGGAAACCTTATATTTCCCAATTAATCAAGGAATTGCAAGAACTATTGGAGAGTAAATCTTTGTCAATTTCAGGATTTTTACCCCTGTTTGGTATTTGTTTGAAATGGCTCTTTGGTTCATGATTTGTTATTTCTCACACAAAACGCTGTTGTAAGCATCCTTTTGGAGTTGGGTTTTTTTCATTTCAGCTCAGTGTCATTGAGACAGAGTTCTGATGAAGATGCCCTGTTCGTTAGGGGAAATCCTAGCTGACCCCCACCCCACCCTGCCAACGCTCTACGATTGAAAGGATAGAGACTGTTTATTCTTCCGTTGTATCTGGTGAAACGTCCTACGAGTCGTAAAAATCATTAGAAGAAATCAAGCACATTGAACAGAAAACCCAGTCAGCAAAGGTTAGCATGGCAGCTTCATCCAAAACCAGTCAACTTTGAATCGGATATCAGGAGATGTTGGAAATAGCACGTGCATTGATTAGAGCTGTTCGCTCAGGCGGCTGGAGAATGCATCTCAGTGCAGTGTCTAATTGCATTCCGATATTCGCAGCTGCTCGACATTTCAATTATGTTAAGTCTGAATACCTCTACCTACAGTGCATGAATGAACTAGGTCACAAGCATCCAGACATTGTTACAAAATTTGAAAACGGCCTACATGTTATTAGGAGGACAGACCAGGTCTAGGCAGGATTGGATCGGATCTAACTATTGAACAGACTCTCATGCGTTCCCTCAAAAGTAGCGGTGGTCTAACCAGAGGAAGTGGCATGACAGAGGAACTAAGTACCATCTGGACACGGTCATCATCCGTGTAATCTGCGTACAACCTTGCGATGCAAGAGTTCTCTAAACAATCAACTTACCTCAGACAGTACTAAACTGATGCAAAAATTAGTTGACTGCAATCCATTTGCTGAGGATTCTTCATTAAAAAATGTTGTGACCTGATGTAGTGGCCAACGCAGATGTCAATGTACATGAATATGGAGCTGTCGGCAAGGCCATAGTACAAAAAAATGGTTGGGCAGCCAATATTCACTTATTCCTTTAAACGAAAGGACAAAGCCAAGATTTTTGGTGACTCATCGTCAGTGAAAGCGAATACCGAACAAATGATAAATTCTGAACTCCTGTTCCAGAGATTTCTTGTAGTTTCACAAGCTGGCGACTTGACACTGCAAGATATCATGGACTACGAACTTAGTCCAAATCCTCCTGCCCTATTTGCGGCTGATGCTCTACGGGATTACGCAAATGAATCCTCCAGCTCCAGCAAGGCCGTTCTAACGGATTCGAACATTCCGAACATTTTGTGCTTGACGGAGGCTCCTTACTTCACCGTCTGTCTTGGAGAAAAGGGATGACCTACGGGGAAATTGCCGAGGAGTATGCCAATCTCACCCTTTCCAAGTATGGACAAGCCATAGTAGTTTTTGACGGATACAGTGAAGAGCCTTGCATCAAGGACAATGAACATCAGAGACGACAAACGAAATCACACCCGCTTGTGTCTTTTGAAATGAATACCGTCTTTTTCTCTTTGGAGGATTTCTTATCAAGGGACTCTAATAAACAGAAACTAATCCTCCTCATCAGTGACAAACTGAAACAGAGGGGTTGCGAAGTCATCAATGCGCATGGAAATGCAGATGTTCATATTGTGAAAGCAGCAACAACATCTGCAAAAGTTCGAGACACAACTTTGATTGGGGAAGACACGGACCTTCTGCTTCTGCTTCTACATTACACTGAGAGGGACAGCAAGAAACTCTACTTTCGTTCGGACAAAAAGAAAGCAAAATATGATATTGTCCGTCTAAAGGAACTCTTGGGAAATGACATATCTTCACAGTTGCTGTTTGTACATGATTTTACAGGCTGTGATAGCACTTCCAGGATTTATGGTATTGGCAAGAAAACCCTTTTCCAAAAAGTGATGAAAAACGATTATCAGATAAGAGCTTGTGCAAAGACCTTTACTACAGCTGGTCAGGATGTGGCAACAATAGTTGATTCAGGATGCAAAGTCTTTGTTTCTGTGTTTGGAGGAAAAGCTGGCACATCTCTGGTAAACATTAGAAATACATTGCTTGCTAAAAAGGTTTCATCTGCTAAATCATTTGTGAAACCCGAGAAATTGCCCCCATGGGAATCTGCGGCAAAATTCAACTTTCAACGTTCATTTTATCAGATCATGGTGTGGATGGGAAAGGATGAAAACATGGACCCAAAGGACTGGGGTTGGAAGTGTGAAGACAACATTCCGCTACCTGTTATGACTGACAAGAAAGCGGCTCCAGAAAGGCTTCTCAAGGTTATCCATTGTAACTGTACAACAGGTTGTAGTAACACTCGATGTAGTTGCAGGAAGTACGGTCTTCCATATACTTCTGCTTGTGGACCCTGCCAAGCTGAGTCATGTTACAATCAATAGTGATTCTACCATAGACGGTTCCGAGGAAGAAGATTGCGATGATAATAACCATGCTCTGTTTTGAACAATTATATTGTGTGAATGACACTTGAACTTGATAAGAAAATTCAGGTGTGTACTATGTCAATTATTTGGGACATTTTGCTAATTTATGATGTGTGACGTATGGCGTATGACCATGACGTAGATGGTTTAATAGCCCTTCCATGTTGTGGTTCCTTGTATATGTACATCTGATTAATTATCAAGAGCCGAAATGTTGGTTTTCTACCAGTTCTGGCGGTCTTGATCTATTCAGCAACCCACTACGTCATGATGATGCAATACTACGTCATAGGGACATCCAGGTGAATTCATCATGACCTTATTTGAATCTTAGGTATCACATTTATATATGTTTGTAATACATTTATGGGGTCTAAAACCAACCATTAAAAAGTTTGCTGTACATTCATAATTCAATGGCGGCCATATTGATATTATGTAATTTCACCACTTTCCGGTGGCTCAAATTTGGTAAACTTTTAGGATGCGCTTAAGTACAGCTAAATGAACACAAAAAGACAAAAAAACCTTTTCTTGCAATTTTTTGGGGGTCAAACCTTACTTTGACTCGCCTACTGATAGAAAACTAACTCATAAGCCAAGCGTTATCTCAATGTAGTTTATTTTGGTAAAACAAAAACACTCAATGCATTACAAACGGCAGAGGCAGGTATGAGGTAAAGGTGCTTGCAAATAACAGCTTTTTCTACACATCATCTTAATGTCCACGCTACATTTACATTATCAGCCTCATGCATGCACATTAAAATTAAGTGTACAAAATCGCATTGTCATTTTTTAACATTGTTTGTTTTATTGAATATCAATAAATGTTTTCTGGGGCAAGAGATGTAATCGTAATCTCCAAGGGTGCAGTTGAATAAATTTTGGCATTTCTCTTTTAAACAGCCTTTTACGACGGTGTGCATCGCTTTAAGACGACTTGGCACATAAGAAGTGTCCATCGACGAAATATGGATTCATCCAGCGGGTCGGTCGGCAAATAATGGCTCATTGTCTTAGTGAATGCGTCACGTGTTTTATAGTGGATGTTTGTATCAAATTCACCGCCAATACGCTGATCATTCTAAATGCTTTCACCTTGTTTCTATTAATATAAGCATTCAAGCATTATTCGAATTGTCATTTTCTATCCTCCGGTATATAGCATCATGTATGTAAATTTGACGAATATCTATCGGTCGAACGGAGCAATATATTTACTTGCAGATCACAAAGATATTAAATGAAGAAAACAATGTGCGAAGCGCAGCGCAAAAAGTTCTCCGACCAAATAAATAACCGTAATTGTTTGATGTCAGCATACAAATGACATAAATTACTGATCAGGAATATGAAATATAACTGCAAAATGATTCAACATATAATATATGATTTATATACTATTCGTGTTAATCACCTTTTGTATTGAATTGCCGTTAATACGAAATCAGCTGGAGTATATGGCGCCCGTGATGGTAAATAACATGCCTTAAAATGATCGAATATTGTAACTTGCATGACGAAAGCCTCAAGTTGTGAAAACATAAACATTGCTCTCTAATGTACTGACCTGCTTGAATTCTATGCAATTATGGCTTATGTTAGTCAAACCATCATGGAAAAAACAGTGGAATAAATAGCATCCATTACACTTCGGTCTCGGCAACTTGACATTAATCTTTGATTAGAAGTGCCGTGTGTTTTATATATAGAGGGATCTAAAGGGCGCTTGGTATTCACAAGTTGCGCAGAATTAGCTGTGGTGGTTGCTTGGCGCACGCTAGTGGCATATTGAACTTCTTAGATTATTCGAGCAGATATATTCCAATACTTGCTGCTGGTCGTTGATTTATATGGTAATTTCGTGTATATTTTTGCGAAGGAGCATCTATTTCACCCATGCAGCTAGCATGCAGAGTCGGATGCAAGCAACATAGACGTATAATCTGAAATACTGAAATATTGATCCTAGTTAGATTATTTACTAGCTAACCATATTACGATGCAAGATAATTATTTACGATGAAATGGGCAATGTTTTATTCATCTGAAATTAATTTAATTGATTTTATTTATTCCTGAGGCGTTTTCAACTGACGCAAACCGATCTAATGATCTATGGTTGCAAGCTGAAGTCTCATGTATTAGTTCGCATCAAATTTGATAACCATTGCATACGCTTCTAATACAAATTTACAATGGTTGATTATGATGGGCCCACTCACGACAACCATGGTTATATCAATCTGATATCAATGTGAATTCATATACAAACCGTAAATGTTAATATGGATACATGCATGATTATACTTAATATACTTCACAGGGCGTTGTTTAGAGCGCTTTTCGTGCTGATGTACTTTTAAGAGGCCACAACCTACTCCATATTCGGGAGAATCACACTGACAAATGCCACCAGTCTCTGATGACTAGTTTATTGGCAATTTCTAGAGTCGTTGTAATGCTTCATCAGCCTGTGGCTTGGCAGTGAAAAAGGTTATGACATTTGTATTGACAAGTTATAAAAACATGGACAACTTTACAAGCACTGCGCCGGCTTTTTTATTTGGTTTAGCTATTTACCTTCACCCTAACAAAGACGTTCTTTATCGCATTGCTCTTGCAAAATGTATTTAGGCCAGATTAGAGCTTCAAAATAGGTGTTGAAACATTGTTTCATATTCTATATATAACAGAGATATTTCAATTTAAAACCATACTTCTTGCTGGTGTCCATCATCTGCTATCGACTAATATGGCTAACGGTGCTGATTACATTGCACATGGACACTTCACCAGTAGCTTTACGGTCTCGACTCTCTATTCAATCAGCCTTTATGTCGATAAGCGATGATGTGGAGTATTCTACAAATGTAACCAGGAAAATATTTCTAATGAACACCACGATAATCGACCTTATTTCATAATGTAGAACATAACTACCGTGCATGATCTTCCATGCATTGTGTTTTGGGGCACGGCTGCGGAGCGAATATCCCGTAAATTAATAAAGCTAAATAGCCTGTTTAATTGAACCCGGTTCTTGCATCAGGCTCAATTATACGTGTTATCGTTCACCAGGTCGCGGACTGACTGCAGAACGAAGTACGTACCTCGATCGAGGTACGTACCTCGTTCCCAGTACGGTGCACTTCGATTGAGGTACGCATGATAGTCGTGCCACCGCCCTCTGCTGTTTTGCATTTTATGACATTATTTTCTGAAATGTGATTGGCTTTGAACGATTTAATTATGCAAATATATTATGGCCTACATTTGAAACCAAATCTGTTGTTGTGGGCGATATTGGGCCTTCACAAGAAGAGTTTTCACTTCCATTTTTCGACAGCGACTTCAAGTTTTTCTGCGTTCATGGTTTAAATGTTGTACACACATCAACATGGCAGAGGCAAGGTCTATGTTTTCTAATTTACAAGTATATCATCTAATGATACATTATATGTTATTAAAATTCTATGGCATATTAATGAGCTATCGCTAATAAATAACACCCTGTTTAATGATTTTCTGAAACAATGGCGTAGTGATGCGATCGTACTTAAATCGAAGTATGGTGTGCTTCTGAATTGGTGCCATATTCGATAGTAGATCGTATACTGATAAAAGAATGACACTTATGAATCATACGACCGAATCGCAAGTTATAAGATAATTTGTTTTGGAATTTGTCATGCACGGCTTGAAGTGACAATGTCAATATTTCCAACCGAATATGATTTAGTCTATTAGTAGAGGGTGATATAAACAATCTCACAGGAATTGCTGGTTTGTGTTGTGTACTTAAACATAGATTATAATATTTAATGTTATGTATTTGACTAGACAGTATCTGATTTACTTTGGGTTTTTTTCAGAATGGAACAGCTATGGGCCAAGCCATTTTCAAAACGGTGTTCTTCTGAAAGCCTTCAATCACAATGAGGATGTTTGGAAACTGGAAACCTGAAATTAAAATTTCCAACCTGAAATTAAAATTTCCAAGTGGTGTCAAAGAAAAACAGAATCTGTCCATTACACACAAACTGCTCCTAAGTTCTGTCAATCATGCATTGACGAAGTGGATGAAATCTATCAAGACTTGAACATTCCTTCAGCCGTTAGTGATGAGTCCATGGAGCCGCCTTCCCAGCCACTGAAAGTTGGTAACAGCTCTCTCAATAAAGAAACTATTCCTGTGAGGGGTGTACCAGGTCTTGCCTGTTCTTGTATATATACTCAACCAGAATATTGCCCTCACATCGCTGAACAAGTTCATAAGACTTTGTGCATATTATCCTCTTCCTCTTGTTTCCGCTCTCGCGGCATTCATCAGCTATGTATGCAATATGTATTTTACCTGTGTGGTGTTTCCACTTTGGATCTCTGAAAGTTTAAGTAATTTTTTCCAATATATTCCATTCCCAAACAACAGAGATGAAAACATAGGTTGAATTTGTCGAATTTGTAAACGTTATCACATAAGTCCTTATCTTTTCCCTTTAGAAGGGAAGAGGCTGCCCCAATTAAATCCCGCGCGGATATGGTCAGGTAACCAGCACTTCTTTGTCTTTTGCATTTAGACTTCAACGAGATCACATCAATTTGCACTCACACACCCCCCCCCCTTTCCGTTTTCAATGCCATCCCACCTTTTGTACATGCTTTCCTCTAGTTTTGTCATTCAACACTCACTGTTGTCATATGTATGTCTGTACATGTATAGGTATATCAATTAATCCTATCTGTGTCATGACCTATTAAAGTAGCTTTATCCTGCGTTGTGTAACCTGTCCTAGACATATCATAGTTTTGTATCTCACTTATTGCATCAACATCATACATATACCTTTAGCTGTCAACAGTCATAACATTTCTATAGTTGTTATCATTATCTGCCTCATTGTGATACTGGTAATTGATTGGTAGTGTACCTGCACTCGGGATTACTCAGTATCCTATTATGTAATAACGAATATTGTATGTATGTGATTTTGAACACAATTTGCTACTTGAGAATTATTTCTAAAATAAAATTAACTCAAACATTGCTGTTCCTCCACTTCTGATCAAAATATGGATCTGCATGATATATTGCATATGATTAAAGGCATATGATTTGGCTGATAGAAACTCAATTATTAGCAGCAAGTAGAATAAACACCATCATGAAGTTTACCGATGAGGAATGATCTTATGACCACTGTCCACATTGCTATGGAATTAATTGTAATAAAGCATAGTCAATATCAATACAACATGATCGCTGACCCTGTGATTTTGTGAACATTCCATTCCATATCTGGTAAACCTTAAGTATTCTAAAATGATAATGTTCATTACATATGTAATGATGCTCATTTCCATCTGTTAAGCCTTAAATAATAACCTAACATCCAATTAAAACAAAAACAAAAGTTTTCAAAAACACAAACAGAACAGGTCAACAAAAGTATGAAAACTTACTGTTGTGGTGTTTTTGGGGGCATTCTGTTTTATATCAAACACCTGGCTGCTTTGTTATGCTATTTGAGAAGACCATTCAATTTTGAACACAACTGAATGCGTATATGAACACTCTCAATCAGACCCGGGTAGACAACAAGCGAAGTTTGAAACCACCATGGTACGGCGTACTTCGATTGGAGTACGCAAATATCGGTTGTGCAAATGGATTGACATGGGGTGTGATGTTATCATCCATAAGTCACAAATATGCCATGCAATTTTCACTAAACAGTATTTCATATAATCTAGACAAACTATGCTCCGCAAAAAGTAAGTTCTGTACTTTGCCAGACTGATTCAAAAAGGATTTTTGCCTCATCAATCGTCGGAAAAGACACGCGATGGCCGCCAAACTAAAGTTTGAAAACGCATAGAAAAGCCTTCTCGTACATGGGCAACGCTAAATATGGTCCCAAATCGAGGCTGTGACTACTAAGAGGGTTTCCACGATTTAACCCAACCAAATCTCAGTAAATAATGTCACAATTTGCAAAACAGTTGAGAAAATTAATGTTTATGTATGCATACTTCAAACCAAGTACGCCGTACTAGGAACGAGGTACGTACCTCGATCGAGGTACGTACTTCCTTCTGCGGTCGTCTTTGACCTGTTCACGGTTAATTAATATTTATCACGAAATATATATATATATATATATATATATATATATATATATATATATATATATATATATATATATATATATATATATATATATATATATATATGTGTGTGTGTGTGTGTGTGTGTGTGTGTGTGTGTGTGTGTGTGTGTGTGTGTGTGTGTGTGTGTGTGTGTGTGTGTGTGTGTGTGTGTGTGTGTGTGTGTGTGTGTGTGTGTGTGTCTGTGTGTGTGTGTGTGTGTGTGTGTGTGTGTGTGTGTGTGTGTGTGTAAACAACAATCAAACCATTCATACCGCTTATCTATGGAACGGTTTTTTTTACGAATATGCCACCGGCAGAGTATAACAAAACTATAGTGATCTATCTTAAATTATTTTCTATATCAGTGTGGATTAAGAATGGTCAGGGCATTATTATTTGATGTTTGTTATGCTTTTATTTTCGTTTGATATTTTTTCGACGGACGTGTAACATAATAAAGGACCAATCATGTTGCTTGCGCTAATAGTTTATTCCTACACAGCTACACAGATAACTCGATTTCCACCTGTATCGACTTGTTTACGTGTAAAGGACATCTGACTATTCATTCTTTACTTGCATTATATTTGCCGGGACACATCAACTTTAATCTTACTCTGGCAGCGAGACATTAACGTCGCTACAGCAGGTCGTTTATTTTGTATAAAGAGGAAGTCGGTGCTTTAATATTCCAATGATATACTGAACAAGCTATGTAGACTGTTTTTGATATTCAACACATAATCAATGTAGGACTTTACTTTCATAAATGGTAGCTCTGGAAATGCTTCCATGATGCATGTCTGCTTGATCCAAGCCGATAGTCTGCCGTATTACTTGCAGAACATTGTTTCAGGTGCTACAACTAGCTGGACGTTTAAGTATACCATCTACCATATTCTTAGTAAATCTGTGACTGGCATAGTAACCATTTTAATTCACAACGATGTTTCGTTTCCTGAGCAGCAATAACATATGATAAAGGAGATAGAGTGATGTACCAGCCCTTCAATCATTTCACTCTTCCGTCCAACGTTTTAATATAAATTCCGAGAGAACATAAGCTCAGAAACGTTTCTTGCAGATCCATGGAGCTTCAGTTCGCCATTATTTTAGTTGCTACGAACGCATCGTCATCGTATTAAGGAGCTATAAGTGTCGTCCGTGTCGCCCAGTCAAATCAGCATGACTTTCGTCATCTAGTTTGATTCCTCATTCTTACTTGCGTTCATACTAATATTAATAATACCATTGCCCTCCATTGTTTGCAATTCCATCTAACTCTACAACAAATTGACAGATGCTAGACCCAGGCCGTTACAGCGCCTTTCTGTATTGCAGACCATAGATCCATATTCAATATTTACTATTGTATAACGCTGCCTCTGTTCCGGACATGTGCAAAATAATATTGTGACCCGGAAGGGTAGTGATCATGACGCCGGAAGTCCCTGATGATGTTTCCCGTAAGTAATTTCGTTTGGAATAGGACTTCCCTCCAGAGCAATGCACATGTTAAAATAATTGAGAGATGATTAAATCCATGATTGCGGCCTTTTGTGGTGAAGTCGATAGGGAGTTATGGCATAGTGACCGACAGTTATTTTATTATCTATGATTTTCAGTGAAAAGTTCTGCCAAAACAAGTCTCATTCTTGTACAATTTTCTGAATAATGCGACGATCGTACGGAAGAATGAAGTGCTTACTGCACAACGTCCTCGCTGTATAATTTAACGTATATAAATCTCGTTATATTATCATATCGGCATAGGTGTCTTTGATTGCAGCATACACGAGCGACATGCATCGCGACAGACTGTTATCATTAATGTATTCAAAACATACAATGGCGCACTTAGTCGGCTGTAAGATAATACGGTATGGTGACTGCGAGTTGGATAACGACTGTTACAATAATAATGTCAGCTAAATCCATACTCTCCCTGACCGTCAAACACACAGTCGCCATATTTGCGCGGAGTTTTAAAACTACATAATGCTGACGATTAGTCATTGTCGCAAAGCTAACAATCGTAGCAACATGTCCGATTATTCTGTTTCGGAAAGCCGTGGGAAGCATGGAGTCATCTTTGCTAGCTAATAGGTCTGCTCAACACGCAATAACAATGCGGTGGCAATTGAAAGCAGATGATCACGTAGTACATTGACATTCTGTATGCCATTAATACTGATGTGATCATTCAAAGATGTTTCACGGTGTTGAATATGGAAAGCAGCTAATTCTGAAACGCATAGATTAACGTACTTGCAACATACATGTCATGATCTCTATAATTTATCTTATTTTTACATGTTTACTCCCTAACCGTCGCTATCAAGGAGCGGTGAAGGCGAATGATTAGCCGCGATGTAACAGAAGTTATGATCCCGCTTGTTGATGGGAATGGCCTATTAATTAGCCCGAGCAAAATCCGTTCATCACTTTCAACACCGACCGGATTTTTTGATAGTCATATTTGCACTGCAGATCTTTCGCCACAACGATAGTTGGATATACATGACACAGGCACTATGCGCACCACAATCTATAGACTTTTAGACCTCTGTTTCACTCGGTTTTAGAAGCAGTTACCACTTGCCACAGTAAGATTATTTCAACTGCGCCCAGCAAATGCAGCCAAGTTTGTATTCAGCAGGCTTGCCAATATAATGTAATGTGCTGTCTCGTTTATTGTCTACTGTAGACAAATAACGATATAGTGGTGGCTAGAGCGGCAGAGGGACGTATCTGTCAATGGGAAAACGCCGTATACTAAACAAATATTTTCGTTCTACCATTCTTATCTGATGTTACGGGTGTTTATTGCTAGATTGTTGCTGAATAAATAAATATAAAAGATATGCTATCAATAAAAAATCATTGAATTTATTATTTCGTAGCAGTGTCTGTGCTGTAAACGTAGCTCGGTTTATATTGTGGGCTTAATAATGTTTAATGTGTATGTTAATGTACCTTCCAAATTACAAACGAGGCTTTGGGGCTGGCTCGAATTTAAAGCCTCCTACCGGGAGGCCCTCAACCCTCTCAGCCCATAAATCATAATTTTGCCGAACAGCAGGTGGAATGTAGGAATGCTTTTAAGGGCTGAGGATACGAACACATTATATACTACCATAATGGCGCACATGTAGATTACGAGAGTGTGCCGAAACATCATTGTTACTATGCTCTTAGGCATATTGATATAATGCTTCAAGCTGATATAACGGAACTATCCAAGATCACTGCATTATATGATGTTGAAACGATATGATTGTAAAGCTTGCTCACGGCTATTTATTTGTTTCAGTTAATGCTACGTTGCTTATATATTTGTGCCCTATTGGTGTCTAGTATCATATTTGGACGACATTTCGAATGCACATTTTATTTATCTTATGGATACTAGACCAGATTATCTAAAAACCTGTTTTTTTCCCCAACTAAATAATATATCAAAGTATATCTTGTTGCTCAAATTAAAAGATTAATGTTTGAACAGAACAAACGTGCGTTTATTAGTACACCATTCGTGCATACATGCGCGTCAAATATTGTTCTTGTTTTTCGACACTCGATTAGAGTAAATGCGGGCAGTCAAAAACAGCACCTAAACCTAACCTCTCTGCGCTTTACCTCACCCACGATGGTAGACTTCACGAGAATGGTGATGGATGCATTATTATGTTAATTGTACAGTGCCAAGTGTGCTGCAAAACATCTTATTAATGATTACATCAGGCTTCAGAAAAAAATAAATTTAAAGTGTACTAATTTATTTTTAGTTATTTGTGTCTTTAACCGTTGTCATTTGTTCATGCATCAAACGTAGCTGGCGACACTGATGATGAAAAGGCAAAAATGATTGATTGTAAAAGGTGGACAAGGAATAAGCTACAGCGAGAGTTACTTGTATGGTACTGCCACGTTCAAAGCTCTAACTATACGAGAGAAACGACGGAGCAAATGACCTGAAAGTGTTAATAAAAACAGAACTATTATTATATTGCAAAGAATGTAGTCGATTGCAAACTTTTTTCTTTTTCTAGCCCCCTTCATACACTGTATTTATGCTTGAATATTGTTAGCCATCCGCCAGTGTACATAGCAGCAAAGACAATATATTTTAATATTACTGCAACAGACACATCGGTAATTTGTATTAGAATTGGTAATCGCACGATAACAGAGAGCAACCAAGACTGCTACGGAAAGATGTACCGTTTTCTTTGTTAGCCTAACCTGTCGCTAACAAATTGAACAAATTCACTGCATTAGGTACTTTGCTGTCTGGCATCATCTGTATAAACTGTGTTTATATGTTAATCTTGGGCATGCAAAATGCGAATTCGAAACTGTATTTCTATAGCGAGTAACTACAAGAAACGCTTCCTTTCGTATTCTGGCGAGCAGTCAATTTCGATCGTTCAATTAGTCGATATATCTGATGTCGGCTAAACTAAACAGAATCGCATGCTAAAATGCTAATATCTGTACCCAAATTTATATTTCGCATACGTTTGTATTTGAGCTGCACTTACCTTTTGAACCATTGCGTTTCTCCCTCTTAGTTCCTGAGTACTGATGTATTATTACCGCGTATTATCTGTGGTGGGCCTGTTATCTATATTCTGCGATCAAATTACTTCGCAGCCCGCGTTAGAGATCTAGAACAAAATGGATAGCATAAACTGCTACATTGTTAAGACAAGACCGTATAAAGACACTAAATCATAGCCTTCCTGTGTAATCGCCTGAGTGTGTTATTCACCCTATCACTTAAAATTATAAATATATATTCTACACCCTCGCCATAATAGTATTTCCCATGGACCTTATATCATTGACAGGTTAATGTAGCATTTATTCCACCTTCTGCTAAGTATCATTTGTCACTGCAAATATTCATATGGGACCGACATTTGTAATAGTGTCACACCCCTATATAAATATATATATATATGTAATATATATATATATATATATATATATATATATATATATATATATATATATATATATATATATATATATATATATATATATATATATATATATATATATATATATATAGAAGATATACCTATTAAAACATCATTTGTGTGAGAGAGCCCTTTTGTACCGTCTTACCCAAAACACGTCTCACTCCAATGTCTCTCTTTTCTTTCAAAAGCATTAAGTTATCAGATAATATAGAATGCCAATCAAAAGAGAGGAACATTAACAACCACTCCAAAAACTACAAAGAATGCAGCCGTTTGGGATGTATACAATTAAGTCAAATGATTAAAAAATGAGTACATTACCGTTATTAGATAGTCGAACAGCAGAAGGTGCTGCTTATGTAGAGCTTACATACATTATTGATGCCTGCTCTACTGACGGTGTAAACAGGAAGCATGGACCAGACAAACTAAGATACGCAAATGTGCGTAGGTGCATCCGCGCTTACGGAAAATTATACGCGTGCAAACTTGGAAGAAGTAATCATTGAATTCAAACCACAACTGCTTAGTAAAATAGCACTAAATGTTCACGGGTAATGCCTTGATGGCAATGATGGGTATTCAACCAAGCAAGCTTTTATGCAAAGGCATTTAATGTATTATGAGTAAGAGCCACTGTAAGTAAGGAACTTTGTTATGAGCATTGCCTATGGCGCTGTCTATTTTAAATACTTCTTATGATTATGACAAAAAGAAACATGAAATAATGCACAAATCCGGAATAGAGATCATAAGAGAGGCTTGCTTTATTACTAGCCAAAAACAAAAGAGCTCGCTGTATTATGCACACGCTCTCCACTGCCCTGATGTGAACAGGAATCTACGCTTTCCGGGCTGTTTTGATCATACAAATACGGCGATTTGATGAGCAGTATTTCGGGAGACTCTTAAGCTTTAGCTATGATCGCTATAAACTGCCGTAGAACGGCAAACAGCACAGCTTATGAGACAAGAAAAAGCGGACTATAATCAGCGTAGTGAAATATCCAATTGCAAGCTCAAAAGACTGCTTTATAGTAGCACATATATTTTCCATTTTTTTAAGCAAATGAGTGGTGTCTCGGAATTGAGCCCGGTGATTCACAGCAATTAAGAAGCAGATGAACTTGTTATGGATATTGGGTAGGAGATGATAACTGTAACAATAAGAAGTTTATAATTTTTATACGCATAATGCATTGTATGATGACAAGGGTAATAACACTTCGTTAATATCCTGAGGAATACAAAGCCTTGAAAGAATATAACATTTGAATAATTATATGATCTATTACCTTTACATGGAAGCAAATTTCTGGCTGGATATATTAACGATATCAAATTCATTTTCAAACGAAGCAGTGCTGGCACCTTATGCTCGTGTGCGCTCGTGTGAGCATGATTGTTTCAGGTCTCAGCCATTGAAGGTGTGTTACAAATAACGGTCACCGATAGGCGGCACAGTACGTGTTGTATTGCTTGGATTATTGGAAGATTGTTCGAAATTTCAGTAGCTGGTAATATTTTAGAAAGTATAATTCATCCGTTCCGTCTTTGCATCCGGGCCATTCCTATCGGGCAATATGATAATATCCCTCTTTCCAGCCAAACTGGTAATAAATGGGTAGGCATTTAATAAAGATAACACTCTCACAGGCTAAAACAAATTACAGAACATAGCGCTCACGTCGAGATAGCACCAGTTTATTGGAAAACTGCAATAATAAATAACAATTGATTGCGCTTGTGGAAGGCTGACCTGCTAGGCGCGCGAAAAAGAAAATCGGGATATTAGACGAGCTATAGCTTGCGATATAGTCAAAGTTCCTAGAACGTGGACAGCTATTTTTAAAATGCCATCAGTCTAGCAATTTTGAACGATTTTGTGATTTAAATCTCGGCTGTGTTTTGAGTCCATATTTTCCCTTATATCGATCCATGATGCAAGATATTTGCAAGTGCGTATGACGAGGACACTCTGAAGCCAAACATCTATGGTTCTCTGTATAAACTCATCTGAAATAGCATTTAAGCACATCGAAAATATTTGGATTTACATTAAGTAACATGATACAGAATCTTTTACCCCAGCAGTGGTTATTATATGGTACCCGGAACACTGAACGTTAGAAAATTAACTAACGAGTCATGAACAATATAAATATGATACATTAGTAGCTATGATTGCATAGATCCAATAGGCATGCCTCTGTGTATGGGCTGATATAGCTGACAAATATAATGCACATGCATTGCAGTATTATCCCATGTTTGAACGCATCAGATCATAAAACGATGAAATTGCACTAATATGTGTTGCTATATTTTGATAGGTTTGTTTATGCGGGATTCATGTTTTCAAATCCCGTTCGACAATCTGTATCAACTACAGGTACATTGTTGCAGTATTGTGTACAGGCGCTGATTATTTCCAGTGCTTAATCTTGATTTACTTGGTTTCAATGGATTGATATAGGTTTTGCAATAATAGGAATATATATAGTTACTGAGTTCCTTGTCGACACATAATAGACCGCATATGAAACAAAATAGGAATCCAAGTTTTTTCCTACTCGAGGGAAGCTAGTAGTTAAAACAGAAAAAGTCTTAATGAACAAGGCTATGACCTTGGCAAGTTTCTTTTCTGGTATGTTTGCACGCGATTGTCAAGCGATCTTGAAATTTAGTTGTTCCTTATATTTTTGGTTACTATCTGATATGTACAAATATGATAAATAATCAAAGAACAAAGTTACTCGTTCACTTAAGGACGATATGTCTAGCTGGTTGCAATCGTGCATACATGAATGGGTGCACCTAAAGTGGTTCGTCCAAACAGTCTGTGGGCGGCCTAGTGGCTGCTCTGATTTATGTTTTTGAACACCGTGCGCTTTCAGATATGTTGATGTATGAAGGCAGTACTACCAACAGTGTACATAATGCGCGGAAAACAACAGGCATGTGCATTTATTGACAGAAAAGGAAACTTGTTTGACGAGACTGATTGCATTTGTTAATATCCCAAAATAACCAGACTAATGGGGTTCGTCGTAATCACAATTGCATCTAACAAAGACACTCGGCCGAAGTTCAGTCGGAGGTGTAGTCGGTCGAATCTGGCTTCCTAAGCCTTTGTTCGTCAATTGACACTGACATATGTCAAGTAATTGACCTGTGATGACCATTATCGCAGTTTTGTCATTACATGTATTCTCGAAGGGCAACAACTTTGACGGATATCTGTCACATTGGTTATTACATCGGTTTGCTGTGTTTCTTACATTTATAAGCGATAAGCAGAGGTTATATTACTGAATGCTGTACGCGGTAAGTCGTAGAAAGCAAATCGAACTTCGTGCGTTTCCTGCTCACACGACACCAGCTAGTGAAGCAACTGCTCGTTGATTGACAATTGATCATTATTTCCATATTAGTCAGCTGCAAAAATGCATTTCTAATACCTATTCAGGTCATATGTATCTGTACATTTTGTTATATGCATCATTTCTTAAGAAGACTCCCACCCACTAGAAGACCGAAGGGTGGTTCCTGCGTAGTCTTGCAATCGAGTATTAAACCGAGGTCTGATCTAGATACACATGACCAGGACGATCGTTGGTGATTGCAATATTGTTTGATGGCAACAATTGTCGTCTGGCATAATTTACAATGGTTGACGAAGAAAAATTAAAAAGACCAGCGCTTGGACCACAATTATGATGACGCATATAATCCGACAGCTGAAAGAAAATTAACCAATATATTCGTGCTGCAGATGTTATCATTATTTCTGCATTTTGATGCCTGACATCTTTATATGACTTGCATCGCATGTAGCTCTGCGCGCTTTCTGATAACAATGAGGATCTATCAAGTATTAAATCCGATAGTTAAGCGATTGCACAAGATCGACCATAAACATCAACTGCTTTATGACAAGAGTCGTGCCAGATCCACAAGCACCTTCAACAATTAGGCGTCACTAGCCGGCCAATAAGAAAGTGAAATATTTATGAAACTGTCGCACTTGAGGATTGTCACGTACTCCGTACATTTACTCTCGAGGTTAGAGTTTCATAGCATTACATCCGCTTGCATGAAGGACACTCGTTGAATCAGACCAGCTCACCACTGGTCAGTCAAAAACAATAAATACACGTTTTCGAAAGTTGAAACCTAGCAATATTTCGTGGAATGTTATCTGCGCGAATACATCAATGGAACAGCAAACGTTTTAACCCAAAGCGAATATTGCATTTTGCTTGGGTAAGAGCATTGCATTGGTCTTGATGAAGCTGGATTAATGAGAGAATTTCAGTAATGCGATGCTAAAGATAAGTTATAGCAGACGAAACAACGTAATTTATTGTCCCAACACAGAATAATAGTGCAATATTGAATATACGATGTTTTCACTATTGCGCAATATTTGCGGCTATATCATTCACAAATGTATTTTCATTTGCAACCACACATGGCGGTAAGGTTGTGAGTTCAGTAGTATTGTGAGGTCCAGGTTTTGAATCATTCACTACGCCGTATAGCTAACACATCCGTCCGGTTGCATAAGACATTACGGGTTTCTCGCATAATGTGCAGAATAGAGTTGATCATGTGTGAGCAACTTTTAGGAGATAAATTTCAGTTAAGCGCATTGATGCAAGCACCACAAAGGCTACCTGTATCACCATCACCTGAACCTTGCGGGCGCGTCGAATTCCTTGTTCACCGAAAACTGCACCTAGCGTTATGGTAAAGGTGAACTGTGTTACATGTATAATGGTGAAGGGAAAATGGTTAACAATCTAGGTGGACACTTTTATGGTCATCTGTTTGTGCATAGCAATCCCTTCAGTAATTATTCACACGAACGCCTTAACTTTACCAATGTAACCTTGATTGTCTGTAGTTTTGGAGCCCACGGTGTGGCAGCCAAATATAATAGTTGAAGCATACGTAAAGTATGATGTATACCTTAGACTCATTATAATTATGAATTTCATTTCTTACCTGTTGTGCATCTATTGAAACAAACAACAATATCTTGTACATATTATCTAGCTTTAGCCGTTTGAATAGACAGTGATCAAGCAATAAACGTTTTAAATATTTGCAAGGAAAGTCCCAATTGCAGTAAAAAAATATGCCGTCATAATTTTTAGAATACATGCATTGTTTGCTAGGGCATAATATGTTGTGCACTATATCATACATAGCGACAGGTTTGAATCTCGTGTCATGTCACGCGCGTGGAGCTAGCCTGTAGTTGACACTATCCCTAAGCTAATGAGTTATTTATATGGCAACAGCAATGATGCAAATGTTTTCTTATTGAGACCTACTGGCCATCTGCTCTTTCTCATCCTGTCCAATAAATCTAATATTGAAGGTGACAGCTCAATCAAGTTTATAGCCAACTGTTTTGACCGCTGCGTATTCACTGCAATTGCACCATGTCATTCGCCTCGCCATAAACTTCCAGGCCTTTGTAACGTATTCATGAGTAGCGCCGCAATTTACAATCACAGGTATTTGCTTATTTACTGATTTTATTCCACGTGTGACAATAAGCAAATCATAGCGTGATGGGAATCGTCAAAGAGATAATTGTTGTGCAATTCTGTAGTAGCAGAAACAAACCAACCGCAATCGCAAGCACCCACTAGAATGATCAAAGAAATTTTCAAAGCAGGATAAGATATTTGCTTCTGCAAAGTGGCCACCGGAGATAATTCAGAACAACATATGACCATGTCACGTCACGTCATTCCTTTGATTCAACACCAATATACAACTCACGGAGCTGCTAATCATTGTTGAATGGCAGGCTACTAAGACTGGAGCGCATTATATCGGGGGCTTCACACGCGCTATGTCCTCTGTTACTCAAAGTAAACGAGATCAGGCAAGACGTGGTTTGCGTGATAACAAGTGGCTTTAATCCTCAATTTTTCCCGAGTAAAGGAAACTATACCAGTGCCTAAAAGGTATTCGATTTAATGCTCTGCGTTACTTGGAGCCTGCTTAAGAATGTAATGTAGCATGCTCGACAATGGGGCTTAGACAAGCTTAAACAACGAGATTGGACTGTAGAATAACATCTATATGGCAACTTCTGCTGCAACTTATTGGCATGATATGCGTTATGATATATTCTACCCAAAATATAGCCAAGTATGTCATTGGCCTTGCAGGCTGTCGAATCCGTTTAAAAACCCAGTTAGTCAATGTGCGTTCTGGGTTGTTTTTACTAATCTGCGACGATTACACGATCTCGCTAACCGTTTGATGTCGAGATGTAATGGATTGTAATTTGGTTGTGAATTTCGTTAATATTACACCGCCTTAAGACCTTACGCTCTTTTCATTCCGTTCTTCAAGCAAGCTTCATCAGCGTCGATTTTTGTGTCATATCGGTACTCTGGTAGTCGCTGAGTCTTCCAAAGGAATATGTACATGGCTGCCCCAATTGTATATGCGTTGATGTGCCATAGCCTTTTGAAGCTGACCAAAAAGGTTTTATCGAGAATATCATGAATAGAAAGATGTTGGCCGATATTTTCTAGCACATATGTATATTTTGCCGTGCTCCGTAGCTTTTCAATGAAATCATTGTTATCCACTTGTAGATGTATGACCCAGATGGTTACACATACTAATGGCATTATATTTAGGAATATCCAAAATTGCCTCACTGCGTGACAAAAGCCATTGAAGCTAATATTCAGCTTTTTCTGCACCAATGTATTACAGTAAGGCAACATTCCAAATCCTTTTATATCTGTTATTAGAATCACGGGCAATATAATGCCTCCTGCAAGCGCAAGTTGCTGATTCGTTCGTGTACACCCCAAAGGGCATCATTGATTTCTGTAACACAGTATCCTCAGGCTAAACGACGCCCAATTAGTAGGAACGCACGAATGTAGCTGAACAGGATTGATACGTTAACTCCGCTGTGAAAAACAAATTGGAACTTAAGAATGATAAATCGCATACCTTGAATCATAGCATTGCTGTAATGTAGTTAGTAGGACTAACATATTGCGAGTTGTACGTGGATTTATCATGTTAGATAGTACGGAACAGGCAAGCAGTGAAATATTCAAACTTTTCTGCAACTAGATACTGAGGTTGTAGAACATACCAAATTAATGTACAGCTGTTATCAGACATTATCACAATAAAATACATCACAGCGATCAAATGAGCACATAATCCAAGCGTCAATGAACGATGCTTTATATCGGTCTTGGCTTTAGTTTGACAGCATATTTAGGCAGTAGGCTACGTATTAAAAAAACTAGAATATGTGACAATGTTATATTAAAAAAATGATGAAGGAATCGTCGATACTTTTGTTTATGTAATGAATATCTAACTGTACATTTAACGCAGTGATCAAAGTGAGTTAAAGGCTTTATTTACACGTGATAAACGAAAATAAAGTGCTAGCCGGTGCGTGATCTACACAGGCAAAAAAATCCGTTGTTAAACGCAAATGAATCACAGCAGAGTAGCCCATTACTTGGTTCATAGCATTTTTGCGTTGTATTTGTGAGACCGCATTAGAAGTTTTGAAGTTTTACTGTTCTGCGTCCACGATTGTTCATTGACGATGACTTCGTGCCAGGCTATAAAGGTAGAAACGAGTCTCCGCGTAGCAGGTATTCAAACTGCCATGTTATATGTTGTTTTTTCGTAGTGTCATGTCGATGGCATTGATGCATATTTTGGGCCTAAATGATTATGCTGTTGTTCGTTTGTTGTCAGTCATTCTTGAAAAATTGCTGAAACAATTTCAATTCACATATCAAGTAGGAATGGTGGATAAGGGCAACATATCGCTCGAAAAGAAATGCATTATATCCTAGTCCTTCAACAATATATAAGCAATGCCTCTGGTCAACTTCAGTGCATTTGTATTTAGGGCATTACACACAGATCAAACCCAGTAAATACTGTTTAAACACCTAAGCAAATTGATGGTACTTCTTCAGTTCATTGCCCTAGCCATTTGTTATGCCGCACATGCTTTAGCAAGTTTTCTTTGAGCCAACCAAAATCTGTCAATAGATCGTGGGCGCCATGTGTTTCTATTAATTGCACAGTACCACATGCGAATTATGTACTGTCACCATACGCATGTGGCATTGACCATGACCCACGACCAGATTATCCGATGTATAAACATATTTGGAGAATGAATTTGCGTATCACTGGATACCTGTTTGCTTATGGGATAACTATATCTGGGCAGCCACCAATCTAATCGATGGATTGGCAACCTACAAAGGCATTTTACACGGGAGTGCTATAACAATGTAAATTGTTATCAGGTTGAAGCTTAGAAATATAATAGCAATACAATAGGGTTGGAATAACAGCCTCCTTACGCATACAGTTGAGAGAGCTGCCATTTGTTAACGTGTCCTCTTGCAACTGAATGCCATATTCGAGCTATACGCATAGTGGATGAAAATTGATTCAAAGGGAAGCCAGGGTTACTTGATCGATACATTGCTTTATGCTTCAAAGCTGATAAGTAGTAACTTGGTTTCTGAGCTACTGTATGCAGCAATACTTACAATAGCACTGATGCGGTAAGTGTATATAAGAGCCAATTCGTCATTTGATTTGTTATGCAAAGTATATTGTTCCGCTTACCCCCCACGAATTCTCTCCGTTCCTAGGCTAGATTAACATTATTGAAAAGTCTGCTTCGCATTGCCTAGCTGCGTTCATCATAGGACATAAGACGCACGTAACTGTCACCTATGTCGACGTTGTGTTATCGACTTTTGCAGGCGTAATTACCAACAACCAACTATTTTCACTTAATAACGCCGCCTTCCGATTAATCATATAATGGATCAAAACGCCACTACAATAAAACACTTTGAGCAAATTTATGGCCTTCTGTATTTACAATGGGAATTGTATGTTGGGGAGGGGGCTAGGGGAGGGACGGTGCTTAAGTGTGTGTAGGCAATGCGTGGGCAATGAAGATAGTGTCATATCCTACCAATAAAATACAACAGAGGAAATGATCCTAATGAGCTGGCTATAAATATATTTAGACTTAAGTAATCCCATCTGTTTGACTATGCACGATGATGCACTCCATAATTGTATATATTATCTGTTTTTGTCTTGCATTCGGCCACTGTGTGTGATTATGCTGCTCAAACTGTGCAGGTGACCTGACTGTAATCAGGAGCATATTGCTCGGAAGCACTCTTCTCATCACTATATGTTAATATAATTGTGTCAAAACAGAGGCTGCTAACCATTCAACTACCATAGCTGGTCACTTATCTGAGTTTGTTCTTGAAACATAATCGAATCATCGTCATTTGTGCCTTGGCAAAACATTCTCCGATGAAATTTCTTTTTGCTCTATAATAACGCAAGCAATACAATGAACTCACGTGGCAACCGTATTTAAGGCAAGTGGGAAAAACCACTGCTATCTTCAGTACAATTATACGTTGAGGCGGCTAGTATTTACCCAAGCTTATAATAACCCAGATGGATGGTTCCAGTTTATAAACACAAACAACATATTACCATGGCACGCCATGCAACAATTGTCTACGCTGTAAGCCCCGTTTCCAACATTAGACATCGGGTATCTGTTTGATCCACTGTTCGCGAGCAACGTGACAAGTTGTCTTGCCTAATGTACCGATTGCTAAATACCTAGCGCATATGAAATGCAAGAACGCTATGTTATTTCATGGATTGGTTTGTGGTAATATGTCACAACACTTATAATTCCACCGCGTGGGAGGTTAAATTCCCGGCCCTGAAACGATAACTGTCCAGCCATGCTTTGCATGTGCATATTTGCTGAACGTATCGAGTTGAACACAAATTCCCTATTGCATTTGTATCAAAACGTGAGCTTGTGTATAATGATTATCACTGGAAAACATTATAGTCGCATTTACTGTTGCTCTAATGATTCCTATACCGCGTACATGAAGTTGATGTTTGTCGATTTCCGGACGTACGTGAGGTGGATTCGGCCTTTGCCCTTCGCTGCAATCCTGAACTCCGAAAGATTATAGACATGAAATCGGCAATATTTTGCTATCCAAAACTGATAACACCAATGAGCATTAGCTCTACATATTCCTATCAGAGGGGATGATTAGCTTCAAAACTGAATTTGGAAAGCCATATGTATATATATTCCCCTGTTTGCACGAAACCTGCCCCTCATCTTAATTACGTGCAGACAAAATCAAACACTAGGTTGTTATATACAACATGAGCCATGACATAATTTAAAACAACTTTTACGTCAGGCCTTTCTCTGTATAAGCGCGCGTGCATGGGTGCAAGTGCTATTACTTATCATACGGCTGAAGTGTAGCAATAATAGAGGATTCACAAGTCATTTTCAACAGAGCCCCTAGGGCTTGCTATGTTCATAGTTCGGGGCGGGAAATGAGCGCAACGCCGCAAAATGTTTACAGGCAGAGGTCGATAAATGCGTCTGTTTGTTAATAAATTTAATGGTAAGTGTGATAACACCTCAGCAAATAATAAACCTTTGCATCTAGTGATAGTGATAACAAATAATGCATTGGCTGCAATAATCATTTACGACTGTCGTTTATTGATTATTGCACCTAGCACCAACATTAGGTTGAGTTCTGTTTATATATGGTATTTTAGATACCTTTATATGGGTCTACGTTACCAAAAAGTCCATGTGCTCTCGCTATTCATTTCCTGAGCGGCGAATGCGAAGGGTAGAAATGATGACGGGCAACGTTCTCGTACAATCAACGCTTATTTTGATCAGAACTGCAGCGACTTGACAACAAGCCTATTAAGGTGGTTAAGTGTGTTCCCTATGACGTTGTATCCGCAGTAGCAGGACTCAAGGTAGGAACAAAAGATCGAGAAACAAAAAGGGATCCACATTTTTAATGTATAGAACATGTAGCAGCAATGCATGCGCTTCAGCGTATTCATTCGCATCACGTACCTTCATTTTATCCGAAAAGTAAACCATTACGCAGTCAGTTGCATTAAGCACCCATTTTCAAAACGCACAAGCCTGATATATTTTGTGCAATGTTATCTCTCTAAATGCGGGATGCATCAACGGAAAAGCGACTGTTCTAACTGAGACAAATTCAACTATACGCTGATTAATATTTTTTTCGGGGGTAAGCTCAAGACAATTGTCTTCATGATGCACGCATTATGGAAATACGACGATAATTAGATGGTTAACAACAAAGCTATAGCAGAAGCAACAATGTTTTGATAAATGGTCACATTGTGAAAAAGGAAATTAAAATAGATAATGCTGCATTTGAGCATTTAAGTTTGCTGATAAGCCAACCAAGATGTGCTATCACTTGCGCAGCTGCCTTGCTTTCACGCGCATGATGTATTTTATTTAGATCGATAAGAAAGTAGTATAGAAAAATGTGATTCTGGCGCACCTTATGTAATTCAACCAACAGGGGACAGTTCCGCTTATATAGGGTTTTCCCTGTCACTTTTGTTGTTTTCTCAGGAGAACCACAACAGTGCTACACGACTGAAGGCGAGTCGGGTCCGACCCCAGAGGTCCCGACTCCGCGCCGGTAAATTAACGTCACCATTGGCTATGGTGTCTACGCCGTTCGTGGCTGTCCACCGTTTTAGTCAAACGGGGAGGTGATATGTGCGGCCGGCATATCAACGCTGACAATCTCCTCTAGGTGTTTTACTCCATTGCACAAGCTCGTCAAAATCACCGACAGCATTTCTCAGCTCAGTCTCCAAACATAGTTGCTCTTCTCTAGATAATAAACTTCCTCTTGCAATTCATTTACATAACCTTCAAGCTAAGCAATACGCCCTTCGGTGGTCATTTTTATACCCAACATCCTTGTTTGTCCAATTGGCCAGGTATATACAGCGCATACTAGTCCGCCATTATATCACTCTGTGTACTGAGGTGGGTCAATATCATTTTCTCGTCGATTGAAACGGTCTGCTATGCTTTGACAGATCTAGTCCTAATTTCCATCTTAATTTGGGCATATTGTGTGACCTCGGCTACGACGAGTTTAAACTCGTGATCCGAGTGCTGCCGATACAATGTCAGCAATAATATTCAATTTACTCTGCGCAAGAAGGCAAATATGATCATGTTGTTTTGCGGAGTTTTTAATATGAATTTGCTGGGACACAGCCTCGCCGCTTTGAACATTTGTCAGAGTTTGATACATAGTTAACAACGTCGGCCTATCAATTCAAAAGAAAAGCCACATATAAAGCGCTAACAGCAGCGGTACATTCAGAGCAAACTTTCCTGAGGTGTTCAGTTATTATAAGACAGAGTTAGACCTTGGCCTCAAAAGAAATACAATTCTGGCAGATCCAGATAAACTTTAACAGTACAGCGTGCATCCTGCGGCTGTAACCATCTCGAGGCTGAGGATCCCCTCGTCTAAGCTCACTATAACCTTTCACGTCTACTACACAGTGCAGCGCCTGCGACCAAAATCAACAACTGCTGGTCCCCAACTTTAGATGCTGACGATATCATTGTCCCGGGGACAACTCGGCTGGCCTTTACAATTACACTGACGTTATGCAAAACCTGAGGCGTGTAGAGGTTTAGAAAGTGACAATCAAGATTTCATGCAACGAAGTCATGTGTCATCGATGACTGCTACGGCGACCTATGGAAGACTTCAGAAGAGAGAGCTATAGCCAAGTATCCGGGTATTGATACATCAAATGACGAAAATGTGAATAATATAGTCGGGGCAGGAGACAAGGTTGAGACCAAGGTAGTGACAAACCAATATCCTCTGCCTATGGCAACCTATTTTATATCCCGCTAGACTTTGAACTCGTCGAGAGCCACATGCCAATTAACCAGAGTGCGCTTGGTGACAGACTGAACTACAAGCTCACATTCAAAGACTAATAACATGATAATTAAACAAGGGATAATACAGGGTGATATACTAGAGTAGTTTGCAAAACAAAATATGGTCTCGATTGCGCTACGTGTTGGAAGTGCCTTTGTCAACGCCCTTGCATTCACTTACAGCAAGTTCTTATTCCCTAGGTTACAATGCAGTCAAGTGTTCGCGGAAAGTAAATGCCGATATATTGCAATTTGGCAGCTTCAAACGGCACAGGTAGCATGGGCCAAGAAGCGAACTGAGCGGCTAGACTTAATTAATGAGTAGCTCCGCCGCAAGGGACATGCCAAGCATGCTTTCCAGGATGTTCATCATCTTTGCTATCTCTGCGACTAAACTGGTCATGTAAAGGCTTGCTAAGTTGGCAAGTCGTATTGATGCAGGTTCGCTCGTTAGCATATATATCAATAGATTGCATGAATCGTCGCATACAAACCTTCAACTGTAGTCCTACGTGCTATTGGAAAGGTATTACCATGAGGAAATCGTGAATGCGTGTGTCCAAGCAGCTGTTTAGTGTATTCCTGGGACAAGGAAACGTAAACATCGGCCTGGCTGGGGTGAACAAGTCAATCAGCTGAAAGCAAAAATCAAATACTCTGGGTTTGCATGCTATCTGTAAAGACATTAAAAGGGCGTCCCAAGAAATTAGCTTGGCAAGCAAGTGAGCAATTTGTAAGCATTTAAACGAGATAAGACGGCGACGACGATATGCAATGTCTTGATGAAATGAAAACTTCTGATCTTATATATGGATGCCCTGAATGGCTGTGATGTAAATATATGACATTTCACCACAGCTAGTGAGAAACTTTTTACTATGATGTTGAATCATGCACATACGCCACGTGGTATGCTAACATCTACGCTTGTTCCTATTCCTAAGTACAGAAAAAAATCATTGAATAGTAGTGATAATTATCGATCAGTAGCTCTTAGTAGTATCATAGGGAAACTGTTAGATAATGTGATTATTGACTATCAAAGTGATGTATTGAAATCGGGTAGTTTACAATTTGGATTTAAACCGTCACACTCAACAACACAGTGCACTCTTGTATTAAAGGAAATCATAGATAATTATGTCACCATGTTATGTCATATTATGGATGCTTCCAAAGCGTTTGATCGAGTTAATTGTATGAAATTGTTTGGTTTGTTACGAGAGCGTGGTATGTGTGCTATGACTGCTAAACTCCTTCTTAACATGTATACTTATCAAACGTTAAGAGTCAAGTGGAGCAATAGCTTCTCTGACAAGTTTAATTGTACTAATGGAGTCAAACAAGGCGCGGTTGTGTCAAATATTTTGTGTATATCGATGAATTATTGTCACGACTCTCAAACAGAGGAATCGGGTGCCATGTTGGTCACCGTTATGCAAGCGCACTGAGTTATGCTGACGACGTCGCTCTCATTGCTCCTTCTTTAAATGCGGCCAAATCTATGCTTAAAACTTGCGAAGAGTTTGCCAAAGAATATAATGTTATATTTAACACATCAAAAAGCAATTTGTTGCTTTTTAATTGTCAAAAGCGCGATGTGAATCTACAACTGAACAGTGTTAGATTAAATGTAAGTGAACTTGCTATCCATCTTGGATCCTATATTGGAAGAAATTCTGAACAATTGAATATTCATGCTGCATGTGGTGATGTTGTGTTGAAAACTAATATGCTGATGTCAAGATTCGGTCACTGTACAGTAAATGTTCGTAATACACTATTTGACAAATATTGCACGAGTTTTTATGGATCCCCATTATCGACGCTCTCGAGTAATTCATTTAAAAGCTTATGTGACACTTGGCGCAAATGCATCCGCCATATATGGAAATTACACCCTAGAACAAGATCAATGGTAGATTACCTCTAAGAGAACAATTAATGTTGCGATGTATGAAATTTTTCTCAAATAGTCTTAATAGCACGAATCATCTTGTATCGGCGGTTAGCCGATTATGTGCCTTTAGTAATTCGAATGTCGCAAAAAATATAAGATATATTATGAGTATCGTTAATCTTAATACTGCTACGATTTACGACCAGACCATTACTTTTAATGATATTTCAAGCAAGATTTGTCTACCGAACATTGATCAAGAAAGATTGAACTTTGTTAACTCAATACAAGAACTTTGTAGGGCCCGTGAATGTGAATATATTCCCGATTTTTCTCAAGACGATATCAATGTTCTACTTAATTTTATTTGCACATTATGATGGCACCCCACGCTTTGTTAAATGATTGCACTTGAACTTGACCGTCATAAAATATCTGTACCATGAGTGCGAAATAAATGCTATTATTATTATTAAAGCAATCAAGGAGCATGCAGCAGCCGGTAGGGTTTCTTAGGAAGTTGACAGGGGTTGGCTAACAAAGCAAGCTACATGGCAAGTTTATCTGCCAATCCCTAAACACATTCCCAGGTCAAAGTTTTATGTGCCTCGGCCTAATGATGTTTACCAAGCTGATCTCTTGTTTCTTCCTCATGGCAGCGTGAGACACATGACTGACAAGTATGCCTTCAAAGAAATGGACGTGGCCTCATCCTATAAAGCTTCAGAGCCATTGACTACGAAAGAGGCTTCACAGATTTGAGGTACATTGGAAAGTTTATACAAGCAAGGACCCTACATTGGCTTCAACTACTTCAGGTCGACCCGGAACGGGCGTTCATGGGAGCAGTGAACCATCTGCTAGCCAAGCATGGGGTTTTTTTTTAGGCATTGCCGTATGAATGTCACTGTAGACGAGGCTATTGTGAAACGCTTTAACGGTACTCTTGCAGAGCGGCTCTTAGGACACCAGTTTGCCAGGGAGTTTAAAATACTATCTTGGGAAGGATCAACTGTGTGGGTTTCTCGGCTGCAAGCTGTTGTCTCTGCAATAAACAAGAGGTGACCCGCTTGACTGGACCAAAATTTTAAAGATATTGGCAAAAAAGTTGCACAAAAGCCATCTTCCATGGTTCCGGACCTCTTGGCAGGAGCTTTCCTCTGGTGAGCTGCAGCACGGCCGCCATAGTGCAACTGACCCTGTGTGGTCACTCAATGTCTACTGGCTTGGTTGCTCTGTCACTAAGCCTGATGAGCCTGTTCTGTACTATTTGTTGAATGGACCACTCCATGGGCCCTACTTGTGGTCCCACCTTAGTTATTTAACATCTATAATATATACGCTTTGTAGTGTGTTTAAGACGGGTATAATAAAGTAAACTGCGCAACCCAGTGATCAACACAACTGCCCTGAATCACCATGACAGTTGCTTTGAGTGGTAAAGCAAAGCCTTGAACATGCCCTGCGCAAGCTCAAGAAAAAAGCTTTGTATACCGAGGCCATACTTGACAGAGTACCCAACATTGACATAAAGGTTTGTTGAGGCGAGCAGAGAGTGTAACCCACTGATAACATACCATTGTGTAAGAACACTGTTGGTAATTTACGACAAAAAATACATATTTATAATTTCAGAATTGAATGGGTTTCCTTCGAGTGTGAACAAATTTAGTTACGTTGCCGCTGTCCATGGTAACATTTGACCCGAGTTTTATGACCGTCGAAGGTATAAAGTCGATTTTACAAGCAGTTTAAAATTTCATTGGTATTTTTAGCTGTTTACCTAAATTATAAATTTTCTACAGCATTATAAGGTCTATTGTTTAGGCCATAGGACCCACAGCGACCGTCTATGTATAACATTCAGTGGCTGTTAGACCTGCTCAAATGTAAAGCCAAGGAGTTTCCATAACCAGTGTCACAGCTTGGGAAGGTAGAGAAGCATGCTCCAAACCTATCCATAAACGTCTTCGGCTGCTATGTATAACATTCAGTGGCTGTTAGACCTGCTCAAATGTAAAGCCAAGGAGTTTCCATAACCAGTGTCACAGCTTGGGAAGGTAGAGAAGCATGTTCCAAACCTATCCATAAACGTCTTCGGCTGCTAAAGAGGAGCTGCTATCATACACTACGTCAGTTAACAGCATGCCGATATTCCACGTAAAAACTACATGCTGACTGAGAAGGATGGCAAGTTCCATTACACATAGATCAAAGATCTAAACCGCATGCTGTGTTATTAGAGTACGTACGACAACCGTAAGTTCTTCGGTGTGCGCTACCTGCTTTGCTTTATAACTGAGAAACTGCTACAGGCGCACAAGTCTGAGTGCATGGGAATCGAACAGTCTGATGCGCGTATTGACATGCCAGAGGAAGGGTATAATATTATATCTTCCCAGAACTGGCACAAGCAGTCGGCACCACCTTATATTATCTACACCAAATTTGAGGTGCTCACCGTGAAGCGAGCTACATCCAGTACCTCGACGCTACAATCTGTGTAGGTGGGCGATGGACCAGCCCCTACCCACTGGGTCGATTGAGTTGGTGGACCGACCGGATCAGCTCACTGCCACGCAGATACGAGACTATCCTGACGATGCGTAAACGGGATTTATACTCAAATTATACCTGGAATATCCTGCAGAGATCCACAATGCACACAACGACTATCCACTAACACCAGAGCGATCGGCTGTGCAAAAGAAATGGCTGTCAGACTACAGAACGAATCTCATGGATGCATTAGGGAGCAGCTCAGAAAGTGCGATACACTACAGGAACCTCAAGCTCTACCTATTTACCAGCGTGGAGGCGGGGCCGTCGCGGGTCGGACCCGACTTGCATGTCAGCCCTGTTAGGGGTCACTTCAGGAAACAACAACAACGTCACGGAAAACCCTGCATAAGCGGAAATGGCCCCCGCTGGTTGATTTAAGTGAGGTGCACCTGTACCGCTATCTTATACTACCGAAGAAAACACCAGAGGGTATAAGCATCTAAACTTCGACTCTTATGAGTGCGGCAAGCAGACATTGCTCAAAAATCAATGCTATACGAAACATAGGCATGATAATACGTTCAATTCCAAAAGCAATATTTTACAAGGCAGCATTTGACCGCCTCAGCTATTAGTAAATAATATACTTTGCAGAAAACATCGAAGTGAAACACATGGTTATCAATCGAAATCCAGACATTGTGTTTCGGCATCATTAAATTTGTAATGTTATTCTACAACGTCATTGGGCAATAGAACATTATGTCACATGCAGTCAGTAAAAACTATGGTGATGATTCGGCCTATACCAGGCGCGCACAAGGCTAGCAGAAGCTTTATAGATCTGCGAGACCAGCGAGTATGGTCTTTGGAATAGAGCGCTTGTGAGTTCACTAATTGCTATATTGTTGGATTAAATGTCGTATCAATTGTGAAATTACGGGATTGCTATATATCCCGTAGATACTTCGGCCTGCAACGCATGAAATGTATCCTCGTTATGGATTCATATGAAACGGCTCTTGTCATATTTTTGGAGCTTATTGAATCTAGTAAATACTGAAAACAATGAGTCAATATTGTTTTCAGTCCGTCGTGCTGGCTATTCGCGCAGATCACGCAAATGCGCTTATGATAAAGTATTTAATTTAAACATTTCAAAAAACAATTAAGGGCCGAATATTACCGAAGTCCTTGCGCATATAAGATAGTATTTTATTCAAATATTTAAAAATAATTTAGAGCACGAGCAAGTTTTTGGTATTCACGCTGAATATTATCGAAGGAATTGTCGACATTGCTTATGCCTACTGTGTTTGCAAACTGGCTATCAGTGCTAGGTTGGTGCAACGTGTGAATATCAAACATCTCCAAATCCCCATTTATATACAACACACATAACTAATTATGCGTTAAGTATAAGCGTCCTAGTGATTTAACTGTAGGTAATGGGAGGCAGCTGTGTTTGGGACGTAAACAATTCTCAAAGGATTTAATTGCTGTTGAAGTTACTTTATAATCGGATCATATAAGATTTTTACGAAACTTTGTTCGGGCTTGATTAGCGCAAGGGATGTTATCCAGAAGCGGTGGTTGACGTAACCCATAAAATTCAGATAGCGATTCTTGTAACTTGACATTTATTGTTGTGGTCCCAATGCGGCGAAATGCAGAAAGGCTTCCGTAAGCATGCCATCAAGCACATAATGCAGGGATGTGAACTTGTAGATGTATGGAGTACCCCACTTCAAATTGAATTTATGCACGACGGTCTTAAACCCTGTTTTCAAATATCGCTACATATATGGGAGAAAAACACTTGAAATAGCGGGACAAACATATGCACGAATACCGAATCGTCTATCAGTTCTTTTCTAGCGCTATCTTCTTGAGTTATTCTCCTAATGCCTCGAATGCTAGCGCAATATATACTGATTTTGCAATTGATTGACAAACGAAACGCGGGATGTTGTGCTGCTTCCATTTGGTTTCTAAGCTTAAGAAGTCATATGTCCACTGCACACAACATTTTTAGTTGTATTGGCAACTTAATGAATCATTGTTGGCGTATCATTGCATATAATTGCCTCAATATGTAATGTAACATTTGACGAAGGCCCCTTCATCGAAGTACAACCAAACAAATAGATGGGGAGCGAAAACCGTGCCAAGTAGTTGCTGTCATATTGCTATATACGAAAAATATCTAGCAAGATGCAAGTTACAACTCTAAGCAGAAACCTCAACAACGAGATCAAATTTACTTATAACCAATTGTCAATGCGATATTGTTGCGGTCGCACTGATTTAAAACATGCAACTTGGTTCATTACAGCAGGTGCAATCATGAATTACCAGCAAGCAAGCTAGGCATTTGCCATTTAAGGGACAAAACCTTAATACTATATTGAAATTAGCATGGCTGAAGAGTGCTTGATAGAAGTTGTCATTATTTGTTCAATGCTAAATGACGGATGCAGTTAATATATAAATATTTTATCGGCATAAAAGACAAAACAAGATCTAATGATTATTCTACAAGACAATCCCTAGACAGAAATACCATAACTGAATTCATTGCAAACCTAGGTTGCAAGGTATATAAAATAACAATGTAGTTTTACCTACCACTACGCATACTGACCGATTCCGAGTGACGAACCATTGTTTATGAAAGCGCAAGTGCCATATATGCTGGGAGGGTAGATTTAACCAGGTAATGATTTTCCTCTATTCCTGTATTATTGCAATAGACTTCCATACCTGTTAGCAACTTTTACGGATCACAGTGGACAGGCATCATTTAGCGAGTTGGTGGGTACATTTTGTACAAATGACAATTTTATCTCGAAATCTGAATTGTCTATACGCATATACGTGGTATAGCTATTTTAAAAACTATCCACCTAGATGCAGGAATAAGCAGCATGCTTTTTAACTTAGTGCGCTGAAATATTGTAAGCCTAGGTCCGCTGATTTTGCTATCAAACACCGAATGCGCACAAAATGTACCAATTTAAGCGCCGCAGAGAAAAACTGTTGTCTGTGCAATTGTTAAGAACACCGCAGCCTCTTGATCCCGACACATGCATAATCTGAATAACTTGATATACTGTTACTAGTTTGCGCGATGAAGATAAAATGACAGTGTAATGTTTCGGTGTAACGTATGTCATAGCGTTCATATGCCATCCAATGAGTTGACGTAGAATCCGTGTTATCTTTATCGTTACGAAAAGTTTCGTTTTCGAACAGCCAATAATTGATCAGAAATATCAAGAGGTACTTTCTAGTACAATAATATGCTATAAAGAGGTAACAGCTTGTGTGATTTACATGATTATGATGGTCTCACTTAGAGTCACAATAACAATGGATAGTTTTGGGCAGGAGCAGCATATGTCATTATGTATTGGACTATGTACTGTGCTTTTACCAGGTGCAAGTTTGCATATGCCATTTATACTTGTATGTCTTCGTTTATCAATTGGCCCGGGCTTGTTGTATTACCTTTTCTGTTTAAACCTTCTGCTGTGAGAATATAATCTATCATGGATATACAAGGAGGTAAACGCGAGAGAAAACAAATATTAAGGCCATTTAAAATAACTGGTTCCATATAACGGTATTACGGTAGAGATACATTTTCAGCCAGCGCGTTGATTGAATGTTTGCTAGATAAATCACTAACAGGAACTTTGATAAGTAATGTAATATCAATTGTCGTGGATGCCAACAGTGAGTTGATCAGGAATGCGTGTTATCCAGTGCAGCTAGTGCAGCCGCATCAGCGACTTGCATAAACAATGCGGTCCATTTGAGCACCAACGTGACCAAAGTTGTTAAACACTAATGCTTAAACCGCCTTGTCGCTCAAACGCTATATTACCTTAACTCATGTCTAGATGTGCATTTAGGCTTCATAAATCTCGTGTTTGGTTTTCGGTGGTAAGGTGTTTAAAACTTAGGTTGTTTGCATATGCTATGTGTGCTTCCAATAAATTATCTTCTACATCCCTAAAGGGTTGTAAGAGCAGCTACACCATATATATCGCTAGTGTATGTCCTTTGTTTTCAGCAGTCACAGTTTATGACCATATTCATTGCATATAAACGTCGTGCGTTAGTGATTGATTAATGATCCTAGATCATCAGAGGTAAACTCTTTGAGTTGAATGCTGGTGTGAATTGACTAGGTTTTACATCTGTTACTTACCAAGCTTATGCATTGTCCAAGACAACACATACCTTCATTATACCGTACTGTACGTTCAGGTGCTATTTCAGATGCATGCGTTACATAATTTTTACCTTGATTGATAAACATATGTTGATGCGATGACAGCTCCTATAAATAATTAAGCTTATCCTCAGCAAATGTCACGTCATTGTAATGTTATTACTTAGGTGAACGGAACCGAGAACTTTGCACTATAGATTGTGCGTCAACCGTTCACAAACCGGCAACTCTCTCCGATACTGCCGGCACAGATGAATTGTCACTTGCTCCTTTATCAGCCTTGTTATATAATTGCATCCTGCATTGTTCCTCACCAATCGATCGTGCTTGTTTGCCCGTGATTTAACGACGACAGAAGGCTGAATCTCGCATTAATGGACAACTGTATTTAGGCAGACAATGATGGTTGTTTATTACATTGCATTAGAGAAAACGCACGGCATAATGCCAATGCAATAGTAGTATATATCCTTACTTGTCGCATTACCGTTGCTTGTATTGATGCTTAAGAGTCTATGCCCGAATAAGGGTGATAAACAAATCATATTATGAAGAACTTTACGACGAATATTATCATTATGCGCGACGTTAACGTAGCTATATAGGCACTTAAACGCTGTTATCACATGTATGGAACTAAGCCAGCCTAATTCCATCATTTTCGCTAAATGCTTTGATTTATTCAGTTATTAAAGTTTTCATGCTAGGAACTAGTGGACGATGCACTAAAATGGCTACCGATGCCAGCACAAAATATTGCTTTGCTGCATGCTGGGCATGGGCATTTCCGTTATCGAAAATGCTTTAAAATGCCCCAATCATTAAACCTTTGATATACTCTGCTATGATATATCTGTCGTTGTTAATGATCTTCAGTTCAAACAAGAACCACGATGAGATATATGTTTGGGGTTGCTAAACTTGAGTAGCAAAATTTTTACATAATCACGTCAGTGTTTCTCCGTTGGAGAATTTTGTAATTTGGTGCAACGCAGATAATAGTTGAACTTAGACAATTGATCCATTCAATCGTCACGACAAGTATCGTCAAACGCTTGTTATGTCAATCCGATTTTATCATGCTCAGAGGTACAAAGTAATTAGTTGCCCCATGCGTAAACACAAATATTGTGAAATGTTTGGAAATTACGGCGAATTCGTAGAATAATTAATAACATTTTGGCAAAAGAGAGGTCCGAACTTTCGCTGCTTATTTCTATTAGGTCTTCCTTAGTTGTTGCCTGATGTTGGCAAATGTAGATGTTATATGTTATATTATATTACGATAAATAACTGTCGCAATATTACCTTGTCCAAAAAGGTTAATGGTGAATGTATTTAGCATTCTCTTTCAGCTAGGTGATAAAGGGTTCTTTTATACCGCAGTTGAAGAATTCTACATTAGAGCCGATATAAGACTCATAATGGTAGCTAACAGCTTACAATGCTTGCACCTTCGAGCCACGCAATACTCTACATTCATTTCCTTGGTCATCACAGCCACAAACACACGCATATCACGAGGGGTCCATATATTGTTTGACATTCCGTACATCATAACGTAAGTGTATGCTAAACTGCGTGTGCTAGGTCGGGAATATGTTGTTACCCACTGCCGCTATCAGGATTCCCTCTAAAAAGAAGTTTGAAAACTGTCGTCACATACAGAGATGCACACCTCACGCTTATTCATAGGAAATAATGTACGGTAATAGCTGTGAGCATGACCAATCAAGACAAATACGTAATTACCTAAATGCTAATAATTCTTTTTTTTATGTTAGGTTAATGCAGGTTTACAACAAGACTAGACTTTGATGGCCGATAACCCAATCTAAACAACATATTTGCGCTGTTTGCTACGTTTTCGCCAAAGTACCCAAAAAACGAGAAAGGGTCCTTTCAGGTGTACTCATTAATTAATCATCAGCTTAGTCATGCTCGTTCAGTAATTTTAGTAAGGCATGTGTACATGGCATCTTCAGGAAATGGTCTTTTGTCCGCATTTGGCACGCATTATTTGCCATCTACCCATGCAATGTTTAAGGATTACAATGTGATTGAAACCTATATTTTATGGGCAGGATATGTTCTAAGAATTTGCGCATGACTTGAAAGCAAGCCTGTGGATGAGCTTGCCTTAGCTTCGGGCAATTAGTGTACAAAAAAGTACCGTTTAATAGCGAGATAAGCGAACAAGTTTCAATGGATATCACACTTACGTGCAAATCATATTTTCTTTCATTAAGACATCTTACAAATTGCTTGATTGTCCCGGTTTGCTAATCATTTGGTATATATATGCCTACACAAAGAAAATTGGCCCAAGGAATTGCCAACTGGATCATCGTATTAGTCGTGAATTGTGCATCAAAAGGCTGGATTAGCTTCGGCAATTCTTCGCTCCCATCTGATATTTATATCGAATGAATATCACTCTATATGTTGTCGTGTGATAACAAATTATATCTATTGTGCTTAATGCAACTACGAATTATATGCGTTAGTTGCAATGCAGGCCTTTAGTTATTGTTGCCGAACTAAACAATGTTACGAAGAAGTGTCGCAGGGGAAGTTTTTATTAAACAAATATCCACCCCACGGCGTTTATAAGGTCAGATACATGTGACCTTAAGGATGAACACATACCACCCTTACAAACAAACAGCACACATTGAAGACACAGCCCTGACCACGATGACGTAGCATTGGCCAATAGCCATACATTACGCAACACCACCTTTGCGAGAAAGCCCCATTCATTTCACGACCTGGTTCATGGGTTATTGCTGCATCAAACAGAGTACCACAAATAGGCAATTTCTTTGTTAGATTCCTCTAATTCTATCGGGACCAGTCGATTGTATCTGCATAAAGGAACATTGCTGCACGTACAAGGTGCGTTTTTACCAAACGATAATGGATCAATGGCAGTCTCATTACAATTTAGAGCAAATCAATCTTGTTCTTATGTACAATACTAGAACACAACAGTTGCTAATAATATCAAGCATGAATAAACAGCTGCTATTCGCAATCAACTATCTAATCTACCCATGTAGTTTTTGATGTGGTACTTTTAATCACAGACGTCGAACGCTTATAAAATTTAATGTCTCACACGTAGAAGTTCTGTACATTGTATTTGAAGTCATAAATAACGGCACCATATGTCTACTATATATGTTGGTAACAACGACCAGGTGTCATTTATAGTTAAAACAACATTTTTGTCAACTCATTAAGCTTTTAGAAGTGCTATCTTAAAAGTGCTGCTCTAGCTTTAATTCACACCTCCTTGCGATATAATCCTGGGTTACTGCGTTCACACCTGCCTTGTAGCTTAAACACGGCATAAATGTATGATGAGGTTACATTGTGCAAAAGAGCATCTGGGACGTCAGGCGAGCGGAATTACACTAATAGATAGAATACACCTGTGTTGTGCATGTAAACGTGGCTACATACACGTCGTAGCAGCTAACAGTTAACACTTTATTACCACTGCAACATGATAATGGACTAAAATAACTCACTGTCTAGGAAAAAGGTTTTGCAAGAAAAGTTGCGTCTCCACATTTAATGGCCGAATGTACATTAAATACGAGCAATATTCCTGAGACGATTGCCATTCTCCACTTAGGCCTATGGTCGGTTTGGCTAATGATTAACTTGTTGGATGATATATGTTGCGCCACATCCTTCAATGTTCCCATGGCATCGATGAAGTCATCGTGCAGATGAATGACTCAACTGACTGCAACGATCTAATAAAACTGTTCAGAGCGGCATGTAAGGATTCACAGTCGTTGTGGATTAATCACCCAACATGCTTATGTAACTGCAGAAGCCTAACTTGCTAATTAGATTTAGAATTCGCATGAGCACTAGGC
The DNA here is from genome assembly GCA_034190875.2 of Urechis unicinctus. Taxonomy (NCBI): domain Eukaryota; kingdom Metazoa; phylum Annelida; class Polychaeta; order Xenopneusta; family Urechidae; genus Urechis; species Urechis unicinctus. Next base: position 16,047,726 of record CM067349.1, on the reverse strand, counting down.
CCTTTAAAAATCTTACACAGCCTCAGTTAATAGAAGTTTTAATAAACACGTGCTATACCAATATCATCGGGTTTTACTTGCACCCATACTCATTGCACTGTCTGACCACTGAGAGTTGATAAAAAGAACAAAACAGGAATCGTATTATGGCGTAAGATTCAGCGACTCAACATGTCTATCTAAGACACCTCAAAGTGTGTGTTGGGACCGAATTTTGAGGCTGCTAGCCGACTTATAGACATTGTGTCTTAGACGATTAATGTTAAAGTAAATGTGGATTCGTCTCTTGTTTGTTGTTGCCGTGTAAGCCAGTGAGCCATTATCTAAATAATTTCCATCCTTGATCCGAAAATACAACTAACAAAGTAATCGAGTCATCATCTGCGCTTCCGGATTTTAAGGCAGAGCAAGTTTACCTCATCACATCATTTGAAAATATTGGTCTGTTTGAGAGGTGCATTTAATGGCAATTTAGCTGAGGTAATAAGTGTAAGTCACTGACGCAAGTGATATGATCCAGTTTATATATCTATCATACACCGCTTCTTCACCGGGTAGAACGGTTTGGTACAGCACAATATATAATCATAGATACTTCCGATGCTACAGCATCTATATATAATTTTTTTGATACTGATATTTTTAATATAAATAACAGGTGAAAAGTAAGAGCAAACAGAGGAACGACCCAACCCGCTCAACTATTTATCTTTATAAGTTGCTGTGTCATATGTGTTCCCCATCGCATTGTATCCAAAGTAGCAGAAACCAAGGTTGGTACTTGATATTAGAAACGAGTCAATAACGAGATACACGCTTCCGCTTGTTCATTCACATCACGTACCCTCATGTTATCTAAACAGCTAACAACCGCACAGTCTGTAACATTAATCACCCGTGTTCAAAACGTAGAGACTGATATATTTCGTGCAACGTTATCTCTCCAAAAACGACAGAGAGTGATGCCTCAATGGAAAGGTGACTGTTTGATCGAAGGTAAATATGCGTTGAATAATAATTTGTTCGATGGTAAGCGCAGCGCAATTTTACTAATAATGAACGCATTAAGGAAGTCTTACAATAATTTGATGGTAACAACCAAGGCTCAAGCAAATGCAACGATGATGTTAACAAATTGTTGTTTTGCAGAAAGAGAAAATCAACGTAGATGGTACTGCACTCAAATAGAGCATTTCAGTTTTCTGACACCAACATAACCACAGGTATTCACTTACCCAACATGTGTAATGGCAGTCTCTGTGTGATAGCAAAAAGTAAAGGCGTCGTTAGGCAAATAATTGATGCTGCTGTTTCATTATTATATAACCTCTACACCTAGTAAACATTTTTCGCTCTCCGGTCATACGAACTTCATCAGCGTCCATTTACATGTCTTCCTGGTAGTTTGGCTGTCGAGCAATAGACACATGATCTCACCACTGAATCCTTATCGGCACAACAATGGAGTGTGCTCTTTCGGGACGCAGACTAAACTTAAACACACCACAACCACTGACATAAGAGACTCGAGTCATGTTACTGGTCTAATTACACTGATTGATCTAAAGTGCCAGATACGCATATGTATGTGTCCGTTTGTCGTACGGCAGCATGTGTCAGCGAACAACTGGAAGCTTTATGGCGTTAAAACTGCAGTTGGGCCCAATGCCACGATTGTCTCCTTGGACGCTGCATGATAAACAGTTGCATTTAAACCTTCTGTGGCTCACTAATGGTGCAATGCAATAAATCCCATTGTGGTATAAAGTGAATAAATCGTCATTTGTTATTAAAGTAGGCGAAATACTTTGATTTCACTGCAATTGCCGACAGTCTACTCCTAGTTTATCGTCTACAGTACAAATCGTTGCCCAATCAGAAGAATGTGTGAAATTGTTAAAGATATCCAAACCGGGCTGCCTGTACCTATAGAGTGCTCAATGATAACCAACAGTTATCTATACATTAATGTAGGCTGGAATGTATGATTATTGTGAGCGTTTAAACTGCTTAATTAATTTAAATAAGAATGATCATATCCGTGAAGCAAAAGTGTTTCTTTATCAGTTTAACTATAAACCACCGACGGCATTCCTATTGATTACAACTGACTGAGAGTTTAAACAGCGTGGATCATTGCAAAATGTTTGTCAACAACACATTATTGATACAAAATTATCATTAATTTATTAAATCGGTAATCACAAACGCGGCGTAAACTTATACAACACAAAAGCATTTTCTAATAAAAGCAACTATACTATCCCTTTGTTCTTTTAAGCTGATCTAGTGATCGAAACGATCTGCATATTGCCCCAGTTAAAAATGCCTCATCTAGAAGTTGAAACAAAATAATATGATTACCTATTCCATTGTTAAAAAACTACTGTTTGATTAACTGAAACGCAAAAGTTAGCAAAGCTTTGAAGAAAATTGCTCTTGTTGAAAACCGTACGGTTTGACGAGTTAAAATTTAGAAAGATTGATCACCTAAACCTTGACAAAATAGTATTTTGCTTTTGATAAGCTTTTGAACGCATTATGTACGTTTAGATTCTACCTATTTACCATAAGTTGGTAAGTAAGAGGGTGGGGGAAACTATGCTTGTAACAATGTTTATTGCTAGTATAAGTGCATCCTCGGAAGACACTTCGTGCTTGGCACCTGGTTGTCTAACACGCCCACAGAATTTTTTTGTCCACCTTTTAGCTGTAGATGCTATTTAGTTGGCTACTGTGGTATGCATGGACATATGCATGACGACATAACAACATTATTTATATAAAAATGGGTCAAATATAACATCGTGTTATTTTTCAGTAAAGCTTAAATCTCTTGCAGTCGCAATGAATTGAGCCCTTTTATAACGCCACTGGGCCGATCGCGTGTCAATATAACATAACACTATATATATTTACCATACACTATTTGCTTGGCAGTTCTGATGTCTTATCGGTGCGTTATTCAACAACTAATTGCTTAATAAACAACGGATGTAATGGACGAATTGGTCCAATCTCTCCTGCGTAAAATCAAAATTACTGTAAAACAGAGCGCCTCAATGGACATGTTCGTGAGAACGGAACAAGAATTATTTCAGCTATCGTCTACACTGATATCGTTTCTAATGACATTCATAGCTAAAAGAAATAGAACTTAATATACCTATTGCTATTACACAAATTGCTTAGCACCAGCATATAATTGACTTTGTTATGAGCTTCGACGCACAACGTAAGCGCATCAGCTATTCGACACTGTCAGCTTCTGGAAAAAACATATTTACCGAACACTCAAAATAAATCCCCCCCCCCCCACCACCATTGAAGGTCATCCATGGCTAGTGGCTTTACTAAGCGTATATATGGCTTTGAACGCGGATCGCAAATCGTGCAATATCACTAAATATTCTCATTGATTTGATTGATCTTTAATGATATGCTTCATAGCATAAATAAGCATAGGAGAGGCCCATTACATGTTATCTCAAAGGTAAATGTTTACATATTATTGTGTGTGAATATTTGCTGAGCACATCGCGCAATATAAAGCCAAACATGGCACGTCACGTGCGCCAAAAGCGTCGAATATTGTTGCTTTTATACATGAGCTGAGGTAGACTTATTAGCCTATATATAATAATGTACTATATGCGCACAAATACCAAGCTCCATGTGTGAATGCAATATGCCAATGTAACTTGCACATCGTTTTGACAATAAATAAACTAATAAACAATGATATGTTTAATTTTTCATCAGCTTTATAGGCTGTGTTTTTGTTGGCAAGTACATAAGCTCACCGTCTTACAAAGATGAATGTTGATCGATGATACATTATCCTTGTTAAACTTTACATCACAATATAGCAATGGACGTGAAAGGCCTGCTTTAATGATCAGTCCATTTCTTTTAAGACTCGTCAAGAAGTGCGAATATATCCGCATAAACAATATTGCGGACGCTAGTGGGTGTGGATACCCGATCATCTGGTAAAAGCAGCATTAAATTCGCTTCATCGTGCAGCGTAGTTAGGTCCCGCACGATTACATTTTAACAATATTGACAACACGTTCATAAATTGGCTAAATTCAGTCTTGCTGGCTATCTGCGCGGATCACGCAGTTGCGTTTATAATAACGTATAACCTACAGTAGCATTTGGTTCTAGTATTTAACAACAATTAGAAGCACTTGCAAGGTTTTGATATTAACGCTAAATGGAATGCTCTACATTGCTTATATATATTTTATTTATTTTTTTGCGCTACAGCAGTCAAATGTTCTTATAACAACCACTGCACATTGTTATTGATGTTTTAAAGGTACTCTTGAAACATTGGTGGTGTATCAATGCGTATAATTACTTCAATTTGCCATATACCATTCGTTAAAAACTTAGGTTGAAAGCAATATCGAATGATAACCAACCAATGCCGCGTACAGACGAAATCATATCGACGCAAACATTCCGCAACCTCTGGGACCTTGGAAGCAATCACCTGTCCGAAGGTAGAGACACTGCTGTTGATTAATAGCTTCTTACATTCACAGGATTACATAAAACTTTATTGGACATTGATTTGGGCACGAGTTCATTAACAAGACGGTGCAAACACAATTAACACAAGATATGAATAAAAATGAACAATTACACAACATTTCCGAAGCAGAAGCATAGCCTAAATTACATTTCCAGCAAAACACATAACACGCGTGCACTATTGCTTCACTAATTGATAAACCCGCCTGTCTGGTGCTTCTTTGAACTTATGCTACTCGTGAGACGCACGCGCTCCTGTTTGAGATGTCTTATTAACCATGACAACCATTAAGCCTGTTAAAATGCAATAAATGTGGCACTGGGGTGCTGCTTGTGTTAACTTTGAACGAAGAGTTGGGTACGACAATATTAAGGCATCTAACGTTGTTAACACAAATGGACGGCAGCAAATGCATATTTTATTGTGTGTGGGCATTAAACATCACAAGTTTGTGTGGAATGTTTTTCTACCATCGGTTCATCTGGTTTCTTGTAGCTTGCTTCTCGGGTTGCTTTGACTACTTGGTTAGATATTATTTGAAAGTCCGCCACGGTGACACCCGTTTGAGTGTCAGTCTTGTAGGGTTTTTTTCCGCTCATTGCTGAACACGGCATAATCAACGACAGTCGACGCATATTCAATAACAGATAACCCTTTTGCATATTCCAGCATAACACGTGGCATTCGAATATGTGGCGTCCTATGTAAGTGTAACGATACTTCGGACAGTTCTGCACGAAGAGCAAAAATAAAATTCATTTGGCTTTTATCAGAGCTTGCTGGATAACGCATCACAATGCTCTCCTCGCTAATACTATCCTCCTAATCAACATAGCAATGCCAGGTAATTGAACCCTTTTACCTTTTCTACGAATTTTTTTGAACCTCTGGTGCGCCCATTCTGATATACAAAATATTGGTAAAGCTTACGAGCAATATAACAATCTATAGCCGACATGAATATGTGAATGGATGTTTTCTTATCACAAATCCTGTTGAATCAAACCTACACAGTGCGAACAAAATAAAATGAAGCAAAAGGTGGAATATTGTTAAATACTCTCATTTGTGTATGATGTACTTTCAACAAAACAGGCTTCATTTCAGGTTGCATGCATGCATATCTCCGCTATATCTTCATCAATACCGAAAACATGGCAATAATTTACAAAGACCGACTGACGGCTCATTACATCAGTGATAATGTGATAGTTGAATCATTCGGCTTTCTGGATCACCTCATGGGGATATGCAATATTGTATCTGTGCTTTTGATTTGCTTCCTTGTGCCATTTTGTTTTACATAATTCAGCCTATACTTCGGTCAGATGTACGGTATACATTGATTTTATTATTGACGCAATGTGTTCAAAGTTCACGGGCAGAATACATTTCCTTGACCCAAGTTATAAATTGATGCACTTGCCATGTTTTCATCTAATGAAATAGCATGTGGTCGCCAAGAAACCGCACTAAACGAGCACGAGCTGAGATGATTGAAACACCAACTAACGATCCAACCAATTATTCAATGATATAATACTCAGCTAACGAATGAGCCGTCTCATTCGTCCGTGACATCAACCAACCCACTATCTTAATACTAAGCGTTAGGCGTAAATTAAAATATTTATCCCAAATCTTGTACGAATGCATGTCTAAATTGTGGTGTATCAGCAAATATCCCTCGCTGTGAATGAAGCACCTTTTAACGACACTGTGTGTATATTACGGTAACAAACGATGGCCGAGAGGCATGCTTGATAATGATATATGAGGCCTTTATCGGTGCTACACACTAGTAACTCGGGCTAAAATGGGTTTTACCGACACTAACATGCGTATACATCATCATTAATTCCCGTTATGGTGGTATGAATTCAGGTGTCGGTATAATAATGACAATCCATTCGAATGGGGCTTCATACCACTGGCTATACTCGAACACCTGCTGCATGCGCGAGCAAGTCTCCGTGACAAGTGACAACCTACTCAAATGTGAGGCATACGGCCATCTTATGTTTCGGTTTCCGTCACAGAAGATTCAAGAGAAGGAAAATCAAAGACAAGTCACATTTGGTTAATAATTGTCTACTGATGTACTGATGCCTGCGCTGTTAGATGATAATTTAAATCAGTTAATCAAACCTTTCGTGGCGTCAATTTGCAGGATCAATATACGTATAATGTCGATATGCTCGCAGCTTTAGCTTTGGACCAAAAACCGTGCTTTAAGGATTACGCGTCACAAATAACTTCCTCACATGGCAAATTATATTTCATGGATTTAAGTTCTTGACTGCAATGACGTGAGCCAGACACGACTGCATGTCATCCACATTTAGCTTCATTTTCGAACACTCGGCCGTTTTAATCGTCCTGACCGCGTGTATTATCATTCATACCCGCGCTCCACCTGCTACAATATAAAAGATATCTCCATTAATTCACCGTTGTATTTCTACGTCTGACTGTGGATTATTTCGTACGCTCAGTTTTATATCTACATAGCAGGTTTTGTAGGCTGAATTGTATGAAATCCAGTCTTTGTGGCTTTGCCTGCACGTCCATGTTTTAAGTAGAATTCTGTTCTTTTTCACATTGAACTCTGTGCTTTGCAAGCTGACAGAATGATACATTAAACTGGCCCTCCCCATTGGTATTGCGACGGAGCAAGTGGTTAAGAACAACATACTTGATTTTTATTAGTAGTGTAGTTGTCTTTCTGCATCAATACCAAGTCTTACTGCCGACAGGTAACAATATGCCTTCTATGAATCGGTCAATAAATCAATTATTACAATTACATTTTAGCACTGCTTCCTAGCTCAAAAGTATCGCCAGAGTGTCAAATATGCTACCAAATTGTGCATACTAAGAACGTTCACTAACCTACAATGCTACTATAACGCCTAAGATGGCAAACACAAAACGTATTACGGGCCGCACGGAAAACCATGATTCAGGCATTAATCGAATCAAACCGAAGGCGTTTCTTGCTGAGCACAATTAGCAACACATATACAATGGTAATCGATACACCGTTGACGAATAGGAAGTTATCCGCAAAGATAAGAGTTTATGTAATATAGGTTGCGCCTAAGCTGATTGACAAATTAAGAAAATGAACGGAAACAAGGCAAAGTTGAAAGTGCTGATATTTCTACTTTCATATAACCTATGGCACATATCCATTGTGACCGAGAAACATCTCCATTTTCTCCAATATTTCACCTTTTATATCAGACGAATTACAGCATCATCACGTCCACCAGTTATTCACCCTTTAATGAAAAGTATTTTACCCGATATGCTTTGAATATGTTGTGATTCTTGTTACTATGTACAGGTGGCTATGAACCCAAATTGTTATATACTGCTAAAATATGCAGCCGCTGTGCACTTGAATTTGAGCACGAACACCGTACTACCCAGGCAGGTCCAATATACGTGAAGGCCAAGCCATGTCTAAACACAGAAGAAATAATCGCGGTGATGTACCTTAAATAATGCCAATGTACACGTTTATGTCTGATATTGCCTTGAATCTAATATCCTTGCTGCCCAGAAGCGATCGTTCTTTTGACAAAAGCATTAACGAAATGACGCCGCTTATAGCAGCGGCATCGTTATGTTCCCAACCTCCTGGCAATTATATTAGAATGCATTATATATTGACAATTATATCATGTAGTTAGAATAAAATAGTCGTCCTGCATGTTTTGCGCACTCCTACATTTTACAGGGTACCAAATACTATTTATTCTATATTTATCGAGCGCAGAGAAGTTAGATTTTTGCAGACCTCTTACAGTGGTTAATAGTTATTGCCGCCTTCCAATGGAATACATTTATCCAGGCGTGCTGTCGCAATGATTATTCACAGTATTAATTCAAAACGACGGAAACTTTTAGTTACATTTGCGGAAATTTTATGAAGTTCAAGCGTATATACCAGCAGGCAAATGATATCAAATAAGCCATTATGACACTCATGTGAAACATCTGCTTCCAAACAGATGAATATAGAATTACATATATGTTAGCACCATATAGAGCGGGAAGGTTTTTATGTATAATGTCAAAAGCTTCACTGTCTATCAACCTGAGTCAATCAAGACTCATCGTATAACTCCCAGTATATATGGCGATGCGGTTTTTAATACATACTCAAGCATTGTTTCACTCGCATTGAATGCCACATCAATTTATATCACATATTTAACAGGATTATCTTAATGACATCATGCTCGAATATACATATCTGAAACTAAATCTGCATAACTGTATAGACAAAAGTTGGAACTGGCTCAGTTTATGCTTATGGTATTTGACAAATTCATTCACCACACCTATCGTCATTACCAAAGAGCTGTTAACTCATCAATCGTGCTATCGGATTTCTCTACATCACTAAAGCCTGATATGTCATTGAAGAATTGTTGTAAATGTATACTTATAAGACACTGAGTGTGAACGAACTATAGGAGATGTAAATGAACTTCATGAACCACTGCCCAATTCTTCCAATTGTTTCTACAGTTTTTCGAATGAGTATATACGTTTTCTTATTACTATGTGTGTGCAACTGCGAGTCAGTATTTGATGTAATGCTGATGCTGACACATAATGCAATGGTTAATACACAACCATGCATCAAGCTACAAAACTGAACATCATATTAAAATACAAATAAAAAAGAGACCTATGCTCCTCGTAGCCCTTAGACATGTTCAGCTGAGTTGACTGACAGGGTGTTTTAGCGAAACCTGTTAAACCGTCCTCTTTTTGTGACTAAATCAAATGAAAAGAATAACGAGAAAACATTATAATTCATAATCCTATGTACGATATCCTTTGCATGTGAAACAATTGAAGGCACATGCACATTACTTGTATTGTATGGAACATGAAAAGGTATGATTTGTTACGATATTGCCCAATCGAATTAAATCTTGCCTAATGAAAGTTAGGCTGCACGAATATGCCGCTATGAATGCATACCTAGTCATCCTTTAAGTTACTGGGATTCTAACGACTATAAACAATTAATCAAGAACTCATCGACATACCATAAATATTAGCCTGCATTTGGTGGTCCATGAAATTGCTTGTTATCCTCGATATGCTGGATGAGCAGAGTGGTTACCGTTACGTTTGTGCTTAAAGGCCTCGAACAAGGATTCAGTGCTTAAGAGAACAAGCTTCAAACTGTATTCAAGTATTAAATCCAGTTGTTAATGTTAATGACTTCCATGTTACAGCCGATTGTTGACAAACAAGATCAGAAGCGAGGCAGTTTAAGCATGTCTTATCTTGCAGCTTATGTGGCGACAAAATGTACACCCTATCGTACATCTTAACGCAAAAACTGCTTTGGTATGCACCATGCACGTGACAATAGTTACGTCGTACGGATGCTGCATTAAAGGTAGGGCTGCTGGCAGTCGCAGTAATTAAATATTAAGTGTGATAAAGTACGCCAGTAATTCGCCTTTTGTCTATAAATTGATAGTCATAATGTGGTGATGCCATGAGCGCCGCTGCTTTTCACTCCGCTCACATCACATAACCAGTATCAGTGATCAAGGTGTTGTTAGTACGAATAAATGCGTATCTGGTTTTCCCTTGAAGACAATGTGTAGGGAAATATGTTAGCATGCTATTTTGGTAGAAACCATGCAGCTGAAATTCTCACCATTATTATTTCAAATGGACTTATGATGACATAACACACATTAATCCTGAACTTAACAATTATCAATTCATGTTTATTTGTACTGAAACTTGAATCACCGGGACATGAGACATCAGCCAATTCAATAGGCAGTCACTTGCATAGCAACTGCGGATCAATCAACAGAGCGTACGGAACAATCCGCAAAGGTGAATTAATGGAGACATCTTGTACATTGTAACAAGTTGAGTGCGGGCATGAATTAATGAAAATACACGCGGTCAGGACGATTCATACGGCCGAGTATGCGACGACGAAGCTAAATGTGGATGACATGCAGTCGTGTCTGGCTCATGTCAGTGCAGTCATGAAAGAAATCCACGCAAACGAATACACGATAAACTCGCTTTGGTTATATCTCACAGACAAATATTCCGTCGTAATATGCCTCACTGGATTGTGAAAATTAACGATTGTATTTGCTGATGATTAGAGGGATGTACGCTTGAGTTTTAGTTCTCCCTTAACGAAGGGCATTGTCTCCATTCATCAACATTGCAATAGAAACATTAAGCTTGCTTAATTTGCCTCTACGCTCCAGGTAACGGTTTCAAAACCGGTACAGGAAAATGGTAAACCATACCGGCATCCTAAAGAAGGAACACACTAGCAAAAGCGGCAGTGGAATTTGTAAAAGCACGATTTTGCAAGAAGACAAAGAGCCCGACAAGAGACATAGAGAACTGCTCTAGCTGCCAGAGAAAACATTGCTCTATTGTCTCTGTCAACAAAATTCGACCCAGTCTAACAGTTTTATTGTACGCGAGTGATGCAATTACAGCTTATTTTTGTGTGAGAAAGTTATTTATATATTTTCACATAATCCAGGCTGTAAATGTAGCAGGGTATGAAGCCCTAAATCTATCATTTATCCCTTTATTACTTAATACCGAGTTCCCTTAGTACAACGATTTATACGTTATGACGAACTCTGGGGCATCAACTGTGGTCAAACGGTTTTAGCATTTGTCGCGAAGTTATAACACTGCGGAAATATATGATGAAGAGATAGTGCAGCAGAGAGTGTGTTAATACCTCCAACTGAACAGATGGCAGACTCTCTACAAATGGGTTAAGGTTGAGATAGATTGTCTCGATAAATAAGGTAAGCGCAATGATTGATAATCTAATAACTATGCACATCCATCATGCTTGAGACTCGTTAATGCAACGCAATGGCCGGCCATGAAACCAGCTTGCCCGTCAGGGTCCGGCACAATCTAGCAACTATTCATGCAAATGCAAGTGACTCACAAAGCCCCTAAATGTATAAAACTTTTGGAGTGCTAGTGTAAATCACTAATGCACAAAACGCGAGAACCTCAGAAGATATTTGGCCTTGAACAGCCCATAAGCTATCGCCACCATAAAATCTACACTCCATATATCTAATTTTCTTTATTTGTCAGATGTCAGCTCTTAATAAGGAATATCTTGTTATAAATCGAGGAAGAATTTGACGGCGTGGCATGCTTGTAATATATCTACAAAGGTAAAAATTATCATTTGTTGTGAGTAAATGCATCCGATTCATCAAGATGCATCACAAGAACTTGATACATTTTACATGGAGTACCTAAAATGCTTGAGCGATATAAATGCATTTCGAAAAAGCCTTGCTGAGCCTGCTAGCACCATCATAGATGGGGTTGGGGGGAGGGGGGCGGTGCTCTATAACGGGTTTTTATTACCGTTTCGACACTTATACGATAGTCATAAGATGCAGGCTTACATATCAAATCAGCAAAGTGTCAAGAATGCAATCGATGCCTTGATGAAAGTGACTTTCATATAAGTGGTAATATCACTTCAGCGGTGCAGTCGATAGCATATTTCGGGTCAGGAACATCTTACGTTGTATATGACGTGGGATATATCTACATCCTGAATAAGCAACAGCTCGAGGTTGATCAATGCTGATTTTACTAGCAATTAAGAAGCGGTTCTCAGCTGCGTCATTGTAATTGAAAATAATTGCCAGATGGCGCCACGTTGTTGATTTCGATATCGCGTAGCAATTTCCAAGAGCAGTTCTAACCTGAAGTTTCGAGAACTTGCTAATAACCACATAAGTGCTATTCTAGATGTTTACTTTTGGAAAATGATGACTGTACTGTACGGAAACTGCTTCGAGAGCTTAACCAGGTTTAGCCCAGCAGGATGTAAGTCGCTGGAGCAACTGTATGTTCTACACAGCTTCAACAAAATATAAAAACCAACTACACTGATATTATAACACAGTTTCACTATTAGCACTGTCAATTAGGTCTAAGAGAATTATCTAGCAATAGCTGTAAGACGTTTGGTGATTTATTAAATGGAAGCACATCCAGGTCAAGGGCGATCCATCACTTGCAATGTAATAATGCAGTGATGCTGACCAATGTGAATCAGTCAAATGAAAGACAATTCAATAACTAATGTTTACCAGCGTCTGTCGTTAGGTTTATATAATAGGCTAACTGTGACACTATGCATTCATTTAAGATATAAAGTACACCTTATAGCGACGTTTATGGGTTTTATTCACTGGTGCAATAAAATGCTATCCATACCCTCCTTCGAGGCATATGACAAAAACATTACTACATCTGTCTTCTGCCACCGCTGAAATATGTTTTCATCGTACAATGATTATCTTGTATCGTAATATGGTTCGCTAGAAAAGAATCTTATTATGATCAATATATTTTTGTTTCACTATTGCAGATAAATGTCTATGTTGCTTGCATCCGACTCTGCATGCTAGCTGCATGGATGAAATGGATGCTCCTTCGCAAAAATATACACGAAATTACCATATAAATCAACGACCAGCAGCAAGTATTGGACGTATCTGCTCGAATAATCTAAGAAGTTCAGTATGCCACAAGCGTCTGCCAAGCGACCACCACAGCTTATTCTGCGCATCTTGTGCATACCAAGCGCCTTTCAGATCCCTCTACTGCCCATTTGTATACAACACACGGCACTTCTAATCAAAGATTAATGTTAAGTTATCGAGACCGAAGTGTAATGTACGCTACTTAATCCACCGTTTTTCATGATTGTTTAACTAACATAAGCCATAATTACCTAGGATGCAAGCAAGTCAGTATATTTGAGAGCCAGGTTTATGTTTTAACAACTTGAGGCTTAAGTCAAGCAGGTTACAATATTCGATCATTTTAAGGCATGTAATTTACCATCACGGGCGCCATATACTCCAGCTGATTTCATATTAACGGCAATTCTATCCAAAAGGTGATTACCATTTGCCGTATATAAATCATACCTTATATGTTTAATCATTTGCAGTTATATTTCATATTCCTGTTCTGTAATTTATGTCATTTATATGTTGACATCAAACAATTGTGGCTATTTATTTCGTTGAAAAACCTTTTGCTCTGGGTTTCGAACACTTTTTATTAATTTATTTAATATCTATGTGCTTGCGAAGTGCGAGTAAATATATTGCTCCGGTCCACCGATAATATTTGTCAAATTACATGCATAATGCTATATAGCGAAGGATAGAAAACGACAATTTGGTAAATGCTTGAATGCGTATATAAATAGAAACAAAGTGTAAACATTTAAAATGATCAGCATATAACTTGTGCATGTGAATGTGATATTACACTTACATCCCTTTTCCCCGAAACATTTAATGACGTACGCATTTACAAGTCGAAATTTTCATGTAACGATAAATTGTTAAATAATGCCAATGCGACTTTGTCCATGTATATGTGGTGTGCATGCATGAGGCCTAGGCACCATCGTGGGCTTCACTTATAAGACTTTGCGACATACAAACTGGTAGTCTTCTTCGTTTTGCCTCACACATGACAATGAAGATGCAGCGTGGACATTTAGATGATGCGTCGTAAAGGCTATTGCCGTTTGTTATGTATTGAGTTTTCTCGTTTTACCAAAATAAACCACATCACGCCTGGTTTATGCGTTTTCTATCAGGGTCAATGTAGCACCAGAATAAGATACCCTGCCACTAAGCAATAGCCCTATTCCGGTATGTAGACATCTTATTTTGCAAAACAGCGAAAGGTTGTGGTTGCAGCACTAGGATATTATCATTTATGCTTATCACCAGGACAAGTCAGTTGTGTGCATTTAACATCCCAGCCACACCAACTGGAGAAGCAATTAACGTCTGGCTGAGGCCGATGGATAGTACTATCAAAAAATACTTATTAATTTTGCACGACAAAGGACTGTTTTACTACAGAGAACGCACTGAAAACAAAAGCAATGTGAGGTGGAAGTAATGGATTAATGTATGTTTCTTGTATATAATTTTATTCCCCAAAGGTATGCAATCATTCGGTAGACACCGTGGCGGCTAAATCTACCACAGATTGGATACATAGTTTCTTGCCGACAATAGATGTTGCGGAAAGATTCATGGAAGTAAAATAGTGTTTTCAATTCTCAAACTGCGTATTCATGTTTCTTAAGCGAAATAAAGATATTAGAAGGCTTTCAGACGTGTGCTTATATAATTATTGCCTTTCGCGCATATTTTTTTCTGTTTTGCGTTAAGCATTCAACACGAATTATATCTGCTGTTGCTCATAAAACCAAAAGCTATCACATAAATACTATTTTTACAGTACGAAATCTATAACATATTCGTCACTGGCAACTACCTAAGGCTAGTACAATACATGCTTGTCAGGTATTGTTAATACAATAGCAGATATCTACATAGATAATTCACAAGACCGTGAGTTTTAATCCGCTACACGGCAGCAAGGAGCAAAGCGGTCCCATGTCCTTCTCTGGTGGTCATATACGCGCGGTTTACATAGAACGTCCAACGTTATTTTTGATCGAAGTTATATCGCTGATAACCTTGAGGAAAATCGTCCTCATGGATAAGTACGGTCGTCTGACCTTACAACAATCAAAAATAAAGCTGAAGAAGCTGAACCTGAAGATGAGGTCAGCAACTTTTTGAAATGGCCATACAGTTACCGTTCAATGCCAGACCTTTATCTTTCATGAACAAATATGTCAACTTCGCGTCCGTATCCACATGCCGCATACCATACCTCGCAGCAAACCAATATGGAATTGCAAATGACCACTATTTCTCCAAAAGATGAATTTCTTCAGCATTAAGGCCTCATCCACATCATAGAAACTCATCGCCAAGAGATGAGGGACAAATCTCTTAGACAAGTCAGCTATAAAGCTTGGCACATAGAAAGATGCAAGAGACTGTAGTCCTCCAAGTTTGTCAGGCGATGCAAAACCACAATCAAAACGGATGTAGTCCGAATGGCAACACAATTTTTCCCGCGTCAATAACATTCAAATCCATAAACCCGCATTCACTATAGCGAGGCTGGTTGTTCCTATGTGCTGGCAGACGTAACGCCGGGCTCGCAAGGGAGTTTGATAAACCAAGGCATCCACAATGATGCTGTGGCTCTTAGGAAATATGCCGGGTTGACTATGGCCGAAGTAGAACCATATCTGATTGTGTGGTGTCACAAACTCACCCTACTTAGCATTCTAACCAGATAGTGTTGCGTCTGATGACCTGATAGTTGAGGTCAAGTGCATTTCCAGTACCAGGGACAAGCCTGTCAATCGATCTCGGTGAAATACCTGGTCAGTGTGAACATTCAGCTGACCCTCATCAGCCAACATGACTCCTTATATCAGGTTCCGGGCGAGCATAACGCGAGTGCAATTTTCAAGGCTCAGTGCCGATAGATAATGTGGCTTCAGCGACCAATGTATTCAAAGGTTTTAGTTATCACCCACTTACATTTGACAATATCGATACCTTTTTGGGCATTGTGCGTTGTTTGAGTCTGCGTGAGGAGTGGCTGATTTTGTACGCTAGGGGACAAACTGTTTCCATCTACATCTATTTGACATTTACGACTCTAGAGTATGAACAGGATAACAGTTAACATCGCACTGACCTTATCTATCACGACAATTTATCGTCACTATACCTCCTTCATAGAGTTAGCTTTCCCCATCCGGTTTTACAGCAGCATAAACATGCGCGTTCTTGCTGAATTGCTTCATCATATATTTTTGCGGTGTTAGTGCTCCTCGGCAGGTGTCATCAGCACTTGTGCCAAAGGCAAAGTCGCGTCATAATATATGTACTAATGGAACATTGCAAATTGTACTCTCGTTATATTATGCTTGGCGCTAATGCCGCACTCACTGTTCAGGCTGCGGTGATATTTTACCGTGTTTACGACAGGTTATGCCCGGTTCGTCTGCATTCGAAAAATAACTTTGATTTCGACTATTCAGCCATTATACTTGTATTTCTTAATTGGTCAATGGAGATACTGCCTTAAAGAGGATACGAACACAAAATTAAACAAACATCTAACCTATCAACGACCAATAATGGTGCAATGATTTGCACGATCAAATATGACATACTCTGACGGTAATATACCAGTCAGTACGAGCCCGTCATTTATGCGTTTCACAGCAACATGGAATGAGTAAACACGGAATGAATGCGCTTGATTGTATTGCAAGTGGGAGTTCATTCATTTGGCTTATCACTACAAATTCTGATATTTAACATGTACTTCAGGAAAACAGCACGTAACCAACTGCCCAACGTCGATACTTGACATACATAGATGATTATAGTCAATGCTCATATCAGGCTTGATTGTAAATATGTATACAGATAACAGTTTTCCAGATGCATGATTACCTCAGACTATTGATCCATATTCAGGAGGTCGGACTATTTAGGCTTTGCACTCCCTGTTACTTGTCATACTGTTCGGGCCAAGCAGCGGAGCTGGCATCAATGAATCACGATAACGAGCAGTTCTCATTTATCATATTGTTGGCAAGTGGATAACATTTATTCATACACACTACGTTGATAAACATTTGTCAGCATGTAAAATAAAAGGTAATTACGGATTATTACCCCATTTAGCCTATGCCTACCTCCCGTCTCATTTTATATTGAACTATCGGTCCTAGGCACAGTAAGGCCTGTGTTATCCTTAAGTCTAGCACTCGTGTGGATCTTTCCTCCTATCGGTCCGGGTAAGTACCACAATGTCAATTACATGCCAGTAAAATTGATACTTTTCAAAAATGTCAGTGCAGTCACGTAAAGTCGCTGGTAAAATAATTATGTGACGGCAGTATGCCAACTGCATGTTTATCATAACGTGCTATCATGTTCTATAGTTTACGCTATATCAACGTCAGGTTGTACTTTGTGTCCAAATACACAGATTTGTTGGCGATGATAACACGAGCAGGTGACTAGACTTTTCTACTTAAGATAGCATTATGCGCGTAATTAGCAGGGGCAAGTTCCTCGATACATCACTCGAATACTACAATAGCGCCTGAATGTGTTTCTGGTAAAATAATCGTGATAGTCTAAAGGACATAGCTGCTAACTATGGAATATACAAATCAACTTTGTGCATTAAATGTGGTTGTGATGCATCTCAATACCGGCCATGGGCTCATCAATCACGATGCCCTGGTCCGTGGCTGTCTGTGAGAAAAAATTATAATGAATGATTAAATGTGAGATATGTAATGGCGTTCGGCTGCGGTGATAGGTATTTTACCAGTTATTTTGTGAAAGAAACTAAAAGTCAAATATCGTTCGACTGCTGCGAATCGTGCGTTGCTATGACATGCAAGGATGAATTGATTTTTATATAAACTTTGATTTAATAGTCAATTTACCTCTTTAAAAGGCAGTTTTTGTACGAAGCCGGAATTTGGAAATGTTCGAAATCTTAGGAGGCTATTCTTGTGAGAACACCAGCATTATCGTAATAACATCATATCATTGTCAATCACGTGGATCCAAATATGCTGAGAAGAAGAACACCTAATAAGCGGTTAACCTTTTTGAACGAATGTCAGTATGAAATTGGTACATGAGCCTCCGATAATGTTCCAACTCTTATGATAATATCACAAATACAAATTGCTATCAGCAGTCAAAGAACGTCAAAGAACAATGCCACCAAGAAAAAAAATCAATCCACATTTACGAATAACATGCAAAGACCATTGTTGGCGTAACAACTTTGTACAAGTACGCTAGAGAATGTTATTGACGGAGGCATATTTCGCTCTGAAACCATTCATGACATAGCACCCCATTACCACCCTCCTGCTCCAGCGTATGCACGCGACAGCATTTATCCACTGCTTAACGGTCATCTGTGTGGATAGCCATATAGTCATTATGATTCAATTATGTACTGTTTAAATTATAAAATTATCGGCAATCGCCGGTACGCCTCTTTAGTTGTTATTATAGTTGGTACTATTACCGAATAAATACTGTCGGCCAAATCCTGGTTTGGCACCCCATACAATATGCGTATAAATGTAATCATCCAATGTAAACATTGCTCTCAGTGGATTTCACAAACGCCATTTACGTCCTTTGTACCACTGTAGGTCAGCATCGTTTATTGTTTATATCAGGTAAGTTCACAACCAAACAGCTTTCTGAATAACGATCACAGTCTTTTAAGCCGGTATAGGGAATTCTGTCAATTCCTTTCTTGGCACCCAATTCAATATGCGTAGAAATGTAATTCTCCAATATAAACATTGCTCCCAGGGGATTTCAAAAACGACATTTACATCCTTTCTGTGTATATTTACTTCATGGCTGCATAGGTATTTAAATTGTTTTCATTATCAATTTTGACCTGGTATAACTGAACTATATGTAAGTTTACTTCCATTGAGCTATGCGATAATTGTTTGGTTCTTATTCAACTCGGTCTAGCTAAGTTATGTCTGAAGCTGTAAGCGATGATTGATTTTGAGCTTACGTGCTATTTATTGCACGGACGTATTACACATAACAGAGAAACTTTAATTCAAATCATACTTCTTGCTGGTGTTGGTTACCTACTATCACCTATGCCCCATTATGACGAACCTTGCCACTTATATTGCACATTGATAAAACAAAAATAATGACCAAAATAGCGGTAGAAATATCTTGACACAGCTTATGCCAACAGCAGCTAAACGTACACGATTGTCTATTCGGCGATCCGTTATTCCTTTATACAATGCGGTGAATTATACGACAAATGAAGCAAGGTACAAAGATCTCATTCAAAGCAATGCAGCTCAGGCTAGCTTATTTGTCTAGCACTTCCCCACATCGCAATCAATATCATTAATTGCTTTCGGAAGCACGACTTCACAGGGAATGTCTAGTAACATTAATTATACCAGATAGCCTGCTTAATAAGACCCGGTTCACACACGAGGTTTGCGTGCCATTGCCCGGATTACTGTTCACGGTGAATTAATCTTTATCACGTGCTTGTGGAAGTTGGTCCGTGTGACACCTCATCACTCACCCTCAGACGCCATTTTAGGCATTTCGATCAAATAGTTGCAGTTTGTTCTGGTTATTTTATTTGTACTTTAAATTGCGTGACTTTATTAATCAGTTAATGTTTCATTATCCGACCACACTGAGGAAGTTCCAACTGGTGCTGCACGAGAGGTTTTCTCATTGCACAATTCCGCATGATTACTAGCTGTACGTTATTACTCATGAATCGACCCCAAATCTAGAGAGCTTGTGCGTTAAACAATTGCCAGCCACATACAAGTCCATTGAACTGTTATTTTAGAATAGCAACCATGCTCCCTACATCATTAAATATCTTCCTTCCCAACAATAAAGGATGTATCCTTGGTCGTAAGATTTTGTTTGGCACGTGCGTTTGCAATATACGCTGAGTTTGGACTTTATCTCCCCGAACCCGCTTTACGAATATCACCTTTGGCCTGCGCATTATGCGGTTGAACGAAAAACTGACAGTAAAAGGTTTATTCAGAAACAGTAATATTTGTTATGAACCAAAGGATGTTGGATGTAAAGCTTTCTAAAGTTTACCACTATTAAACAACACAGCAAAAATGTTTTAAAAACAGTTTCCATCATTACTTATATAAAATACAATTAATGGGCCGGTTTTAAGTTTACTAAATGTAGCAATAGTCGTGCAATTTGTACATCAGTAAATTTCTTTTTCATACCATAAATTAGGTCGGTTGTCAGAGGAAAGATTTAGTAACTTTGATTTAGTGTTTGAAATGTTTTGTGCTGCTCAATGATTTGAACTTCGATGCATTTAAAATACAATTATACCCATTTTCATTATAATAAACACAGTTAAATAACCTGCAAACAGCGACATTCCTCTTAGACTAAATTATTAAACTTAAATGGGCATTTGCAAACAGTTAACTCGATGTAGAGTTGACAACTTGTTTCTTCTGCTTCTGCTTCTGATAATACCTATCCTATATATGATCAATGAACCAGCTGATGTTGCTACTTTAAACGACGTGGCACTAAGAACCGTTAACAATGTGGTGGTACAAAGCAAAACGTGGGACAGCAGCAGGTTGGATTTAGTATTCGAGTTATCAAATCAGGCCATTTATGTATTTGATCGACTCATGAATGTTATTAAGACTCCTTCTTGTGTGAACGATATCTAAAATAACGCTCGTTTCAATTTCAAAAGCCTCCCCATAAAAATGCTAAGCCTTTCTATTACTTTGAGATAACTAAGACGAGTCGCACGTTAAACAATCATCCATCGAACTTAGTTCATTAAACGCGATAAATATTTCGACCCTAGATGGTGCACTTTGAGAAAGCAGCTCAAGGGATGGCCTTTGCCAAATTATGGGAACAATTTAGCCGTGTTATAGCACCTAGAGCACGTAAGTCCTTTCAAGGATAAAATATTGTTGTCATTAAATGCATAACCTAGAAAGTACCGTTTGGTATGGTATTGTTACGTCGCATTTGCGAATATCAATGTTATTAATTAGTTACAATCTTGCGTCAAGTTATGGTATGGTATTTTGAATATATCATTTTTATTCCACACTGCTTGAACTTTCTGTCAATGGAAGTCAATAGGGCTGCTGTCGCTTAATAATACCTTAACGAAATTTAATTTTTTTTTACTCAGCAGCTGGACGCTCCCCCCACCCATTATCTATAAAATGTGCGATGTTTTATTCATCGGAAATAAATTGATTTGATTTTGTCTATCCCTGAGGCATTATTTACTGACACAAACCGATCTATTCATAATATCATCATGAAAACGTTTTTTTTTTTTATGGCTGCTGTTGGTTTGTATTAAATTTGAAACCATTTCATGCGCTGCTGATACAAAATTACACCATAATGGGCCCACTCACGACAACCATGGCTCTACTAATCTATATATGAGTTCATCTACAAACCGTAAATGTTAACTATGGTAATAAGGATACATGCATGATTATACATAACGTACTTTTCAGGCGTTTTTAAGGCGCTTTTCGTGCTAATGCACTTTTAAAATACCGCAACCTAATCCCTATTCGGGAGAATCACACTGACAAATGCCACCAGTCTCTGATGCATTGTTTAATAGCAAATTCTAGAGTCGTTGTAGTGCATCATCAGCCTGTGGATTGGCAGGTTTACTGACCCTTATGTATTTACCAACTGCTGCATTGTCATATTATACGTTTATCATGTCTCATGCTTCAATGGTGACTGAAGTAACAACGCTCAACGGTTGAAAGCGGCTCGACGTCATGGAAAATAACGATCAACAATTCAACTTGCCAATTCCCCAAACAACGGCGCGTGGTCAGTAGATGCACTATTATGTGCAATGACGTGCAGTGGAACGGTTATGACATTTGTGTTGACAAGTTATAAAAAGATGGACAAATATAAAAGCACTGCGCCGGCTTTTTTATTTGGTTTGACAATTAACCTCCACCCTAACTAGGACGTTCTTTCTCGCATTGCTCCTTTAAAATGTATTAAGGCCAGATTAGAGCTTCAAAATAGGTGTTGAAACAACAGCCTTGCATTTATCCGTATGCGATGGTGTATTTATCCATCTGCGGCTAGCATTAATGCACGAAGCACGTACCTATATTATCCGTGCCTGTTCGGTCATTGCTTACTAGTACCAAAGGACAATAAGAACATTTATAGCCTTTTTTCGTGGTGTTCAATGCTATCTACGGTACATAAAACGATCCAGCGTTTGGATGGTTATGATACAGCAGTCCCAGACAATTGCATATTCAGAACTTCATACGTTGGTGAAATTGCTTATCATGAATAACCGTTGGTTGTTTTTCATGGCACAAATAACAACGTCGTGAATTAGCACAACACTAACCTATTCCACACAAAAAGTTATGGCCGCTATTTCATTATTCAATTCACATATGCTTATGACAATTCTACATATAACAGAGATATTACTATTTTAAAACATTCTTCTAGCTGGTGTACATCATCTACTATCGACCAAAATGGATAACGATGCTGTTTACATTGCACATCGATAACAAATGCGGATTGACCAAAAAGACTTAGGATGTTACGCGACACACACAATTTCACCAGGAGCTCAACGGTCTCTACTCTCTATTCGATGAGCCTTTATGTCGATAAGCGATGTGGAGTATTCGACAAATGTAACCAGGAAAATATTTCTAATAAAAACCACGATAATCGACCTTATTTCATCCTGTACAACTTAACTACAGTACAGGATCTACCATTCATTGCATTTGGTAGCACGACTGCGTAGCAAATGTCTCGTAAAATAGCCTGCTTAATTTAACCGCGTTCTCGCGACAGTAACGTGCGCAATTGTACGGGTTATCGTTCACGGTTAATTAATATTTATCACGTGATTTCGGATGATGGTTTGTCTGTAACCTCATCACTCACACTTATTCACCACACACATAGCAGCTTTAGATTATGCTAAATGATTGTTTGCTGTGTCCACAAAGCATTTTACCAGTTTGTCAGGTATTCGAATTTTTTCGAGACGGAAGCCATACTGAGAACACCCTACAACATATCGGCTACTGTAACGTGTCGCTTGGTCGCATTAAGAAGAACGGCTACATAGAAAACCCCCCAAAGCATTGATTGCGCTAGACAACTTGCGTTATTAAGCCCGCCACATGCAAGAGTGACTTGTGACGTTGTCCTGGTTATCTCTCAGGTTTTATCATGTGATTTTGGAAATTGGTATGTGTAAAACCTCACCTCCCACACTTAGATGCCGCACATATAGGAACTGGCCATTATATCAAGTGGCTGTTTTCTGTGTTTACCCAGCTACTCTAACACTCTACTGAGCACTCAACAAGATTGACAATATAAGAGCTCGTTATATGTCGTTCTGTTGTGAAATTCATGATTACATTTCCCCTGACCTCTCTATAAGAGACAAAGTAGTATATATATGATATACATATAAGTATATATATATATATGTATATATATATATATATATATATATATATATATATAGATATATATATATATAAATACATACATATATTTATATATACATATATTTATTTGTATCTATATATATAAATATATATACATATACATATATATATATATATATTATATATATATATGCATATATATATATAAATATATATACATATATATAAATATATATTCATATCGGTATATATATATATATATATTCATATATATATATATTTATATATTCATATATATATATATAAATATTTTGATATATATATACATATTTATAGATATATTTTATATATAGATATATATATATAAATATATATCTATACATACAAAAATATATATGTACATGCATGCATATATATATTTATATATATATATACATTTATGTATATATATATATTTATATATATATATTTATACATATTTATATATATATATATATATATATATATATAAAAAATATATATATACATATTTATATATACATATATATATATATGTTTCATAGGGCTTAGAGATAAAAAGACGAAAATCTAAACATTCATAACGCCAATATGTGTTGACTGTATTGACTTGTTTACGTGTAAAGCACATATGGCTATTCATGCTTCACTTGCATTACATTTGCCGGGACACATCAACTTCAATCTTACTCTGGCAGCGAGACATTAACGTCGCTACAGCAGGTCGTTTATTTTGTATAAAGAGGAAGTCGGTGCTTTAATATTTCAATGATATACTGAACAAGCTATGTAGACTGTTTTTGATATTCAACACATAATCAATGTAGTACACTCCTTCCAATTATTCATAGATATCGGATAAAAACGGAAGCTCTGGAAATATTTCCATGATGCATGTCTGCTTGATCCAAGCCGATAGTCTGCCGTATTATTTGCAGAACATTGTTTCAGGTGCTACAACTAGCTGGACGTTTAAGTATACCATCTACCATATTCTTAGTAAATCTGTGACTGGCATAGAATCCATTTTACGCACACTGCCGAAACAGAGTAGCTATTAACGCTTTTTATTGCTTGTTTCTCCATTCGGGGTATATAAATGACTTGCAAGATTGACATTCAAATTTGGGAACTGAAATGAGGTATGGGGTACGTGAAAACAGTCGAATACATGTTCGAATACCTAAATGAATATGGAAAGCAGCTAATTCTGAAACGCGTAGATTAATGTACTTTCAGCAAACATGTTTTGACCTCTATAAGTTATCTTATTTCTATATGTTTGCTCCCTAACCGTCGCTATTAATGAGCGTTGAAGGGGAATGATTAGCCGTGATGTAACAGAAGTTATGAACCCGCTGTTTGATAGGAATAGCCTATTAATTAGCCCGAGCAAAAATGCCATTTACTAAACACATATTTTCTTTGTGCCATTCTGATCTCATGTTACGGGTGTTTATTGCAAGATTGTTGCTAAATAAATCCTTACCTTGAATATGGAAGATATGATATCAATAAAAAAATATTTAACATATTATTTCGCAGCCGTGGCTGTGCTGTAAACGTAGCTTTATTTTATATTGTGTGCTTCATCGTATTAAAAGTGTATGTGAATGTACCCTTCCAAATTACAAAGAGGCTTTGGGGCTGGCTCAAATTTACAGCCACCTGCCGGGACGCCCTCAACCCTCTGCAGCCCTTAAATCATAATAATGCCTTACAGCAGGTGGAAAGTAGTAATGCTTTTACGGACTGAGGATATGAACACATTATATACTATCATAATAGCGCACATGTAGGTTACGAGAGTATGCATTTATTGGATCAATTTATGCGCGATGGTGATTTAGTGCATGATAGTGTTAATTTGGAACGAATTAAGATTAAGTGAAATAAAAGGAAGTAGCCTCTACGATTATCTATGACGCTCTGGTCTAATAATGCAATATAATCCGCAATTGGATTTAGTTTAAAATGGATGAATACTGTCTTGAAAGATTATATTACATGATGATGTATTCTATACGGCCTTGATAGTTCAGGTAAGGGAAACATTAAACGATTAGATTATCGGTATTTTACAATGAAAAATACTGCTTAATGTTAGTATCTTTTCCACTTTGCCAATATCTATTTAACGTACTGGCTAGGTCAGCCCAATGATGTGCTCTGTGGTGTGTTCGCGAGTATAGCGGTATATCACACAACCATTAACAGCGACAAAAAGCAGAGTTGCCACAACCTACCAGATTAGAGCGAAATAAAAATATAATACCGAATATTGGTATAAACCTTCCAATTTTGTATAAGAACGATTTCTCTGACTATGAACTATTGTGCGGTGAGGAGCACGCTATACAAATGTGTGGGCCCGTGGAAAATACTCACATCGAAGTTATAAGCAAATAACCAACAATGCAACAGCGACAATGTGATATTGGTAAGCAGTTAGCTGAGTCATCATTAGACTCGAACAAAATACCATATGCATGAAACAAATCAACGCCCTTTTAGGAGATAATCACTAATTGAAAGTTAAGTATAGTGAATTAGGCCAGTCTTGTTAGACACGAGATGATAGATATAAACGTACAATATTCTAGTATGGCATTAACAAAACGAAATTGGTGTCGATTACCGTGTCAGTCAGCAAAGAGCCTAGTGATCAGGATGTGTCGGCTGATCCGACATATTTGCTTTAATCGTTTGAGACCAAACAGAAGGCAAACAGTATTTTTTAGTTGTGTGGCGGATAATCCTAGTGAACGTTAACCATTCAGAAGTTAACGTTAAATGAGTGAATCGATGTTTTGAAATGTTAGTGTCAGTAGAATGCAAACTGTTCTTTTTAGTCTTCTATCTCTGCAGTGTATATTGATATGTGTGTATATCAATATATTCGGTCGATGGCAGTAGTTGATGAACAGAGTTTTTGTACCACTGTTGAACTTTTTTATCTACATAAAGCAAGAAGGCCGCATCCTCCGTCCAACCATGGCTGAGGATTTGTCATGAAGTCTTCGTGGCCAATGCAGCGAAACAGCTATGACAAACCATAGACAAACAAATTTGATATTCCGAAATCGTTGCGTAGAGCAATGACAAAGAGCGAAAACATGTAGAAGATATACCTATTAACACATCATTTAACAGACGAAAACGTCTACTGAGTGTGAGAGAGCTCTTTGTGCTGTCTGGCCCAATACACGCCTCACTCCAATGTCTCCCTTTACTTTAAAAAGCATTAAGTAATCAGATAATATAGAATACCAATCAAAAGAGAGTAAAATTAACAACTACCGAAAATTATAAAGAATGCAGCAATTTGAGATGTATACAATTAAGTCAAATGATTAAAATGAGTATTTACTGTCAGCATTACCGATAGTAAGGATAGTCGAAAAGCACAAGGTGCTGCTTAGGTAGAGCTTACATACATTATTGATGACTGCTCTACTAACGGTGTAAAGAGGAAGCATGGACAATAAAAACTTAAATACGCAAATGTACGTAGGGTGCATCCGCACTTCCTGAATATTATACGCGTGCAAACGTGGAAGACGTAATCATTGAATTCAAACCACAACTGCTTAGTAAAATAGCACTAAATGTACACGGGTAATGCCTTAATGGCAATAATGGGTATTCAACCAAGCAAGCTTTTATGCAAAGGCATTTAATGTATTGTTAGTAAGAGCCACTGTGAGTAAGGAACTTCGTTATCAGTATTCCGTTGCCTAGGGCGTTATGTCTATGTTAAAATACTTCTTATGATTAAGACAAAAAGAAACATGAAATAATACACAAATCCGGGATAGAGATCAAAAATGAGGCTTGCTAGCCAACAACAAAAGAGGTTCCTGTGTTATGCACACGCTCTCCAGTGCCCTGATGTGAACAGGAATCTACATTCTCCGGGGTGTTTTGATCATGGAAATAGAGATGAACGAACTTAAACCTCCGGCTTGACCAGTTGCTAGGTATCTTACTGGATTTTGTTTTCGATAAAACACTGTGTGGTGAGGGGGTGATATCTAAGCAAGCATATGCCATCACCGGCAATATGATGAGCAGGTTTTTGAGAGACCCTTAAGCTTTAGCTATGATCGCCATAAACTGCCGTAGAACGGCGAAGAGCACAGCTTATGATACAGGAAAAAGCGGACTATAATCAGTGTAGTGAAATATCTAATTGCAAGCTCAAAAGATTGCTTTATAGTAGCACAAATAATTTCCAGGTTTTTAAGCAAATGATTGAGCCCGGTAATTCACAGCAATAAAGAAAGAGGAGCATTTTAACTTGTTATAGAAAGAGGGTAGGAAATGATAACTGTAACAATAAGGAGTTTATCATTTTTGTAAGTATAATGTATTGTATGATGACAAGGGTTATAACACTTCGTTAATATCCTGAGGAATACGAAGCCTTGAAAGAATATAACATTTGAATAATAATATGATCCATTGCCTATACATGGATGCAAATTTCTGGCTCGATATATTCACGATAACAAATTCATGTTCAAACAAAGCAGTGCTGGCACCTTATGCTTGTGTGCGCTCGTGTGTGCATGTATGTTTCTGGTCTCATCCATTGAAGGTGTGTTACAAATAACGGTCACTAATAAGCGGCACAGTATGTGTTGAATTGCTTGCATTAATGAAAGGTTGTTCAACATCTGGTAATATTTTAGAAATAAAAACTCACGAAAAAGCAATTCATCCGTTTCAGTCTTCGCATCCGGGCCGTTCCTATCGGGCAATATGATAATAGCCCCCTTTTCAGCACAACTGATAAGAAATGGGGAGGCATTTAATTAAGACAACACTCTCGCAGGCTAAAATAAACTACAGAACTTTGCGCACACGTCGAGATAGCACCAGTCCTTTGGAGAACTGCAATAATAAATAACAATTAATTGCGCTTGCGGGAGTTGTATGACCTGCTAAGTGCGCGAAAAAGCGAGATATTAGACGAGCTATAGCTTACGATATAGTCATATGTGGACAGCTACTTTTAAAATGCCGTCAGTTTGGTACTTTTGTACGATTTCGTACAAAATCTCGGCTGTGATTTGAATCCACATTTTCCCTTAATATCGATCCACGATGCAAGATATTTGCAAGTGAGTATGACGAGGACCCTCTGAAGCCAAACATCTATGG
Organism: Urechis unicinctus; assembly: GCA_034190875.2. Taxonomy (NCBI): domain Eukaryota; kingdom Metazoa; phylum Annelida; class Polychaeta; order Xenopneusta; family Urechidae; genus Urechis; species Urechis unicinctus. The sequence continues at coordinate 16,018,951 of CM067349.1, read as the reverse complement.
TTCTCTGTTTAACTAACGATTTATGAACAATATCAATAAGATACATTAGAAGCGATGATTGCATTCATTAAATAGACTAGCCTCTGCGTATTGGCTGATAATACTGACAAATATAATGCACATGCACATGCGCCGCGCGCTCACGTGTTGTTGACTTCCTCCATGTTGGATTAAAGTTTTGTATTAATTAACCAATTTATTTGCCTTCACGCAACCAGAAACACTACAAATTGGCGACGAGGATGTGTGCTATTCTTTGCTAAAGTACCCGCCACCATTTCCCACGGATGTTGGATGCTGTCATCGCCTAGGTGAGCCCAGGATCGCCGATGATCCCAGCAGCAACGGTACCGTAGCAACTTCCCACACATTTCAAAATGGAGGACCATGTCAATCTGTCGCTGCCTCCATTCAACCCAGAGCCGCACGACCCGTGTGCGACATGCTGGGACCGCTGGCTGAAAAGATTTAACAACTTTGTTGTGGCCAAAAATATCACAGACGACAACCGAAAACAGGCCATGTTACTGCACTACGGGGGAGAAGAGGTATTTGAGATTCATGAAGCACTGTCCGTCGAGGGTCAAACGATCGACTCGTATACAAGCCTCACCGCAAAACTCACCGAATATTTTGCGCCAAAGCGGAATGCCGAGTACGAGGTATACCTGTTCCGACAGACGACACAACAGCCTGGTGAGACGCTCGACAAATTCTATGTGCGATTACTGCAAATGTCGAGAAATTGTGACTTAACTGATGCTACCAGCGTGATAAAGTCTCAGATTATCGAGAAGTGTTTTTTATCGAACATTTGCGATAAGGGACTACGTGAACCAAATCTATTGCTGTCCGACCTGCTACAGTATGGCCGTACACTCGAAGCGACCATGACCCATGTGAAGTCAATGTGTGGATCGACGGAACACACCAAGGCTACGCCTGCTGTTCACTGTGTCGATGCTCGTCCTGGATCGTTCAAGCAACGTTTCAACAAGCCGAAACCACAGAAACTTGTGCCAAACCAGCCGTCTATGTCAACGGACCAAGCCAAGACTTGCTGTCCCGGCTGTGGCAATGCGAAGGGTCACATGAATCGAGCCAGGCAGTGCCCTGCTTGGGGTAAGCTGTGCAGAAAATGCAGCGAAAACAACCACTTCGCATCAGTGTGTCGTGGAGGTGCACCAGCCCCACAGCGTCAACCACCTGCCGCTAACGCTCACGCCCGTACTCACTTTGTGCAGGATGCGTCCGCATTTTGGATAGTTCCGAGTACGCTATGTTCACTGTCCAGTCCCGCTCACCGCGAGGTCCTTATATGTGCGAGATCAAACTCAATGGTTCTCCGACCAGTCTCGTAAGTGCTCAGCAATACGATCGATTACCCCGTTCGGTACCACTCGACACAAGAAACCTACCAAACCTGAAGACATATTCAGGCGACGTGATCCAGCCATTGGGACGTTGCGTCGTGCATATCAAACATGAAAGCCAGAATTATCTCCCCCTACTTGTCGGCCCCGGCGATAGTCCCAACCTCCTTGGGAGAGATTGGCTGCAGTGTGTTAGGCTTAACTGGCCTCAACTCCACCGTGTAGAGGCTGCGCAATTCGGCAGTCTTCCTAAACTCTACCCGCAGTTGTTCTCAAATAAACTCGGTTGTGTGAAAAACGTCTCCGTGAAACTTGTCGTGGATGAGAATGCAACACCGCGATGCTACAAGCCACGCCCCGTTCCCTACGCGCTCCAAGCGAAGGTCGAAGCGGAGCTGGATCGTCTTCAGTCCGAAAGAGTCATCCGTCCTGTTGAATTTGCCGACTGGGCCGCGCCCATCGTTCCGGTGCTGAAGTCAAACAGTGACATCAGAATTTGTGGTGACTACAAGCTCACTGTGAACGCGCCACGAAAGTCGACAAATACCCGATTTCGAACAATCAAGACTTGCACGCGAAACTTGCTGGTGGTAAATACTACTCGAAACTCGACTTGAGTCACGCTTATCAACAGGTTCCACTTGACGAGGGATCCCAGACACTCACCACCATCACTTCCTCAAAAGGTCTATTTGCTTATACGCATCGGCTCCTGGAATCTTTCAGAGGATAATAGAGCAGGTTCTTCAAGGGATGCCGATGGTAGCCGTCTACCTCGATGACATCCTGGTCTCAGGCAATACGTACGACGAAGCTCACCGCAATCTTCATGCAGTGCTGCAGAAGCTTCAGGATGCTGGTCTCACGCTAAAACTGGAAAAATGCCAGCTCCTGCAAGACTCTGTCGTATACTTGGGTCACATACTCGACGCTGAAGGAATACGTCCAACTGAGGAAAAGACCGCCGCAATCCAGAACGCGCCTGCACCCACCAACGTGTCTGAGTTGCGTAGTTACCTCGGTATGGTAAACCATTACCACCCATTTCTGCCGAACGTTAGTGCTGTGCTCGCTCTTGTGCATGAACTTCTCCACAAAGACACTCGTTGGCATTGGGGAAAGCCACAGCAGGATGCTTTTGAACGCTCGAAAGCGTTTTTCCGTTCATCAAAACTGCTCGTTCACTACAACCCTAAACTGCCGTTAGTGCTTACATGCGACGCCTCACCCTACGGTATTGGAGCAGTCTTATCTCACACTATGCCCGATGGTGTCGACAAACCTGTCGCATTTTCCTCGCGAACCCTGATTCAGGTCAAGCGCGAGAGCCTGGCGATTGTTTTCAGTGTTACAAAGTTTCATAAATACCTTGATGGTAGGGACTTTACCATTCTCTCCGACCACAAGCCGCTGCTGGGTCTGTTGCACGAGCAGAAAGCGATATCACCGACTGCCAGCGCCCGTATTCAGCGTTGGGCCCTGATTTTAGCAAACTACCGCTACCACTTACGCTATCGCCCTGGTCCCCAGATAGCCAACGCGGACGGTCTCAGCAGACTGCCCCTCAATACCGGTTTGACGTCCGTGCCAGTCCCTGAAGAGACAATTCTAGCCCTCTCAAGTCTCGACGACACTCCAGTTACGGCAAGACTGGTGGCCCAGTGGGTTGCCAAGGATCCCATACTCTCGCTTGTGGCCAAGTACTTGCGCGAGGGTTGGCCATCTGCCGCCGGAGAGGAGTTAGCGCCGTATTTTCATCGAAGAAATGAACTTTTAATCGATCAAGGATGGATTTTGTGGGGATCCCGTGTCGTTATCCCACCCTCAGGCAGAGACACTATCCTTGCCGATCTTCATGAAACTCAACCCGGAATCGTCCGGATGAAATCCCTCGCCAGAAGCTATATCTGGTGGCCAGGGATGGACAAAGAAATCGAAGCTACCAAACGTTCGTGTCACTCGTGCCAGCAACAAGCTGTCAGCTCACCGAAAGGTAACCTACACCCTTGGGAGTGGCCAGGAAGGCCCTGACACCGCCTCCACATTGACTACGCTGGGCCCGTGGAAGGCAAGATGCTGCTAGTAATCGTGGATGCACACAGCAAGTTCGTTGAGTGCCATATCGTGGCCTCTGCAAACTCCGCGAACACCATTATCAAGCTACTACAGACGTTCGTGACCCACGGTCTTCCGGCACAACTGGTCAGCGATAATGGAACCCCCTTCACCAGCGAAGAATTTGCCCAGTTCTGCAAGAGCAGTGGCATAAAGCACATCCGCAGTGCGCCATACCATCCTGCAAGCAACGGTTTAGCAGAACGTGCGGTCCAAACCGTCAAGAACGGCTTGAGGAAAACAGTCGGTCCCAATATCGAGACTCGCTTGACTCGCAACATATCGTCTCACACCCCAGACAACTACTGGCGAATCACCCTCAGAGCTACTGCTTAAACAACGCCCGAGGTCTCGGCTTCACCTTCTGTGTCCTGACAACCAAGGAAAAGTACTTGCCAAGCAAGCTAGTGGTCTCCGTGATCACGGCGATGAACGCTCGTTCTTCTGCGACGACGCTGTCTGGTCAATGAACTTTGATGGCACCCCTAAATGGTTGCCCCGTTTCGTTCACGGTACGTCTGCCAGATGGACGCCTGTCCAACTGCCGCTGCTGCAAACTGACGCCATAGGTTGACCCATCGTTACAGAATCGTCTGCGAGCCGAGTTCCAGCCAACACCAAGCCAATTCCGCCTCCAGCTGCCCTGACGCCTCGACGGAACGCTAGCAGCTAGACAACACCATCGCCGTCTGAACATACCAGACCACCCGATGCGAATCTACATCAGCCGCAACTCCACTGCCACAATCATCACGCGTGATTAAACCACCCGCTAGGTTAAACCTGTGAAATACTGTACGCCGAACGCTGCCCTTCTGTGTCTGTCGTTCTGAATTATAAAGACATTTTATGATTCGCCCCTCTCTAAACTAGATGGGGAGGAATGTGGTGTATTACCGTATCGTATGCTGTTTGCAGATTGCACTTTTCTCTCACTTTCACGCATGCGCCCCACGCTCACGTGTTGTTGACTTCCTCCATGTTGGATTAAAGTTTTGTATTAATTAACCAGTGTTATTTGCCTTCACGCGACCAGAAACACTACAGTCCTACTCAAGGGAAGCTAGTAGTAGAAATAGAACACGGCTGTGACCTAGGCAAGTTTCTTTTCTGGTATGTTTGTACGCGATCTTGAGATTTATTTGTTCTGTTGGTTTATTGTCTTCCTATTTGATATCTACAAATATGATGAATAATCAAAGAGCAAAGTTAGGCGTTCGCTAACGGACAATAGGTCTAGCTGGTTTCAATCAAGCCCACTTGCATGAGAGCACCTTAAGTGGTTCGTCCAAATAGTCTACGGGCAGCCTTATGGCTGCTCTGATTTACATTTTAACACACCGTGCGCTTTCAAGATATGTTGATGTATGAAGGCAGTACTACCAACAGTATACATAATGCGCGGAAAACAACAGGCATGTGTATTTGTTGACTGGAAAGGAAGCGAGACTGATTGCATTTGTTTACATCCCAAAATAACCAGACTAATGGTGTTCGTCGTAAGCACAATTGCATCTAACGAAGACACTCAGCCAAAGCTCAGTCGGAAGCGTCATTGATATTTGATTGGAATAATATTAGCTTTAACCAGTATATTGTCAATAACGTTATCAAGGCAATTAAATAGATGCAACTGCTTTTGAGCAGTCTGGTGACTTATAATTGCACATGACCATTTAGACAATTCTGCCCAACTAGGATTAACGACAAAATGTAGTTGGTAGAATCTGGCTTCCAAGGCTTTTGTCGGTCCATTGACACTGACATCTGATAAGTAGGTTAACAAGGCCCAGTGACTAAAATAGGGTATAGCTTGAGTAGGTTATCTCTCAATCAGTTATTTATATCGGAATATTATCAGAATATGTTTATCTAGGTTGCTTCAAGTTGCTACTCTAACGCTAAATGGTGTGAATCATTGAAATACAATTGTTGCCTAAATTCATAAGGGCCACAACTGGGACGGATATAGGTTTGCTGTGTCTCTCACATTTTAAGCGATAAGCAGTGGTTGTATCACTGAATGCTGTACGCGGTAAGTCGTAGCACGCCCATCGAAATTTGTGCTCTTCCTGCTAACACGACACCTGCTAGTCAGGCAACTGCTCGTTGATTTACAATAAATCGTTATCAATCAATGATAACCGCGTTTACTTCCATATTTGTCAGCTGCAAAAATGCATTTCAAATTCCTATTCTAGTCAAATGTATCTGTATATTTCGTTATATGCATCATTTGTTTAGAAGATTCCCACTGTTCCGATCGAGTATTACACCGAGGTATCATTTGGATACACATTACCAGCGCGACCGTTGGTGATTGCAATATTGTTTAATAACGACAATTGTCGTCTGGCCTAACTGACAATAGTTGACGAAGAAAAATGTATTCGTGCCGCAGATGTTATCATTATTTCTGCATTTCAATGCTAGACATGTTTATATGACTTGCATCGCATGTAGCTCTACGCGCTTTCTGATAACAATGCGCATCTATCAAGTATTAAATCCGATGGTTAAGCGATTGCACAAGATCGACCATAAACATCAACTGCTTTATGACAAGAGCCGTGTCAGAACAACAAGCACCTTCAACAATCAGGCGTCTCTAGCCGGCCAATAAGAAAGTGCAACGTTTATGAAACTGTCGCACTTGAGGATTGTCACGTACTGCGTACATTTACTAGCGAGGTTAGTGTTTCATAGCATGACATCCGCTTGCATTAAGGACACTTGTTCAATCAGACCAGCTCACCACTGGTATGTCAATAGCAATAAATACCCGTTTTCGAAAGGTGAAACCTAGCAATATTTCGTGGAATGTTATATGCGCGAAAACATCAATGGAACAGCAAACGTTTTAACCCAAAGCGAATATTGCATTTTGCTTGGGTAAGAGCATTGCATTGGTCTTGATGAAGCTGGATTAATGAGAGAACTCCAGTAATGCGATGCTAAAGATAATGGTTATAGCAGACGAAACAACGTAACGTATTGTCCCAACGCAGAATGATAGTGCAATACTGAATATACGATGTTTTTAGCAGAAATATTTGCAGCTATATCATTCACAAATGTAATTTCCTTTGCAACCACACCAGACAAATATTCTTATATCCAAATCAAAACCTCGAAGGTTATGGCGGTAAGGTTGTGAGTTCAGTAGTGCTGTGAGGTCCAGGTTATAAATCATTCACTACGCCGTATAGCTAACACATCTCTAGTAGCGTCCGGTGGCATAAGACATTATGGGTTTCTCGCATAATGTGGAGTATAGAGTTGATCATTTGTGAGCAAGTTTTGGGAGATAAATTTCAGTTAAGCGCATTGAAGGAAGCACCACAAAGGCTTCCTGTATCCCCATCAGCTGAACCTTGCGGGCACGTCGAATTCCTTGTTCACCGAAAACTACACCCAGCGTTATGGTAAAGGTGAATTGTATTACATATATAATGGTGAAGGGATAATGGTTACCCATCTTAGTTGACACATTTATGGTTATCTATTTGTGCATAGCAATCCCTCTGGTAATTATTCACACGGACGCTTTAACTTTACCAATGTAACCTTGATTGTCTGTAGTTTTGGAGCCCACGCAGTGGCAGCCAAATTGATAGTTGAACCATACGTTAAGTATTATGTGTACCTTAGACTCATCATAATTATTAATTTCATTTCATACCTGTTTTACATCTATAGAAACAAAACAACAATATCTTGTACATATTATCTCGCTATTGCCGTTTGAATTAGACGCTGATCAAGCAATAAATGTTTTAAATATTCGCAAGGAAAGTCCCAATTGCTGTAAAAAAATTATGCAGTCAAAATTTTTAGGATACATGAATTGCTTGCTAGGGCATAATATGTTGTGCACAAAATCATACGTAGAGGCAGGTTTGAACCTCTTGTCATGTTACGCGCGTGGAGCTAGCCTGTAGTTGACACTATCCCTAAGCTAATGAGTTATTTATATGGCAACAGCAATGATGCAAATGTTTTCTTATTGAGACCTACTGGTCATCTGCTCTTTCTCATCCTGTCCAATAAATCTAATATTGAAAGTGACAGCTCAATCAATTTTTTAGCCAACTGTTTTGACCGCTGCGTATTCACTGCAATTGCACCATGTCATTCGCCCGCAATTTACAATCACTTGCTCATTGACTGTTTTTATTCCACGTGTGACAAAAAGCAAATCATAGCGTGATGGGAATCGTCAAAGAGATAATTGTTGTGCAATTCTGTAGTAGCAGTAACAAACCAACAGCAATCGCAAGGACCCACTAGAATGATCAAAGAAATTTTCAAAGCGGGATAAGATATCTGCTTCTGCAAAGTGGCCACCAGAGATAATTCAGAACAACATATGACCATGTCACGACACGTCATTCCTTTGATTCAACACCAATATACAACTCACTGAGCTGCTAATCTTTGTTGAATGTCAGGCTACCAAGACTAGAGCGCATTATATCGGGGGCTTCACACGCGCTATGTCCTCTGTTACTCAAAGTAAACGAGATCAGACAAGACGTGGTTTGGGTGATAACAAGTCCGTGGATGTGGCTTTAATGCTCAATTTTTCCCGAGTAAGGAAACTATACCAGCGCCAAAAGGTATTCGATTAAATGCACTGCGTTACTTGGAGCCTCCTTCAAAATGTAATGTAGCATGCTCGACAATGGGGCTTAGACAAGCTTAAACAACGAGATTGGACTGTAGAATAACATCTTTATAGTAACTTCTGCTGCAACTAATTGGCATAATATGCGTTATGATATTCTCTACCCAAAATATAGCCAAGTATGTCATTGGCCTTGCAGGCTGTCAAATTCGTTAAAAACAAAATTATTCAATGTGCGTTCTGGGTTGTTTCGACTAATCTGCGACGATTACACGAGCTCGCTAACCGTTTGATGTCGAGATGCAATGGATTGTAATTTGATTGTGAATTTCGTTAATATTACACCGCCTTAAGACCTTACGCTTTTTTCATTCCGTTCTTCAAGCAAGCTTTGTCAGCGTCGATTTGTGTGGCATATCAGCGCTCTGGTACTCGCTAAGTCTTCCAAAGGAATATGTAAATGGCTGCCCCAATTGTATATGCGTTGATGTGCCATAGCCTTTTGAAGCTGACCAAAAATGTTTTATCAAGAATATCACGAATAGAAAGATGTTGGCCGATATTATCTAGCACATATGTATATTTTGCCGTGCTCCGTAGCTTTTCCATGGCATCATTGATATCCTCTTGTAGATGTGTGACCCAGATGGTTACACAAAGCGAAAAGCAGACGAAATATATCGCGGGGTCACATACTTATAAAAAGTTGGCATTATACATATATACATACATCCTCTTCAGCTTTCATTAGGCTATTAGCCTGTTAGCTGCTCTCGACTTGTACAATTGTCTTGGAATTTTACTGGAGTGCGCGTGCGAGGTGGCTCTAGACTGTAATGGAAATCTCGCCAGTGTGAATCTAGCCTGGACTTGAACGTGTTAAGGTTCGGTGCAGAGACTATCCTCTCGGTCAAGGAGTTCCACCTTTAAGCAACTCGTAGGGAGAAGAACTGTTTCCTGGTGTTGGTCCGGAACCTCTGTGTGACTAGTTTGTAGCTGTGAACGATGGTTACGCCCATAGTCGCGAGGGGAAGGAAGGAGGTGTCTACCTTGTAAATGCCATGGAGATATTTATAGACCTCAATCAGGTCCCCCCTAGCTCTTCGGTATGCCAGGCTTGGGAGCTTGAGACGGGACAGTCGGTCCTCATACTCTAGATAACGTAGTGCCGGTATCAGCTTGGTTGCACGACGTTGGACGTTTTCGATGATCATGACATCTTTTTTAGTTGTGGGTGACCATACAACGTGCCTATACTCAAGGTGTGGTCTTATACAGGAGGACATGGCTGTCACCATCGAGGTACACATATGCTCTCCTTATCATAGCTAGGAGGCCAGTGGCTTTGTTAGCAGCTGCTTGAACATGAATGCTGAACTTCAGCTGATCATCCACCTGTACCCCAGATCTCTCTCCACTTTGGTTTCTTCCAACACCACTCTGTGGTCAGCTAGTCTCATCTTATAGTCAAACTTTGGGCTGTTGTTTCCTAATCACATGACTTTGCATTTCTAGGTATTGAACCTAAGCAGCCAGATACTTGACCATTCTTCTAGGCTGGCTAAATCGTCGGCCAGGGCCTCACAGTCAATAGTCTGAAGAATGCGCCTGGATAGTTTTGCATCATCCGCAAACATCATAATCATTAAGTGGACTACATCTGGCATGTCGTTGATGAAGCAGGTAAATAATGTAGGTCCAAGGACGCTGCCTTGAGGAATGCTACTTAGCACTGGTGCCCATCCAGATTTGGTGTCGTTGACTATTTCAAGTTGACGCCTGTCAGTCAGGAAGCCATGGATCCACTCTAGGTGCTTGCCAGATATACCATAGCCTCTTAGCTTTATCAAGAGACGTTGATGTGGAACGGTGTCGAATGCCTTTGCAAAATCCAAATAAATGGCATCTACACAGGGTGCTGGGCTTTCATCTAGAATTTTTGTCCATACTTCGAAGACTGCCAACAGCTGTGTGGTGCATGAACGACCACTAATGAAACCATGCTGGCATGGGGAGAGGAACTGGTTCTCCACCATATGTGACATCACCGTGTCTCTTATGAGAGACTCAAGGAGCTAACAGAGGACGACCGTCAAACTAATTGGCCTGTAGTTTTCGGTACTGCTCTTCGATCCCTTTTTAAAGATAGGTTAGCTGTGGGCATCTTTCCATGCAGCTGGTATCTTCCCCTCTTCCAGCGATCGTCTAAATAACAGCTCGTTGCTGAGTTCCCTTAGGACACGTGGATGTATACCATCAGGTCCGGCTGATTTGTCGATTTTGAGCTTGTTCAGTTTCTTCAGTACATTTTCCTGTGTGAGCACAGTATCCGTCAGATGAGTGACAAATCTTTTTTCATCACAATTTTCAGTTAATTCTCTAGTAAAGACTCCACTGAAGAAGCCATTTAGGGCTTCGGACTTATCTCCGTTAGTACTAGCAACTCCTACCTCTAGTTTCTTAAGGTCGGGTACACCGTTCTGGACTTTGTTTTGCTTCTTGCATATTTGAAAAAGGCTTTAGGGGTTTTTTGGCATCCATTGCTATATTTCTCTCGAAGTCGTGAACTGCCTTACGTGTTGCCCATTTAGGCCTTATTCTTAGCTTTTGCATACCTGTTGTAGTCTTCTCGTTCCAGGGTTTGCCTGTATTTTGTGAATGCCTGTTGCTTGTGCTTCAGTTTCTCTCTCACTGTACTTGTCATCCACAAGGGTTTTTTGTTTCCTCCTTTCCTAATCTTCCGACTAGGTACACAGATCATCATTGCTGATTTGATCTTATTGTGGATGATTTTCCAGCATTCCTCAATCGTCAGCCCTACGAGTTCCACTTCCCAGTTGACATCTGATAGCAGTCTTCTCATAGCATCGTAGTCACCCTTATCGTAGTGGTAGCCCCCTTCTTTGCAGTTTGTTTTCGAAACACGACAGCATACTTTATACTTCAACACTGTGTGATGACTTTTACCAAGAGGATGGAGATGTTCAACATCATATACCATGCCTTCTTCGTTAGTGAGGACAAGGTCCAGGACATTGGCACGCTGGACCCCTCTATGGTGGGTGGGATCTAATATGTGCTGATATAAGAAGTTGTCTCGCACTGTCTCCAGAAATAATGTTGCTTGGTGCTCTTCAGCTTTGTCACAAGAGACTTCCGCCCAGTTGATTTCCGGGTGATTGAAGTCTCCCATGATCAACACGTGGCTATAGTTTAACTCACCGGCTCTATCAATCATTTTGTTGACCTTCTTATTTTCTGCTGCTGTGCTATTTGGTGATCTGTACATACATCCAATTAGTAGTTTGTCCTGTCCTTCAAGTCTTATTTCACACCAAACAGCCTCTTTAGATACTTTCTAGGTCTACTGGTGAGGATCGCAGTTCCACTTGTGAGTATATACACACCCCTCTACCGCCACAGTCTATATTGGTGTACATGTCATAACCCTCCATTTGAAGCTCAACCATCTTGACTTTGTTACTGGTGGATTTTGGTATTACTTCCGTTATGCCAATTATATGCGTCTGGTATGTTTTGAAAAAGGTGTCCAGGTGGTGTCGCTTGTATGTGAGTGTATCAGCATTAGTGTATAAGCAAGATAGTGCAGGTATAGTGAAGTGCAGAACAGATGAACTATTTACAGGGATTATTTACATTGGTTGATGACTTATCTAATCTTCTGCTGTCGCAGTGCCCTCTCCTTGCTCTGCCTCCTTTCGAAGGTTTACTACCTTCCCTCTTCTTATCACCCAGTTTGCTGAGGGATCTCCCTTGGACTCTTCCCTCCTTTTGTCCCTTAATTTTAAGCAACTTCTTTTCTTCTAGTCTCTGGACTAATGTCAGATCCCTCTTGATGAAAATGTTCTTTGCTATCTCGTTTTTTGACGAGGCAAGAAACTTCGCCCCTTTTAGTACTTCTACCCTGGCTTTGTTTGACTCTATGCCAACTCTAAGGGTTCTCACTTTATCTCTCTTCTTACCAAACCTCATTGATTCCGTTAGGGTGACTTCAACATCAAGCTCATCTTTGCATAGTTTTTTCACTGCCTTCGTATCTTCTTTTTTACTCAGATCATCATCTATTGTGTCCTGTTCGGGCAACCCGAACAGAATTAGATTGTTTTGTCTCCTTTCTCTTTCCTTGATCTCGTTTACGTTTTGGTCGATCTCTGATGATGTTACCTCTACCGATGTCCTGGCCGTCAGTAACTGATCGACTTGCTCCCTGGCTGTCTGTACTTCATTTAGCGTAGTAGCCATACTAGCTTCCATCTTACCAACTTGTCTCTCCAGGTTGATGACATCAGAGGTATTTGCCTTGGTCTTAAGCAATGTTTCAAATTGATCCATTCTGTTCGTCATACTACTCATGTAACGATGACACTTTTCCTCAATGTCCTTGCCAGTAAGTATATCTGTGAGTGCACTCTCTTCACATGTCACACAGAACCAGTGTGAGTCAGCACTGCTGCTGAGAACTGCGTATTCTGCTGGCGTCATTTTTAAACATTGAATGCAAAACCAATCATCACACCTTTCGCATTGCATCAGCTTAATCCCCATCATCAGTGAAAACAGTTTTACAAATATTACAGATTAGTGTTGAAGTATCCCTTTTGTTGTTTACCTCAGTCTTCTTTGCTGTTGTAATATTTCGTGCACCACCCTCCGTACTTGCAATCACCTTTTCTTTAGTTCCTGCCGTAACTGTTAATTCGTCAGGATCAGTTAATCCACTGTTGAGATCGCTAACACTTGTTTTAGATCGGCTTTTTGAGTTTGCATCCTTGACCTCTCGTACATCCTTTTGTTGACATCGTGAATATCCGAGGTTGCTATGACAGCTATAGACAAGATGACGGGCAGTTTGAATTAGCCTCAGTAAAAATTTCTAGAATGTCTCTCAATGTTTGTAGCTGAATCTTGCCGTTGGTCTAAAAATGACCCCTGACACGTTATAAAGTAATCCTGGTACGTAAATTACTCAGCCAGACCACAAGGGGCTCAAAATTCCACATAATCCGTAGCAGGAATTTTTTTTTTACTTCCACACACCACGCATGCGCATGATTTCGTTATTATATTTAGTAATATCCAAAGTTGCCTCACTGCGTGACGAAAGCCATTGAAAGCCTTTTCAGCAACAATATATTACAGTAAGGCAACATTCCAAATCCATTTATATCTGTTATTAGAAACTCGGGCAATATAATGCCTCCTGCAAGCGCATATCACTTTTTATATATTCATATGCGTTAATGTAAGAAGCTTCATATCTCTCTGGCCTTTATATTTCACTGCATATTTAGGCAGAAGACAGTGTATTATAAATACTGTAATAAATTACAATATATTCATGGGTCTCCTATTATCCATGTCACGCAGGGATCAAAGTGAGTTTTCTGCTACATATTAATTGAATAAAGAGCTTGCACATACACAGAGGTGTATGCAGTTCATGTGATCCAGTACATGCTTTTGTGCAATTGTGTTATCGCTTTGTTGCTTAATCTTATCACAGTCTGCGTTCTGCTCACCGACGCTTGTATAGCTTAGTAAAATGTTCGGAGTGATGAATGTTTCGGTTTCAAGTTGCTTATTCGTTTGTGTCCACCCCAAAGGGCATCATTGAATACTGTAACACAGTATCCTCAAGCTAAACGACTCCCAATTAGTAGGAACGCACAAATGTAGCTGAACAGAATTGATACGTTATCTCCGCTGTAAAACACAATAGGAATTTAAGAATGATGAATCGCATAACTTGAATCATAGCTTTGCTGTAATGTAATTAGTAGGGCTAACATATTGCGAGATATACGTGGATTTATCATGTTAAATAGTAAGATTCAGGCAGACACTGAAATATTAAAAATTTTCTGCAACTAGATACTGAGATTGTAGAACATACCAAATTAATGTATAGCTGTTATCAGACATTATCACAATAAAATACATCACGGCGATCAACTGAGCACATATTCTCAAGCGTCAATGAACGATGCCTTATATCGGTATTGGCTTTAGTTTAACAGCATATTTAGGCAGTAGGCTACGTATTAAAAAAACTAGAATATGTGACAATGTAATATTAGAAAAATGATGAAGGAATCGTGGATATTTTTTTTTATGTAATGAATGATTTCAAGGCTATATTAACACGATAAAGTGCTAGCCGGTGCGTGATCTACACAGGCAAAAATCGTTTGTTAAACGCAAATGAATCACAGCAGAGTAGCACATCACTTGGTTCATAGCATTGTTGCGTTGTATTTGTGAGACCGCATTTATTAGCGTGATTGACGTGCGTCTATTTCGTTAGCTCTAAGAATCAACCAAATCCTGCCAGTCAATAAATATGGGGTACGCTTCATTGCGCAATGCAATACATGTTAGGAACGAAGACCAAGGATGGTTTTATATACGCAGTTTTGAAGTTTTACTGTTCTGCGTCCACGGTTGTTCAGTGACGATGACTCGCGCCAGGCTATAACGGTAGAAACGAGTCTCCGCGTAGCAGGCATTCAAACTGCCATGTTATAAGTTGTTTTTTCCAGTGTCATGTCGATGCCATTGATGCATATTTTGGGCCCAATTGATTATGTTGTTGTTCGTTTGTTGTTAGTCATTCTTGAAAACATTGATGATACAATTTCAATTCACATATCAAGTTAGAAATGGTGGATGAGAGCAACATGTCGCTCGAAAAGAAATGCATTATATCCTAGTCCTTCAACAATATATAAGCAATGCCTCTGGTTAACGTCAGTGCAATTGTATTTAGGGCATTACACACAGGTCAAACCCAGTATATACTGTTTAAACACCTAAGCAAATTGATGGTACTTTCTCATTTCATTGCCCTAGCCATTTGTTATGCCCCACATGCTTTAGCAAGTTTTCTTTTAGCCAACCAAAGTCTCTTAATATATTCTGGGCGCCATGTTTTTTCTATTAATTGCACAATACCACATGCGAGTTATGTACTGTCACCATACGCTTGCGGCAATGACCATGATATGACCAACGACTTCATTATACGATGGATAAACATATTTAGAGAATGAATTTGCGTATCACTGATTACTTGTTTGCTTATAAGATAGATATATCTGGGCAGCCACTAATTTCATCGAGGGATTGGTATCAAACTTGTCCAACGCGTTAAGTTAATTACTCAATACAAAGACATTTCACACGGGAGTTCTCCCACAATGTATATTATTATCAGATAGAAACTTGGAAATAGAATAACAAAGCGATATGGTTGGATTAACAGCCTCCTTATACATACAGTTGAAATGGCTGCCATTTGTTAACGTGTCCTCTCGCATTGGAATGCCATATTCGAACTATTCGCATAGTGGATGAATATTAATTCAGGCTTATTTTGATCGTTACATTGCTCTATGCTTGAGGGCTGATAAGTATTAACTTGGTTTCTAAGCTACTGTGTGCAGCAATACATACAATAGCACTGATGTGATAAGTGTTCATGAGAGCCATTTCGTCATTTGATTTGTTATGCCAAGTATATTGTTCCGCTTATTCCCCACGAATTCTCTCCGAACTTAGGGTAGATTAATGTTATTGAAAAATCTGCTTCGCCTTGTCTTGCCTTGCTATGTACATCTAAGGACATTAGACGCACGTAACTGTCACTTGTGTCGACGCTGTGCAATCAACTTTTGCAGTCGTAATTACCAGCAACTATCGATTTTAACTTAATAAAGCCGCCTCCCGATTAATCGTATAATGGAAGAAAATGCTACTACAATAAAAAAACAATTAGAGTATATTTACTCTCTACTGTAATTACCCTTGGAATTGTATATTTGTGAGAGGGGTGGGGGGGACTAAGGCTTCAGGCGTGGGCAATAAATATATTGTCAGATCCTACTAAATAAAAAACAACAGAGGAAATGATCCTTATTAGCCAGCTATAAATAGGTTTACACTGACGTAATGCCATATGTTTGACTATGCACGATGATGCACTCTTGCATACGGTCACTGTGTGTGTGTTTGGATTATGCTGCAAAAACTATGCAGGTGACCTAGCTGTAATCAGGAACATATTGCTTGGAAGCACTCATCTCATCACTATGTGTTAGGATAATTGTGTCACAAACAGAGACTGCGAACCATTCAAAAAGTATAACTGGTCATTAATCCAACTTTGTTTATGTTTTGAAAACATAGCAAAATCATAATTAATTGTGCCTTTGCAAAACATTCCCCGATGCAATTAATTTGTAATAAACAATTTGTTGTCTTTTAATGCTAAGGGGAACAAATTGCTTCTCTTTGCGCTAGAATAACGCAAGCAATACAATGCACTTATGTGACAGCCGTATTTAAGGCAAGTAGGAAAAAAAACACTCTGCCTGTTACTATCATCAGTACAATTATACGTTGAGGGGGCGTAGTGCGTTGATATTGGAAATCTAACATGAAAGGCAGTGTCGAATAGCTAAATGGATGGTTCAGGTTTATAAACACAATATACCCTTTTCAATTGCACGCGTGGTTTTATGCCATTCGACAATTGGCTACGCTGTAAGCCCCGTTTTCAACATTAGACATCGATTATCTGATTGATCCATTGTACGCGAGCAATGTGACAAGTTGCCTTTCCTGGTGTACTGATTGCTTAATACTTAGCGCATAGGAAATACAAGTACGTTATGTTATTTTATGTATTGGTTTGTGGAAATATATCAGAACACTTATGATTACACCCTATTCAAGGTTAAATTCTAGGCCTTTAAACGATAACTGCCCATCTATGCTTTGCATGTGCATATTAGCTGAGTGTTCCGAGTTAAACACATCAAAGAGCACAATTCCTCTGTTGCAGTTGTATCAAAACATGGGTTTTTGTCTAATGTTTATCACTGAAAAACATTGTGGTCGCATTGACTGATGCTCTGATGATCCCTATATCGCATGCATGAAGTTGATGATTTGTCACTTTCTGGGCGTACATGAGCTGGATAAGGCCTTAGCTCTTCGCTGCAATCCTGAATGAAAAATGCATTGGCGGCAATAATCATTTACGACTGTCGTTTATTGAATATTGCACTTAGCAACAACATTAAGTTGAATGCTGTTTACATATGGTATTTTAGATACCTTAATATGGGACTACATTACACAAAAGTCCATGTGCTCTAGTTATTCATTTCCTGAGCGGCGAATGATGACCAGCAACATTCTTGTACAATCAAAGCTTATTTGGATCAGAACTGCAGCGACTTGACAACAAGTCTATTAAGGTTGTTTAGTGTGTTCCTTATGGCATTGTATCCGCAGTAGCAGGACTCAAGTAGGAACAAAAGATCGAGAAACAAAAAGGGAATCCGCATATTTAATGTACAGAACAAATAGCAGCGAGGCATGCGCTTCCGCATATTCATTTGCATCACATACCTTCATGTTATCCGAAAAGTAAACCATTACGCAGTACCTACCAACAGGGGCCAGTTCCGCGTTATATAGGGGGTGCCCTGTCACTTTGTTGTTTTCTAAGAAACCGCAACAGTGCTACACGGCTGAAGGGCGAGTGGGATCCGACCCCCAGAGGCCCTACTCCACGCTGGTAAATAAACGCGACCATAGGCTAAGGTGTTTACCCCGTCCGTGGCTACCTACTGTTTGAGTCAATCGGGGCGAGTTGTTGATGTGTAGCTTGTGGCCTGCATCTCAACACTGATAATCTCTTTTCGGTGTTTCACTCCGTTGCACATGCCCATCAGAATCGCTGACAACATCACTCAGCTCAGTCGCCAAACAAAGTTGCTCTTCTCTAGATAATATGCTTCTTCCTGCAAATCATTTACATAACCTGTAAGCTCAGCAATACGCCCTTCGGTGGTCATTTCTAACATCCTTGTTTGTTCAATAGGCCAGGTATATACAGCGCATATAAGTCCGCTGTCAAATCACTCTGTGTATTTAGGTGGGTCATTTATCATTCAGGGTCGCTGGTCAGTTTTTTTGTCATCTTTTGATCTAGCCCTTATTATCCCCTTCACCTCAGTTTAAACTCGTGATCCGAGATACTGCCATTTTCAAGCACTGTCGATGCAATGTCAACGATGGATACTGCTCATTTTCAAGAAAGCGGATATGTCATGTTGTTTTGCATTGGTGCAATGTGAAACAGATTTGTACATAGTTTCTATCAACAATGATAGAAAAGCCCATATAAAGCGGACGGGCAGAGGCCTTGCAGAGGGCTTAACGAAAGCGGTAAACTTTCCTGAGGTGTTCAGTTATTATAAGACAGTGCAAGCCTTGGCCTCAGAGCCAATACAGTTCTGGCAGATCCAGATAAAGTGAATAGTACAGTGTGCAGCCAGAGGCTGCGGCGTGTTATCCTACAGCCATCTGGAGGCTGAGGATCCCCTCGTCCAAGCTCTGTCACCAATCTAGATGCTACTCCTCGAGAGCCACATGCCATTTTACAAAGTGCGCTTGGTGACAGACTGAAATACAAGCTCACATTCAAGGACTAAGAACATGATAATTAAACAAGGGATTATACAGGGTGATATGCTAGAGTAAGTTTGCAAAACAAAATATGGTCTCGATTGCGCTACTTGTTGGAAATGCCCCTGTCAACACCCTTGCATTCACTTAGAGCAAGTTCTTATTCTCAAGGTTACGAAGTAGTCAAGTGTCGCGGAATGTAAACACCGATATATGGTATGTATGTAGCTTCAGACTGCATGTTTAGCATGTATGTATGGTGTACTGATGGCTAGACTGTAATTATGTATGTATCCGCCGCAAGGGACATGCCATGCATACTTTCCGGGATGTACATTATCCTTGTTAACTTGGCTCGAAGCCAATTTATGGCGATCGGCCCGGAATGTATGTATGTATGTGTGTGTGTGTGTGTGTGTGTGTGTGTGTGTGTGTGTGTGTGTGTGTGTGTGTGTGTGTGTGTGTGTGTGTGTGTGTGTGTGTGTGTGTGTGTATGTATGTATGTATGTATGTATGTATGTATGTATGTATGTATGTATGTATGTATGTATGTATGTATGTATGTATGTATGCATGCATGCATGCATGCATGCATGCATGCATGGATGGATGGATGTATGTATGGATGGATGTTTGTTAACTTTTTTGTTTCGCGATACAGGTCGCAATTTTTAACATTTTTCAGATTTTTTTTTTAAATGTTTGGGACTAATGATAGGCAGAACCGAGAGGTTTGTTTTGACCTTGACTCAAAGCTAAGGTCAAAGTCATAGAATAAGTGAAAAACTAGTATCTCGAATAATAATGGCCGGATCGTTTAACACCATCTTGTAGCTCATTCCGGACTTTTTCTAATAACATATGTGGCCATCGCACGGACGGTTTTCCCAAGCGCCTAAGGTCGAAAAAACGTGGTATCGGTCCAAATGGCAACATAAGTTTTACATGAATATTTTGAGCGCCTATAAAACCGTCAATACGTCCGATGGTATATTTTTTTGTGATTATTTTTTTAAGGCCAAGTTCCCCCATTGTTAACTTGGCGATATCGAATCGCCAAGTTTTGGCGATCGGTCCGGTTTGTATGTTTGTATGTATGTTTGTATGTTGGTTTGTTAATTTTTTTTTTTGATCCGCGATACAGGTCGCAATTTTTAACATTTTTCAGATTTTTTTTTTAAACGGTTGGGAGCAATAATGCGCAGAACCGAGAGGTTTTGTTTTGATCTTGACTTAAAATCAACTCAAAGGTCATCGAATAACTGAAAAAGGTCATCTCGAATAACTCCGTTAATAAAAACTAGTATTGCAAACTTTTTCTCGAATAATGTGGCCATCGAATCCAAGCGCCTAAGGTCGAAAAAATCGGTCCAAACACCATTTCATGAATACAATTTTGTATTTCGCGATCTAATTGCAATCGTTAGGCGTCAATAATTTTTCGAGAGGTTTTGTTTTGACATATGTCATCGAATAAGCCTAATATCTTTATAACAACCATAATGGTCATTTCAAAATATACATTGTGTAGCTCATTCTAATTGCTAATGATATATGTGGCCATCCAAAACCGTTCCCCAACGGCGAAAAACGTGGTATCGGGCAATGGCAACATAAGTTTCATGAATATTTTGAGCGCCTATAAAACCGTCAAAACATGTCCGTTGGATTATTTTTATAGGCCAAGTTCCCCCACAATGGCATTGCACGACGACTGAACAGGTCATGTACAGACCTTCAACTGTAGTTGGCAAATCGTATAGGCAAGTATTGGAAAGGTATTCGCAAAGACATTCAAGTGCTATTGGAAAGGTATTAAAGCCATCAAGGAACATGCAGCAGCGGTAGGGTTTCTTAGGAAGTTGACAGTGATTGGCTAACAAAGCAAGCTATATGGCAAGTTTATCTGACAATCCCTTTACCAAGCTGATCTCTGGTTTCTTTCTCATGGCAGCGTGAGACACGTGACTGAAAAGTATGCCTTCACAGAAATGGACGTGGCCTCATCCTACAAAGCTTCGGAGCCATTGACTACGAAAGAGGCTTTACAGATTCCAGGTGCATTTGAAAGTCTATCCAAGCAAGAACCCCTACATTGGCTTCAGCTACTTCAGGTCGACCCGGAACGGGCGTTCATAGGAGCAGTGAACCATCTGCTAGCCAAGCTTGGGGTCTTTTTCAGGCATTGCCGTATGAATGTCAATCTAGACGAGGCTATTGTGAAACGCTTCAGCGGCACTCTTGCAGAGCGGCTCTTAGGACACCAGTATGTCAGGGAGTTTAAACTACTATCTTGGGAAGGATCAACTGTGTGGGTTTCTCGGCTGCAAGCTGTTGTCTCTGCAATAAACAAAAGGTGACCCGCTTGACTGGACAAAAAATTCTAAAGATGCTATATTAGCCAAAAAGTTGCCCAAAAGCCATCTTCCATGGTTCCGGGCCTCTTGGCAGGAGCATTCCTCTGGTGAGCTGCAGCACGGCCGCCATAGTGCAACTGACCCTGTGTGGTCACTCAATGTCTACTGGCTTGGTTGCTCTGTCACTAAGCCTGATGAGCCTGTACTGTACTATTTGTTGAATGGACCACTCCATGGGCCCTACTTGTGGTCCCACCTTACACTCAGCTGCGGCCAGACGGTGTTCTTAATAACATATATTACATA
Organism: Urechis unicinctus; assembly: GCA_034190875.2. Classification (NCBI taxonomy): domain Eukaryota; kingdom Metazoa; phylum Annelida; class Polychaeta; order Xenopneusta; family Urechidae; genus Urechis; species Urechis unicinctus. The sequence continues at coordinate 15,997,676 of CM067349.1, read as the reverse complement.
TACACAAGAATGATGGTATTTGAAAACAATTGCCCTTGGATATTGTTAGGAAAACGTGACCCTTTTAATAGGCCCTGTACACAAGTTTCTGTTTATAATTACAGATATAAGTCGTTCACATTCTTTGTAGTGTGTGCAAGACGGGTATAATAAAGTAAACTGCGCAACCCACTGATCAACACAACTGCCCTGACTCACCATGACAGGTGTTATGACTCGTAGAGCAAAGACTTCCGCATGCCCTGCGTCAGCTCAAGAAAGCATTGTATACCGAGGCTTGCCATACTTGACAGCGTTCCAAACCTTGACATAAAGTTTTGTTGAGGCGAGCAGAGAGTGTAGCCCACTGATAACATACCATTCTGTGAAAAAACTGATGGTAATTTACGACAGAAAATACATATTTATGATCTAAGAATTGAATGGGTTTCCTTCAAGTGTAAGCAAATTTAATTACGTTGACGCTGTCCATGATAACATTTGACCCGAGTTTTATGATCGTCGAAGGTATAATGTCGATTTTACAAGCGGTTTAAAATATCTTGGTATTTTAAGCTGTTTTCCTAAATTATAAATTTCCTACAACGACAGTCTATGTATAACATTCAGTGGCTGTTAGACCTGCTCAATTGTAAAGCCAAGGAGTTTCCATAACCAGTGTCGCAGCTTGGGAAGGTACAGAAGCATGATCCAAACCTATCCATAAACATCTTTGGCTGCTAAAGAGGAGCTGCTATCATACACTATGTCAGTTAACAGCATGCCGATATTCCACGTAAAAACTACATGCTGATTGAGAAGGATGGCACATTCCATTACACACAGATCAAAGATCTAAACCGCACGCTGTGTTATCAGAGTACGTACGACAACCGCTCGTTCTTCAGTGTGCGTTACCTGCATTGCTTTACCACTGAGAAACTGCTCCAGGCGCACAAGTCTGAGTGCATGGGAATAGGACTGGCTGATGCGCGAGTTGACATGCCAGAAGAAAGGTAGAACATTATATCATTTCCATAGAACATAGAACATTTCCAGAACTGGCACAAGCAGTCGGCACCACCTTATATTATCTACACCAAATTTGAGGTGCTCACCATGAAGCTAATGGGCCTTGCTTTTTATCCTAACGTGAGCAGAAAAAATGAGGAACATGAGCTGTGCGGTTACGGGTATTTAGTTGTCTGGCGCGATGGTCAAACAAACCCCCTGTGGACTTAACGCTGCGGAAAAAATCGTGTGAGCCTTGCAACAGGTAGAGAGCAAAATCAAAGCAGTTCCTTCAAAGCCCGCACCTATGTGCATGACGCAACCCACGGTCATGTAAAAAACAATGAAATGGGCGGCGACTCCGTCCCCGACCACTGTCACATGACAGAAAAGAACATAGGAACAACCAACAATGCATTCAACCTAAAGCTGCAGCTGAATCCCACAACAGAAAGTATACCAGTTGTCTTCCACGGCCTACAGAGCTATGACTCACAGCTCTTGATACAGACCATCAGCAAGGTTGAAGGCAAATCAATTACATCCCCAGCAACATTGGGATGTTTATCTCACTGTCCCTAGGGCAGTTACGCTTCATGGACAGTGCACAGTTCTTCCTGGCCCCACTTGACAAGCTGGTCTATGCAATTACCCAGATGCCTTTGCAGTGACAGCTTATTATGAAACGACGGGCTGGCTGTTACCCATATGAGTTTACGGATGGCTCGAATATGTATGATGCTGTCTGCTTGCTATAAAGGAGTTCTTTGGCAGGCTGTCTGACCAGGGCATATCTTCTGGAAACTACAGAAGGTCTGGGACAATATGTGCCAATATGGACGACTACCATGATCTATACATGCGCACAGACGTGCTGTGTCTGAAACAGTACGGTCCGCTTTACCAGTCCTGGACTCTCATGGAATGGGCTGCTGAAGAGCACATGTATTTTTCTTGAGTTGCTAACCGACTGTGACAAGCACCTATTCATTGAAAAGGGCCTTGGTAGTGGGATATGCATGCTATTGCGCTGCAACGCTTAAACCAATAACCTCTACGTGGAGGGCTTCAACAGGGATGAGCTATCGAACTACAACCAGTATCTCGACGCTACAATCTGTATAGGTGGGCGATGAGCCCGACCATACCCACTGGGGCGATTGAGTGGGTGAACCGGCCGGGGCAGTTCACTGCCACGCAGATACGAGACAATCCTGACGATGCGTAAACGGGATTTATACTCAAATTATACCTGGAATATCCTTGAGAGATCCACAATGCACACAACGAGTATTAACTAGTACCAGAGCGATCGGCTGTGCAAAAGAAATGGTTGTCAGACTACCGGAAGAATCTCATGGATGCATTATGGAGCAGCGCAGAAAGTGTGATACACTAGAGGAACCTCAAGCTCCTCGGACCCGACTTGCATGCCAGCCCTGTTAGGGGTCATTTTAGAAAACTTGCATTTCAGCCATATAGCCCTGTTGGGTGTATCGTTAGAAAACTACAACAACGTCACATATGCATGGCAATACGTTTCAATTCCAAATGCTATATTTTCCAAGGCAGCATTTGACCGCCTTAACTATTCGAAACGTTATGAGCAACTAAAAGGTATTAACTAGCCATACTCAACCAAACATGTGTAATGACATTCGTTGCATTATGGAAAAAAGTCAAAGCGACGTTGGGCAAATGATTTATGCATCTCATTCACTAGTTATACAATCGCTTCACCAAGTAAACATTTTTTCGCTCCCCCGTCATACAAACTTTAATGGCGTCCATATAAAGGTCTGCCAGGTAGATTGAGTGTCCAGCATGGTTTGACCGCTGAATCTACATTTGTATATATGAAAATTGATCGTGCTTGATCCACTAAAGATCTGAGGAGCCATCTGACTAAGATAAGCATTTGTATTTTGTCCATTTGTCGTTCAAGAGCACGTGTCGGTGAAAAATGGAAGCTTCGTGGAGTAATAACGGCAGTTGTGTCCATTGCCAAGATGGCCTCCTTGGACTGCCTTTACAATTCTGCGGGTCACTGGTGGTGCTATGCGATTAATACAATGATGCTCCAAAGTGAATAAATCGTCATTTGTTCTTGGTAGAGGTGAAAAAGCTTTGCTTGTGCTGTTGCTGCCGACAGGCTACCCTAAGTGAAGATGTCTATCGTCTACTGTATAAATCACAATCCAATCAGGACATAGTATTGTCTCCTAAGTGCGTCGTTCTAGCCGTTAAATTAATAACAATATAAAAACCTGATTGCCTGCACAACTAGAAAACGCAGATGTAACCAACATTCAATCAGACATTATTGTAGACCGGGATATATGATCATGTTGACAGTTTAAAACCCATATTGGAATGGTATTATCGTATCCGTCATTTGTGAATTAAACGACAGCGAATCCGCATTTTATACTGGTTAGAAATGCCATAAGAAGCTGAATCAAAATAAAATAAACATTTATACCATAGTTTAAAAAACTGCTGCTCGATTTAATGAATACAATTGAATACAATTGCTCTCGATGAAAACCGTACGGTTTAACTTGTTAAAAATTAAGGACATTGCGTGCCCACACCTGGCCATAATAGCATTTGTACCTTTTTGGTAGATTTTGAATGTCAGTTGTAAGGTTAGATAATATATATTTAGCCAAAGAAGGTAAATAGGAGAGGGGCAGCTACCTTTGTTTACTGCATTACTGCCCTCGAAATAAACTTGATTTGTACATGGTTGTATTACACGGCCACATAGGTTTTGTTCGCACTATTTGGCTGCATATGATATTTTGAAATGCACCTTTTGGGGTCTATCTATTCATATTACCAGCTGAAGCCGTTGGCTGAATTGGTGTGCATATCATGATTTAATTTGAGTAGAAACGGGTAGACACGTGGTCATATATAACCGCTGCACGAATTGAATGTTTTCGTTATGCTATTCTTAGTGAGGCTTAAACCTATTTTCGTCGCAATGAAATGAGCAAATTTCAGAACAAAATTTTGCCGATCGAATGTCAATATCGCATTATACTATAAATATTTACCATGCACGAATCGCTTGGCAGTTTTAGTACCTTGCCTGTGCATTATTATTTAACGACTAATTACCTAATAAATACCGGATGGAGTTTGTTACAGAAGTCGCTGGAGGTAAGCCTATATATTATCTGCTCTCTTGAGTAATATCAAAACAATTGTAAAACATAGCGCTTCACTTAGAAGATAGAAATGAGAGTTATTTGAGCCTTTTGTCACCCTAATAAGATCCTAAATATCATTCATTGCTGAAATACACAAAACTATATCTACCTATTGCTTTCACATTTATTGCTCAGCCCTATCATATGATTTACGACGCTATGTGCCTTGTCGCGCCAACAGCTATTCCGATTTTTTTTCAGATTCCAGTAAACCCTTGTTAAACGAACACGCCCCCGCCCCTCGTCCTACAGTCATTTATGGCTAGCGGCATGTTGCTTTACCTGACGTACAGATACCGAACCTCAAGTCTTGAATAGCACTACATTATATTAGTGTGTGGATTGATCTGTATTTATAAGTTCATCTCATTATAATAAGCACAGGACCCAGGTAGAGGACAAAAATAAAAATAACTATTTACATGTTTTTGAGTGAGAATATTCGCTGAGCACATCGCTTATCAATAGAGCACACATAAACATTCACGTGTGCTAAAGGCGTTTAATAATGCTGTTTTCATCACGAAGTAGCGATGGAGTGGAATGACCTACTTTTAGCATCGGTCCATTTCTTTTCACAGTAACATAGATCCGCCAGATAAGTGGAATACCTTCGCATAAACACTAGTGGGTTTGAATACCCGACCATCTGGTCAAATTACCATTAAATTCACTTCATTGGGAAGCTTTGTCAGGTCGAGCCAAATAACATGTTCACAATATTCACTATACGTTCAAAGGTACTATCATATACAGTAAATAATATACTCTGCTTGTGAGTTCACTAATGGTTCTATTGTTTGATTACATGTCGTATCAATTGTGAAATGACGGGATTGCTATATATCTCGTAGATACTTCGGCCTGCAACGCATGAAATGTATCCTCGTTATGGATTCACATGGAACGGCTCTTGTCATATTTTTGGAGCTTATTGAATCTAGTCAGTACTGAAAACAATGAGTCAATATTGTTTTCAGTCCGTCGTGCTGGCTATTCGTGCAGATCACGCAAATGCGCTTATGATAATGTATTTGATTTAAACATTTCAAAAAACAATTAAGGGCCGCATATTACCGAAGTCCTTGCGCATATAATATAGTATTTTATTCAAATATTTAAAAACAATTTAGAGCACGAGCAAGTTTTTGATATTCACGCTGAATGTTATCAAAGGAATTGTCGACATTACTTATGCCTACTGTGTTTGCAAATTGGTTCTCAGCGCCAGGTTTGTGCAACGTGAGAATATCAAACGACTCTAAATCCCCATTTATATGCAACACACATAACTAATTACGCGTTAAGTATAAGTGTCCGAGTGATTTAAGGGTAAGTAAAATAGGAGGCAGCTGTGTTTGGGACGTAAACATTTCTCAAGGGATTTAATTGCAGTTGAAGTTACTTTATAATCGGATCATATATGTATTTATGAAAGTTTATTAGGGCTTGAGTAGCGCAAGGGTATGTTATCCAGAAGCGGGGGTTGACGTAACCCATAAAATTCAGATAACAATTCTCGTAACTAGACATTTTTTGTTGTGTACCCAATGCGGCAAGATGCAGAAAGGCTTCCGTAAGCATGCCATCAAGCACATAATGCAGGGATGTGAACTTGTGGATGTATGTAGTACCCCATTTCAAATCGAATTTACCCACGTCGCTCTTATGCCCTGCTTTCAAATATCTCTACAAATATGGGAGAAGGGCACTTGGATTAGCAGGACGAATCAAACACATGCATGAAACAAGTCTTCTATCAGTTCTTATCTAGCGCTATCTTCTTGCGTTATTCTCCTAATGCCTCGAATGCTAGCGCAAAATATACCGATTTTGCAATTGATTGACAAACGAAACGCGGGATGGTGTGCAGCTTCTATTTGGTTTCTAAACTTTAGAAGTCATATGTCCACTGCACACAAAATTTTTAGTTGTAAAAATGTCAGTTGGATTGGCAACTTAATGAATCATTGCTGGGGAGCGAAAACCGTACCAAGTAGATGCTGCGATATTTCTATATACCAAATGTACATATCTAGCTGGCTGCAAGTTACAACTCTAAGCAGAAACCTCAACAACGAGATCAAATTTACTTATAACCAATTGTCAATGCGCTATTGATGCAGTCGCACTGATTTAAAACATGCAACTTGGCTCATTAATGCAGGTGCAATCATGAATTACCGGCAAGCCAGCTTGGTATTTGCCATTTAAGGGACATATCCTTGATACTATATTGAAATTAGCATGGCTGAAGAGTGCTTGATAAAAGTTGTCATTTTTTGTTCAATGCCAAATGAAGGATGTAGTTAATATGTAATATTTGATCCGCATAAAAGACAAAACAAGACCTTATAATTATTCTACAATAGAACCCAAGACATAAATACCATAACTGGATTTATTGCAAACCTAGGTTGCAAGGCATATAAAATAACAATGTATTTTACCTACAACTACCGCATACTGACCGATTCAGAGTGACGAACCATTATTTATGAAAGCGCAAGTGCCATACTACGATGGGCGGGTAGATTTAACCAGGTAATGATTTTCCTCTATTCCTGCATTATTGCAATAGACCTCCATACCTGTCAGCAACTTTCACGGATCACAGTGTACTGGCGTCATTTAGCCAGTTGGTCGGGTACATTTTGTACAAATGAAATTTTTACCTTATTGAGGGGATGTAGCCTTGAACCATGATATCTGAATTGCCTATACGCATATGCGTGGTATAGCTATTTTAAAAACTATTCACCTAGCAGCAGGAATTAGCAGCATGCTTTGTAACTTAGCCTTGGTCCGCTGATATTTGCTATAAAACACCGAATGCGCACAAAATTTACCAATTTAAGCGCTGCAGAGAAAAACTGTTGTCTGTGCAATTGTTAAGAACAATGCAGCCTCTTGATCCCGACACATTCATAATCTGAATAACTTGATATTCTGTTACTAGTTTGCGCGATGAAGATAAAATGACAGTGTAATGTTTCGGTGTAACGTATGTCATAGCGTTAATAAGCTATCCAATGAGTTGACGTAAAATCCGTGTTATCTTTATCGTAACGAAAAGTTTCTTTTTCGAACAGCCAGTAATTGATCAGAAATATCAAGAGGTACTTTCTAGTATAATAATATTCTATAAAGAGGTAACAACTTGCGTGATTTACATGATAATGATGGTCTCACTTAAAGTCACAAGAACAATGGATTGTTTCGGCAGGAGCAGCATATGTCATTATGTAATGTCTATGTACTGTGCTTTTACCAGGTGCAAGTTTGCATATGCCATTTATACTTGTATGTGTCTTCATTTTTCAATTGCCCCGGGCTTGTGATTGTACCTTTTCCGTTCAAACATTCTGCTGGTAAATGATGGTAAATGCGAGAGAAAACGCATATTAAGGTATTTTGAAATAACTGGTTCCATATAACGGTATTACGGTAGAGATTCATTTTCAGCCGGCGCGTTGATTGAATGTTTGCTAGATAAATCACTGACAATATCTTTGCAAAGTAATCTAATAACAATTGCCTTGGATGCAATCAGTGAGTTGGTCAGTACCGCTAGTGCAGCTGCATCAGCAACTTGCATAAATAGTGCTGCACATTTGAGCACCAACGTGACCAAATTTGATAAACGCTAATGCTCAAACCGCCTTGTCGCTCGAACGCTATATCACCTTGGCTCATGGCTTGAGCTTCATAAATTTCGTTTTTGGTTTTCGGTGGTAAGGTGTTTAAAGCTTATGTTGTTTGTATATGCTATGTGTGCTTCCAATAAATTATCTGTTATATCCCTAAGGGTTGTACAGAGCAGCTACACCATTTGTATCGTTAGTGTAGGCCCTTTGTTTTCAGCAGTCACAGTTATCATGACATATTCATTGCATATAAACGTCGTGCGTTAGTGATTAATTTATTATCCTAGATAATCAGAGGTAAACTCTTTGAGTTGAATGCTGGTGTGAATTGACTAGGTTTTACCTCTGTTAATTACCAAGCTTATGCATTGTCCAAGATAACACATACCTTCATTATACCGTACTGTACGCTCAGGTGCTATTTCAGATTCATGCGTTACATATTTTTTACCTTGATTGATAAACATATGTTGATGCGATGATAGCTCCCATAACTAATTTAGCTTATCCTTTGCAAATGTCACGTCATTGTAATGTATTACTAAGATGAACGGAACAGAGAACTTTGCACTATAGATTGTACGTCAACCGTTCATAAACGGGCAACTCGCTCCTGATACCGCCGACCCAGTTTAATTGCCGCTTGCTCCTCTATCAGCCTTTTCTTGTCATAGGATTGCATCCTGCATTGTTCCTCATCAACGGATCGTGCTTGTTTGCCCGTGGTTTAACGACGACAGAAGGCTGAATCTTGCATTAATGGACAACTGCATTTAGACAGACAATGATGGTTGTTTATTACATTGCATTAGAGAAAACGCACGGCATAATGCCACTGCAATAGTAGTACATATCCATACGTGTCGCATTACTGTTGCTTGTATAAGCTGTCTCATTGATGTACAAGTTTAGTTCGCAAGACGACCCCACCCATCACGCGTCTATGCCCAAATAAGGGTGATAAACAAAACATATTATGAAGACCTTTACGACGGAATATTATCATTATGCGCGTCGTTTAGGGAGCTATATATATGCAGTTAAACGCACCTGCTGTTACCACATGTATGGAACTAGGCCAGCCTAATTCCATCATTTTCGGAATGCATTGATGTATTCAGGTATTAAGGTTTTCATGCTAGGAAGTAGTGGACTATGCACTAAAATGGCTACCGATGTCAGCACAAAGTATTGCTTCGCTGCATGCTGTGCATGGGCATTTCCGTTATCGAAAAGGCTTTTAAATGCCCCAATCATTAAACCTATGCTATACTCTGCTAATATGACATTGCATGTTTATATTAACGAGTGAGCTAAGACTTAGTCAGAGATATACCTTACGTTGTTAATGATCTTCAGTTCAAGCAAGAAGTATGATGAGATATATGTTTGGGGTTGTTAAACTGGAGTAGCAAAGACCTATACCTAATCACGTCAACGCAGATATTAGTTGAACTCAGACAATTGATCTATTCAATCGTCACGTATCGTCAAAAACTTGTTATGACTATCTGATCCAATCAAGCTTAGAGGTGCAAAGTAATTAGCTGCCCATGCTTGAACACAAATATTGTGAAATGTTTGGAAATTACGGCGAATTTGTAGAATAATTGTTAACATTTTGACACAAGAGAGGTCCGAACTATCGCTGCTTATTCCTATTAGGTCTTCCATAGTTGTTGCCTGAAGTTTTCATATGTAGATGTTATTTCTTATATCGTATCACAATAAATTGCTCTCGCACTAATTCCTTGTCCAAAAAGTTAATGGTGAATGTATTTTGCATTCTCTTTTAGCTAGGTGATAAAGGGTTCTTTCATCCTGCAGTTGATGAATTCTACATTAGGGCCGATATGAGACTCATAAAGGTAGCTAACAGCTTACAATGCTTGCATCTTCGAGCCACGCTATACTCTGCATTCATTTCTTTGGTCACCACAGCTACAAACACACGCACATCACAAGGGTTCCATATATTAATTGACATTCCAAACTCGACTTTGATGGCCGATTACCCAATCTAAACAACATATTTGCGCGGCTTGCTACGTTTTGCCTGAGTACCCAAAAGACGAAAAAGGGGTCCTTTCCGATGCACTCATTACTTAATCATCTGCTTAGTCATGCTTGTTCAGTAGTTTTTTCTAGGCCTGTGTACATGGCGTCTTCAGGAAATGGTCTTTTTCCGCATTTGGCATGCATTATTTGCCATCTACCCATGCAATGTTTGAGGATAGCAATGTGATTAAAACGACCAGACACGTTACACTGTACCTATAGGTGATGGGCAGGATATGTTTTAAGAATTTGCGGCATGACTCGAACGTAAGCCTGCGGATAAGCATGCCTCAGCTTTGGGCAATTACGGTACAAATAAGTACTGTTTAATAGTGAGGTAAGCGAACCAGTTTCAATGGAATATCACACTTACGTCCAATCATATTTTCTTTCATTAAGACATCTTACAAACTGTTTGATTGTCCCTGTTTGCTAATCAGTTGGTATATAAGCCTAAACAAAGCAAAATGGCCCGAGGAATTGCCAACTGGATCATCGTATTATTTGGAAATTGTGCATCAATAAGGCTGGATTAGCTTCGGCAATTCTTCGCTCGCATCTGATATTTATATCAAATGAATATCACTCTATATATTGTCGTGTGATAACAAATCATATCTATTGTGCTTAATGCAACTACTCTACCGACGCATGTGGCGAGTACGAGTTATATGCGTTAGTTGCAATGCAGGCCTTAAGTTATTGTTGCCGAACTTAACAATGTTACGAAGAAGTGTCGCAGGGGAAGTTTTTAATAAACAAATATCCACCCCACGGCGTTTATAAGGTCAGATACATGTGACCTAAAGGATGAACACATACCACCCTTACAAACAAACAGCACACATTGAAGACACAGCCCTGACCACGATGACGTAGCATTGTCCAATAGCCATACATTACGCAACACCACCTTTGCGAGAAAGCCCCATTCATTTCACGACCTGGTTCATGGGTTATTGCTGCATCAAAGAGAGTACCACAAATAGGCAATTTCTTTGTTAGATTCCTCTAATTCTATCGGGACCAGTCAATTGTATCTGCATAAAAGAACATTGCTGCACGTACAAGGTGCGTTTTTACAAAAGGATAATGGATCAATGGCAGTCACATTACAATTTAGAGCAAATCAATCTTGCTCTTATGTACAATGCTAGAACACAATAGTTGCTAATAATATCAAGCATGAATAAACAGCTGCAATTCGCATTCTACTACTTAATCTACCCATTTAGTTTTCGATGTGGTACTAAGGGAAGCTGCTTCAATCACAGACGTCGAACGCTTGTAAAATTTAATGTCTCAAATGTGGAAGTTCTGTACATTGTATGTGCAGGCAACGATCGGAAGTCATAAATAACGGCACCATATGTCTTCTATATATACTGATATCAAAGACCAGGTGTCATTTATAGGTAAAACAACATTTTTGTCAACTCATTAAGCTTTTAGAAGTGCTATCTTTAAAGTGCTGCACTAGCTTCAATTTACACCTCTTTGCGATGTAATGCTGGGTTACTGCGTTCACACCTGCCTTAAAGCTTTAACGCGGCATAGATGTATGATAAGGTTACATTGTGCATAAGAGCATCTGGTACGTCAAGTGCGCGCTGAATTACACGGATTTAGCAAAGCTTGTGTTGTGCATGTAAACGTGGCTACATACACGTTGTAGCAGCTAACAGTTAACACTTTATTACCACTGCAACATGATAATGGACTAAAATATCTCACTGTCTAGGAAAAATGTTTGACAAAGAAACGTTGTTTAAAGGCCGAATGTACATAAAATACAAAAAATATTCTTGACTTAGGCCTACAGTCGGTTTGGTTAATGATTAACTTGGCGATATATGTTGCGCGACATCCTTAAATGTTCCCATGGCATCGATGAAGTCCTCTTGCAGATGTATGACTCAATTGACTGCAACGATCCAATACAACTGTTCAGAGCGGCATGGATTTATCACCCAACATGCTTACGTAACTGCAGAAGCCAAACATGCTAATTAGATTTAGAATTCGCATGAGCACTAGGCCCTTTACAAATCTTACACAGCCTCAGTTAATAGAAGTTGTGATAAACATTTACTATACCAATATCATCGGGTTTTTTGCACCCATATTCAAAGCGCTGCCTGACCACTGAGTGTTAATAAAAAGAACAAAAAGGACTCTTATTATGGCGTAAGATTCAACGACTCAACATGTGCAGCTCAGACACCTCAAAGTGTGTGATAGGACCGAATTTTGAGGCCGCTAGCCGACTTATAGACATTGTGTTCTAGCCGATTAACGTAGAGTAAACGTGGATTCGTCTCTTGTTTGTGGTTGCCGTGCAAGCCAGTGAGCCATTATCTGAATAATTTCCATCCTTGATCCGAAAATACAACTAACGGATTTTAAGGCAGAGCAAGTTTACCTCATCACACCATTTGAAAATATTGGTCTGTTTGAAAGGTACATTTAATGGCAATTTGGCTGAGGTAATAAGAGTTAGTCACTGACGTAAGTGATATGATACAGTTCATATATCAATCATACACCGCTTTTGTGTGGGTTGTGTACAGCAAAATATATGTAATCATAGATTCTTCCGATGCTACAGCAACAGTTATCTATACATTAATGTAGGCTATTATGTATGATTTTAGTGAGCGTTTAAACTGCTTAATGAATTTAAATAAGAATGATCATATCCGTGAAGCAAAAGTGTTGCTGTATCAGTTTAACTATAAATCACCGACGGCATTCCTTTTGATTGCAACTGACTGAGAGTTTAAACAGCGTGGATCATTGCAAAAAGGTTGTCAACAACACATTATTGATACAAAATTATCATTAATTTATTAAATCGGTAATCACAAACGCGGCGTAAACTTATTACCACCAAAAACGCATTTCTAATAAAAGCAACTTTACTATCCGTTTGTTCCTTTAAGCTGATCTAGTGATCGAAACGATCTACATATTGCCCAAATTAAATATGCCTCATCTAGAAGTAGAAACAAAAAAATATGATCGCTTATACTATTTTTAAAAAACAACGGTTCGATTAATTGAAACTCAAAATTTTTTAAGGTTTTGAAGAAAACTGCTATTGTTGAAAACCGTAAGGTTTGTCGAGTTCAAATTTAGAAAGATTGCTTGCCCAAACCTAGCCAAGATAGAATTAGCGCTTTTCGATTAGCTTTTGAACGCATTATGTACGGTTAGATTATACCTATTTTGCAAAAGTCGGTAAGTAAGGGGGTGGGGGCAACTACGTTAGTATCTATGTTTATTGCTAGCATAATTGCATCCTCGGAAGGCACTTCGCGATTTGCACCTGGTTGTCTAACATGCCCACAGAAATTTTTGTCCTCCCTTTTAGCTGTAGAAGCCATTTAGTTGGCTATTGTGGTGTGCATAGACATATGCATGACGACATAACAAAATTATTTATATAAAACGGGTCATATATAACATATTGTTATTTTTTAGTGGAGCTTAAATCTGTTGCAGTCGCAAAGAAATGAGCCCTTTTATGACGCTACTTGGCCCATCCCGTGTCAATATCACATTACAATATATATATTTACCATACCAGATTTGCTTGGCAGTTTTGATGTCTTATAGGTGCGTTATTCAGCGACTAATTGCTTAATAAACAACGGATTTAATGGAAGAATTGGTCCAGTTTGTGACGTCGGTCGCTGAGGGTCAGGCCATAGATTCATCTACTGTAAAACATAGCGCCTCAATGGAGATGTTCGTGAGAAGGAAACAAGAATTATTTGAGCTATCGACCACACTTATATGATTTCTAATGACATTCATTGCTGAAATCAACAGAACTAAATCTGCCTATTGCTTTGGCACGAATTGCTTAGCACCAGCATATGATTGACTATGTTATCAGCTTCGAGGCACAACGTAGGCGCATTAGCAATTCGAAAATGTCAGCTTCCGGAAAAACCATATTTACCAAATAAATCCCCCCCCCACCTACTTAAGGTCATCTATGGCTAGTGGCAAGTGGCTTTACTAAGCGTACATATGGCTTTGAACGCGGATCGCAAGTCGTGCAATTACACTTCATAATATCATAGTTTTGATTGATATGTAATAATATGCTTCATAGCATAATAAGCATAGGAGAGGCCCATTACATGTTAGCTCAAAGGAAAATGTTAACATATTTTTGTGTGCGAATATTTGCTGAGAACATCGCGCAATCAAAAGCCAAACTTGAAACGTTACGTGCGCCAAAGGAGGCGAATATTGTTGCTTTTATACATGAGGTGAAGTAAACTTATTAGCCGAGATATAATAATGTACAATATGCACATATACCAAGCTCCATGTGTGAATGCAATATGCCAATGTAAATGACAGCCATTAATAACTTGCACATCATTTTGACAATTAATATGCTAATAAACAGTGATATGATAAACAATCACTATGTTTTTAATCTTTGCTATAGATAAAAGTAGATTTAATTCAATACATACCATAAAACAATACAAATAGGCAACTGTGATAAAAAGTATATCTAATTTTTCATCAGCATTATGGGATGTTTTTTTGTTGGCTTATACGCTCACCGCTATGCAAAGATGAATTTTGTTCTATGGTGACTTCTCCTTATTAAACTTTACATCACAATATAGCAATGGACGTGTAAGGCTTGCTTTAATCATCAATCCATTTCTTTTAAGACTCGTCAGAAATGGGGTATATATCCACATAAACAAAATTGCGGATGCTAGTGGCTGTAAATACCCGACCATCTGGTAAAACCAGCATTAAATTCGCTTCATCGGGCAGCGTAGTTAGGTCTCGCACGATTATAGGTTTACAATATTGACAACAAGTTCAATTTTGCGTACAGACGAAATCTGATCGACGCATCATTCCGCAAAGACTGGAACCGTGGAAGCAATCACTTGCCCAAAGGTTGAGACACTTCTGTGGATTAGTAGTTTCTTACATTCACAGGGCACGATTTCACTAACTTGACGGTGCAGGAAAATTAACACCAGGAATGTATGAAAATGAACAATTACACAACATTTCGTAGGGAGAGGTTTCGAACGAAAGGTGCTGCAAAATTATTAATGAAAGCGCAGACGACAGACTAAAATGGGTGGAGAGATTTAACCTTACTTTCTATTCCAGGTTCCTAATTCATTGCAATTGACCTTTATACCTATCAGCTACTTTTACAGACACAGTGGAATGGCGTCATTTAGCCTTTTTGGTCGGGTACAATTTGTACCAATGAAATTTTCACTTCCGCGAGCAGACGTGGTCTGGAACCATGATATCTGAATTGCCTATACGCATATGCGTTGTATGGCTATTTTGAAGGTATTTACCTAGCAGCAAGAATCGGCTACTAGTTGTACAAATGCGCAGAACAGCAATTCAAAACATTATAGGTTGTCGAATGCGAAATATGTTTGTTAGCTCTGCTCTGTTTAATCTACCGATAGTGTGGCATGCTATATTTTTCAAGTTATCGTGCTGAAATACAGCAAGCCTTGGCCCGCTGGGTCTTGCTTAAGAACACCGATTGTGCATAAAAGTGAACGGGCTGTGCAATTGTTAAGATAACCGCAAACTTGGCTCCCGAAACATTCATACATAAATTTATGTCATGGTCCTAATATTTCTTTTGCTATGACGGCTAATCGAAAGTGTAACGCGAAAGGGAAACGAATGTCACAACGTAAATATGCTATCCAATGTGTTAGTCTGGCACGCTAAGTTTTGATGTCAAAATAGTCACAACCGGGGCCTCCAATTTATTAAGATAGTTATAATTGATTATACACAAATCGACATTCAACTTTAAAACAATTGTGTCTGCTTAAATCACTACTAATGACCACATTGGAAAATACAAATCGATATTGATATTTAGATCATGCGGGTCATGAAAACTACATATGCCAATCCATTTGGCTTCAGTGCATATGTCTAGATGGCTAATGTTTAAACACAAATGGATTCGTCTCTTGATTGTGATTGCCGTCTTAGCCTATGAGTCACGTTCGGAATCATTTGTATTCACGACCCGGAAATAAAACTAACCAAGTAGCTGCACTATTTATGTACATAAGTCGCTGGGTCATAGAACCGGCAAATCAATGGGCCTGGTCGAGGCTCTGGTGACTCGCTGAAATTGATACAAACCGTTCACTGTAGATTGTAAATGAAAGTTTTAACAAAGCCATGTTACATATCATTTGCAATTCCGCCGTAGTGACACCTGTTCGAATGTCGATGTTGTAGTTTTTCCGCTCATCATAGTACACGGCATAAATACAAGGTCAGGTAACGCATATTAAATAACTCTTTTGCATATACCAACATAACACGTGGCATTTGAATATGTGCCTTCCTGTGTACGTGTGACAATACTTCGGACGGTTCTGCACAGTGAGCAACCATATTATTCATTTGGCTTTAATCAGAACTTGCTGAAAAAGGCGTTAAAATGCTCTCTTCGTTAATACTATCCTCCTCATCAACATAGCAATGCCAGGTAATTAAACCCTTTTACCTTTTTTGCAAATTTTATGTATACTCTCAGCTGCTTATAATGTACTTTTAACACAACATGCTACATTCCAGGTTGTATGTATGCACATCTCCGCTATATCTTCATTATTACCGAAAACATGGCATTTATTAACAAAGACCGACTGACGGCTCATTACATCAGTGATAATGTGGACGTTGAATCATTGTGTTACATTGATTTTATTTCTTACGCATTGTGTTCAAAGTTCACTGGCAGAATATATTATCCTGACCCAAGTTACAAATTAATGTGTTTGCCATGTTTTCATCTAATGAAATAGCATGTGGTCGCCAAGAAACCGCACCAATCGAGCACGAGCTGAGATGATTGAAACACCAACTAACGAACCAACCAATTATTCAGTGATATATTACTCAACTAACGGATGAGTCGGATTCATAACCTGTGACATCAACCAACCCACCATCTTAATACTAATACAATTTAGCACTTTGCAATATGAGCCAACCAAAGACACGCCTGCAAAATATTGTGCGCACTATTCGAGTATTGAATGATGATGTAATGAATAGGTATAAAAGAATAAATGAGACCATTTAGCTATCAACTCGCTGTTTAAACTCAATTAATTGTTTATCAGGTTAGTGTGCTGTATTATTTATATAAGAACGTTACACTAATGATCTATGTGCTCACTGAAATAAACTATGCTGACTGTCGCTCAGGGCCTCGTAATAATATGGATGTGATTGTCAAGAATATGGTTGATTAAGGGGTTCAAAAGTCAATCCATGGCATTGCAACTGTAGACATAAGATAGCATTCGGTGAAACTATTGCGCCTCACAAACTACCATTAGGCTTACTATCATCGTTGTCTTCATTGTTTCTATCCATACTGTGTTGTGTTAGGGGTAAAGTAAAATATTTATGACCAATCTTGTACGAATGTATGTCTAAATTGTGGTGTATCAGCGAATATGCCCTCGCTGTGACTGGAGTACCTTTAACGACTCAGTGTGGGTATATTTCGGTAACAAACGATGCCCCCGAGAGGCATGCTTAATAATGATAAATGAGGCCTTTACCGGTGCTACACACCAGTTTTACCGACGCTAACATGCTTACAAATCATCATTAATTCCCGTTATGATGGTGTAAAGTTATTAGTGTTGCTTTCCGCAGCAGGTGTCGTTATAGTAATAATAACACAGGGCTAATTTATCCCACGGGCTATACTCGGACACATGCAGCATGAGCGAGCTAGTCTCAGTGACTAGTGACTACCTACTCAAATGTTAGGCATACAGACATCTTATTTTTTTGTTTCTATCACAGAAAATTCAAGCAGAAAAATCAAAGAGCACTGGAATTTTGGGTCACATTTGGTAGATGATATATACATTTATTTATATAAATATATATATTCACATATATATATATATATATGTAGCTTAGCGTTGATTGTTCAGCTCGTGATTCGCTCCCCAGACAACGACCCCTCGCAATCAAAACACAATAACGTCAGAGCAATTTGCGATTAATAACGCATGAGGATGATCAGGTGGTACTTTGTTAAATTCATGATCCAATATACCCTTGTTTTGAGCCTTCCACCCTCATATATCAGCATTCGATACGGATTTGGGCACAATTTTATCACCGGAATGCACCTGGTAGGATATGCACGAACGGCTGCCTATGGACGCTAGTGCAGGCAAAAGTCACACAAATCAGTTACAGCTGCTGTAAGTATCAGACTTAAATTTCTCTTTCAACAAGTGCATTTTAGTACAAACGAGTCAAATTTAGTAATACCCATTTGTATTAGGCCATGGTATTTCGTAGGATGCCAGTCGTGAAGCAGTTCCTGTTTACACTGTTTTAGTGGTGTAAAGACACAGCATGCCATATGTAGACGTGGACTGGATATCGTGAATTGATGTGGATCGGATGGGTCGTTTGCATTTCGATTCTGTCGATCAGGAATGCTATTTGACGAATGGACATCGGCATAAAGCAGCAATCTACATAAAATCCTTAATAAGCAACTATGACAACAAAAACATACATGCAACATAAATGATTATTAAAGTGCAGAAACCATTGCCCCTTCCGCATCATGATACACATCGCCAATTGTGCTACTATCGAATAACCATGGTGAACCATAACATTATGTGCGTATAATGACATTCAGTTTGTTTGCTCATTTCATTCAGCGGAAACGACATTAAGTGTCGTCTATAACGGTTAGTAGAGAGAGCCCTTAGTGAAGATGTAAACCAGGGATTTTGCTTGAAAAGTTTCAAATGGCCTTCTTGCAGGAAGAAACAGTAAAACTTGTTTTAAAAGATGCTCGTTGTCTCCTACCAAATAGTTTCCTGACAAACATTCGTACGTCATGTATTCTTGACATTACCTGTTACAAACATGATTTATGTTACTACATCAACCACACATTGGTTCCCAACCCACATCGACATCCTTTTCATGTGGTGGATGTATCAAAGCTCAAGAGTCAATGACGCAGACAATGACGTCACGCAAATGTATTTGTTATCTTTGCCATACATTGCGGATGGATTTATCGGTTAGTGCAATCACTATGAGGCTCAACAGGTGCGCAACACGTTTAGAGAGGTAAGTATGAGAATGGGTCTTGACGCAAAATGTTTATGCATGTTGCATTAGTACACTACCATAATGACATGCGCATAAGAATAAATGTATGGGTTAGGTATACAGAACTATGTACATGAATTTGACACTCAAGCTGATATAATCATTTTCAATATCATGTAACATATAGCTTTTGTTTTCAATGGCCAATAACGAATCGCAGAAAAATTAAATTTTGGTGTGATAGCTACATGTTGGTATCTGCTGTAACAAATTATTATTATTATGTGAAAACTTCCGAAGCTCTAATGATTAATGAAGACTCCCTAGCACATGCTAAGAGAAAATGAACATTATTCATCATTCACCATTGAACATCTCATGTAATTCTGTAAGAGAGAGAATGCACGCATGCACATAAGTTATATGAGCAGATGCACCGTGTATGATAGGTTATGGCGTAAGAGGGTTGTTATGGCATATGTATGGATATTACATAACAGCATTTATATATCTACTTACACGCCCTTTTCGCTGCGGTGATTACGTATAGCATATCATAAAGCGTATGTAATGCGTAGCGCATGTCATTTGAGTTTCCCAGTTTCTATGTTAACATAATAAATGCATGGCGGATTAGTATATATGAGGAAGTTAGGCCATTTAGTCAGTTTATAATGAGTTCATTACTGAGACGCCCAATCTTTTGCCGCTACTACTAGATAATTGCATTATCTTATGCTGTATTCTAATTAGATGAACTTTTTCAACTCGGGGAAAAGTGTCATACTTTTTCGGTTTGTTATCCCAAGTGTGAGGCGATAAGTAATCTCTATTCTCTAACACAAACTTTTTCAAGTTTGGTAGCCCATGATTGCCCACCAAAAATTACACAGAGCCACCGCATTAATGATATGGATGAACTGAGTGGATTGTAAGAAAATAATACGCAGCACTACGTTAACTTAATCCATACAACGTAATTAACTTATACCTTTAGCCAATGTTTAACCTATCAAATAGATAGCACCGTACCAAGTACTTTATCTCTTATACTAAGCTACTGTTCATTCTGGTAATTTGCGTAGGCAGGCCAATAAAGCAAGGGAATTATTCCCTGGTTGACAACTAACTGTTATCCTCAAAGGATATAATTCCCATCCATAAAACATGTATGACGCTTCTAGTGCGTGATATGGCACTGTATTTCAACGCAATGTCGTGACCACCAGTCCGTTGTAGCCATGGGAAGGGACAATCCCCTTAAGAAATCATCCGTAGGGGATTGGAGAGTTGAAGAGGGGCTTTATACAATAGGTGTGTCAGATACACATAATTTACATTATTAAATATTCAACGTACGCAAAATAACCCAAGATGAATGACTATGTATAACACATACTGGTTTATATGATAATACACGATAATGCAGTACAGCTGCAAACAGAGCGCGGCAGTGTCCAATAAATGATAACGTAAGTGCGCTGTGTGCTGCACACCCCAGGTCGCTAGATGTTACCATGATTGTTCATTTTTTAATTTATTGTCGCACGTTTTAAGTGCATCAAAACTTTGAGCCTTCCACCCTCATATATCAGCATTCGATACGGATTTGGGCACAATTTTATCACCGGAATGCACCTGGTAGGATATGCACGAACGGCTGCCTATGGACGCTAGTGCAGGCAAAAGTCACACAAATCAGTTACAGCTGCTGTAAGTATCAGACTTAAATTTCTCTTTCAACAAGTGCATTTTAGTACAAACGAGTCAAATTTAGTAATACCCATTTGTATTAGGCCATGGTATTTCGTAGGATGCCAGTCGTGAAGCAGTTCCTGTTTACAGTGTTTTAGTGGTGTAAAGACACAGCATGTCATATGTAGACGTGGACTGGATATCGTGAATTGATGTGGATCGGATGGGTCGTTTGCATTTCGATTCTGTCGATCAGGAATGCTATTTGACGAATGGACATCGGCATAAAGCAGCAATCTACATAAAATCCTTAATAAGCAACTATGACAACAAAAACATACATGCAACATAAATGATTATTAAAGTGCAGAAACCATTGCCCCTTCCGCATCATGATACACATCGCCAATTGTGCTACTATCGAATAACCATGGTGAACCATAACATTATGTGCGTATAATGACATTCAGTTTGTTTGCTCATTTCATTCAGCGGAAACGACATTAAGTGTCGTCTATAACGGTTAGTAGAGAGAGCCCTTAGTGAAGATGTAAACCAGGGATTTTGCTTGAAAAGTTTCAAATGGCCTTCTTGCAGGAAGAAACAGTAAAACTTGTTTTAAAAGATGCTCGTTGTCTCCTACCAAATAGTTTCCTGACAAACATTCGTACGTCATGTATTCTTGACATTACCTGTTACAAACATGATTTATGTTACTACATCAACCACACATTGGTTCCCAACCCACATCGACATCCTTTTCATGTGGTGGATGTATCAAAGCTCAAGAGTCAATGACGCAGACAATGACGTCACGCAAATGTATTTGTTATCTTTGCCATACATTGCGGATGGATTTATCGGTTAGTGCAATCACTATGAGGCTCAACAGGTGCGCAACACGTTTAGAGAGGTAAGTATGAGAATGGGTCTTGACGCAAAATGTTTATGCATGTTGCATTAGTACACTACCATAATGACATGCGCATAAGAATAAATGTATGGGTTAGGTATACAGAACTATGTACATGAATTTGACACTCAAGCTGATATAATCATTTTCAATATCATGTAACATATAGCTTTTGTTTTCAATGGCCAATAACGAATCGCAGAAAAATTAAATTTTGGTGTGATAGCTACATGTTGGTATCTGCTGTAACAAATTATTATTATTATGTGAAAACTTCCGAAGCTCTAATGATTAATGAAGACTCCCTAGCACATGCTAAGAGAAAATGAACATTATTCATCATTCACCATTGAACATCTCATGTAATTCTGTAAGAGAGAGAATGCACGCATGCACATAAGTTATATGAGCAGATGCACCGTGTATGATAGGTTATGGCGTAAGAGGGTTGTTATGGCATATGTATGGATATTACATAACAGCATTTATATATCTACTTACACGCCCTTTTCGCTGCGGTGATTACGTATAGCATATCATAAAGCGTATGTAATGCGTAGCGCATGTCATTTGAGTTTCCCAGTTTCTATGTTAACATAATAAATGCATGGCGGATTAGTATATATGAGGAAGTTAGGCCATTTAGTCAGTTTATAATGAGTTCATTACTGAGACGCCCAATCTTTTGCCGCTACTACTAGATAATTGCATTATCTTATGCTGTATTCTAATTAGAAGAACTTTTTCAACTCGGGGAAAAGTGTCATACTTTTTCGGTTTATTATCCCAAGTGTAAGGCGATAAGTAATCTCTATTCTCTAACACAAACTTTTTAAAGTTTGGTAGCCCATGATTGCCCACCAAAAATTACACAGAGCCACCGCATTAATGATATGGATGAACTGAGTGGATTGTAAGAAAATAATACGCAGCACTACGTTAACTTAATCCATACATCGTAATTCACTTATACCTTTAGCCAATGTTTAACCTATCAAATAGATAGCACCATACAAAGTACTTTATCTCTTATACTAAGCTACTGTTCATTCTGGTAATTTGCGTAAGCAGGCCAATAAAACAAGGGAATTATTCCCTGGTTGACAACTAACTGTTATCCTCAAAGGATATAATTCCCATCCATAAAACATGTATGACGCTACTAGTGCGTGATATGGCACTGTATTTCAACGTAATGTCGTGACCACCAGTCCGTTGTAGCCATGGGAAGGGACAATCCCCTTAAGAAATCATCCGTAAGGGATTGGAGAGTTGAAGAGGGGCTTTATACAATTGGTGTGTCAGACACACATAATTTACATTATTAAATATTCAACGTACGCAAAATAATCCAAGATGAATGACTATGTATAACACATACTGGTATATATGATGATACACGATAATGCAGTACAGCTGCAAACAGAGCGCGGCAGTGTCAAATAAATGATAACGTAAGTGAGCTGTGTGCTGCACACTCCAGGTCACTAGATGTTACCATGATTGTTCATTTTTTAATTTATTGTCGCATGTTTTTAAGTGCATCAAAACTTTGAGCCTTCCACCCTCATATATCAGCTTCGATACGGATTTGGGATTTTATCACCGGAATGCACCTGGTAGGATATGCACGAACGGCTGCCTATGGACGCTAGTGCAGGCAAAAGTCACACAAATCAGTTACAGCTTTGTAATGATATGATTTTATGATGGTCCGCAATTTGCTCGATGGTCACGACGAGCCACCTACCGGCATTCCTCCCATCACCAAATCCCTCCGATCTTGTAACACCGCAATTGTCAACCATTATCTTATGTTGAAGCGCATTGATTAACGCATAATCATGTATTAATCAGCCAAAGATTGAGCACCCCAATATTTTTGGTAAACAACAGTTTGCTAAAGATTCTTTATGCAAAAGGAGCTGCAATAAATCCTTACAACATTCATTCGTGCTCAAACTGTGTGCTTCCTCAACCTGTTCTGACCCAAAGCATTACTCGACTTACCCTGGTGTCTCATTAATGTTGGACTAAATCTAGGTAAGTTGCATTAATATCTATGTCTGAACCTAAGCTTCAACAAACACCTGCCGAAATATGTCCATAAACATAGCCAAACAAAATTGGCTCGATTAACAGATTACATGACAGCCGCATCAGCACGTCAAAAGCAAAATGCAAGCAAAATAACTACCCTCTCGCTGCATACAATTTGTATAACCTAACAAGAGGTATAATCGTGCCGCTTGGAAACCCATGATTCAAGCAATAACCGAATAAAATTAGCGTTTATTACTAGAGTTTATGTAATATCGGTTTTGCTGAAGCTGATTGATATTGATTTCACAAATACTTTAGCTAATTTAAAGGTTCAGTCAAAATTAAGAAAATGAAAAGAAACAAGGCTAAGTTGAAAGTGCTGATATGTCTACTTTCATATTACCGTGTCCGAGGAACCTCTCCCATTCTCACATATTTTACCTTTTATATCAGACGATTTTCAGCATCGCTACGTCCACCAGTCATTCATTACAAATGAAAGAATTTGACCCTTTTAAGGAAAAATATTGTACCCGATATGCTTTGAATATGGTAAGATGAGTTGATGTTGAAGTGATTCTTGCTACTATGTGCAGGTGGCTATGAATCCAAATTGTTATATACTGCTAAAATATGCAGCCGCTGTGCACTGGAATTTGAGTACAAACACTGTACTACCCAGGCAGATCCGATATACTTGAAGGCCAAGCCATATCTGAACACAGAAGAAATAATCCCGGTGATATACCTTAAATAATGCCAATGTAAGAAACGTTTATATCTGATGTTGCCTTGAATATAATATTCTGGCAGCCCAGAAGCGATCATTCTTATGACAAAAGCATTAACGGAATGACGCCGTTTATAGCAGCGGTATCGTTATTTTCCTAACTTTCTCGCAATTCGATTAGGATGCACTATATATTGACAATTATAGTATGTAGTTAGAGTAAAACAGGCGTCCTGTATGTTCTGCTGACTACTATATTCAACAGGGTTTTATGACAAATAATCAGCAATGCAAATATGCCCAAAATACTATTAAAAAATGAATTGAATTAATTTCAAGTGTACAAAATACTATTCATTCTATATTTATCGAGAGCAGAGATATTGACAGACCTTTCAAGTGTTTCATAGTTATTGGCGCCTTCCAATGGAATACAATTATCCACGCATGCTGTCGCAATGATTATTCACAGTATTTATTAAGCACGAAGGAAACTTCTGATTTACATTTGCTTAAATGCTATGAAGTTCAAACGTATATACCAGCAGCAGAGGGATATTAAATTAGCCATATTGACACTCATGTGGAACATCTGCTTCCGAACAGATGAATATAGAATTAAATATATGTTAGCACCATGTAGAGCGAGAGGGTTTGTATGTATTGTGTCAAAAGCTTCTGCGTCTATCATGCTGAGTCAATCGAGACTCATCGTATAATTTAGTGTGCTTTCAAAGTCATTTAAGTATA
Organism: Urechis unicinctus; assembly: GCA_034190875.2. Classification (NCBI taxonomy): domain Eukaryota; kingdom Metazoa; phylum Annelida; class Polychaeta; order Xenopneusta; family Urechidae; genus Urechis; species Urechis unicinctus. The sequence continues at coordinate 15,972,473 of CM067349.1, read as the reverse complement.
TAAGGCAAAGCGGGTTTTTTTTACATACTCAACCATTGTTTCACTTGCATTGAATACCACTTCAATTGATATCACATATTTCACAGGATTACCTTAATGACATCTTCACAATTGTAGAGAAAAAAATTGGAACTGGCTAAGCTTATGCTTATGGTATTTGAAAAATTCATTCACCACACCTATCACCTTAGCCAAAGAGCTGTTAACTCATCTCCATCACTAAAGCCGGATATGTCATTAAAGAATTGTTGTAAAAGTATACTGTTAAGACACTAAGTGAGAAAGACATATTGGAGGTGTTAATGAACTTCATGGACCGATGCCCCATTCTCCCAACTGTTTCTAAAGCTTTTCGAATGAGTTTTCTTATTTCTATTGGCGTGCCACTGCGAGTCAGTATTCGCTGTACCGCTGATCCTGATACGTAATGCAATAATTATTACACAAGCATGCATCAAGCTACAAAACTGAACATCATATTGCAATACAAATTTAATTGTTACGATATTGCCGAATCGAATTAAATCTTGCCCAATGAAAAGTTAGGCTGCACGAAAATGCCCCTATGAATGCATACCTAGTCATCCATTAAGTTACAGGGATTCTAACGACTATAAACAATTAATCAAGAACCCATCGACGTACCATAAATGTTAACCTGCATTTGTTGGTCAATGAAATGTCTTGTTATTCGCGATATGCTGGATGAGCAGGTTGGTTACCGTTACATTTGTGCTAAAGGGCATCGAACAAGGATTCAGTATTCAAGAGAACAAGCTTCAAACTGTATTTAAGTACTAAATCCTGTCGTTATTGTTTATGACTTCCATGTTACAGCCGATTGTTGACAAACACGAGCAGCTTATGTGACGAAAAATTTACACCCAATTGTACATCTTAACGCAAAAACTGCTTTGGAATGCATCATTTACGTGACAATAGTTACTTCGTACGAATGCTGCATTAAGGGTACGGCGGCTGGCGGTCTCAGTAATTAACTATTAAGTGAGATCAAGTACGCTAGTAATTCGCCTTTTGTCTATAAGTTGATAGTCATATATGGTGATGCCATGAGCGCCGCTGCTTCCCACTCCGCTCACGTTGATCAGTATCAATCATCAAGGTGTTGTAAGTACGAATAAATGCGTATCTGGTTTTCCATTGAAGACAACGTGTATGGAAATATGTTAGCATACTTATTTGGTGGAAATCATGCAATTGAAATTATCACGCTGATGTCAAATGGACTTATGATGACACAACACAGATTCTTCCTGAACTTAACAATTATCAATTTATGTTTATTTGTACTGATACTTGAATCACCGGGACATGAGACATCAGCCAATGGAATAGGCAGTCACTTGCACAGCAACTGCGGATCAATCCACAGAGCGTATTGAACATTCCGCGGTCAGACATCTTGTATATTGTAACAGGTGCGGATATGAATTAATGATAATACACGCGGTCAGGACGATTCATACGGCCGAGTATGCGAGGACGAAGCTAAATGTGGATGACATGCAATCGTGTCTGGCTCATGTCAGTGCGGTCATGAAAGAAATCCACGCAAACGAATACATGATAAACTCGCTTTGGTTATATTTCACAGACAAATAATCCGATATATTATGCCTCACTGGATAGTGAAAATGAACGGCTGTATTTGCTGTTGATAAGTGGGATGTACGTTTTGTTTCTCCCTTAACGAAGGGCATTGTCTCCATACATAAACATTACAATAGAAACATAAACCTTGATTAATTTGCCTGAAAGTTCCATGAAAGGATTTCAAAACCAAAGCAAAAACCTTTAAAAACGGTAAACCATACCCGCAGTCTAAAGAAGGACTACGCTAGCAAAAGCGGCAGTTGAATTTGTCAAAGCACTATTTTGTAAGAAGACAAAGGGCCCAATAAGGGACATATACCAGCTCTACGGTCGCCAAAAGGATCAACGACATCGAATACTTTCCCTATATAAGCGTCCTACAAACGTAAAGACTACGGTGCATGATGTATTATTTCATGCACATTTCGAACTGCTACAGCTGCTAGTGAAAACATTGCTCTATTGTCTCTGTCTCCAAAATTTGACCCAGTCTAACAGCTTTATTGTACGTGAGTGAAGCAAAAACAGCTTATTTTCGTGTGAGCAAGTTACTTCCATATAATCCAGGTAGTAAATGCAGAAATGAGTTGCCCATATTCTATGCATTTATCAAGTGAAGCTAGAACCACTCTCTTTTTGCTTATTATCGGGTTCCATTAGTACAACGATTTAAACGGTATGACGAACTCCAGGGCATCAACTGTGGTCAAACGGTTTTAGCATCTGCCGCGAAGTTATAACACTGCATAAATATATGATGAAATGATAGTGCAGCAGAGAGTGTGCTAATACCTCCAACATAACAGATGGCAGCGCTCTCTCTACAAATGGGTTCAGGTCGAGATAGATTGTCTCTATAAATAAGTTGAGCGCAATGATTGATAATCTGATTATGATGCACATCCATCATGCAACCGCAACGGCCGGCCATGAAACCAGCTTGCCCGTCAGAATTCGGCACAATCCAGCAACTATTCATGCTAATGCAAGTGAATCACAACGCCTCTAAATATATGAAACATTTAGGATGCAAGAGCAAATTACTAACGCCAAAACAAAATCACGAGAACCTCCGAAGATATTCGTCTCTGAAAAAACCCATAAGCTATCACCACTATTAAATCAACATTCAATATATCTACTTAGCTTTAGTTGTCTGATGGCAGCTCATATTAAGGAATATAATGTTATAAATCTAGGAAGAATTTGACGGGGAGGAAATTAAGGTAAAAATTATCATCTTTGGTGAGTAGATGCATCCGATTCTTCAAAATGCATCACAGGAACTTATCACATTTGAGTACCTAAAAATGCTTGAGTGATATAAATGCATTTCAAAGATGCTGTGCTGAGCCTGTTAGCACCATCATAGATGGGGTTGGGGAAGGGGCGGGGGGCTATATCACGGGTCTGTCTTACCGTTACGACAGTAGTATATTAGGTACCTCTTCATACCCCTTTTTTGACGTCGAACGATGGACGAAGTGGATTGGGTAATATATTTTTCACTGACGATCGCTTCCGGATATTTCTTTCACCTTTTGGTGACCTTAGCAGCCTCACGCGATGTACGGTATTCGAGTGAGTTCATTTGGGGGCTATGTCCTGAGTTGTTTATTGTTTTGGTGACCTTCGACCTCATGGAGGCGCGCTATTTGGGATGAGGTCATTCTATTTTTGGAAAGGGATTTCACAATCTCCTCTGTCGTCATGGTTTGCTGAGCTAAGCTAAGTGAAGTGATGAGGGTGTATATAAACAGGCTAGGATGATTTGAGTTCAGTTATAACCATGGCTGGGAAACGCCAGCTAGAAGCTTTCAATGATGTGAGCAAACGCCGTAGACAGATGAGCGACGACGACTTGTTAAAAGCCGTGGAACAGATTGAATCTGAGCAAGTGAAACCTCTATACACACGATACTTTGCACAGTATTCGATAGTGGTTTGGAATAAAGATGTGGTGTTTTTGAAAAATAATTTCATGAAATGCCACATAGAGTTGGGGTTACGAAATAGCTGCTGTCACAGAAACTTTGAAACAGATAGAAGCGGGATAGGAGAGACGTGTCTAAGTCTCTATTGGTGCAGACGTGACGATGAGTGTACGAAATCCGGTCCCTATGGTGCTGATAAAGAAGAGTCACGTGACAATGCGAATGGACGGTTACTCGTGGTATATGTTTGTAGAAGCGTGGGAGGAGTTAAAACAGCTCTACGGAACCCATGTGGCGAGAGGAAAATTAATGGAGGAATATCTCACGGTGGTGTACACAGACACGCTTGTCGATTTAATAGAAACTCTTATACCAGAAAAATGCCACGGATGTCAGATCGACTACCCGAGTCAGCGACAGCATAATCTTTGTTTGATGGCAGAACCTGAAGAACAAGTTCGGATGTGTATGGCGGATGCTCTCGAACGTGTTGACGAACAATATGTATCAAGTTTATGGGAATTAAGTATAGCTTTAATGGACCCCTGCCCCTCGTGGTTGGAACGTAGCAAATGGTTTTGTGTGGACTATTGGAAATATTGGTTGGAGTCGGTGAAATCAGATATTGAAATACGTGTAATTAACAGATTGTGTAATAAATGAGTGAAAATACAGGCCTGTGTTTTTTATTTGGAATGTGTGTTATAAAGAGTTAAAATTTGCTGGGTGGTCATTTATGGCTAAGATAGTCTGAGAGTGACATCAACATGACGGATGCATATAGCAGGTGGTCTGTTTTAAAAGACAAGTTACAGATGCATGCACAACTAACTCGAGAACTAAGAGACAATAAGATCTATAGACTAATTAGCATAAATCAACAGCGCTTGATGGCGCAAGGTTACGATTTTGATACGGCTCTTAGTAAAGCAATCGAAGCTAGAGAGTGTTTAATGGATCGTCAGTTAACTGCGTTCATATCCGAAGATGAGATGGATTAAAGTAATTATAAATATCTAATTATAAATATCGGTTAACAACAAGTTTACTGGCAGTAGAGTTTGAATCTTTAAAGCGACGACATGGATACTTGTGTAGAATGTGACGAATGTCAGAGAGTCGCTGAGACCCAACAACCATATAGACCCAAGACACCTGCTCAGGGTAAACACAGAACCCTGAGGTTAAGGCGATGTCCTCTGTGTCAATGTGGGTTTGTTACGAAGGCGCTTTTGACCCAACACTTGAAATATCACTGTAATTATAAGCTCTACATTCACAATCAATTAAGAAAAACAACAGGCACAACAAAGCAGAGGAAGGTTGTGACGTTATCGGAAAGCTTATCTTCCACGCTCGAAGAACCCCACAACCTGGTGTGCGTGTGATTTACCGGATCTGAAATTAATTCGTCATGTGATCATGAAAAAAGCACTGACATTAGCTCCATCAGGGGATAAATAAGCGAACACGGACCGATTTTTGTTTCATTCAGGATGGGTGAGGAGAACAGCGAGGAGTATGATTACATTGATGGACCATTGCATACCAGTCGCCGTAGTGGTCGCTTTCAAATCACACAGTGGTTTAGTAACCCAGATGATTTGATCAATGATTTACACATTCACGATCGATGGAGCGGACATAAAATAAAATTACCCTCAAATGCCTTTCTCAGAAGCGGGACGGCTCTTACATCGCTCACCGTATCTTTGATTGACGTGGAAGCTGGCCAATCAGACGTCGATATGGAGGTCACAGTGTTTGACAATGCGATTGGTCGAGTGAAAGCCCCAGTCCCCTATATTGAAATTACCCGTGAAAGCGTGACCATGCGCTTTGATAGTTTCAATTGGTGGCAGCTCATAAAAGCTTACGAAGAACTAACAGTCCGCAGACAAAAGATTGATGACCAAGGAACGTCGCACGATGGGTGGGATATGATAATCAGCCTTTACAGTGGTTTGATGAAACCAATGCTATCTGACATAGCTCAAGAACCATGCGAAGAATGTGGAACGGGGGTATGTCAAGCCGGGAACCAACAAAAAATGTATTCACATTGCGTTGGAAGAGGCTTGGATAAGGTGGATGAAAATCTCGTCACTTTATTATGGCGCTTGTTGTGCGAGCAACACAATATGACTGAACTATGCCTTTGGCTCTCTAGAGAATATCGGCGTAATATGTTAGGTTTTTGTGTGACCGCCGAACACTGGTCTAAAGTCTTAATTGGGGAGCTGTATGACTGTAAATATAACAAAATTATTAGACGCATGAATATATATGATTGGTGATTGAATAAAATGGTAATAATGTACTTGAGTTGAATTTCTTTTTGAGTTCTACTTATCACGACACTATCTAACTATCCTATCTATAAAAAGAGCAGGGAACTGTGAATGATAACTTAGTATGAGAATGGATCGAGCCTTAAAACACCCCTTTAGTTGCGTGATGGCTGGTCCGAGCGGCTGTGGAAAAACTTACTTTGTGAGTGAGTTAATCAAAGGTAGTCACATTGAGCCACCACCCGACAGAATCGTGTGGTGTTTCGGAGAGTGGCAAGCAATGTACACTCAACTACCTCACGTGGAATTTGTAGAGGGGTTGAATTTTGAGACAGACCCCCAACAAAGAACCTTGTTGATCATCGATGATTTGATGCAAGAAACTGACGAACGCGTCACTCGCCTATTCACCAATGGGAGTCACCATGACAATCTTAGCGTGTTGTATTTAGTACAAAATTTATTCGGAAAGAATAAAGAACATCGAACAATCAGTTTGAACGCTCATTATTTAGTTGTATTTAAGAACCCTCGGGACGCTTCACAAATCATGCATTTAGCCAAACAAATGTACTCGCGAAACATCAAGTATGTACAAGAAGCCTTTTCGGATGCTACTTCACAACCCCACGGTTATTTGTTTATCGATTTGAAGCAAGAAACGCCAGATCACTTACGGTTACGAACTGACATACTACGACCCAATCAAGTTGTATACCTACAGAAATAAATACCGTCGATCATCGGGCGACCGCCATTCTTATCGTTAGACATAGACCATGGCAGAGCGTCTCAGAAAACACGCTGATACATTACGAGTAATGGCTAAAGCCAAACCCTCTGTCAATAGGGCATTGATTCACACGGCTGACAAAAAATTGATGAATTGTCTATCTGAATGTGCCCTCAATGTTTTAAAAGGAAACGTATCCTTGACTTCAGTTCAGAAGCGTAAATTAACCCGACACAAACAAGATCTGCGCGCTTTGATCTCACCTAAAACTAACGTCAAGAAAAAAGAAAAGAGTATTACAAACCGGCGGTTTTCTCCCAGCGTTATTAGGACCTATTTTAGGTATCGCTGGTCTGTTGTTGGGCAAACTGTTCGGCTAATTATGGCTAAGAAAATGATGTTGGTTGATCCCCGGGTGTTGTCAAGTACACGTTATGATCAAGCTCCCACTGTCGACGTGTTATCCAACTTGGATGCTGAGATGAGGGATGTCCTGAATCGTAGTGATTTATCGGAGGAGGCTAAAGTAGAATCTTATAACCAGATTTTAACAAAACACCGCAAGTATTACCGCCAGCACAGAACCCCGACACCTCTCACGACCTTAGCTAATACCCCGCCCCACACACCCAAACAAGAAGATGTGTCTATTGCGGAAGTTGTAGAAACCATCCCTGATAAATTTCAGAAAAAAGGGCGTTTGTTATTAGAACGCCTTCGAAAAAACCCAGACGTGGGTTGGAATGAACGAGGGGCATTACCGATTAAAGGACAAGCTGTTAGTGGAACTAACGTGGCGGATTTAGTTAACGATGTGTTGAGACGACATAAACACTTTGAACCAGAGGGTTGGAAAAGATTTGCCGAAGCGTTGCAAGACTCCAACATTCCCCAAGATTTAGTAGGTCACCCCGATCGATGGAACTATATCCGACAGGGTGCGATGCAAATAGATAAAAGACCTGGTGAGGAGGAGCCTGTAACACAAAATTGGACGTCATGGAGAAGTTAAGTGTGTATTTCGACCCTGAGGCACCGGCCGTGTATGGAGGCGTGCAGCCATTGGTTAGAGCTACGAAACTCAAAACAAAGGCAGTCAGACAATGGTTGGGCGAGCAAGATGCCCATACATTACATAAACCGATCCGTCGTCGATTTCGAAGACGACGTGTCATAGTCGGGAGGATTGACCATCAATGGCAAGCCGATTTAGTGGACATAGCTCGCTTAGCCAAACAGAACCAAGACATGAAGTTTCTCTTGACCTGTATCGATGTATTCTCGAAATATGCATGGGTGATACCACTAAAAAATAAAACGGGAGACAGTTTGATTCGAGCCTTTGAGAGTATATTAAAACAAGGACGGAAGCCCCTGTGTTTACAGACCGATAAGGGTGGAGAATTTATCAACCATAAATTTCAGACATTTCTTAAGCAGCAGGGGATTCGCTTTTTCACCACCCACAACGAACAAACCAAAGCTAGCATAGTCGAGCGGTTTAATCGTACGTTAAAAACTAAAATGTGGCGTTATTTTACCAAAAAAAACACCAGTGTTTATCTACCGGTTATGGCTTCGCTGGTGAAAGGATACAACCTCAGCTATCACCGCAGCATCAAGCGCACCCCGATATCAGTCTCGTTGCGTAATCAAGAAGACACGTGGATGACATTATATGGGGAACGGTCTGAAGGGGTTAAACGACCTCGGTATGATATCGGGGATCGTGTCCGCATCAGTCAAGCACTGGGTAAATTTAAAAAAGGTTACACTTCCAATTGGAGTGAGGAGTTGTTTCGGGTGGAGAACGTTCACTTAGGCTCCCCTAATGTGTATACGATAAAGGATAATAATGACGAAGTGTTAGAGGGAACATTTTACGCGGAAGAATTACAGAAAATGAATGACAAAGCATGGTTTCGGGTTGAAAAAATTATCAAAGAACGTAAACGGAAGGACAAAAACAATACTTTGTCAAGTGGTTTGGCTACCCTGCCAGTTTTAACAGTTGGGTCAGTGGTGTGGAGCTGTATAAAAACTGAGATCGGGAACAAAAGCTTCATTAGGATGGAAGATCAGAGAAGTGATCGGGTGTGGACCATATTTGGTCAGGATATTCCGAAAGCCGAAATCGTGTTTTTCTCACAAATCCTCATTTTATATACCGTAATCATCGTCAGCATCTACAATCTATCGGCAGGTAAAGGAGATAGTAATTTGTGGACTGCTCTGTTAAGCAGTAGCTTAGGGTACATTCTTCCCAACCCCACTTTGAAACATATAGCGACGTCATGAGTTTCTTTCTGACCCTGCCTTCCAACAGTTCAATGAATTATCACCCCAACAACACGCTGACACGTTACTTTACTCAATCGCCTAAACCCATACAATTAAAAGGTAATTAGGAAGTGGGATTAGCAGAAATTCAGTACCCTGTTTCCTGGTACAACATCGGGGAGAACGTGGGTTTTGTCATAGTGGATGAACAAGCCAGGAACCATACGATAGACAGACACTTGGAAGGGGATTCCAACAGTTCAATGAATTATCACCCCAACAACACGTTGACACGTTACTTTACTCGACTCCTCAAAACTGTACAGTTGGAAGGAGCTTGGGAAGTCGGATTAGTGGAAATTCAGTACCCTTACACGTGGTACAAGGTTACTGAGGACGAGGGGTTTGTCGTAATGGGTTGCATGGCTGGTGCGCTCAATCTCCCCCCGGATGTCTGTAGCAGCGAGCGATATGACATTGTGAGTGAATTTGCCGAGGCCCGTCCCAAATATTTTCACATTACCCCTGGTTTTTCATGTTGGGTTTGATGACATCTGTTAGATGACTACTACTAGGGCGATATAACTACTATCAGTGTCCTTCTGTACATATGCAAAATCAGATCTCGCGACATACTTGTCAATAAAATCATAGTAAAATTCAAGCATTCTTAATTTGGCGTATTGATAAACAAAATAGCCTATTTGTTGGGGTAAGTTGAGATTAATGATGGTTTTGGCCATGTCGATTTCAAATAGGTTGGGGGTTAATTCGTTCAAGGCTCTGAATCTTTTGTCTTTGATCAATTTCTAACCCTCTCGGTAGTCGGCGTATCTGACATCACGGTGTTTAGTTTTATCCGTGACGCATTTACCTACAAACATAGACAAATTAGTATAAATCAACAGCACTTGACGGGTATTTTATATATATATATATATTGTTTTCTTCTTCAAATCATAAATTTGAAATAAATTTGAAAATAACAATTAAATAAATATATTTTACAATAATATATTTTGGTATATTTACCATAGGCTGAATTTCCAAGTAGCTTAAAAGTTTCGGCTATAACGGTCTGACTAGGGTCGACATCACCCCCACGTCTCCACACAAACAAGAACATTATCAAAAATAAAATTCAACGCTTGAAAGAGTATAACATATAACTCCATTCATGTATTCGTACATACCTGGCGTCTGATACGGTCTCGGCAAATCGTTTGAAACAGGCTGTGGGTTCATACTCCAGTGTTTGGTTTATCTTTGTGATCACCAGACCATGTTCCAAGTACCATTTCAGTAGTGGGCTAGCAAGCAATATTTTTACACCTTTGTAGCTCCCTATCAACGTCCGCCATTCCGTCTATATGAAAATAAACATCATAATGATCGCAACAAAATACATTATGATCCCCACGCCTCTTGTCACCTTGTTTACTCACTTTCATAATGTCCCGTTGTTCAGCATAGTCTCGCATAAAGGGTCCGATTTCATCTCGGGTCAGTTCAATGTTTTTGAATATAGGGGTCTTCTCACTAAAATAGTCTTTAAGAGTTTCTGGTACGTGTATATCTACTTCAGCCATTCCAAAAAAGGTTCCGTCACGTATATTGGCTATGAGCTGTTTTTCCGTCAAAGTGGCTCTTGGTGGTTGAGGTCGACTGTACATGAACGCTTTGATGTGAGGGTCTGTTTTCCGTTTTTTCGTCCATTCACATTCCCACTCAGCTACGACATTATATCCTAATCCTCTCAAATACTGGGTATTTCTTTCTGTTTCGGCACATAAATCACTCATTAGTTTTCCACTGATGGGGCTATGGGTCAATTTCAGACACGGACAACCATGCCATACACATACGTGAAATTGATACACTGTTTGAGTTTCTTCGCACCAACCGTCTACGGGTAATCGCCGGGCACCTATTCTTTTTTCCCCTCTGTTTAGTCGGTGTTGTATTTGGTTTTGTGAGCTGTGTGCTATCCAAGCCAACCATTCATCCGCTATTCTGCCTTTTCGGGTCTGAATTGGTTTAAACTCAGGGGCGTGACGTCGGGTCGGAAAGTTGGCTGGCATGGGTTGAGACAATGCCCACAGATACAGCGCATTGGCATCATAACCCACGATTCCTTCACACAACTTAGCTTCATTTCCGTTCTGTTCACGTCTGATGTAAGTTTTTCCTTTTTCGTGGTAACGATGAAAGATGATTGAGGGTCCGCCCACTATTCCATTTTTTATCAACCAATAGATGTCGTTGTTTTTTTCGTCGGGTAAGGTAAAATAATCTTTCAAGTCTTGAAATAAATATCGCATGGTTAATCCGGGTACTGATATTCCATCCTTCAACATATCTACACCTCTCTCACTGTAAAAACGACTCTGTTTCTCTATGGCTTCCAGAAAAGGTTCGACATCTAAATTGTTGTAATATATCAAACAATCTTTAAAAGTCTGCATATGACCTGCTTCCCACGCTTCTTGACATTCAGCGTATTGGTCAGCTGTAATGTTTTCTTGATTTAACGCACTGTAAAAAGCTGCATGGGGTGGTAATTCTGTATTTTTGAAACGATCGAGTGTCACCCATTCATACGGGAAATATCCATTTTTCTGTTCGCATTGAAAGGCTGTAGGTATTTGTCGTATGTATATCCAGGTGCAATAAAGTTGGTGATATCCAAAAACCGTACATGGTCCGTTTCAATGCATATGAATTGGTTATTTCGTTTGACGGTATACTTGAGTGATAAATATTCTTGCAGGTAAGTTGCCAACGGTATTTTCACAACTTTGAGGTCATAATTCGATGAGTTGAATCCGACTAACGGTAATACGTGTAAATAGTTGTCGAATTTGTTCTGTAATTTCTGCAATGGATGTTCTCCCTTGACGACCGGGTCCAGTTTGTGGGCTTCATCGATTTTCTCTTGTATCTGGGCTAGGGCAGCTTCGTATTGAGCAAGCATCAGTAGATAGGCAGCGTTTGATATCACCTCTATGTACATCATCATCTTGTCAATCAATGTTTGCACGTTTCCTTCCGTTACAAAGCATTTTGGTTCTGTATAATCTGGTACATTGCTGCATACACTCACTGATAACGGCAGGTGTTTTTGATCCCAGGTGACTTTGGGCGAATTGATGGGTAGGTTGTCTTCCTAAAATAACTTTCAAAATCATAGGTGGCTCTGTAAGGGTAAATACCGTCTTCTATTTCGATTCCTTCGTCCCGTAACGCTTCAAAGATAGTGGGTGGTAGATGAAAAACACCGCCTGGGTACTTGTATTTCGTTTCCACAGTACATTTGTTTCGTGGCGATGTAGTTTTTTCTCACTTTTCCACAGCTTCTGACAGGTACCACAAATATATGATTTGCTATAAAGGTCAAAGTTTTTGATGTAACTAAAGTGATTTTCGTGCAGGTTCAATTTCAAGGTCCAGGCGAATTTTATACGCGTTCGCTTGACCAAAGTAGCTACCTGAAACACATATAACAAAACGATCACATCTCATATTTCCATTTCGATATCAAATGATTACATCGTTTATGTTGTTACTTCTGTTTAATCACTACAAGACACACTTACTTGATTCTCGTCTAGCGTATACACTGTGACATTCGCTTCGAATTGTTTTGCTAGTCTTTCGACGTCTTCAAGAGGTACACCCGCAAATGTTTTTTTCTTTTATTTGGGGTAAGCAGTCTTTAACAATGTTTTAGCTGTGTTTTCTAGACTCGTGAATTTCGCTCCTCTGCGTAAGGCCAGTGCCCTGAAAAAGCACAATCGGTCTTGATACGGTTTACCCGTTTTTAGACTTCGCTCTAACAAGTTGATGGCTCTGTTTGTTTTCAGGTGTTCCGGCATAACGGGTGGTGGGTAGCCAATCACGTGATCTTCGATTGGGTTCACAAAGATGGTCAAATTAGCCACTTCCTCTACACTCCATTTCGAATCCGGTCGATGGTTCTGGGCGTAGGTTAAAATGTCTGTTTGTGTTATTTCATCTATAGCCCTGTCAAAATCATCGACATTCCGTACGACTAGAGGGGTTGGTAGCATTCGATGGTTATTGACGGACGAGTGAAAGTACCGCAATTCATCTGTTTCTTTGTGACGTAACAAGTCTGCATCGCTCATCTGTCTACTGCGTTTGCTCACATCATTGAAAGCTTCTAGCTGTCTCTTCTCAGCCATGGTTATAACTGAACTGAGACACTCTCGCGTTTTATATACACCCTCACCACATGGGGTATTAGCTTAGGTCAGCAGTCGGAAACACTTTCCAAAAATAGAATGATGTCATCCAAATACCGCCCGTTCATCACATCAGCTCGCAAAGCTCAGCAGTCGGAAACACTTTCCAAAAATAGAATGATGTCATCAAAATATCGCACCGAATCCGTTGTCAGCAAAAAGCGTCAGCAGAATAAGGGGACGAAACTCACAAATCAAATCGTTTGACATGAGTCGTTATCTAATGACCATAGAAGCACGTCATGAATTCGACAATCAGGAAATCACATTACCAACTTGTGTAATTATACCACAGATTCATCGAGTGCAATTAATAACACAAACACCAGTATAACATTTATATATATTTATTTAAATTTTAAAAAAATTTTCTTCTATCTTCATCCTACAAACAAAACAAAATATATTTTAATCTCTAAGAAAGACAAAAATAAAATTCCAGAGAATCTTAAACCTTTCTTTTTTCGGTACTCACTGTTTCGTAAAAGATGTTTGCGTTCCCTGCAAACAAAGAAATATATACTTACAACAGATACAAAAGTCAACGAATCTATACAGCCATATAGCGTGTTTTAAGCAAATACTCACAGTACAGGATAGGCCGTTACGAGAGACTTTCTTGATGACTTTCACCCAACGGGTGGGTGCCGATATATACCCAGGGTACGCCCCTGTAACACCAACTGCATAGTTGAAAAGTTTATAGTGAACTGTTTTATGTATCCCAAAATGTTCCTCTATATCTGGATTTTCTACTGTTTCGTTCACTAAACCAGAATAGCTGGATTCGTAAAATCTTGACTTTGTCGGGTCCGATGTTAGATAATGGTTTAGGTGAATATGTTCCATCTTTGATATTTGGAAATATTTCAGAAGAAAACTATTTTGAAGTAAAGTTACCATCCGCTATTTGTAACCCATAACTCCACCCCCATTTTGAGAAATATCCAATGATCAAGTTTTAACCCACCTGTCGTTATATTCTCAATGAGAGTTAGAACACACTTCAACTTAAATGTATTCAGTATATGATGACAAGTCTCCTGTCATTTTCCCTCCTATGTAATTGAATACTCATATGTTAGTAAGTTTCATTCACATGAAAACTCCAATCTACGGACATACTACGCAAAGTAGCGTGTGTATAGCAGTTTCACTTGTCAGTGAACTCCAATCTGTCAACAACATGGTCGATTATCACCCCATTACCACCCTAGCGGAAATTAACGGTCATCTACAAACTCTTGAGCACCTGCTGACATGCAGTATTACTTTACTTAGCTTAGGTCAGCAGCCGGAAACTACTTCCGAGAAGAGTTAATATACGATTCAATATATCACCTCATGTCATGGGATAGAGGAAGTAATAGCTACTAATAACCTCGTAAAGACCGTCTTCATATTAAGAGAAACAGGTGAATACTCACGCCAAGCTATTAACTTCCTCTATCCCATCACTTAGCTTAGGTCAGCAGCCGGAAACACTTTCCAAAAATAGAATGACCTCATCCCAAATAGCACGCCTCCATGAGGTCGAAGGTCACCAAAACAATAAACAACTCAGGACATAGCCCCCAAATGAACTCACTCGAATACCGTACATCGAGTGAGGCTGCTAAGGTCACCAAAAGGTGAAAGAAATATCCGGAAGCGATCGTCAGCGAAAAATATATTACCCAATCCACTTCGTCCATCGTTCAACGTCAAAAAAGGGGTATGAAGAGGTACCTAATATACTACTTACGACACTTATTCTTTAGTCATTAGATGCAGGTTTACATATCAAATCAGTGTCGAGAATGCAATCGATGCCTTGATGAAAGCGACTTTCACAAGTGGTAATATCACTTCAGCGGTGCAGTCGATAGCATAGTTCGGATCAGGAACATCATACGTTGTATATGACGTGGGATATACCTACATCCTGAAGAAGTTACAACGCGAGGATCATTAATGCTGGCTTTGCTAGCTATTAAGTAGGGGTTCTCAGCTGCGTTATGGAAATTGAAAATAATTGCCAGATGGCGTCACGTGTGTGCGACGTTGTTGAACTGGATATCGCGTCGCAATTTCTAAAAGCAGCCCTGCGTTTCGAGAGGTTGCTTATTACCGCATAATTGCTATTCTAGATGTTTACTTGTAGAAAATGTTGACTGTACTGTACAGAATCTGCTTCGTGAGCTTAACCAGGTTTAGGCCAGCAGGATGCCATACGTTTGCAAACACTTACTTAGCATGATTGCTATAAATAGCAGCAACAATTATATGTTCTGCGTGCTTCGATAAAATAGAAAACCAAATACACTGATATTATAACGCAGTTCCACAATTAGCATTGTCAATTAGCTCTAAGAGAATGATCTAGCAATAGTAATAAGACGTTTAATGGTTTATTAAAGGGAATCACATCCAGCTCAAGGGCGATCCTTCACTTGCAATGTTAAAATGAAGTGATCTGCTGACCAATGAGTATCAGATAATTCAATAACTAATGTTTATCTGTCCAAATAACAGCGTCTGTCGTAAGGTTTATATGATAGGCTAACCATGTAGTGATGCCAGAAGTAAAACTCAATTCCATGCATTCATTTAAGATGGGACGTGTTATAAAGTACACTTTATAACAACGTTTACGGGTTTTATTCACTGGTGCAATATAATGTTATCCATACCCTCCTTCAAAGCATATGACAAAAACATTCCTACATCTGTTTTCTGCCACCGCTGAAATATATTTTCATCGTAAATGATTATCTTGCATCATAATATGGTTCGCTAGAAAAGAGCTTAATTAGGATCAATATATATATGTTTCACTATTGCAGATTATACGTCTTTGTTGCTTGCATCCGACTCTGTATGCTAGCTGCATGGATGAAATAGATGCTCCTTCGCAAACATATACACGAAATTACCATATAAATCAACGAACAGCACAAAGTATTGGATTTATCTGCTCGAATAATCTAAGAAGTTCAATATGCAACTAGCGTCCGCCAAGCGACCACCACAGCTAAATCTGCGCAACTTGTGAATATAAAGCGCCGGTTAGATCCCTCTACTGCCCATTTATATACAACACACGGCACTTCCAATCAAAGATTAATGTCAAGTTCCCGAGACTGAAGTGTAATGTATGCTGCTTACTCCACTGTTTTTCATGATGGTTTAACTATTAAAGCCAAAATTGCCCAGGATGCAAGCAGGTCAGTACATTTGAGAGCCACGTTTACGCTTTCATAACTTGAGGCTTTCGTCACGCAAGTTACAATATTCGATCATTTTAAGGCATGTAATTTACCATCACGGTCGCCATATACTCCAGCTGATTTCATATTAACGGCAATTTAATCCTAAAGGTGATTAACACGATCAGTATATAAATCATACCTTATATGTTGAATCATTTTGCAGTTTATATGTTGACATCTAACTCTAGCGGTTATTTATTTGGTCGGAGAACTTTTTTCGCTGAGTTTCGAACATTTTTTTACTTGAACTACCGAAAGTTGCATAGTGTATAAAGGACAAAAAATATGTGGAGGTAATCTGGACCTTATAGTGGTTCATTGGTGTCCCCAAAATTTTGAAGGTTTTTCACAAACTTATAATGTGCTCAATAAGCACCCTCTTGCTAGATCTAACTGTCTGACTGCACCATTTTACCCGTTAGTTTGTTCTTCTTCGTCGCAGTGGAACAAAATGTAAACGAATATTTTGTGTTCACGCGTTAACCGCAAAGTAAGCGCATTGAGGCGATAACTTCCGGTCAAGCTTAGGACCGCATTGCTCTGTGCTGCCATCACTCGGACAAAAACGGCCGCGCAATCTCTTATTGAATTAAATAACCAATTTTCTGCATATCCAAATCATTGAATAGAACGCTTATGCTTATTCATGCAACCATAATCTGTAAGTCGTGCATGTGTCATAAAATATGAATTAGGTTGAGTAAGATCCATCAGTCCCTTATATTCATGCTAGTACACAGTGAAGCGAGGAATGTACCCCCTCATTTGAACGGATGTTAAATGTAGACAGTAGCCGTAGATCTTATCGCAGGCATGTGCAATACTTAGATTGATCTAAGACTTTAGTCTAACTGGATTTACTTTACTCTAATTTGCCAAGGTAATTGTAACGGAATTTAAGTATTCACTTCTTCTGGTCAATCTTTTGTCAAACGCATGATCCAACTACATATTTGAGAGGTTACTTTTTCATTCAACTTTTCTCCGATGTTATCCAATGTCTTGTAGCAGGAGGTAGCACAGTCGTTAAGATGGCACTCAAACAATGCACACTAAGCATTTAATATGTGTATTTGGTGTCTTGAACAAACAATGCTTCGCAGATGACCAGACGCCGCACATTTGTTTTCGGATTATAATCATTGCCATGGAATCAAATAAATTGCCGGTAACGAAGTGCAAGTGCTATGCACATCTTAGACAAATAACGAACCTTGAAAACGCCGGATGATAAGGATGGGACATAACTACTGACGAAGGAATTGCACAGCTATACTGAAAAGCAATATTTCCACCTGATCACAATCTGTTGGATTATGGGGGATAAGTTGATAGCGTCAATGTTTTTGACTAGCGCTAAGCGTGACCAGTCTCAGATAAATCAGATGATCAAGGTAACTGCAGCCGACCTATTTGAAGTTATCACCTCGTTAATGACATATGTGGTCGTCCAACGAAACAGCCAAATCAAATGCCGGATACATGGCATGTAGCGTTGTAAGAAATATCCCTGGAGGTTTTCTTTCCATAGGTCATAACGAGCACCTTGCATTTCATTTAGCTGTCAGTTACATTTGTTTCATTAACACATTGTGCAGCAGAAACCGCAAGGACTATTAGTCGTCGCATAATATGTACGTAACAATAGCAACTTTGTTCGCGTTAAACACACAACTTTAAAACATACTCGCTGCAACCCTCTCATCCTATGTTAAGAAATATGAACTTTCTTCCTAGTTTGACAAACTATTACACTAAAGAGAAAGAGCTTTGGAATGATTTATTTTGCGCATTGAACAAAAATAACTTGAAAATCAGTTTACCAAATACGAAGGTTGGGATCGTAATATGCATACGCTTGTATATGCGAAACATCAATTATCAGAGCCGCCACAGATGAGACACGCACATTCTGCGTACATTTCGCGGCCAAGATAGCGATAAGCATGTGCAAGCAGTCGAAATAATTCTTTGCAATATGCAGCTTGGCGTACGTTGGTAGCAATATTTCTATGTAGAGTTAGTTAAGTCTGAAAATCAACCTATCAGATAATTAAATTTAGCTAGCTACGTCGTCCATTTCGATTAATTGCAACGGATAATTTTACCCTGGTAATCAACTCGGTGGTGATTGCTTTCTTTGCACACATCCTTGATGTGGTGATTATGCCGAGTTTTATGCATTTGGATGGTGTATCCATGAGATCCCCTTTGGATGTCATAGGCTTGTAACATGCCATTTCTCCGAATGCCATGCTTTTGGAGACATTTGCTTCGAAATATTGCACCCTGATGACCACAGTAATGAGTATTACATGGCAACACTTAAGTCGGGGAGCAATACACGAGTAGTTATGGTATGAATCAGCAGCTGATGAAAGGGCATTGTACGAGTCCCAATACCGTCAGTTGATGTTTGTGTAGTGATCTGATTATCACACATATGATGATATTGGGATCAATAAAAGCCACATAATGTCAGTTGTATTGGTGGCCTCTGCATTATAAGACCACTAACTAACATTTACACTCTTTACACTCATGTTATGGCTAAGCAGCAGCGTATCAAAAGGAATGCCATAAACTCGGTGATTGCTTTGTTTGTTAACGGCAATAATTGAAGCCTATTCAATCAAATATACTCGTTATGTTAATAAGAGTTTTATAAGCTATGATCGGGTGAAAAAAGGAATTTACCGGGTTAGCTATCATTATCTATATTATACTCTACTGAACGTGAATGTAAGGAGGTCATAGCGCGAATGCACAATGACTCCGTTTCAATATGTACTAAGTGGCTATTATAGTAAACACCTGGCCATTCAGATCGTCTTACTAATTGGCTCCGACATCAAGCCATTAAGCACATGTCATATCTTCTGGTCTTCCTAAAATCCTCAATAGCATCATTTTTACTTTTACTGTATTCCATATCTATTACAATTTGTGTCATTTAGATCTACTCGTATGTTAAGGTTTCGCTTAGTGCAACCTGACTCAATGGACAGTAGCTTATATAAAAATATATCAAAGTACACAATAACAGCATCCATGGGCGACCGGTGGCATATGACCTGAAATGCAACTCTTACACTACCTCCTCTGAACGAGTCAATTGGTAATGATATCTCCTGTAGACCTATGAAGTTACTCAGGCAGGGAAGGATATAAACATCTGACTTGTGCTACCGATGCAGTGGTATATTGATGGAAATCGATTACCAATCATGTATCACGCTATGCATAGTTGGTAAGAACATAGTTAATAAGACAAATATGCATGGTGTCATTCGTTCAAAGACGTGCATGCTTTCCAGTGCAAACAGATCGAGAGCAAATGACTAAATAAGCCGACGTGGATTTGTTTGACGGTCCTGGGTAGTGATATGTTAATCCCAGCACATTTAATACTCAACCTGATCAACATCAGTGTATTGCTTATGTAATTGCTTTATTATTGGTCATGGAAACGCATGTCAACATCCATTCATAATTGTAGATTCCGTAGCATCACTACTACAAATATGATATGGAGATCTTCATATGTGCAATAAGTCAAATGATTATTGAAACGGAAATAGGTACTAAATGAGTGCCCATAAAATCATGTGAAAAAAGCGTCTTACAAAAAGGGTACATTACAAAAAGGAACTTCTCTTTGCCAAGGACTCGTGCATATAGGCATACTGTTTTTATCTCCACCACGCTCTTTGTATTCATAACGTCAGTAGTAGTATCCTATGTCGCCCTCATCAAACGGACTGGGCTTGACCCTCTCACTACGCTGGTACACATCTAATTATGGAACAATGCATGCGTTCAGCAATTGAACTTTTGCCGGGTCATTATTGAGTCTGTTTTGTAAAATAAACTATGTTATAGGATAACAGTGTTGTTGGTTATGCTTTTTTGATAGAGCTTTGAATGCGATGAGGATGTGGTAAACGAGAAAACCTGAAATACACTGTTGACTACACAGTAAGTAAACTATTCATCCCCTAAATATGTCTCTTAATGATGTAAATACCCGTTGCCGGACTGTAATTTCCGTAGATATTATCGTAAAAACGTGTTCAGACTTTCAAATCAGTATGTGTTATAACCTGAAAAATTATTCAATGCACAACCAAACTTCACAAGCATGGCACACTTTGTGTGGTGCAGGTTTGCACTAGCTAGATCCAGCTCCTAAAACATATTATATCATTTGAAACACTGGTTAGCAAGTCCTGACAACGGCTATATTTTCCGAATACGCACACGTTTAAGACTTCATCTTGCAATTTTATCCGAACCCTTCATACTAAACATTGCTGCTAAACGGTGGTCCTCGGTAGCAAGGCGTACTTACCTGAAGAAATAGCTTAAATAACGGTCAGGTCAGCAAAACCAACACTCAGTATAAGTATATTGCATCTGTCGTTGAAATGTATATCGAACAATATATGATGCATGCATGGTAGAGTATGATATCACCAGGGGCACTGTACATCACGATACTAAAATCCGATCATCGGGATTCTGTTTTTAAACCGTTCGTCTACCGTGACGCCCTTCACCAAAGGCCTGCACTTGTGAACGTATTAAACGCGTCATGTCCAGCGTCAATATAACATGCATTAACAATATTTAGATCATTGCAGGTATAATGGCTTACGTCACTATTGTCATAGTGGCTTATCACATTCAGAAAAACAAATGCCACACTAGCCCGTAGCTTGGCCTATTTGTCTAGATCTATTGCATAATACCTAATAATTACTCTCGGAAAAATCTTTTCTAAACTCATGATATTGTGTGTAGACGCTTGGTGATTGAATTGAAGCATTGTTGGGTGCAGCCATTATATTTGCTGTCAATGGGATAGAGAAATGCCTTTAAAAGTGCCTTTTATGCGACGATATATCAAAATTTTATGCGACATAAGCATGATAGTTTAAGGAGCAATTGTATTTTATCCACTAACAAGCGTTGACCTTTAAGTCGATGACACGTAAATGTCAATGCAATTAAGTAGTAATTGAGTCAACGTTAAACGCATTTAGCCTGGAATAACAAATACCAACATCTGACACACAGATAGCTTTGTCGTGATTTCTTTACTTCACAGCAGAATGTGATGCTTATGAATATCATATACAGAATCCTAGAGGCTTTCCCTAAATTAAATCAAACACGTAACCTTTGCGATGCCAATAGCAAGTCTCCTCAGCTGTTCACTAAAGAGGTAAGTAATTACACTCTAGCCTCCAGATGTATTATTTCGCTACGCCTACAATGAATACTTGTTGCAGGCATCACAACACGAGCTAAGGTTTTGTAACCAAAGAGATTGCGTTCATTACTGTGATGCTATTAATGTCTTTCGCGGAAAGTTAAACGTGTTTACTGTTATTCATGGAGCCTACAAATTATTTTACCAAACGGCGGCCTAGAACAAATCACTGTCCACTAACGTCCCACGCAGCAAGGCAGCGAAGCTCATTCTGATAAGTAGTCAATTACATTTGTTTGCTCATGACATTCAATAGTGTTTTGCAACGTATGATCTTACTGTATTTGTGTGCATGATTCATTGTGTACCGTAGAGCTTAAGTCTAAGCTTCGTCAATCATTTAGACAAAAGTCTCACAATATGACACGCCACAATCTTATTATAGACATATATTAAACCAAATAATCATGAACACAAATGTTGGTAAAATGATAAGTGGCCGTTTGTTTCGATACTTACCACTATAATGATAGTCCTGGGTTCAAGCGACGGTTAGGTTTCATCAAACATGTGCATGGCGGTAATAACAGCCAGTATTATAAAGAAAACCTCATTCATATAAATGTCATGACAACAAAAAACTAAATCGGATCACCTGTGTTTGATGCTTGTTTTACTTCAGATATCGGCTTTCAATTTTCCGCCACTCAATAATGCCGCCGAAATTTCCACTATAAATTGTGACGGACGTGATATCTCGATGAAATATGACAAACAAGGATTTCATTTGTGATTCATCTGACGATTGCTTGTTTAGAGGCCTTTATTTAATAGTATGATTATAGTATGCAATCGCATTAATACAGACAAATGTATCCAAGCGTCGCAAATAGGCAGTGGCACGAGAAACTCGAGGGGTTGGCAGTTGCTATCATGCACCATGAAATGTGCCAACAAAACAGCCTGCAACTGTTCAATCAACTTCAGTCTCATGGCAAATTTACAATGGCATCACTGCTAAAAGATAACATAGGGTAAGCAGGTTTATAACGTCTTTACCTTCCAGCTTAGATGCGGAGTTACAATCATTCCGCACAGCACAAATAATTACAGCAGGTGTGTTGTGATCCTTTGATTTATGTTGTTTGTTTGTTTGTTTGTTGATTCAATATAATGTCGTTCGGCAAATAATGGTCATGAATAGCTATCTATTGATTGCATCATCTGCCTACAATTACCAAAGGAAAAGCACAACGTAAACTGTAGAATGTAAACCATAGCACAGAATATCCGTCTTGTCGGGAACAGTGCGATTCGATCAACAGCATATGCATCACTCTGATCATATAAGCTACACGAGGCGTTGCTGCCTACATGCGGGTGTTCACGATACGAAAAGAAAAATTCACGTCAATATTAATGTCATCAACATATTTGGAGTTGGTTCATTCAATATCGATACGATTCTCCATTATGTCATTGTTGTTCGGTTCTTACTGGATATTATCATTGGTTACATATTAAAAACACATATTTAAAGGTTGTCGACTGAAGGCCCCTTTCGACGCAAAGCTATTAATTGGAGTAACAGGCAGTACGCTATGGACAAATAACAATCGTCTATAATGCTTATGCAGTTTGTAGAACAGCAAACAGTTTATCTGTTGACAAAGGGCACTAAAATAATAACAGTTAAACATTTCCAGTTATTATCAATGAAGCGAATAAATCCATCAGATTAAATATCAAGGTGTGAAAAATGATCTAAACGCACGTTTATGATTACTCAAACACTGCTGGCATTCGTTAAAATCTTTATTACATATACTGGTGAATTCGCTTGTCATAATTGTGCAGATAAACTTGCGGCTGCAATTTGATGCAACAATTCTCAGAAATGTATTCGCCCACCTACGACCCAATTTTAGAGCTTTGATATAGTGGTCGGCTTATGGACACTATTGGTCGTTATGTCAATGACACTACCCACACGAACATAACGAAAATGCAATTGTCAAGGCTCAGTGCCAATGGATGATGTGGCTCCAGCTGCCAATGTCTTCAAAGGTTTTTTGCAAGGTTTTTCATTAGTTATCATCCACTTAATTCGACCAGATCGATACCTTTTTGGGCATTGTGCGTTGTTTGAGTCTGCGTGAGAAGTGGCTGATGTTGTACGCTAGGGAACATATTGTTTTCTTCTCCATCTATTGTTACATTTACGACTGTAGAGTATGAACGATTGGGATAACAGTAAACTTTACAAACACCGTGCTGACATTATTTATCACGACAATTTATCGTCACTGTACCTCCTTCATAGAGTTAGCACTCCCGTCCGGTTTTACAGTAGCATAAACATGCGCTTGTTTGCTCAATTGCTTCATCATATATTTATGCAGTGTTAGTGCTCCTCGGCAGGTGTCAGCAGTACTTGTACCAAAGGTGCAGTCGCGTCGTAATATATGTACTAATGGAACACTGCAAATTATACTGTCGTTATGTAATGCTTGTATGGCCGAAACACAGGGTGTTAATAACTAAGAGACGTACGTATCAGCAGTATGAAGTTTGAGCAATTTGTTATCAATCAATATTTGTAATGCAAATGTGTCCGTCAACATCACAATAACTAGTTCAATTCCCTGTGCTGCTGTCAATTCACCATTATACAGCTCCACATGGGCAAAAAACCATGCACTTTTATAATGCAGCGAACCGATCTCACGGATCATTATCTTGCAACTCTTCACAACAGAGTAAATTAAAAACATTCTCAGTTGCTTGCATTTAATTTTGTATGAATAGCTATTTGTGTCTTTATTAATTTCGTTATCATAATTTAATTCAGAAAGACTCACTGAAGTCCTGGTAATTCTTGCGTCGTGGTGTATCACGTTAACAAAAGAAAGTAGACCGAACCTTTTTTATCGACGCAGGGTTATCCTGCAGGTCCGACTGTCTATAAGAGAGATGACGTCACACCGTTACAGGTTATCATGTTGTATTTGCATCAGGTGAAGGTCAAAAGGTGGGATAACCTAACATACTTCCGTTCTCGAATAATACATCTTTATTGGTACAACGGTGCTGTATGCAGAGTAGTGATATGCGGGTTAATAGGCCTAAATAAACCGTATGAATCTTTGACAATTCCCATATCCTGGTATACAAATTCTGGTATTTAAAATGTACTTCAGGAAATCAGCACGTAACCAACTGCCCCATGCTCATATCAGGCTTGATTGTAAATATGTATACAGATAACAGTTTTCCAGATGCATGATTACCTCAGACTATTGATCCATATCCAGGAGGTCGGACTATTTAGGCTTTGCACTCCCTGTTACTTGTCATACTGTTCGTGGCCATGCAGCGGAGCTGGCATCAATGAATCACGAGAACGAGCAGTTCTCATTTATCATATTGTTGGCAAGTGGATAACATTTATTCATACACACTACGTTGATAAACATTTGTCAGCATGTAAAATAAAAGGTAATTACCCCATTTAGCCTATGCCTACCTCCCGTCTCACATGGATGGGTTATGATGCGCCAATAATTAATCTATCGTGAACTATTGGTCCTCGGTAACGTAAGTTCTGCGTAATCCTTAAGTCTAGCACTCGTGCGGATCTTTCCTCCTATCGGTTCGGGTAAATACCACGGACACAATGTCAATTACATGCCAATAAAATAGATACTTATCAAAAATGTCAGTGCAGTCACGGTATGTCGCTTGTAAAATAATTATGTGACGGCAGTATTTAAATGCCACCTGCTTGTATATCATAACGTGCTATCCAGCTCAAAAGTTTACGCTATATCAACGTCACGTTGTACTGTGTGTCTAAATATACAGGTTTGTGGGAGATAATGACACGAACAGGTGGCTAGACCTTTCTACATGAGACAGCATTATGCGCGTGATTAGCAGGGACCTCGATACATCACTCCAATACTACAATAGCGCCTGAATGTGTTTCTGGTAAAATAATCGCGATAGTCTTAATGACATAGCTGCTAACTATGGATCAAACAAATCAACTTTGTGCATTAAATGAGGTTGTGATTCATCTCAATACCGGCCACGGGCTCATCCATCACGATGCCTGGTCCGTGGCTGTCTGTGAAATGAATGGTTATCTGTGAGATATGTAGTAGCTGTTGATTGCGATGATACGTATTTAACCAGTTATTTTGTAAAAGAAACCAAAGTCAAATATCTTGCGACTGCTGCGAATAGTGTGTTGCTATGATATGCGAGGATGATTTTTTCCCTATTAACTGGATTGATAGCACAATTTACTTCTTTAGAAGGTAGTTTATGTACAAAGCTGGAATTTAGAAAGGTTACAAATCTTCGGAGGCAGGAGGCTATTCTTGTGAGACCATCCTTATTGTCACTATAAGATCAAATTATAATCAATCACGTGGATCCAATGATGCCTAATTAGCGGTTAACCTTTTGGAATGAATGTCAGTATGGAATTGGTACATGAGCTTGCGATAATGTTCCCATTCGTATGATAATGTTAAAAATATAAATTGCTATCAGCAGTCAGAGAACGTCAAAGAAGGATGCCCAAAACAAAATTAATTCACATTTACAAATAACATGCAAAGTACATTGTTGGCGAAACAACTTTGTGCAAGTACGCTATAGAATGTTATTGACTGAGGCATATTTCGCTCTAAGACCATTCATGACATAGCACGCCAATACCATCCTCCCGCTCCAGCGTATGCATGCGACAGCATTTTACTTTCATTATACCCACTGCTTAATGGTCATCCGTGTGGGTAGCCATATAGTCATTATTGATTTTTCAATCGTGCTGTTTAAGTATAAAATTATCGGCAATCACCGGTACGCCTCTTTAATTTTTATTAGTGACTTTAACGGAATAAATACTGTCGGCCAAATCCTGGTTCGGCACCCTATACAAGTGTGTAGAAATGAGATTATCCAATGTAAACATTGCTCTCAGTGGAATTCTAAAACGCCATTTACAGCCTTTGTACCACTACAGGTCAGATTCGTTTATTATTTATATCAGGTAAGTTCATAAGCAAACAGCTTTCTGAACAACAATCACCGCCCTTTGCGCGTATAGAGAATTCTGCGCGTAAATGTTTCCATCATTGAGCTTTTGTGAGATAATTAGGATATACAGTATTCTGACCTTAAAATCAGAAAAGTAAATGTGCTGCTCCTTTGAATAATATTATGTACATAATTCTTTCATCGAAATGCTCGACCCCTTCCGCATAATAATCGAAACCTAGCATTATCCCAATAAAGCACAACAAAACCCCTCAATTAGATAATTTGCCACTTGCATTGGAGTCATTTATATAGTTTCCAGCAATATTACCAGTCGCATATGCCGTCACATTAGACTTACTGTGGCGAACGAACCTCTAACGCATCAATGGATGGATCAATCTATGACTTTTTCCATCGGTTATGTACACATCATTACATTTCCTGTTTCAAATCCTGCGTGTGCTCGGAAAAGGCCTGGTTATCGTGGGCACTAGCAGCATACAAAATAATTTAGCGTGCACATTATTGAGAAATGTCATTCAAAGGCCAATTGTTCAACCCATGCAATTACCAATTGTTCAAGCCATGCAATCTGAGTATTTAATGAGTACTCGTTCCAATGGTCCCATTCATAAGGCCTTCATATAGAGTTGCAGAAGAAACCCATGACTTGGCTGACCATCAGATGTTATTAGCGACTAACAATATCATTAAAGCCGAGAAAACGCATGTCCTTCATTAACGTTAGTTTGAAAAGCTACCAATGAATTTATCCTGTTTACTTTTTTACGCGTACCGAGTATGATGCAAGTAATACCATTGTATCACTCTCGATACTTAATCATTTATGGATAATTCATAATTATATATTCTTCATACGCCTTGTCTCATCCGCTGTAGGGAAAGCATTCTGTTTGTTAGTCATGTAAAGCAATGTATTCCATCTATATGTCCATGATGTACGATTTAACCTCACTGGCCGGTTGAACAACAATCATCTGAAACGTGTGTTGTAAATAATGTATTCGTTAGCAAAAATTGATACAGGACAGGCAGGTATACATGCATTCGTTTAAGCACATGAATAATGCTGAAACGCCAATGTTGCGTAAAAATTAGTAATATATACTCAGGATTTATTGATAAGAAATTGACTATTGATATTCAATACTGCGCGCAAAAATCCTCATACCAGATTTGGGATTCATTTCTCTCGGGTACTTTTCAGTCATTGCCTCTGATTGGGATTTCCGAAGAATCGGCGTCATATTTGTTTTTATACGCTCCGTTTGCTGTTGCTAAACCATGGAGACGACCCCAACGGAAGCCCTCGATTACGCGCAACAGTCGCATGCTGGATATTGAAAGACTTTCAAAGGGATTATGCGCTCCGCTGCTTGATAGGTCGTTATTTGATGACACAAACGACATTTTTATCCCTCACAAATTCAACTTGAATATGAGTTATACCTGAATATGATACTTTCACATGCAATCCCTAACAATCACTCATTATATTCTTGATAACCTACGATATAATGCTTCTACTTCATTTCCACTATCACAGCAAATGTGTACCTTGCAAATGATAAGGTTATTCCTCCGTATCGTGTGTCCATGACATCCAAACAGGTAGGTCCAGTGATCATCCACTTAACTCTCAGCGCATTCACAGTTTCAATAACGCGTTTACAATAACCCAGTGGTAATCCAATATATGAGATTTATTAATGCCGCTAACCGCCTAACTGGCTAAAAGCTAGGCTGAATTATATGAACCAGAATACCTTAATCCGCAAATAAATGATCTATGAACCGATTATAATTATCATTAGCTGGTCCTGATTTGAGACAGCAATTGAATCACGGCATTTGGCGTAATGCGAACCCAGCTTGATGCATTGATATACACTGCGTCGATTCTAGTGTTATTCGTATCAACACAAACCAGACCACATGTACATTATATTTCGGCTTGAATAAGTAATTTGGATGCATAGCTACAAGCATACATTAAGCAGCAAAGGAAATCTTGTCGTTAACACATCATACCATCCACGAAGCACATCAGATATGTGATTATCTTTTAGATCGGTCGCCTGTTTCACTGACACCTTTATTGGCCATTTGCGACAGTGGGCTAATGATGCAGATTTATTTTAAATGTTTGATCAGCTGTCGTGTACTTAGGATGTGAAATTCCGCCTATATATATATATATATATATATATATAGAGAGATAGATATAGATATAGAGATATATATAGAGATATATATATATATATATATATATATATATATATATATATATATATATATATATATATATATATATATATATCTATATATATATATATATATATATATATATATATATATATATATATATATATATATATATATATATATATATCTATATATATATATATATATATCTATATATATATCTCTATATATATATATACATATATATACATAGAGAGAGAGAGAGAGAGAGAGACGGAATATATAGAGAGAGAGAGAGATATAGATATATATATATATATATATATATATATATATATATATATATATATATATATATATATATATATATATATATATATATATATATATATATATATATATATATATATATATATATATATATATATATATATATATATATCTTTTACTATATCTTACATGGATACGTAAGTGCAGGATAATACGGTAGTACACGCATATAGTATGCATATACAGATGTCGGAACCTATTTCACGCACACCTTATGAGCCGTTGTCATCGCATTGTCATCGCATCACCCCAGAAATACATCTTCAGCATATGGGACATAAAACCAAATATTGGCTGCAATTTCTGTCATTATTAACCACCACACTAAAAAGAAATGATAATTGAGGTGCTTGTGCAAAGAACATGTTATTGCCGAAAGGTGTCTTTGGATTTTTCAATATCATAGCGAAATAAGATTTTATCAACTAACCATTCGTTGACATAACCCGTAGGTTATCTTCCATACAACCATATATACTTTGACCTAAAAGGCCAAATTAATGTGGAATCATGTGTGTTGGATATGTATATTTGAAGTATAAAAGATTAGGTTGATTCTGAAATTTTATTGCCGAAAACTCTATTTATTCTTATTATTCATCTTTCGACATCATTGAATTAGATCGTGAAACGCTACAAATACCGTATGATGATCATGTGTACAACAAATATTATTTTTCTAATCCATAATGACTGCAAATAATGTCGAAATTTCGATATTCCGCAAATATACGCAAAAATATATGAGCAAGAAAGGTTGGATTTGTTGGTACACATCAGTATCTTGACCTTTCGTGTTCGACCTTTAGAGGACCAAAAGAATATACCAGGAATAAAAATTGTCATTATATCAATTACAATATGCCGAATTAAAGATCGATAATAGCAAAAATGTACTTTAAAGTTTGTTGTCCACACGGACAGGTCTACCAATATTGCCAAGGGTGTGAAGACGATACCAAATGCGGACGGCATGCAATTGGACAAGCTTAACGTCAATGCAGTCGATTGAAAAATCAGCACTCTACCGTCTGCCATCTCTGCGAAGTGGGGATTTGTAATGTGTAAATTGCACGGTTTTTAAGCTGGCTAGGTTGAAGAGAGTAATTATTGAAACGGAACCATCTTGATAATCTTATAGGTAAGAATGCTTTGTTCTTCAGGCCGTTGAACTGATGCTAGTAAATCGTCTGCTTCATAAGAAACTCACATTGTCCAGAACCTGCAACTATAATGGTTACAAGCAATTTAGGGAATGCCCTCAGCTGCAACTTTTATTCTTTGAACAAAACATGATTCATTCCATGCAGTGCGTATGCACAGATCATATATATCTTTAATAATACTGAAATCAGGTCAATTATTCAGAACGACCGACCAACTGCTCATTGCATCAATTATGATATAGACGTCGAGTCATTCGTCCTATCCATCTAGTGCATGTCAAAGGGAAGTTGAGAACAGTAGATGGACATTTGATTTATTCCATTGAACCATATTGCATCGCACAACTCATTTTATACCGCGTATGGTTGGTTCAGGTGCATTGGGGAACCTTAATTATACTTTTTACGTTTTTAATGTACTAGCGAAATATATTTCCTTCCCCCGACGTAACATTTGATGTGCATACTACGCTTTCATGCAATGAAATGCCATGTCGTCGCCAAAAGCTGCATCAACGGATCACGTGCTGTGTTGATTGAAACACCAACTAACGAACGATACAACCAGTTATGTAATCA
This sequence comes from Urechis unicinctus, assembly GCA_034190875.2. NCBI lineage: Eukaryota > Metazoa > Annelida > Polychaeta > Xenopneusta > Urechidae > Urechis > Urechis unicinctus. The sequence goes on along the minus strand of CM067349.1, from coordinate 15,941,537 downwards.
TTATATACTCCTCTTACCGACCGATTCGGATCAATCGCATGTCCGTTCAACCACATAATATTTCCTTTTTGACCTGATCATGATTACTATAGATAGTGGTACCAGTATGTTCTGTTCTTACAAACTAATGTTCAGGTTATAAAATGCTTGTTTCTTCAGGCTGTTAAATTCGGGAGTAAATGTTGACAGCTAAAAATTTGTCAGCTTCATTATGCGGGCATGCAGTGGTAAAATACATCGTTATTAACACCGAAATCAAGACAATTATTCAGAATGACCGACTGAGGGCTCATTGCATCAGTGGTAATACAGATGTTGACACATCCAGTATTTTGTAGAGCATAACAAAGGGAAGTTCAAAGCCGACATGCTGTCAACATCGCGCCTAAATTAAAATAAAAAGCTATCATTAGCCAAGTGATATATGGTTTATCCCACTCATACCGGACCCCTTTATCCCCATAGAGAGAGAGATATAGAGAGAGAGAGAGAGAGAGAGAGAGAGAGAGAGAGAAGCATCCTGACCATATATATAGAGATATATATATATATATATATATATATATATATATAGAGATATATATATAGAGATATATATATAGAGATATATATATATAGATATATATATTATATATATATATATATATATATCTAGATATATATATATATATATATATATAGATATCTATAGATATATATATATATATATCTCTCTCTCTAGAGATATATATCTCTCTCTCTCTCCTCTATCTCTCTCTCCCTCTCTCTCTCTCTCTATATATCTCTCTCTCTCTCTCTCTCTATATATATATCTCTCTCTCTCTCTCTCTCTCTCTATCTCTCTCTCTCTCTCTCTCTCTCTCTATCTCTCTATCTCTCTCTCTCTCAAAATCTCTCTCTCTCTCTCTCTCTCTCTATCTCTCTATCTCTCTCTCTCTATATCTCTCTCTGCCTGAACACAACTGCCTGAACACAACTGTTCGGCGACAGTCGCATGACTTACTGGTAAGCGTGATAAGGCGACGCACCAACTAGAAAACGCCCTAGATGCTCACAACGAACAATATTTGACGGTTAGCTTTGGTCCCGTTGACTTCTAATCGCACTAAGCGCCTCCACTACTGGGAGGTTAAAATATGCCATCAAAACATCTTTCTAATCGTTCAGTCAATTATTATTGTTGGTTTAATAATGTCCTTTACCATCAGGATCGATTGGTCTAGGTGTGAAGAATATTGCCAAATTGTATTGGTAGAAACGCTCACTTACCTGACGGAATCTTAATGGCAATGCTTAGGATAGCGGAAGCAATACGCAGCATGGGCAGCATGGTGAAGATTGATTGAGGCGAAGACCCAATTCAACTGTTATGTGTGGCAGCTTATTGTGCGGAACTGACCAAGACAAAAACAAACAGCGACCATGTGTGAAGCGTAGGTCATCAGTCCGACACGCCTCTGCATATTGATGTCGATAATAAATTACGCATTATGCTGAGAGGCATTGCCTTGGTTGTTGTTATAGTGGATTTATCGATATATGTTACATCACATGGTGAGGGCTGACCAGAATGACTGGAATCAACTCTGGCCTAACGGTATATGTATATGTAATTAATTATAATGTATTCATCACATCCAAATTATACATCGCAGCTCCACCCCTCCCCCTCCCCCACCCCCCTTCCGCAATCATAAATACGCCATCTGAATATTTCTTGTCAAAGAATATTTTTCACGTTAATACAACAACTAATTACTTACCACAAGTGACCGGTCAAAAAGACAAGCACTAACCTGGGGAGCTTTACGTATTCAAGATGTGTTGACGACAATGTTGCCAAATATATACATGTAGGTATGGATCAAATCACTAATTTAACCCATAATTTTACGCACATGGTGTCTGGTTATTGATTACACGCAAGTTTCTATCGCATAGTCGCTGCACATCAGTAAAATTGGTTGCATGTACATTTTGATAAAGCATTCCAGTAGATGTAATCATGTCGTGTACACAGTGCTAGCCGTTTTGTTATGGCGTTGCGGTCGTTCATATCATGCAGCCAACTATTTATATCTACCCTGGCAACTTCTATTGAACAAGTTTGTTTGAATTCGTAATTCTTAGAAGTCCGTTGCTGATCATAAGCCCTGGAGTTAGGCTGTCAGCAGGATTTGGCGGTCGAGGATAGGAGTAATGTGATCAACACAGAACATACCCTTGTTTAACCCTCCTTTGGGTGATTATCGATCAAGCCTTTTTTCGTCACTAACTTTAATAATCAAATAGATGGTTTTGTTCAATTACACACATATACACACACATACATACAGCCACACACACACACGCACACACACACACGTTCACACACACACGAACACGAACACATACTCACATACACACGCACATACACCCAAACACATGATGATTCATATTCTAACCAAACACTTAGAAGCCAATCACGGAATATCGATTTTCTTCATATTACAGTCAAGACGACCTATGTTACCTGGTTACGTACCACGTCTCCTCACGTCATAGTCATATCATGACTTAGAAAGAAGCGCGCTAAATCCAAAAAATATGGTTGAATTTTCCTACCTCTTCACCGTCAGGTGAGGTGGGAAGTCATGGGGAGCAACCGAATATATAATGATCAAATGTGAGTCATATTTCACTTGTAAAGGTTGAATTATCTGCCTGTGCTATGAATTGTTATTTGAACCTTACCCTGCGTATCTTTTGCACAGTGTTGGAACCATGGCAATCAATTTAACACTTCACGTGGACATTACACTCTCGATATGAATTTTAGAAAATATTTTAATATTTCAAAATTCTTCACAGTAAAATATCCTATGTTGTCTATAATTAACTTTGTTTTTAAAACCGTGTTATTATCTCTTGAAAAAATATTTCAATAGGCGGCATCAACTGTATTCATAATGTGGTGGAATGAATACAGATCTCAATTATCTGATGACTTGGTGCTTTACATTTTGTTTGTTTGGAATGGTTATTTAACAACATTTTAAAAAGTTAAATGACTGATACACGGAATTCACTTCAGTGCTTGGCATTGACGGCCGTTTTCTCAAAAGCTATTCGATGTCAACGTCAGCTTCTGTGACAATATATGTGTGTTGTGGTCGAGAGAGTGCTACAAGATAATTGTCCTTTTTGGAAATGGTGCATTATGAGATTGTGTGGCCTAAATAGATCAGCACGTAGAAAGAGACGACATTTCCCCCCTCTGAATTGGTCCTTTGTAAAGTGACACTCTACCATACGACCCACTTTATATGTTGTCCACTTCGTTTATTGCCATTCCTCCATAGCCGTATTTACTTGCTAATGCACGTACCCTGCTATCCTGAGAATTGTCGTAACGATTCCGTCAGGTAAGTGAGCGTTTCAACCAAAACTTAGCAATCCGGCAACACTATTGGCACCTAGGTGGGTCTATCCTTAAAATGATTAACATTAATACCAGCACCAGTAACGATGGGTTGATTGATGCGATGAATATTTGGAATGCAATTAGAATTTGATGGACTGCAATTAATGGCTACCTCTGCATGTAAACCTTTACGTCTACGATACTGCTTCAAAACGTTCCAAGAAACCATACCTGAGTAGGAACGTATCTGAGATGATACCACAGCTAGGCTATACACTGATCAATGCTGATCACTAGATATAGATATGTATATACACTTCCTCATATGGCGTACATTTAATATATACAGCACTCTACCAACATGACGTCGCGATGCGTATCAGATACTAGGGATAGGCATATGCAATGTACGCATACTATTAGAAAGGACCTCTGGTGTCGTCAATAACAGTTTGTGGAGAGAGCCCTCTGCAACGATGTTAAGCATTGAACTTGCTTGAAAAGTGTATGGCTATGATGGTATATTTTATGAGAGATTGAATGCTTTTTGTGCAGGATGAAACAGCTTAGCTTGATTAAGGACCGATCTGGACTATAAAGCTAGTGCATGTGGCCTATCCCGGTATACGTTCTTATTAAGGAGCAAATGGAAGAGGACGAAATTCAGCATCGTGTCCTGGCTAAAAAAGTGTGACGTCAATTGAGTAAAATGAATCGTGATCATGTACGAGTAAGGCAAAACAAATGTTACCACAGTGAAAATATGGATGAAATTAAAAGAGGAACTTTTGAAAGTCCAAGCCAACAAAGCATTAATCGCAGATACAGTGCTGTATTCAACCCAATTGTTTCCTAACCAGCATTCGTATGTCTCGCTAGGAATTTCCATATTATACACACAACTTTCGGTGTGTATAATATGGAAAGTTAGCCCACGTCGATAATTTATTGATTTTCGCACCATGATCCCAGCCAACATGCCCTTTAATGTGGTGCATGTATTAAAGCTCAAGCGTTTACTATGCAGACAATGACGTCACGCAAATGTAGTTGGCATATTTTCTATACACTACAGATGGCTTTATTGAGGTATGCACAGGAATGGGTTTAGACATAAAAATGTTTATGAATACTACCATATTATCATGCACATAACGACCAATCAAAGGGTTTGGTATACAGTAATATATCCATGCATTGTGTAGAACCTTTCAAAATGTTGTGGCGACCATTAACGGTGTACATAGAAACTGAATCGGAGCGACAGTATTGTAGTTACTCGTTGGTATAAGTGTTAAAAAGAAAACATTATTGACAGGCTAGAGCCATCTCCACTCAAAAGAAATGGCACTATTTGTCTATTGCCGAATTTGTCGAAACTATTTGCACCCACTTGTGAACCAAATGACGCTTTCTGCAATCAGGTCTTGCGGAGAGGTAAGTTTTGGATACACCTTTCCAGAGTGGTCAATCGCCACTGTGCAAATAAATTTTAACCAGCTTGTGTCCCAATTGGTTGAACAATAATGTTATACAAATCGGATACTACATATTTAGGCCAAACGTTTTTAGATTACCGTGATCCTATTATTCACGGCTAATTTGCTCATTCAGGTTTATTTCCCAGAGATAAAGGCAACGAAGGTTTCTAGTTCTAATCGGGCATTCAGACGGGCGGGATAGACTGGATATCACCTGGCTTACGATGACTTGCTGCTTGTATTTATACGCGGAATAGTGACAGCATGTAATGTTAGATATGTACAGAAGGCAAAATCGTATAGGTATTAAAGTGCCTATAACAACTACAATGTGATTTTTATAGTGTAAACTGAACGAGTCCATGCCGGTCGAATGGTGTTGAAATTTTTGGCATCCGATAAATTGATATAAGAGATATTTAACGTTCTTTGGAGAAGAACATATGGATGAACCTAGGTTCAGCCGCCCAAATCAGCTTCCAAAGATACCACGTTGTCAACCATGAATTTATAGTTTGCTTTGTCTGAATCAGTAATGCGGAAGCGCGTTTGGCCGTGAATTGTTCGAACATTTCTTAACTAGGTCTAGGTTATTGATTGACGACGAACTTCTAGTAAACAGCAAAACCTCTTGCTGGCGCTGTTGGATCCAATGACGTCACACCACAAGAATGGCGGCGACAAAAAATAGGAAAATTATTAAAACTATAGATCTCGCCGACTTTAACACACGGACATATTCATTCGATACGTTTAGTCTATGATGTTAAAAACTCGTTCAGTCGGCTGGAGTATCAATCTAACACCAAGCACACCCTCAAAACCCAACCTACAACACACACGACGCCACACTTAATGTGACATATCACGTCTCTGGATGGTAATGGAATAGCCTGGCTATCTGATGTTGTGAATTAAACGTTTATTACAGGGAACATGGGTTGACTGCACTCCATCGGGCGTCAACTGCGGGGATGGGTGATGAAGTGAGGTGGGTCTCGGACTAGCATCATGGGTGCGTCGGACCCAAAAAACACACCACTGGCCAAATAGTCAATATTCACCAAGCTAGGTCCAGGTAACAATCAATATTTCACTGCACATGATCATTCAATATAACGCCACGTATATACTATCAGTTCATCCTAACTGGACTATTTTCGCCCAGTAGAACAGACAAAAGTGTGCTTTAAAAGACGCATTAAGAACTATTATGAGTCGCCACAGACCGAAATCTGAATAAGTATAAACCGATTTACTGTTGGTCAAGTTGTGGGTTGGTCGGTTTATGCTTTACCTTAATATCGCGGAAACTGCATAGCTTGTCGGTAGCCAAAGTTTGGTTAAACATATTGCAATCAAAAGAACTGCTGCTTTTTATTTGAGCCCCTTTCGTCCACGTAACTATTGAACGAAATGACGTCACTGGTTACCATCGGCCGCAAGTACTGATGGACCATTCGCACAATCAATGCCCAATGTTTATTTTATGGACTAGCCGTGCACGACGTCTTATTGAAGTCGTGCGATGATCGTAACCGAATGCGGCGTGAACGATACATGAGTTCCAATTATACACGATAATTACACAAATGTACATATGAAGAATAATTTTTCACATAAATGAATATTTAATAACAAGTTGAGTTAGACAATTTTTGAAAAGTTCATGTTTATTTTGAATGACAAGATCGGTTACTGCGCGCACGCGCAGACAAGGTTATTTGCAAGCGAACTTTTGTTTTCCGAATTTTATTATTTAAGTAAATGTGTCATTTTGTCAATGATTATCTTTTAGAAATACCTACCTTAGAGGGAGGATATGTATTAAACGATATCACATTGACAATTGAAAAAAAATATAACACTTATGGATTCCCACAGACTGGAGGGGGCACTTGGTCTTGAAAATGGCAAAAGTATATCCCTTCCTACAAATATGAGGCCCAACAAAACCAACCCGGGACCTGCATGTGACCACATGCCCAAAATGGGGTTTGCCGTGAACAAAAGTTGCGATCTTAAAAGTTCATCTGACAATTGCTAAATAATCACGAGACAGTGGATAACCAAAATAGTGTCGATCAAAGGATATTCATCTTTAATTCTCGACATATATAGATAGGTAATGACACAACCTTGATGAGAAGCTAAATGCACTCAAAATAAAAGGCTCAGCGCACTATCCTGACGTAACGTGATCTGTGGTGTTGAGATGCACACGATACGCACTTGTAATAAGTAAAGAATCGAACTCCAGGTGTAGGGTTGATACAAACTTGAACTTTATTTAACCGTTTTCAACTTTCGAATTTCCGATGTTACTTAGCCTAAATTTAAGAGAGAGAGAAATGTTGAGCTCGGAGGCCAGGAGATAACTGATTTTGAAATATAAGTTGCTTCCCTCAACGACTAAGGCATGCCATCCCAATTCTCATGGAACATGCGGTAGCCAGGTCTGTGGGCTATCGGGCGTTGCCTAGGCAGGAAGGTCATGTGGCTCTGGAATATGGGGTATGTATGAGGAGAGGGGGGAAGTGGCAGGTGACATGTAGGTCACTTGTGGATCTGGGGTTTATAATTAATATAAGCTGTAGGGGGGTTACTCCATCAACTGATGACTGAGAGGGTACGTTATGATGAAGGGTAGGTTTGTTATGAATTTGGCACTTAACATCTCACATATCTTTGCGCACGACGGTATATATTTATATTACCGTCGTGCGCGGCTATTCATGGACTTGTTTATCTACATTTATTCTCTCTCGTTTCATCAAATATTCCTCCTTAAAGTTATATGGCCGATGATGATGATCAACGTTTTTAAGTGCGAGACTGTCTTACGATCACATTTCAGGATATAACCATGTGTATCCCTTGATATTTGTAATATATTTTGGACACGTTCAATAATTAAAATGTAGCCTGTTTCACACACGCCCGGCGATCGTGAGCATGAGACAATGATTAGAGCAAAGCTTACAATATACCTACTTGTCTCCCATATTCTAGATATATTCAGGACATCTATATGTATTAGTGTTGGAGTGTACCTCGTCGAGAGTAATTGGGGCGTGTTACTTGCTTACCATTGTAAATTGTTCCACACACCTACTGCATGTATTGTAATAGATCTTGGAGGAGTACAGAGCAATATTCCGCGTCGTGAACGATATCAATCAATCAACATCGTTCACGATTTAAGGCATTGCAACCTATAATGATGTGTGTGGGCAGCTTGTGTCAATGGTGGAAATTACTTACCGGGCATTGGATTACCTTAGACCCACAAGCATGTACTGCTCTCATCATCGTTCATTGTTATTAATTGGATTATTCCAGCGTACTATATTTGCGCTCATTCGTATTTATCAGCCCAAATATATAAAAACCGAGCAGAGCTTTAAGTTAAATTCCATCCTAACCTCTTTCCAGTATTGGCGCCTCATATCGGTGTCAATTTCGCCATAGGCATTAACGTTGAGGCACCATAACTTCGTCGATTGAGCCACGGTTACACTGCCCTGAAAGACAAATACCCTAGTGGTACTTCGGATTTGCACGTGGCATATGCATAGCTAACAGATGCTTTGTGGCTTAGTGTGTCACATGTAGCTGCTATAATACATTGCACCTATTGTCTTCTATAACGCATGTTCGTTGTTTGCACATGAGACAGTCGGCAGAAAACAGCACAGCATCTTTATTAACTATTGACAACTTGTTACAACTGATAATATTTTTGACGCGTCGTAACGCACTCCCAGCCACTAAAGCACAAATTATTGCTCTCCATTTGAGCTTCTGCACAAAGCTATTTGCCGTACCCAACTTAATTCGACTTTGTGGTTCATTTTGAAATATGCCTCATGGGTTCTCCAAGAACCAATCTGTTGATGGCTACCCCTAACTGATTGATAACACATATCGGCATTTTTTATGCCAAAAGGAGAACGAGCTGTAAGTGTCACCTTTTATCATCGGTTTGTCCAGACGCCGTATCACGAATGTATTATAAATGTTCATAATTTTTATGCGCAGAATGTGTTCATTGAACACGAGCTGTATCTTTGACACTTTTAAGCCAATCATCGGTTGTCCAGTATCACGCGACCGTATCACGAATGTATATTAGTATAAATGTTCATTATGGCGTTTTAAAGGATGAATGTGTTAACCAAGTGGAAGTAAAGTTAGTATCTTCCGCGCACGTTTGTAAGCCAAACATGGATGGACTTAGTATCAGGTTCCGCGCGACCGGTGATGTAACCAAAGAGCCGATAGCTTCACTAAAGGAGCAGTAAGTCAGGAATTTTTATTGATTATTGGTAGGTCATAATGTTTGTCCTTAAAACTGTATATGGTGCTTCCACTATGGACAAGAGCTTTTGATGTTGTAGCTGTATTATAGCAGCTGTGGCTCTCAACCATCAACCGCTTATTACGGGTAATGCTGTGACTTATGTGCTCCTAGTATTCTAGTTCAGAGTGTGTTAATGTTTCACTGACATCTTTATTGGCAATAGCAACCATGGGTTAATGATGCAGATTGCTATAAATGGTCAGATCAGCTGGCGTGTTCTAAGGATGTGATAAGTAATTCATACATTGATCCGTATGAGCAGGTTAATATGTTGGTAAACGAATACAGTATATATGAACAGTAGGCATTGATCATCAAGGTTGGTTAAGATGTTGAAATTATTACCAATAGGCCAGGGCTCGATCAAGTGTTTAATAGATATACCCCCTTTGATGTCTGCATTTTGTGAATAAGAATACTTTCGTTGTGTGTTTCAGTTTGATTTTCACTGAGATGTGCCTGGAGCTAACGTGTCGGTGGTTGATATGTTTGTGGTTTATATGTTTATTGTTAATATGTCAGCGGTTGATGTGTCTGTGGTTGATGTGTATGTGTATGCATACATAAATACATACATAAATACATACATAAATACATACATACATACATACATACATACATACATACATACATACATACATACATACATACATACATACATACATACATACATACATACATACATACATACATACATACATACATACATACATACATACATACATACATACATACATACATATACATACATACATACATACATATATACATGCATGCATGCATGCATACATACATACATACATACATGTATATATATATATATATATATATATATATATATATATATATATATATATATATATATATATATATATATATATATATATATATATATATATATGTACACGTAGCATCGACTTTATATAAATGTTCCAATAAAATGCTGTTATGAGGAAGCGTTCTTGCAAGGCAATTCATTCCTACACAGAGTAGAATACGTCACCGCCTGTTCCTGTCTGCTTAGTAAGCCCCTAGTTTTATGCAGCAACTATTGTCGTGGGAAATCGATTTATGTACACTTGCTAATTTGTATGTCCCCGAAATAGAAACAAGTCATGGAGTAGCAGGAAAAACAGATTTGTTATTCCTATTCAAAGCTTGAATTTATCATGGAAAAATACTATCCGAACATAATTTTACAATGATAGAAAGCGAGGTCTTGGGTAACCAACATAAGCTTTTCATGTATGCTCGGTCTTAATTGTATTGTAATTTTGCCTTAGCCTAGGTTATTGCAATTGTGGTATTCATCAGCGCTCAACCACATCCAAATCTTTCCCCGGGTCTACGTTACAAATGTATATTGGTGGATTCGTATGCTGATGAAGCATCAGTGATACAAATGATAGGACCGTGATGTCTCTTACAAACTATTAAGGGATCCCATCTCGGCACTTAATAGAGAACCTTTATTGCCCTCCACCCATATGAATGGCGTCTCTGTGGAGTCGTCAAGCACCGGCAGAAACACTTACGGGAATTCAAGGAAAATTTAGATTGCGTTACGATCAATGAAATATGCAAACATTTCCTTGTGATTATCTGGCATTTTAGGAATGGTGTTATGTGATCTCATTGAATCTGCACATAATGGTGTTATGTAACAATGGTGTAACAATGGTGTTATGTAACAAATATATAAATATATGTTCTTATAGTTATGTGTGTATGTAACTGTCCAACAACATATGAATGTCATCACTATCACGGTTTGCCTCCACGGCAGTGTGTTTGTTCATTAGATCGCAATGTACGCGGTCCACATGCCACAAAAACAGGTAGGGTGGTATTAGCTGCAATCTACCCTCGGCGTGTTAAGAGAGCTCCGGAGGATTTTTATGCAACAACAGGATGGGCCTTGTCTGACAAACGCTGTCATCATAACAGATGTCGCATGCTCACTCTATGTGGCCGAGGTTAAATTTGTTTCAGATTAAAATCATGCATACTGCTTAAAGTCATTTCAAACTAAATTTCAGTGAATTTGGCTGATGAAAATCAAAACTGGCTCCACGTATTTCGGTATAAAAAGAAATCTTCAAGTCCGGTGTTTCTAGTCTTCGTAAGAAATGTCTTAAAGCTGTAAACAATGGTCTAAGATGGACTACGGTTGTCACATTGCGTACTGCTGATTAATGCAAGCCATGTTGAGGTACCCACTGGTATGTTGATGTGCTAATCTACAATGTTTTCATAGAATGCTGCTTACTCACTCATGGTCTCGATATATTCGGCTGACCTTGTGATGCAGTTAATGGCCAAACATATATGGCCTACATCATCTTGGGTTTTTCGGTCCTTGGAGGTAACAGCCATCACGGTGTGAATGCGGTGGGGGTATTCACTGGGCGTTGAGCAGTATATGCCTATACGTAAAGTTTGTTTAACAGACGTTGCATGACAAGAACGTATCAATTTTGTTTACCACAAGGAGTCGCACATGAAGCAAATGAATTGCTGCATAAAGTAGGTCATGATGTCTTCTAATCACTTTTGTCACCCTGACATAAGTTAATGTTTTGGTTAATGACGTTGATGAAAGAGATAGTGGTGCAATGTTTGAAAAGCTGCATCCAATGAAAGTGATCCCGTTCGATTCGACAATGATGCGACAAAGCATAATTCAATACGACATGCTTACCAGTGTAAATAGACATAAGGAAACATGAATATTTATATCTTAACATTAGTTAAATTATTGGTCTTTGCCTTAAGCATCAAAATCAGGATGTAGCACTACTAATATTCCAACAATATACATGGTCAGCACTAACCATCGTTAACGATTTGTTCGAATCTTGAATGCCAAGCTAATCATATCGAATGTGCATGTAGAGATTTGTGTCACCCATCCAGCCTCCTCTTCTGTCAAAATCGACTTCATTAATTTGTTGTATAATCATGCGCCTGCTATGTGCAATTGCTATTGCATGATATATGAGCGCCGGAACATATTGTTTAAACATATCTTTCTTGAACTATGAATTTTGGACAATAAGCGGTCAGAATTGCCGCATCTAGTAATTAATACGATCTACAGGAACAATTCAATAGATCGCATGCCGTGGCGTTCAAGGCACAAAATGATCCAAATTTGTGGATAATGGTTGATATATTTGCTGGTAATGCGTCTCTGGTTGATATATCCGCAGGTGATCTGTCTCTGTTTGGTAGATCTGCGGGTAATGTGTCTCTGGTTGGTTTATCTACGGGTAATGCGTCTCTGGTTGATATCTCTGCGGGTAATGTATATCGGGTTAGTATATCTGCGGGTAATGTGTCTCTGGTTGATATATCTGCGGGTGATGTGTCTCTGGTTGGTATATCTGCAGGTGATGTGTCTCTGGTTGGTATATCTGCGGGTAATGCGTCTCTGGTTGATATATCTGCGGGTAATGGGTAGTATATCTGCGTCTGGTTGATATATCTGCGGGTGATGTGTCTCTTGATATATCTGCAGGTGAGTGTCTCTGGTTGGTATATCTGCGGGTAATGCGTCTCTGGTTGATATATCTGCGGGTAATGTCTCTGGTTGGTATATCTGCGGGTAAGTATATTGGGTTAGTGTATCTGCGGGTAATGTGTCTCGGGTCTGTAATGTATATCTGCGGGTAATGTTGGGTTATTTATATCTGCAGGTGGATAATGTGTCTCTGGCTGATATATCTGCGGGTGATGCGTCTCTGGCTGATATATCTGCAGATGATGTGTCTCTGGCTGATATACTATCCGGCTGATATATCTGATGATTTTCTCTGGTTGAACTATATTTTTCTCTGGTTAATATAAGAGAGAGAGAGAGATAGAGAGAGAGAGAGAGAGAGAGAGAGAGAGAGAGAGAGAGAGAGAGAGAGAGAGAGAGAGAGAGAGAGAGAGAGAGAGAGGAAGTGACGATTCTTCTTCCTGGAGGGAAAACGCGCACGGTTGTTTTTTTATCTCACCGTATTGTTTATTCTAACTTTGTATTCATTTTTCCTAATCTTATTATGCCTTCTAACTTTTGGAGTGACGGGGAAATCCGAAATCTGATTGAAATATGGACAGACGAATGCATTCAAGCCGGGCTGGATGGGTCCAACCGAGATTTTAAGTTTATGATTACATTTATATAATTCAACGGGCCATGAAGAAAATGGCGAAGCTAATTAATCTGTGCGACTCCACCAACAGCTGACAAAACGTCTCACTCCAAAAGGTTCCGAACGTTGCTGAGCGGAAAGTGTTATGACAAAGGGGAAACTATGTTTTAAACGTCGCCTTTATTAAGGATAGGAGTCAACGTTATGGGTTTTTTTAATGCAATTAATAAGGTTAATACTTGCGAGTTTAAAAAAGAATCACTGATACCTAACATTTTACAGGTTGTCGTCTGTAAGTTGCTTCACTGACCAGTCCATACAACTGTCATTATTCATCTGTGTGCGACCCAGTGACACTCTTACATCAGTTCCTTTTCAACAAAAGAGGACGTCCTTACATATAGCGCAAGGATCATCACATAGCGTTTAGAATCCAGTCCTCACTGTTTTATGTGTCAAGAATTTGTTATCGTATTTTTTAAATATTTACGGCAATCACCAAGCAAACCAGCCGAGTAGTTGCAGCAACACGGCACTTACCAAAGAATGTGTGGAGGCCACGGTCACTTTTGGACCCTGTGTGACATTTAATGATGTTTTTTATCCGTTTATTGGACATTCATATATCTCTGTGTAAGAAAACAGAGATTTGAAATTTTCGTCGCCACTGTTGATGTTCACTTTAGACGAGGCTTGTCAACCGGTTTATGTGAATGGAATGATTAAGGTGTTGTAGAATCATTCGGCCATGTTAGGTCAGTTTGTACTGCAATCGAAATAGTTGCTTTTGTCAAAGCCTTTCGGAACACATTCGCATAATATGCATATTGATGTTATGTAACAATGGTGTAACAATGGTGTTATGTAACAAATATATAAATATATGTTCTTATAGTTATGTGTGTAACTGTCCAACAACATATGAATGTCATCACTATCACGGTTTGCCTCCACGGCAGTGTGTTTGTTCATCAAATCGCAATGTACGCGGTCCACATGCCACAAAAATAGGTAGGGTGGTATTAGGCGCAATCTACCCTCGGCGTGTTAAGAGAGCTCCGGAGGATTTTTATGCAACAACAGGATGGGCCTTGTCTGACAAACGCTGTCATCATAACAGATGTCGCATGCTCACTCTATGTGGCCGAGGTTAAATTTGTTTCAGATTAAAATCATGCATACTGCTTAAAGTCATTTCAAACTAAATTTCAGTGAATTTGGCTGATGAAAATCAAAAAAACTGGCTCCACGTATTTCGGTATAAAAAGAAATCTTCAAGTCCGGTGTTTCTAGTCTTCGTAAGAAATGTCTTAAAGCTGTAAACAATGGTCTAAGATGGACTACGGTTGTCACATTGCGTACTGCTGATTAATGCAAGCCATGTTGAGGTACCCACTGGTATGTTGATGTGCTAATCTACAATGTTTTCATAGAATGCTGCTTACTCACTCATGGTCTCGATATATTCGGCTGACCTTGTGATGCAGTTAATGGCCAAACATATATGGCCTACATCATCTTGGGTTTTTCGGTCCTTGGAGGTAACAGCCATCACGGTGTGAATGCGGTGGGGGTATTCACTGGGCGTTGAGCAGTATATGCCTATACGTAAAGTTTGTTTAACAGACGTTGCATGACAAGAACGTATCAATTTTGTTTACCACAAGGAGTCGCACATGAAGCAAATGAATTGCTGCATAAAGTAGGTCATGATGTCTTCTAATCACTTTTGTCACCCTGACATAAGTTAATGTCTTGGTTAATGACGTTGATGAAAGAGGATAGTGGTGCAATGTTTGAAAAGCTGCATCCAATGAAAGTGATCCCGTTCGATTCGACAATGATGCGACAAAGCATAATTCAATACGACATGCTTACCAGTGTAAATAGACATAAGGAAACATGAATATTTATATCTTAACATTAGTTAAATTATTGGTCTTTGCCTTAAGCATCAAAATCAGGATGTAGCACTACTAATATTCCAACAATATACATGGTCAGCACTAACCATCGTTAACGATTTGTTCGAATCTTGAATGCCAAGCTAATCATATCGAATGTGCATGTAGAGATTTGTGTCACCCATCCAGCCTCCTCTTCTGTCAAAATCGACTTCATTAATTTGTTGTATAATCATGCGCCTGCTATGTGCAATTGCTATTGCATGATATATGAGCGCCGGAACATATTGTTTAAACATATCTTTCTTGAACTATGAATTTTGGACAATAAGCGGTCAGAATTGCCGCATCTAGTAATTAATACGATCTACAGGAACAATTCAATAGATCGCATGCCGTGGCGTTCAAGGCACAAAATGATCCAAATTTGTGGATAATGGTTGATATATTTGCTGGTTGCTGGTAATGCGTCTCTGGTTGATATATCCGCAGGTGATCTGTCTCTGTTTGGTAGATCTGCGGGTAATGTGTCTCTGGTTGGTTTATCTACGGGTAATGCGTCTCTGGTTGATATCTCTGCGGGTAATGTATATCCGGTTAGTATATCTGCTGGGTAATGTGTCTCTGGTTGATATATCTGGGGGTGATGTGTCTCAGGTTGGTATATCTGCAGGTGATGTGCCTCTGGTTGGTATATCTGCGGGTAATGCGTCTCTGGTTGATATCTCTGCGGGTAATGTATATCGGGTTAGTATATCTGCGGGTAATGTGTCTCGGGTTGATTATATCTGCGGGTGATGTGTCTCTGGTTGGTTATATCTGCAGGTGCAGGTGTCTCTGGTTGGGTATATCTGCGGGTAATGTGTCTCTGGTTGATATATCTGCGGGTAATGTGTCTCTGGTTTGTATATCTGCGGGTAATGTATATTGGGTTGTGTATCTGCGGGTAATGTGTCTCTGATTATATCTTCGGGTGTCTCGGGTGATGCGTCTCTGGCTGATATATCTGCGGATGATATGTCTCTGGTTGAACTATGATGTGTCTCTTTTACCTGCAGGTGATGTGTCTCTGGCTGATATATCTGCGGGTGATGCGTCTCTGGCTGATATATCTGCAGAGATGATATGTCTCTGGTTGATCCGGTGTGATTTTTCTCTGGTTAATATATAAGAGAGAGAGAGAGAGAGAGAGAGAGAGAGAGAGAGAGAGAGAGAGAGAGAGAGAGAGAGAGAGAGAGAGAGAGAGAGAGAGAGAGAGAGAGAGAAGTGACGATTCTTCTTCCTGGAGGGAAAACGCGCACGGTTTGTTTTTTTATCTCACCGTATTGTTTATTCTAACTTTGTATTCATTTTTCCTAATCTTATTATGCCTTCTAACTTTTGGAGTGACGGGGAAATCCGAAATCTGATTGAAATATGGACAGACGAATGCATTCAAGCCGGGCTGGATGGGTCCAACCGAGATTTTAAGTTTATGATTACATTTATATAATTCAACGGGCCATGAAGAAAATGGCGAAGCTAATTAATCTGTGCGACTCCACCAACAGCTGACAAAACGTCTCACTCCAAAAGGTTCCGAACGTTGCTGAGCGGAAAGTGTTATGACAAAAGGGGGAAACTATGTTTTAACGTCGCCTTTATTAAGGATAGGAGTCAACGTTATGGGTTTTAATGCAATTAATAAGGTTAATACTTGCGAGTTTAAAAAAGAATCACTGATACTTAACATTTTACAGGTTGTCGTCTGTAAGTTGCTTCACTGACCAGTCCATACAACTGTCATTATTCATCTGTGTGCGACCCAGTGACACTCTTACATCAGTTCCTTTTCAACAAAAGAGGACGTCCTTACATATAGCGCAAGGATCATCACATAGCGTTTAGAATCCAGTCCTCACTGTAATATGTGTCAAGAATTTGATATCATATTGACAAATATTAACGGCAATCACCAAGCAAACCAGCCGAGTAGTTGCAGCAACACGGCACTTACCAAAGAATGTGTGGAGGCCACGGTCACTTTTGGACCCTGTGTGACATTTAATGATGTTTTATCCGTTTATTGGACATTCATATATCTCTGTGTAAGAAAACAGAGATTTGAAATTTTCGTCGCCACTGTTGATGTTCACTTTAGACGAGGCTTGTCAACCGGTTTATGTGAATGGAATGATTAAGGTGTTGTAGAATCATTCGGCCATGTTAGGTCAGTTTGTACTGCAATCGAAATAGTTGCTTTTGTCAAAGCCTTTCGGAACACATTCGCATAATATGCATATTGATGTTATGTAACAATGGTGTAACAATGGTGTTATGTAA
The DNA here is from genome assembly GCA_034190875.2 of Urechis unicinctus. Classification (NCBI taxonomy): domain Eukaryota; kingdom Metazoa; phylum Annelida; class Polychaeta; order Xenopneusta; family Urechidae; genus Urechis; species Urechis unicinctus. The sequence goes on along the minus strand of CM067349.1, from coordinate 15,923,925 downwards.
CAAATATATAAATATATGTTCTTATAGTTATGTGTGTAACTGTCCAACAACATATGAATGTCATCACTATCACGGTTTGCCTCCACGGCAGTGTGTTTGTTCATCAAATCGCAATGTACGCGGTCCACATGCCACAAAAATAGGTAGGGTGGTATTAGGCGCAATCTACCCTCGGCGTGTTAAGAGAGCTCCGGAGGATTTTTATGCAACAACAGGATGGGCCTTGTCTGACAAACGCTGTCATCATAACAGATGTCGCATGCTCACTCTATGTGGCCGAGGTTAAATTTGTTTCAGATTAAAATCATGCATACTGCTTAAAGTCATTTCAAACTAAATTTCAGTGAATTTGGCTGATGAAAATCAAAACTGGCTCCACGTATTTCGGTATAAAAAGAAATCTTCAAGTCCGGTGTTTCTAGTCTTCGTAAGAAATGTCTTAAAGCTGTAAACAATGGTCTAAGATGGACTACGGTTGTCACATTGCGTACTGCTGATTAATGCAAGCCATGTTGAGGTACCCACTGGTATGTTGATGTGCTAATCTACAATGTTTTTCATAGAATGCTGCTTACTCACTCATGGTCTCGATATATTCGGCTGACCTTGTGATGCAGTTAATGGCCAAACATATATGGCCTACATCATCTTGGGTTTTTTTCGGTCCTTGGAGGTAACAGCCATCACGGTGTGAATGCGGTGGGGGTGTTCACTGGGCGTTGAGCAGTATATGCCTATACGTAAAGTTTGTTTAACAGACGTTGCATGACAAGAACGTATCAATTTTGTTTACCACAAGGAGTCGCACATGAAGCAAATGAATTGCTGCATAAAGTAGGTCATGATGTCTTCTAATCACTTTTGTCACCCTGACATAAGTTAATGTCTTGGTTAATGACGTTGATGAAAGAGGATAGTGGTGCAATGTTTGAAAAGCTGCATCCAATGAAAGTGATCCCGTTCGATTCGACAATGATGCGACAAAGCATAATTCAATACGACATGCTTACCAGTGTAAATAGACATAAGGAAACATGAATATTTATATCTTAACATTAGTTAAATTATTGGTCTTTGCCTTAAGCATCAAAATCAGGATGTAGCACTACTAATATTCCAACAATATACATGGTCAGCACTAACCATCGTTAACGATTTGTTCGAATCTTGAATGCCAAGCTAATCATATCGAATGTGCATGTAGAGATTTGTGTCACCCATCCAGCCTCCTCTTCTGTCAAAATCGACTTCATTAATTTGTTGTATAATCATGCGCCTGCTATGTGCAATTGCTATTGCATGATATATGAGCGCCGGAACATATTGTTTAAACATATCTTTCTTGAACTATGAATTTTGGACAATAAGCGGTCAGAATTGCCGCATCTAGTAATTAATACGATCTACAGGAACAATTCAATAGATCGCATGCCGTGGCGTTCAAGGCACAAAATGATCCAAATTTGTGGATAATGGTTGATATATTTGCTGGTAATGCGTCTCTGGTTGATATATCCGCAGGTGATCTGTCTCTGTTTGGTAGATCTGCGGGTAATGTGTCTCTGGTTGGTTTATCTACGGGTAATGCGTCTCTGGTTGATATCTCTGCGGGTAATGTATATCCGGTTAGTATATCTGCGGGTAATGTGTCTCTGGTTGATATATCTGCGGGTGATGTGTCTCAGGTTGGTATATCTGCAGGTGATGTGCCTCTGGTTGGTATATCTGCGGGTAATGCGTCTCTGGTTGATATCTCTGCGGGTAATGTATATCGGGTTAGTATATCTGCGGGTAATGTGTCTCTGGTTGATATATCTGCGGGTGATGTGTCTCTGGTTGGTATATCTGCAGGTGATGTGTCTCTGGTTGGTATATCTGCGGGTAATGCGTCTCTGGTTGATATATCTGCGGGTAATGCGTCTCTGGTTGGTATATCTGCGGGTAATGTATATTGGGTTAGTGTATCTGCGGGTAATGTGTCTCGGGTTGATTATATCTGCGGGTAATGTGTCTCTGGTTATTTATATCTGCAGGTGTCTCTGGTTGGTATATCTGCGGGTAATGTGTCTCTGGTTGATATATCTGCGGGTGATGTGTCTCTGGTTGATATACCTGCAGGTGATGTGTCTCTGGCTGATATATCTGCGGGTGATGCGTCTCTGGCTGATATATCTGCAGATGATATGTCTCTGGTTGAACTATCCGGTGTGATTTTTCTCTGGTTAATATATAAGAGAGAGAGAGAGAGAGAGAGAGAGAGAGAGAGAGAGAGAGAGAGAGAGAGAGAGAGAGAGAGAGAGAGAGAGAGAGAGAGAGAGAGAGAGAGAGAGAGAGAGAGAGAGGAAGTGACGATTCTTCTTCCTGGAGGGAAAACGCGCACGGTTGTTTTTTTATCTCACCGTATTGTTTATTCTAACTTTGTATTCATTTTTCCTAATCTTATTATGCCTTCTAACTTTTGGAGTGACGGGGAGATCCGAAATCTGATTGAAATATGGACAGACGAATGCATTCAAGCCGGGCTGGATGGGTCCAACCGAGATTTTAAGTTTATGATTACATTTATATAATTCAACGGGCCATGAAGAAAATGGCGAAGCTAATTAATCTGTGCGACTCCACCAACAGCTGACAAAACGTCTCACTCCAAAAGGTTCCGAACGTTGCTGAGCGGAAAGTGTTATGACAAAGGGGAAACTATGTTTTAACGTCGCCTTTATTAAGGATAGGAGTCAACGTTATGGGTTTTAATGCAATTAATAAGGTTAATACTTGCGAGTTTAAAAAAGAATCACTGATACTTAACATTTTACAGGTTGTCGTCTGTAAGTTGCTTCACTGACCAGTCCATACAACTGTCATTATTCATCTGTGTGCGACCCAGTGACACTCTTACATCAGTTCCTTTTCAACAAAAGAGGACGTCCTTACATATAGCGCAAGGATCATCACATAGCGTTTAGAATCCAGTCCTCACTGTAATATGTGTCAAGAATTTGATATCATATTGACAAATATTAACGGCAATCACCAAGCAAACCAGCCGAGTAGTTGCAGCAACACGGCACTTACCAAAGAATGTGTGGAGGCCACGGTCACTTTTGGACCCTGTGTGACATTTAATGATGTTTTTATCCGTTTATTGGACATTCATATATCTCTGTGTAAGAAAACAGAGATTTGAAATTTTCGTCGCCACTGTTTGATGTTCACTTTAGACGAGGCTTGTCAACCGGTTTATGTGAATGGAATGATTAAGGTGTTGTAGAATCATTCGGCCATGTTAGGTCAGTTTGTACTGCAATCGAAATAGTTGCTTTTGTCAAAGCCTTTCGGAACCCATTCGCATAATATGCATATTGATGTTATGTAACAATGGTGTAACAATGGTGTTATGTAACAAATATATAAATATATGTTCTTATAGTTATGTGTGTAACTGTCCAACAACATATGAATGTCATCACTATCACGGTTTGCCTCCACGGCAGTGTGTGTGTTTGTTCATCAAATCGCAATGTACGCGGTCCACATGCCACAAAAACAGGTAGGGTGGTATTAGGCGCAATCTACCCTCGGCGTGTTAAGAGAGCTCCGGAGGATTTTTATGCAACAACAGGATGGGCCTTGTCTGACAAACGCTGTCATCATAACAGATGTCGCATGCTCACTCTATGTGGCCGAGGTTAAATTTGTTTCAGATTAAAATCATGCATACTGCTTAAAGTCATTTCAAACTAAATTTCAGTGAATTTGGCTGATGAAAATCAAAACTGGCTCCACGTATTTCGGTATAAAAAGAAATCTTCAAGTCCGGTGTTTCTAGTCTTCGTAAGAAATGTCTTAAAGCTGTAAACAATGGTCTAAGATGGACTACGGTTGTCACATTGCGTACTGCTGATTAATGCAAGCCATGTTGAGGTACCCACTGGTATGTTGATGTGCTAATCTACAATGTTTTCATAGAATGCTGCTTACTCACTCATGGTCTCGATATATTCGGCTGACCTTGTGATGCAGTTAATGGCCAAACATATATGGCCTACATCATCTTGGGTTTTTCGGTCCTTGGAGGTAACAGCCATCACGGTGTGAATGCGGTGGGGGTATTCACTGGGCGTTGAGCAGTATATGCCTATACGTAAAGTTTGTTTAACAGACGTTGCATGACAAGAACGTATCAATTTTGTTTACCACAAGGAGTCGCACATGAAGCAAATGAATTGCTGCATAAAGTAGGTCATGATGTCTTCTAATCACTTTTGTCACCCTGACATAAGTTAATGTCTTGGTTAATGACGTTGATGAAAGAGGATAGTGGTGCAATGTTTGAAAAGCTGCATCCAATGAAAGTGATCCCGTTCGATTCGACAATGATGCGACAAAGCATAATTCAATACGACATGCTTACCAGTGTAAATAGACATAAGGAAACATGAATATTTATATCTTAACATTAGTTAAATTATTGGTCTTTGCCTTAAGCATCAAAATCAGGATGTAGCACTACTAATATTCCAACAATATACATGGTCAGCACTAACCATCGTTAACGATTTGTTCGAATCTTGAATGCCAAGCTAATCATATCGAATGTGCATGTAGAGATTTGTGTCACCCATCCAGCCTCCTCTTCTGTCAAAATCGACTTCATTAATTTGTTGTATAATCATGCGCCTGCTATGTGCAATTGCTATTGCATGATATATGAGCGCCGGAACATATTGTTTAAACATATCTTTCTTGAACTATGAATTTTGGACAATAAGCGGTCAGAATTGCCGCATCTAGTAATTAATACGATCTACAGGAACAATTCAATAGATCGCATGCCGTGGCGTTCAAGGCACAAAATGATCCAAATTTGTGGATAATGGTTGATATATTTGCTGGTAATGCGTCTCTGGTTGATATATCCGCAGGTGATCTGTCTCTGTTTGGTAGATCTGCGGGTAATGTGTCTCTGGTTGGTTTATCTACGGGTAATGCGTCTCTGGTTGATATCTCTGCGGGTAATGTATATCGGGTTAGTATATCTGCGGGTAATGTGTCTCTGGTTGATATATCTGCGGATGATGTGTCTCAGGTTGGTATATCTGCAGGTGATGTGTCTCTGGTTGGTATATCTGCGGGTAATGCGTCTCTGGTTGATATCTCTGCGGGTAATGTATATTGGGTTAGTGTATCTGCGGGTAATGTGTCTCTGGTTGATATATCTCTGCTGGTTGGTATGATGTGTCTCTGGTTGGTATTTATGCGTCTCTGGTTGATATATCTGCAGGTAATGTCTCTGGTTGGTATATCTGCGGGGTATAAGTGTATCTGCGGGTAATGTGTCTCGGGTTGATTATATCTGCGGGTAATGTGTCTCTGGTTATTTATATCTGCAGGTGTCTCTGGTTGGTATATCTGCGGGTAATGTGTCTCTGGTTGATATATCTGCGGGATATACCTGCAGGTGATGTGTCTCTGGCTGATATATCTGCGGGTGATGCGTCTCTGGCTGATATATCTGCAGATGATATGTCTCTGGTTGAACTATCCGGTGTGATTTTTCTCTGGTTAATATATAAGAGAGAGAGAGAGAGAGAGAGAGAGAGAGAGAGAGAGAGAGAGAGAGAGAGAGAGAGAGAGAGAGAGAGAGAGAGAGAGAGAGAGAGAGAGAGAGAGAGAGAGGAAGTGACGATTCTTCTTCCTGGAGGGAAAACGCGCACGGTTGTTTTTTTATCTCACCGTATTGTTTATTCTAACTTTGTATTCATTTTTCCTAATCTTATTATGCCTTCTAACTTTTGGAGTGACGGGGAAATCCGAAATCTGATTGAAATATGGACAGACGAATGCATTCAAGCCGGGCTGGATGGGTCCAACCGAGATTTTAAGTTTATGATTACATTTATATAATTCAACGGGCCATGAAGAAAATGGCGAAGCTAATTAATCTGTGCGACTCCACCAACAGCTGACAAAACGTCTCACTCCAAAAGGTTCCGAACGTTGCTGAGCGGAAAGTGTTATGACAAAGGGGAAACTATGTTTTAACGTCGCCTTTATTAAGGATAGGAGTCAACGTTATGGGTTTTTAATGCAATTAATAAGGTTAATACTTGCGAGTTTAAAAAAGAATCACTGATACTTAACATTTTTACAGGTTGTCGTCTGTAAGTTGCTTCACTGACCAGTCCATACAACTGTCATTATTCATCTGTGTGCGACCCAGTGACACTCTTACATCAGTTCCTTTTCAACAAAAGAGGACGTCCTTACATATAGCGCAAGGATCATCACATAGCGTTTAGAATCCAGTCCTCACTGTAATATGTGTCAAGAATTTGATATCATATTGACAAATATTAACGGCAATCACCAAGCAAACCAGCCGAGTAGTTGCAGCAACACGGCACTTACCAAAGAATGTGTGGAGGCCACGGTCACTTTTGGACCCTGTGTGACATTTAATGATGTTTTTTTTATCCGTTTATTGGACATTCATATATCTCTGTGTAAGAAAACAGAGATTTGAAATTTTCGTCGCCACTGTTGATGTTCACTTTAGACGAGGCTTGTCAACCGGTTTATGTGAATGGAATGATTAAGGTGTTGTAGAATCATTCGGCCATGTTAGGTCAGTTTGTACTGCAATCGAAATAGTTGCTTTTGTCAAAGCCTTTCGGAACACATTCGCATAATATGCATATTGATGTTATGTAACAATGGTGTAACAATGGTGTTATGTAACAAATATATAAATATATGTTCTTATAGTTATGTGTGTAACTGTCCAACAACATATGAATGTCATCACTATCACGGTTTGCCTCCACGGCAGTGTGTTTGTTCATCAAATCGCAATGTACGCGGTCCACATGCCACAAAAACAGGTAGGGTGGTATTAGGCGCAATCTACCCTCGGCGTGTTAAGAGAGCTCCGGAGGATTTTTAAGCAACAACAGGATGGGCCTTGTCTGACAAACGCTGTCATCATAACAGATGTCGCATGCTCACTCTATGTGGCCGAGGTTAAATTTGTTTCAGATTAAAATCATGCATACTGCTTAAAGTCATTTCAAACTAAATTTCAGTGAATTTGGCTGATGAAAATCAAAACTGGCTCCACGTATTTCGGTATAAAAAGAAATCTTCAAGTCCGGTGTTTCTAGTCTTCGTAAGAAATGTCTTAAAGCTGTAAACAATGGTCTAAGATGGACTACGGTTGTCACATTGCGTACTGCTGATTAATGCAAGCCATGTTGAGGTACCCACTGGTATGTTGATGTGCTAATCTACAATGTTTTCATAGAATGCTGCTTACTCACTCATGGTCTCGATATATTCGGCTGACCTTGTGATGCAGTTAATGGCCAAACATATATGGCCTACATCATCTTGGGTTTTTCGGTCCTTGGAGGTAACAGCCATCACGGTGTGAATGCGGTGGGGGTGTTCACTGGGCGTTGAGCAGTATATGCCTATACGTAAAGTTTGTTTAACAGACGTTGCATGACAAGAACGTATCAATTTTGTTTACCACAAGGAGTCGCACATGAAGCAAATGAATTGCTGCATAAAGTAGGTCATGATGTCTTCTAATCACTTTTGTCACCCTGACATAAGTTAATGTCTTGGTTAATGACGTTGATGAAAGAGGACAATGTTTGAAAAAAGCTGCATCCAATGAAAGTGATCCCGTTCGATTCGACAATGATGCGACAAAGCTTAATTCAATACGACATGCTTACCAGTGTAAATAGACATAAGGAAACATGAATATTTATATCTTAACATTAGTTAAATTATTGGTCTTTGCCTTAAGCATCAAAATCAGGATGTAGCACTACTAATATTCCAACAATATACATGGTCAGCACTAACCATCGTTAACGATTTGTTCGAATCTTGAATGCCAAGCTAATCATATCGAATGTGCATGTAGAGATTTGTGTCACCCATCCAGCCTCCTCTTCTGTCAAAATCGACTTCATTAATTTGTTGTATAATCATGCGCCTGCTATGTGCAATTGCTATTGCATGATATATGAGCGCCGGAACATATTGTTTAAACATATCTTTCTTGAACTATGAATTTTGGACAATAAGCGGTCAGAATTGCCGCATCTAGTAATTAATACGATCTACAGGAACAATTCAATAGATCGCATGCCGTGGCGTTCAAGGCACAAAATGATCCAAATTTGTGGATAATGGTTGATATATTTGCTGGTAATGCGTCTCTGGTTGATATATCCGCAGGTGATCTGTCTCTGTTTGGTAGATCTGCGGGTAATGTGTCTCTGGTTGGTTTATCTACGGGTAATGCGTCTCTGGTTGATATCTCTGCGGGTAATGTATATCGGGTTAGTATATCTGCGGGTAATGTGTCTCTGGTTGATATATCTGCGGGTGATGTGTCTCTGGTTGGTATATCTGCAGGTGATGTGTCTCTGGTTGGTATATCTGCGGGTAATGCGTCTCTGGTTGATATCTCTGCGGGTAATGTATATCGGGTTAGTATATCTGCGGGTAATGTGTCTCTGGTTGATATATCTGCGGGTGATGTGTCTCTGGTTGGTATATCTGCAGGTGATGTGTCTCTGGTTGGTATATCTGCGGGTAATGCGTCTCTGGTTGATATATCTGCGGGTAATGCGTCTCTGGTTGGTATATCTGCGGGTAATGTATATTGGGTTAGTGTATCTGCGGGTAATGTGTCTCGGGTTGATTATATCTGCGGGTAATGTGTCTCTGGTTATTTATATCTGCAGGTGTCTCTGGTTGGTATATCTGCGGGTAAAGTGTCTCTGGTTGACATATCTGCGGGTAATGTGTCTCTGGTTGATATACCTGCGGGTGATGCGTCTCTGGCTGATATATCTGCAGATGATATGTCTCTGGTTGGTTGAACTATCCGGATGATTTTTCTCTGGAGAGAGAGAGACGAGATAGAGAGAGAGAGAGAGAGAGAGAGATAGAGAGAGAGAGAGAGAGAGAGAGAGAGAGAGAGAGATATAGCAATAGAGAGAGAGAGAGAGAGAGAGAGAGAGAGAGAGAGAGAGAGAGAGAGAGGAGAGAGAAGGAGAGAGAGAGAGGAAGTGACGATTCTTCTTCCTGGAGGGAAAACGCGCACGGTTGTTTTTTTATCTCACCGTATTGTTTATTCTAACTTTGTATTCATTTTTCCTAATCTTATTATGCCTTCTAACTTTTGGAGTGACGGGGAAATCCGAAATCTGATTGAAATATGGACAGACGAATGCATTCAAGCCGGGCTGGATGGGTCCAACCGAGATTTTAAGTTTATGATTACATTTATATAATTCAACGGGCCATGAAGAAGAAAATGGCGAAGCTAATTAATCTGTGCGACTCCACCAACAGCTGACAAAACGTCTCACTCCAAAAGGTTCCGAACGTTGCTGAGCGGAAAGTGTTATGACAAAGGGGAAACTATGTTTTAACCGTCGCCTTTATTAAGGATAGGAGTCAACGTTATGGGTTTTTAATGCAATTAATAAGGTTAATACTTGCGAGTTTAAAAAAGAATCACTGATACTTAACATTTTACAGGTTGTCGTCTGTAAGTTGCTTCACTGACCAGTCCATACAACTGTCATTATTCATCTGTGTGCGACCCAGTGACACTCTTACATCAGTTCCTTTTCAACAAAAGAGGACGTCCTTACATATAGCGCAAGGATCATCACATAGCGTTTAGAATCCAGTCCTCACTGTAATATGTGTCAAGAATTTGATATCATATTGACAAATATTAACGGCAATCACCAAGCAAACCAGCCGAGTAGTTGCAGCAACACGGCACTTACCAAAGAATGTGTGGAGGCCACGGTCACTTTTGGACCCTGTGTGACATTTAATGATGTTTTATCCGTTTATTGGACATTCATATATCTCTGTGTAAGAAAACAGAGATTTGAAATTTTCGTCGCCACTGTTGATGTTTACTTTAGACGAGGCTTGTCAACCGGTTTATGTGAATGGAATGATTAAGGTGTTGTAGAATCATTCGGCCATGTTAGGTCAGTTTGTACTGCAATCGAAATAGTTGCTTTTGTCAACGCCTTTCGGAACACATTCGCATAATATGCATATTGATGTTATGTAACAATGGTGTAACAATGGTGTTATGTAACAAATATATAAATATATGTTCTTATAGTTATGTGTGTAACTGTCCAACAACATATGAATGTCATCACTATCACGGTTTGCCTCCACGGCAGTGTGTTTGTTCATCAAATCGCAATGTACGCAGTCCACATGCCACAAAAAAGGTAGGTAGGGTGGTATTAGGCGCAATCTACCCTCGGCGTGTTAAGAGAGCTCCGGAGGATTTTTATGCAACAACAGGATGGGCCTTGTCTGACAAACGCTGTCATCATAACAGATGTCGCATACTCACTCTATGTGGCCGAGGTTAAATTTTGTTTCAGATTAAAATCATGCATACTGCTTAAAGTCA
>CM067349.1:15865406-15900406 GCA_034190875.2 Urechis unicinctus | reverse complement strand
GTATATGCCTATACGTAAAGTTTGTTTAACAGACGTTGCATGACAAGAACGTATCAATTTTGTTTACCACAAGGAGCCGCACATGAAGCAAATGAATTGCTGCATAAAGTAGGTCATGATGTCTTCTAATCACTTTTGTCACCCTGACATAAGTTAATGTCTTGGTTAATGACGTTGATGAAAGAGGATAGTGGTGCAATGTTTGAAAAGCTGCAGCAGCCAAAGAAAGTGATCCCGTTCGATTCGACAATGATGCGACAAAGCATAATTCAAAACGACATGCTTACCAGTGTAAATAGACGTAAGGAAACATGAATATTTATATCTTAACATTAGTTAAATTATTGGTCTTTGCCTTAAGCATCAAAAACAGAATGTAGCACTACTAATATTCCAACAATATACATGGTCAGCACTAACCATCGTTAACGATTTGTTCGAATCTTGAATGCCAAGCTAATCATATCGAATGTGCATGTAAAGATTTGTGTCACCCATCCAGCCTCCTCTTCTGTCAAAATCGACTTCATTAATTTGTTGTATAATCATGCGCCTGCTATGTGCAATTGATATATCTGCGGGTGATGTGTCTCTGGTTGGTATATCTGCGGGTAATGCGTCTCTGGTTGATATATCTGCGGGTAATGCGTCTCTGGTTGTTATATCTGCGGGTAATGTAAATCGGGTTAGTGTATCTGCGGGTAATGTATATCGGGTTAGTGTATCTGCGGGTAATGTGTCTCGGGTTGATTATATCTGCAGGTGATGTGTCTCTGGTTATTTATATCTGCAGGTGATGTGTCTCTGGTTGGTATATCTGCCGGTAAAGTGTCTCTGGTTGACATATCTGCGGGTAATGTGTCTCTGGTTGATATACCTGCAGGTGATGCGTCTCTGGCTGATATATCTGCAGATGATATGTCTCTGGTTGAACTATCCGGTGAGAGAGAGGAAGTGACAATTCTTCTTCCTGGAGGGAAAACGCGCACGGTTGTTTTTTTATCTCACCGTATTGTTTATTCTAACTTTGTATTCATTTTTCCTAATCTTATTATGCCTTCAAACTTTTGGAGTGACGGAGAAATCCGAAATCTGATTGAAATATGGTCAGACGAATGCATTCAAGCCGGGCTGGATGGGTCCAACCGAGATTTTAAGTTTATGATTACATTTATATAATTCAACGGGCCATGAAGAAAATGGCGAAGCTAATTAATCTGTGCGACTCCACCAACAGCTGACAAAACGTCTCATTCCAAAAGGTTCCGAAGGTTGCTGAGCGGAAAGTGTTATGGCAAAGGGGAAACTATGTATTAACGTCGCCTTTATTAAGGATAGGAGTCAACGTTATGGGTTTTAATGCAATTAATAAGGTTAATACTTGCGAGTTTAAAAAAGAATCACTGATAATTAACATTTTACAGGTTGTCGTCTGTAAGTTGCTTCACTGACCAGTCCATACAACTGTCATTATTCATCTCTGTGCGACCCAGTGACACTCTTACATCAGTTCCTTTTCAACAAAAGAGGACGTCCTTACATATAGCGTAAGGATCATCACATAGCGTTTAGAATCTAGTTCTCACTGTAATATGTGTCAAGAATTTGATATCAAATTGACAAATATTAACGGCAATCACCAAGCAAACCAGCCGAGTAGTTGCAGCAACACGGCACTAACCAAAGAATGTGTGGAGGCCACGGTCACTTTTGGACCCTGTGTGACATTTAATGATGTTTTATCCGTTTATTGGACATTCATATATCTCTGTGTAAGAAAACAATCTGCTGTGTCAGTAAATAATCTGTTATTTTGTTTTACTTTAGTGAACGTCCTGCTGTGCATCAGATGCCCAGGGAAGTGCCAATGAGACAATCTTCTCTTATATGATTCAATTCCAGATGAAGGTACCTGTATTTATGCCCATGTATGATAACTGTGATAAAGTATGGCGCTCAACACTATCAACTGCTTTACATATTACAACATTTGCTCAAAAGTCATTGTAGGCCTGTAAAGTAATGTAGAGCATATAAAAAGCTATGAAAATGTACCCTTCTTGTATATTAAGATACATAAGGATACCGGATCTTCATTATTGCTTTCCTAATGTATCTATGTTGATAATTACTCAGATATCCGCCATACGGCTCTCGCGTCTCATGTGAAACTGTTGTTTATGATATATATAATACCCTCTAATTGACATTTGATCAGCATCCTTCGGGGACTTTTCCTAAGACTGATGGTCATATAAAAGTGATGTTAATTCATTGTTATTTGACAGAAATCCTTGAAAGTTCCTCTGGATGATTCTATTTGGCATCGTCGGGTTTCCTAATGGTCCATGGCCGATGCATGGACTAGCTGGTGTGGATCGCGAGTGGCCAGTTCACATCCCAACCTGGAGGATGATGCTAGGCTATGCTGCCTTTCCATGCCCTCTTAACTATCATAGCTGATATTGAGCTTTATAGAATCAGTTCGTCCTTTCGGTGGTATATTAAATTTAGATCATTTGCTGATCAGGTTGATATGTTAATAGCCCCTATTTCAGTGAGTCACAACCTACGGCCATAGGGTTACCCCCTCTTAGTCACCTCTTACCAAATGCAGAGGGATATTGTGGATGTATTCTACCCCACACACCCATGGGTGGGTAGGGGTTGGGATTCACATATCGGAGTACTATACGCAAAAAGCGTTTTGTGTTGCGACTGTTTTGCAAGTGTTCGATATGCTGCTTATTCTTGTTAATTCATTATCTCCATTCATTTTTATCCATTGCAACGTTTTGGCTCATCCATTGCGCAGGGACTAAGTAGTGGCGTTTGAAAAAAATTACAGATTGGACTGACGACCTTTAACAGCATGTTTCTCGTTATTATCCGATATATCATTATCCTAAAGGTTTTAGTTACTACCTCCACCAGCAGTGATTGTCTTTGACTTTCACCCTCGATAGAGAACCAATACTGACTACCTTCATCAACAATATTTCAACTCAAACAGTTGCTCAACCCCTTCCGTTTTTAAAATTTACATTTGACTGAAACCTCAAATGTGACATCGTAAAAAAAACTATGGCAAACCCATGACAAAAGAAACGGGATTTCATTGATATCTCGAATACGGGCCAGCGATCTTGACATTCAACATGACAATTAGGTGTTGTATTTGAGGTATATGAGCCTCTGTGAGAAATATTACTGCATGGTTTGGATAAGATATTTGGAAAATAGTATAGTAATTTGAGCTGATTTGCATGCACATTATTGGTGCGGTGCGAATATATATTTTCTTTGAATAACATATTAAATCAGCCCGCGATATCTTGCGCAATATCTCTACAGTTGGTGCTGAACAAAGTATCTAACGCATCGAATTCATAATATTAGATATGTCATAAATTGGAACCTCAAACTTAATACTATTAGCCACATGAAGGTAGAAATCGTTTACCGTGTATTCCATGTATACATGAACTGGTGAATTTGTTGGCTAATGAAGCATCAGTAACGCAATTGATTGGGTCCTGAGGTCTCTTACAAAAGATGAAGGGATCTCAACTCGCAACTAAATAGTAAAGCGTTATTCCTCCCTGCCCACTTGAATCGTGTCTCTGTAGAGTCGTAATGACGTGGCAGACAAATTAATTCTCAAGGAAAATGTCAATTGCATTACCAACAATAAACCATCCAATTTGGAATAATCTGGATTAATATAAATGGTTTTATCGATCTCACCAAACACATGGAAATATTGACATCCATACTGGCGTTCCAATCTATCTATTCAGCATAAAAGTACGTGTCGCACACTTTATTGATGTAATGATTTCATTCATTTCGTTTTTGTACATCAATTCCGAAGTGATTTTAAAAATATCGGTGCGAGTTCTGTATCAAGGTCATCGACGTGCATTGCGATTATCGAGCCCGAAAGACGTTATGATCTCCAAAAATCTGCGCCAAAACATTATGATGTACAATAAAGCTTACCAGCTCGCCATGGCTCTAAATATCTTGTTACAATAAGATACCCGACTCTGACGTGTTCGTTGTGAAGCTCGCGACTAGCGCGCCACCTGGTTTCTTGGAAGCTAAAATGTAAACAAAAGCGCGTGGCTCAATGGTAAAAGATCGATCGGCGATGGTATTTACTAAACAATACCGCTGTATTTCTAAACTTTAACGACTTTTTAATAGAGCCAATACATAAAAACAAAGCTAATTACTATTGACACCTTTTAATCAATTTGAGTGACGATTTATTATGTACAATATTTTTATATGAACGTTTGAACGAGGTCGCATATATCAGCATCTACCCCAGGCCTGGTCCCAATCGAATGGTAAAATACAAATTTACTCAGACGTCCTGTAGGGCTATATTTACCCCTTTTTAAGACACAGTCGGTCGTCTAGTCTACCCTTATTTGATGTTAAAAGATTTATCTCAATCATATTGACTTTGTCATTAGTGTCGACATATTTGCGGCGGAATATAAGAAAGTGATTTAAATACATGCTCATAATTCCCCGATTGAATGATATTTGATTTGTTACCCGAACCTCCACCTAATCAACAAGCTGCATTGTCGGTTGAAATGGTATGATTTAATTATGTAGTACTGTAACATATATTCTTACTTATTTTGAATAACAATATAATAATGAATTATTTCAGGACATAGCATATACTAAAAACATTGATGCAGCATGAATTTAATCATAATTAACTCTCTCTCTCTCTCTCTCTCTCTTTCTCTGTATTTCTCTCTCTCTCTCTGTCTATCTCTGTCTCTGTCTGTCTCTGTCTTTGTCTCTCTCTATACACACATATATATATATATATATATATATATATATATATATATAGGCGTATGATTTTATTATGTAATAATGTGACATGCATTCTTACTTATTTTGAATAACTATAAAATAAGGAATTATTTCAGGACATAGCATATACTAAAAACATTGATGCAGCATGAATTTAATCATCATTCTCTCGCTCTCTCCCTCTCTGTCTCTCTCTATTTCTCTCTCTCTCTCTCTCTGTATTTCTGTCTCTCTCTGTCTCTCTCTGTCTCAGTCTCTCTCTGTCTCGTTTTCAGTCTCTCTCTCTCCCTCTCTCTCTCTCTCTCTCTCTCTCTCTCTCTATATATATATATATATGTATATATATATATATATATATAATGGATATATATATATATATATATATATATATATATATATATATATATATATATATATATATATATATATATATATATATATATATACGTATTATTTTTTTTTGTAGTAGTACTGTCACATATAGTTCTTACTTATTTTGAATACGTATTATAATAATTTTTATTTCAGGACATAGCATATACTAAAAACATCGATGCAGCATATATTCTCTCTCTCTCTCACTCTCTCTCTCTCTCTCTCTCTATATATATATATAAATATATATATATATATATATATATCTCATATATGTACATATATATCTGTGTGTATATATATATATATATATATATATATATATATATATATATATATATATATATATATATATATATATATATATAATATATATATATATATATATATATATATATATATATATATATATATATATATATATATATATATATGTTAAGCTCATTACAACTAAAACCCTTAGTCTTAATAGCGTACTTAGAACAACCACAAATAAAATGAGGTAATCGGCGTACATCAGAAAATTAACAATAAGCACATTAAAATTACATTGATCACAACAATTATTTAAAACTACAGCTCAATTCATCTATATAAACACTGAACAGATAGATTGACAATATGCATCCCTGTCTTATGTCGTTAAACACACCAAATCAGCCAGACTTAGTTCTGCCCCATCTTACACACACATTTGACTGGAGTTCCATGCAACCAACCGTTCTAACAGTATATCCAGGGACACCTTTGTTCCACAAGCTACCCCCACCACTACAATCTAAGGTGCAGTAGTCCTATATACTGGTGTGGATATATGATAGAATAGTGCTTGTACATCTGCCATAGAGGGCTTTCAAGGAACTAAGTAGGCAAATAAGATTTTTTTATTTTTCGGAAATCTACACATACAGCAGCAATTCAAACAAATAAGAGCACAAATTATTTTCATGGATGGGAAAATGTCAATGTCTTACGATGTTTCTCTCCTAATGGTCCCTTAACTTACAGTTAACCTCTCTTAGGGAATGTGTAACCTGGTGTTCACCATAATAAATATTACAGAAACATTACATCTGCATGATTCACATTGGAGTTTCTCAAATGAGCCCTCTTTAGTTAGAATGCTTACAACCCTGCCTTTCACTTGTTTATTGTATAATACTGTGTCAATGAATTTGCGGCAATGTTCCTTAAGCATGCATAATGCATCTACTAGTGATTTGCTTGTGACAGCGAGCCCTTCCTGTACACTTCGGTAATTCTACTGGTCACTTATTCAGGAATTTCTCCAGTGGCGGTTTCAGCTTGGACAGTAGAGTTATTTCCCTGTGCACCATTCACCACCGGACCAAGCGCCAGCTCGTCTATTTCATCATATACACCTCCCTGGTTGGGGTTAGTGGTGTGTTCGGTGAGTTCGGTGTAATGTGATGCTGGCTCCATGTAGGTCCTATTCCCGTCACCAATCTTGAGATAAGCATCGTTGTCCTCCCCTTCTTGCTCTACACAATACACACATGGATGCTACTTGATTAAACACCAAACCAGAAAACATGACACAGGGTATAACTTCAATCGGTAATATCAAGGTCAAATCCACAAAATGGCACGTTTAACCAATTAGTAAATTTGACATACTATTTTCGCGTGACTGATTCGAAGACGAGGATGATCTCTTACGACAGACCAGCACGACGATGACGATGACGAGGATGAGTAAGACCACGCCCAGAGCCCCGCCCAATGCTGAGGACAGGATGTTCCTTTCTCCGGTCTTATCAGCTACATACGGTGTACATACACTTCATATATCAGTGGCTATGCCTTCTTAATAATACAGACCTATTATAAAGCAAAAGGCTCATGGGTACATGGGAGAACTTGGCGAACCATATCAGGAAGTTGTTAAAATTTCAAAATCGGCCCAACATTTACCAAGTTATTATGAATTTATGGATGATCTAAAATTTCTTTTGATGACCTTGACCTTAGTTTACAATCAAGGTCAAGATAAAACCTCTCGGTTCTGCACATCTTTGACACTTTCAATTCAAATTATCATGGATTTTAAATTTTTTGCACAATTCATCCAATTATTATGACCATGGCATGTTGATTTCATAAGCAATCAAATTTATTAAAGAAATCTTGCTGTCCGAGGTTATGATGTATTCACGATGAGTTGGCTGACTCAAGGAATAGCTTACTTTATTAAATAGTACAAAGCGACCTTAAGAGAGGGAGAAGGCACGATGACACCAAAATATTCAAAGCACGCAGCATCCGTAAATCAAGTGGATACTTCCAGCTATCTTACCCAAGCAATCTTACAAGAAATATCCAAAACAATGGGTGAGAAAATACATTGGGCTATCATGATAAGAAGAATTGGGGGATACATGACAGTTGAGTAGAGCCATTAATAGCAATCCATCCACGCGCACTACTGAGTTTATGACTGTCATCCCAAACAACACGTAACGCGCAAACATAACATTGACTGACATTGCATTGTGTCCACTTGGGACAGACCTAAAACTTCTGGTGAACTTGCGGATATGAAGTGTGAAATTGAAGTAGAGCACTTATGCACTTATCATCGCGACATGTGAAACCACAGCGATAGAGCCCACGGAGGCAAACTACACCAGACTGGTAACACTCATGAGCAACTAGGATCTTGGAGCACACAACATTGAAACCAGAATAGTATCTGACAGTCCTCGAAATTTATGTGATCCTTCTTCATTTGAATCGGCTGACGAAGCGGATGACATTGAGGGTTTACCATCTGGACACGCTGGCCACCCACGTGATAATGACGACGACGACGATGAGAGTACCGATGGAAAACGACCTCAAACCGATGAAGGCGCAGACGGTTTGAGTACCGGTTCTGACATATTTTCAGGAGTTTATTGATGTTTTACCAAGAGATTTACCATATCATTCAGGCCGTATAGCATTCGACACAGCAGTAGATGGAGCAGGAGGATTAAATCAAGCACTGGCAACAGTGATCCAAAAAGCCGGCTTATATTCAAAATCGGCCTAAAATTGACTAGTTACAATGGATTTATCGATGATCTATAATTTCCATCAATGATCTTGACCTCAATGTACCATCAAGGTCAAAGTAAAACATCTCGGTTCCACACATCTTTGACACCTTCAATTTCAACAATTAATTACAGCAATATATTGAAAATTGCGTTTTGTATGGTGAGACAAAAGTTAGCAAACAATGAATCAGGAGCAAACAAACGTTAAACTTAGTTTACAATTCATGTTAAAATAAAACCTCTGGGTGCTGCACATCTTTCACACCTTCATTTTCAAAAAACGATTACCAAAATATATTGAAAATTGCGTTCTGTATCGCGAGACAACAAAAGTTAACAAACATTGATTCAGTAGCTAACCAACGTTAAACGATATAGGCCCATGGGAAATAGGGGATCATGATGAACTGTATCAAGGAGTTCGAAAAATTTCAGAATCGGTCCATAAATGACCATGTTTTCATAGCATTTTATATTTTTGGCAACCACAATTCAACTAATTTTCATGACCATCGCATGTATATTGATGATTTAATGAGCAATCAAATTTATGAAAGGAATCATGTTTTCCGGGTCCATGATAGATTGACAATAATTTGGCTGACACAAGGAAAAACATATTTTATTAAATAGTACAGCGGCCAGCCATACGAGCCGAGGGCGGAGCAGTGGCAACCTTTGTGCAGCTCTAGAGGCCAGCTGTTGCTAACAAACCAGTGAAGAGCCAGCAGAAATGACACCCACTGTACTTCAAACTTACTTAATGAGAAAACTGTCGTGTATTTACATCAGATATGAATTAGTCTGTTCGGAATTTAATGGGCTTCCTTCGAGAGTAACCGATTCACAATACGGCTATTCACGACAGACAAACGACGTGATAACTTCAGATTTCAGCCCCCTTTTAATTTAGATTCGTTCGAAAACGAAAGTGATGTAGCAGATATCATAAAAAATTGCGGATTAGATTCGCGCTGTTAATGTCAACATCTGAGCTAAATTCTTATGACTATTGAACTGATATTTACGATTTTATAAGCAATCGAAAATTGGCAAAAATTGACTAAGTGAAACACGTTTTTTTTCAACTCAACGCGTTTTGAAATCGATGAATATTTTGGTAGCATATGTCAATTATGAAAGTTTGGTAATTGAATCAGCTTTTAGATAATGCTAATCAAATATTTAAGAGATTTTGGCAAACAGAAATTTTCGACCTGCTACATTTTTTTCAACAATGCATAATCTACAACTAAGCATAATAAGAAAAAAATTACAATTTCATTACACACTCCGAATATGTAAACTGTATTCAAATGAAATTCGAAAGCATGGACGTATTGAGCATTGAACTTGTGTCATATTTTGAAAATGTTGATTGGTTGGTGACCGGAAGTGACGTCATCGACATCCATGATATCTCGGAATCCTACTTAAGCTCTCGCGGAGAACATGTGAACCAATTTATATTTCCATCGGCCATGTATTGACGGTTTTATATGCGTTCGAAATATTCATGAAACAGTTGTTGACATTTGGACTGATACCACGATTTTTCGCCCTTAGGCGGTTGGGAAAACTGTTGGTTCGATATTCACATATATATTAAAGATTGCAATCAGAATGAGCTACACAATGATGTAAATTATGTAACAATTCTACCATTATTAACGAAGTTATTCGAGATACTAGTTTTTCACTTATTCGATGACCTTGACCTTAGTTATCGGTCAAGGTCACAACAAAACCTCTCGGTTCTGCGCATTATTTACGCCTAAAGATGTTAGTAACACAAAATTCAATAATTGCGACCTGTATCGCAGATAAAAACAAATGTTAAGAAACAAACATACAAATCGGACTGATCGCCATAACTGGTGAATGCGAATTCGCCTAGTTAATAATACAACATTATCTTTGGATTTACCGACTTTTCTTACGTGAACCTTCAGTAGGCGAACCGCTGCTACTGCTGCTACCACTGATCAAAAGCGTCCTCGTCATGTCATGGTGATCTTGTGACGTCATAGCCATCTTGTCTATCGTGGTGGTCACGAGACTCGGGTAGCTTGTTGAGAAAGTCGGCAATAATGGTGGGGTGGAAAGACCGGAGACAGCCTCGTTATCTGCCAATTGAACCACAGGATAAGAAATTAAAAGACTAACCTCTCTAAACTATGCGGCAAATTATAACACAAAGTTTGCTTATGGTTATTAACAGATCAAATAACAGAAACGAATTCCGCGTATGCACATAATTGTATACGTACATACATAAACACGTGGGTTGGCATATAAAACAATAATCCATACATGCACCCACACCAACACCCATACTTACACATACATGCATACATGCATACATACATTAATTCATACATACATAACTTACATACATACATACATACATACATACATACATACATACATACATACATACATACATACATACATACATACATACATACACATACATACATACCTACATACATACATACATACATACATACATACATACATACATACATACATACATACATACATACATACATACATACATACATACATACATACATACATACATACATACATACATACATACATACATATACATACATACATATATACATACATACATACATACATACATACAACATACATACATACAACATACATACATACATACATACATACATACATACATACATACATACATACATACATACATACATACATACATACATACATACATACATACATACATACATACATACATACATACATACATACATACATACATACATACATACATACATACATACATACATACATACATACAATAGTATGCAACCACGCATGCACACACACTCACTGACCTCCACAAAAATCCGTTCTGTTGATTGTGGACCACTGCCGTCCTACCAGTCGTGGAGGCGCCGCGCAGGGCATGCTGGTCCCTTTAATGTCTGTGTTCCGCATCCGGTCCTCCAACCCGATCATCCACTCCATGGCGCAGTCACATCGCATGGTGCTTGGGTTTAATATTTTGATAGCATTAAAGGAGCGATTGAGCTTCAAAATGTCTGGAAATGTCTTGATATTTGTGTTGGATAAGCGGACAGAGGTAAGGAGGGGACAGTTAGCGATCATTTCATAAATGTTTTCACAAGTCGCAGTGCTCAAGTTGTTACGTGTTAATCCCAAATTTCTGAGCGTGGATTGCACCGACTGAAGGTCAGGAAGCCGGGTGAGCTTGTTATATCCCAGGTCAAGTGAATACAGAGGGAGGTTGTCAAATGCACTGCTTGGGATGTCTCTGATGTTGTTATAAGTGAGTGAAAGATGTCCCAGGACTCTTTGTCGACTGAGGTCCGGCACTCTGGTCAGGCCAATGCCTGACATAACAAGAATGTTCAGCTTCCCTAACTTATAGAGAGCACCAGGTTCCAAGTCCCCGATAGACCCGGAGCTTACCCGTAGCTTGGTAAGGTTGTTATTGTCTGGTAGATAACTAAAATCAGGGAACGAAGTTAGAGAAGTATACAGAATAATCAACAGATTTAGTTTTCCCATTTCCGTAAAAATTTCTCCTGGTATTGAAGTCAGGCGTCGGTTCTCATATAAAAGCAAAATTTCCATGGTGTTTGCGCAGTCTAAAAACGCTTCAGGATGAAAGAAAGATAATTCATTGGAATGCAAATAAAGTGATTGCAGCCTAGTCACACCCGTGAACTCGTCTTTACCAACCCTTGCAATCAGGTTCCGATGGACAAACAACCCCTGCAGACTGGATCCGTTGCTGGCAAATCTTGGAAGAGCTGTTAGTTTGTTGTTAGCCATATTGAGATTGCTCATGGAGGTTTCGTTAAAAGCCAAATCAGACAGGAAGCTGATCTCATTATGGGAGAGGGAAAGTCTGCTGAGACGAGGGAAGAGGACAAAGGTGTTATCCTCTACTCGGCTTATCAGGTTGCTGCTAAGGTCAATCAAGGTTACTCTTCTGTTGATCTGGTTGACGGAAACCTGCGTTAGGTTCATGTTGGTAAAACTCACTATGCCACAGACGGTCTGGATGAGTAAAAACAGGTAGACAGACACGTATCTGGTCTGGAAGAGGTTCATGATGTCTGGTCTGCCTTCAAATGACATATCACACGTACAAAAAGAACATCAATCAGATAAAAAAAACCTTTGAACAAACGAGACAAGTTATGGAAAGCTAGGCGCAAGAAAAGAAATAAGGAACCTCCACTGCAACTCCACCTCATGGCTAGCAATTGCTCTAGAGATGGCATATTGACCTGCTGCGACTGTCGCTGTAATCATATAGATGGCCAAAAGATACAATAGCAATGACACACGCACACCCGTCTATATGTGCTATGGGATGACCTGTGCTAACGCCGTGCACAACCTAACGTTAGCCGTCAGGGTCACAAGGTGCAAATTATTTCTTCTCTGGACAATGCTCAATCTAGTGTCATCTCGGGTTACTTTAGTGTTGGTTAGATGAGAAAGGAACCTTTGTTAGGTTCATTATCTAATGGCGCACGTACCGGGAGATTGATAAGCAGTGATTTATAAAGCTGTAGCACGGAAGCCGAACTTGGCAGATATTCATTAAGCTGGCCAAATAAGACTGTTTGGTGACTTATCAAGACATACATACCACTTGGTTCATAAAAACTCTGAATACATGCGGTAGGGACAGGAAAACTTCAACACAAGAAAAATTTGAACACCATCTACATGATTAAATTCAGTGAAGTCGCCCTAATGCAACCTCCTTATCGTGCATGTGTAGCAATAACCCTTCATAGTTCTCCTACCTGCTGTTTCTGTTGATACAAATATCCCTTGGAACAATCCGTGTTAACTGGACACAGCGTTGGCTGTATGATTGCCCGTGTCTTGTTGATTGGCTACGTTGTTTCCTACCGAGAAGCCGGTCATGGACGCGTGTCGTTCTCTACAGTAGCCAAAGTATTCTTAATTTCACAGCCGCAGGTTTCACCCGTATCATTTACTCTACGTTAACTGAACTTGGCGTGGCTAAGTTTTTTTCCGCAGAGCTGGTAGACAATGGCACGTGAAACTCTGTAGGCTCACATAGCTATCGTATTTCAAAGGCCGCTGGTTGCACTATTTTCAATGTCGCATTTTCATATCATTTTCATATATATATATATATACATATATATATATATATATATATATATATATATATATATATATATATATATATATATATATATATATATAGATATATATATATATATATCTCTATATATATATATATATATATATATATATATATATATATATATATATATATATATATATATCTATATATATATATATATATATATATATATATATATATATATATATATATATATATATATATATATATATATATATATATAGCTAGCAAGGGCTCGAGTCTCGGGACGGCGGACTAAGTTGCAGGGAGCGTCTCGGCATGCCACGAGTCACAAGGGAGGGGGAGGCCCACGAGTCGCAAGGAAAGGGACTACGAGTCGCAGGGGTAGGGGGAGGGCAGGGGCACTAGTCGATTTTTGTCATTTTTACCTCCATTTAAACTAACAGCGCAGTATAGGCGATGACGTCACACAATACACACGCTAGAAAGGCCCAAGCCGACTATACTGAGATCTAAGGTCAAGCCCCACCGCCCTAACCACGCACGAAGGGCGTCTTTGCAGCACATGAAAAGAAAAACGCATTCTATAGGAAGTACAAGGAGATCTACGCAATAATGAGGACCAAGGTAGACGGCGAACCAGTCCAACCACCTCCGCCGACCCCACGACCACGTCTCTGGTCTGAGGTGGTGAAAACGCCGGCTCCACGTCTAAGGTCAGCTTCCATAAAACCCATTCCACGTCCAGGACAACCACCAGACCTGTCCCAACCCCCCGCCCAGGGTCATCCACTACACGACCCAGACCGGACCCCACCCCCCGCCTCAGCTTCACCAGAACCAAGGGGGCCATCAAGAACCAACTGCGAGTTCTAGCCGAGGAGCTGAATATGTTTGGCAGCCTCAAGACCCAGTTTCGCAATCAAGGTAAGCCTCTATAAGACCGATAAAGATGGTACCACTGAGTACGTCGAGCCAGTTCTACGGAATCAGCAGCAGGTGATTCTAGACCGAGAAAACATTAACACCGCCCGTTAGACTAAGCCTCCTCCAAAATTCAATAGATGCTGGAGAAGTGGACCAAACAAAGTTCTTGATGGGTGTTCGAAGCGGTAAAAACCATCTGGATCAACCACTCAAAGGCGGCTCCTACCTCACACTACCACCACCAGTAGCAAACAAAGGGGTCATCTTAAACATAAAGAACCGGGGTAACCGTTGTATACTATTGTCCATCGAAGCAGCCATCAACCCGGTCAGCAAGGACCCCCAGCGGCCATCAAAATACAACATCCAGTGGCTCCTAGATAAGCTAGAGGGCTCTGGTGTAGCGTACCAACCCCGGTCTCCCATGCCGAAAAAATCAAAAGGGTTATAGGCCAAGGCCTGAACATATTTGGCTGGGATGGGAAAGCCGTCATGGTTCACCACATCAGCAAACACCCAGGAGCCTGCATAAACCTCATGCTAACTGAGAAGGATGCAGTATACCATTACACATGGATCAAAAACCTGAACTGGGGGCGTAAATTCTTCTGCGAACGTTGCCTCCACGGCTACACAACCTCGCCCCTCCTCAAGTGTGTAGGGGTAGGGCAAACAGCCATGCCGGTAGACATGCCAGAGGAGGGGAAAAACATTCTCGCCTTCCAGAACTTCCGGCCCCCTACGTCATCTACGCAGACTTCGAGGAGCTCACAGTGAAGCTCCCAGGGCCAGCCCTCAATCCAGAAAAGAGCAACACCCAGAAGACTGCGGGTACGGCTACATAGTGGTCCTATTCGATGGAAAAACTTCGCCCCTGTAGTCTACAGGGGAAGAGACACTGTGGATAAGTTCCTCAAGGCCTTACAGCTAGAGGTAAAAAAATTCCGACCCGGGTCCGCGACCACTGCCACATAACCGGTAAGTACATAGGGCCAGCCCACAACGCCTGCAACCTGAGTCCCAAGACAACACCCATCCCTGTGTTGTTCCATAACCTGCGGGGCTATGACTCCCATCTCCTAATGTAGGGGATAAGCAAGTCTAGTACCTCGACGCTAACAACCTCTATGGATGGGCAATGAGCCAGGCACTACCGACCTCGAACATTGAATGGGTGGACCCACTCAGATGACTCCAAGACCGAATACATCCTTGAGGTAGACCTGGAGTATCCAGCAGAGCATCACGACGACCACAACGACTACCCATTGGCCCCAGAGCGACTCCATGTCTAGACCGAATGGCTCTGAGACTACCAGAGAAACCTCCTTGACGAATACGGCGGCCACGGGGTTGAGAAGCTGATCCCAAACCTGAGGAACAAGGAGAAGTACGTACTCCACCACGGGAACCTCAAACTGTATCTGGCCCTGGGGATGAGACTGACCAAGATCCACCGCGCCCTATCCTTCACCCAAAGACCCAGGATGGATCCATACATCCGGAAGAACACAGATCTATGAAAGGCTGCATCCAGCGACTTCGAGAAGGATCTATACAAACTAATGAACAACTCCGTCTTCGGCAAGACCATGGAGAACCTCCGCAAGCGGGTTGACGTGAAGCTGGTCCGAGCTGTAGACGGCAACAAAATAAGAAAGCTCATTGCCAGCCCCGCCTTCGCCCACCAGAAAATATTCGACGACGACCTGGCCGCCATCCACATCCACAAGGCCCACCTGGTCCTCAGCCGCCCAATCTACGTGGGGATGTGTATACTCTAGCTGTCCGTGCACCTCATGTTCGACTTCTACTACAATACCATGAAGCCCCAGTACGGCCGGGGGGGGGTCAACCTACTCTACACCGACACCGACTCCCTCCTCCTGGAGATCCGCACACCAAACATCTACGCCGACATGAAAAAAGACAGTGATCTATTCGACACCAGCAACTACGACCCAGCCCATCCGCTCCACAGCAATCAGAACAAGAAGGTTCTAGGAAAGATGAAGGACGAGTGTGGCGGTGTACACATCAGGGAGTATGTAGACTTAAGCCCAAAGATGTACTCTATCCTGATGTCGACCCAGGAGGAAATCAAGAAAGCAAAGGGCGTAAAAAAGGTAATGGCCAAGAAACACCTGCGCCACGCTTAATACCTTGAATAGCTATTCGACCGGAAGCGGTTCCGCCATGGGATGAACATGCTCCGAAGTGACAAACATAATATATATATATATATATATATATATATATATATATATATATATATATATATATATATATATATATATATATATATATATTATATATATATATATATATATATATATATATATATATATATATATATATATATATATATATATATATATATATATATGTTCATATATATATATATGTTCATACAGACGTGTAGTTTCGAAAAAAGAATCAGTGCAGGTGTACAGATTAGCATCATAACGTGCAAATTGTGGAGCGGAGCTCCTCAATTTCTTGCTGGGTAATAATGAAAACGGCACACCCGTCCCGTGGCATGCATATTGAGCTCTCCTAATAATGAAAAATTGTATAACACATTACCGTCCATTTCATTATCATTTAATCTGAGTAGCCACTCGTTCGGTGTGATTTCTTTTGAGATAATAGCGTTAGTACTGATACCTGTGGTGGACATTATAATTCCCAAATTACAAGCAATAGTGGAATAACCAAAGGCGCATAGTTCGTTACCACTGCTTATGCATTAACATTAAAACATGATATAGGGCTTCATTAATTGTTTAATGATTGGTTCTTGACCTGTCAATAAATGTAAATATATTAAACGCGTTTGTGGATGAAGTTTTCAAACACGTCTAATACATTGTCGCTTGGTTCGCAAAATCATTTGATGTGGCGTTGGTCTAAACTCCACAAAGTTAAATAATATAAACTTGCACAGAAACTGTTCAACAACTTGTTCCTCACATTAACATTGCAAACTCCAAGCTTTGACATCAACAACTGTGTTTGTGACAATATATTAGAACAAGCTACATTCATATTATAAGCACTACAGTCCTTACCGACATAGGTACTAAAATGCCAATAATAGGAATTGTATAACCATTCAGCCTTAAATCTACTTCGCACAGGTTATTATTGAAAACTAACACATTTCTCTTGGTTGAGTTAACAACGACACTGTAATGTCTTGGCGACGGTCATAGAGTGGCATTTACGACGGATCATTAGCATAATCAAGTGCCCCAGTAAATATATAGCCAATAAAACCTCCAACTTCAGTGTGTGACAGACTGGTGAGTAGTTCTTCCATATTAACACAGAAAACAAATTGGAGATATCACTGCACTGTGTTTCACGCCATTTGTACCGCGGAATTGTTTGGGGGAATAAAATACATCAGAACGCTTAGTAACAATCACAAATGGATATACAGATCATCGCAGCTATTTACGATATGATCCGATGAAAATGAGCTTATTGCATCTGATTTTCCTTTCTTTAGCCTACCCACTGCCATTCTCACTTGTTCTACATTGACTGAGTGAGCAGCGCTACATTTTCCCACGTTGCTTTGGCAATGGATATCAATTGAGATAAGTTCCTTAACTTGGAATCATGGTAAGAAACTCTGTTGTACAATTCTTCATATTTGGCCTTAATCAAAGGGCAGATGCCTTCGACCCCTTGGACGTTATCGACAAGAGACGGCCCATCCCGGTAATCCTTGAAGCACATATAGTTTAAAGCCCTCTGTTGTGAAGTAAATAAAAAGCGTATGTACCAATAGTGAGCATTCGGTTGTGAACTGGCTTTTTCTAGAACAAGATATGTCATCAGTTAACTGTTGGCATCTATTTCATCTTAGCAGGCATATTCAAACTGGCACATGTTGATGTACAAGAACTACGAAGAACTTCATATTTATGGCAAACAAATTAAGCCCCATATTCATATTATTTACACTTGCGATAAATGATGTGGTCATTGGTTCAGCTGACTCTCCACACAGAAGACACTGGTCATGGGACCATGCTTCATCCCGTGTAATTCCTTGCACAAATGTTTATATATTCCTATTTCGACTTATACGTTGCAAAAATATAAAACCACTACCTCCACAAGCAGTGATAGTCCTTCATTGGCCTCTATCTTAAAATATTTAGTTGCTGCCTCCACCAACAGTGATTGTGCTTTAATGATTCCCTCATTAAAGCGTTAAGTTACTACCTCCGCCACCACTGATTGTTGTTTAATGACTACCTTTGAAAAGGGCTTAGTTACTACCTCTAAAAGTTGTGATTGTCCTTAATGACTACCTCCATAAAGAATTTAGCTACTACCTCCACAAGCAGTGATTGTCCTTTAACGACTACATCTGAAAAGACTTAGTTACTACCTCCACCAGTACTGATTGTCTTTTACTGACTCCCTCTGTAACGGGTTACTACCTTCACCAGCACTGATTGGCCTTTTACTGACTCCTTCTATAAAGGGTTTACTTTACTACCTCCACCAGCAGTGATTGTCTTTTACTCCCTCCGCTACAGATACTTCGTCACGAATTGACTAATCAATACTTACCATCATCATCAACAGTGACTAAATCAACCAGCCGTGACTACCTTCATCAACGGTGACTAACTTAACCAGTTAAGACTAGCCTCATCAAAAATGATTAACTCATCCAGTTTTGGCTACTTTCATTGACAGGGATTAACTCAACCCCTTCCGTTTTTGAAATGTACATTTGATTAAAACTTCAAGAGTCACTTCATAAAAACAAAAACAAACATTGCTAACCCATGACAACAAAACGGGATTTTATTTATATCTCGAACACGGGCCAGCGATCTTGACATACAATATGACCAATTAGATGTTGTATTTGAGGTATAGGAGCTTCTGTGAGAAATATTACTGCATGGTTTGGATAAGATATATGGAAAAAAGGATCGTAATATGAGCTGATTGTGTATGCACCTTATTGGTGCGGTGCGAATACATATTTTCTTCAAATAACATATGATATCAACCTGCGATATCTTGCACAATATCTCTACAGTTGGTGCTGAACAATGTATCTAACGAGGCGACATCATAATGTTGCATTTGTCATAAATTGGAACCTCAAACTTAATACTATTAACCACATGAAGGTAGAAATCGTTTCCCGTGTATTCCATGTATACATGAACTGGTGAATTTGTTGGCTAATGAAGCATCAGTAACGCAATTGATTGGGTCCTGAGGTCTCTTACAAAAGATGAAGGGATCTCAACTCGCAACTAAATAGTAAAGCGTTATTCCTCCCTGCCCACTTGAATCGTGTCTCTGTAGAGTCGTAATGCCGTGGCAGACAAATTAATCCTCAAGGAAAATGTCAATTGCATTACCAACAATAAACCATCCAATTTGGAATAACCTGGATTAATATAAATGGTTTTATCGGATCTCACCAAACACATGGAAATATTGACATCCATACTGGCGTTCCAATCTATCTATTCAGCATAAAAGTACGTGTCGCACACTTTATTGATGTAATGATTTCATTCATTTCGTTTTTGTACATCAATTCCGAAGTGATTTTAAAAATATCGGTGCGAGTTCTGTATCAAGGTCATCGACGTGCATTGCGATTATCGAGCCCGAAAGACGTTATGATCTCCAAAAATCTGCGCCAAAACATTATGATGTACAATAAAGCTTACCAGCTCGCCACGGCTCTAAATATCTTGTTACAATAAGATACCCGACTCTGACGTGTCCGTTGTGAAGCTCGCGACTAGCGCGCCACCTGGTTTCTTGGAAGCTAAAATGTAAACAAAAGCGCGTGGCTCAATGGTAAAAGATCGATCGGCGATGGTATTTACTAAACAATACCGCTGTATTTCTAAACTTTAACGACTTTTTAATAGAGCCAATACATAAAAACAAAGCTAATTACTATTGACACCTTTTAATCAATTTTTGTGACGATTTATTATGTACAATATTTTTATATGAACGTTTGAACGAGGTCGCATATATCAGCATCTACCCCAGGCCTGGTCCCAATCGAATGGTAAAATACAAATTTACTCAGACGTCCTGTAGGGCTATATTTACCCCTTTTTTAGACACAGTCGGTCGTCTAGTCTACCCTTATTTGATGTTAAAAGATTTATCTCAATCATATTGGCTTTGTCATTAGTGTCGACATATTTGCGGCGGAATATAACAAAGTGATTTAAATACATGCTCATAATTCCCCGATTGAATGATATTTGATTTGTTACCCGAACCTCCACCTAATCAACAAGCTGCATTGTCGGTTGAAATGGTATGATTTAATTATGTAGTACTGTAACATATATTCTTACTTATTTTGAATAACAATATAATAATGAATTATTTCAGGACATAGCATATACTACAAACATTGATGCAGCATGAATTTAATCATAATTAACTCTCTCTCTCTCTCTCTCTCTCTCTCTTTCTCTGTGTTTCTCTCTCTCTCTCTGTCTATCTCTGTCTGTCTCTGTCTTTGTCTCTCTCTATATACACTCATTATTATGTAATAATGTGACATGCTGTCTCTTACTTATTTTGAATAACTATAAAATAAAGAATTATTTCAGGACACTTATTTGGAAGCATATACTAAAAACATTGATGCAGCATGAATTTAATCATCATTCTCTCGCTCTCTCTCTCTCTGTCTCTCTCTATTTCTCTCTCTCTCTCTGTATTTCTGTCTCTCTCTCTGTCTCTCTCTGTCTCAGTCTCTCTCTGTCTCGTTCTCAATCTCTCTCTCCCTCTCTCTCTCTCCCTCTCTCTCTCTCTCTCTATATATATATATATATATGTATATATATATATATATATATAATATATATATATATATATATATATATATATATATATATATATATATATATATATATATATATATATATATATATACGTATTATTTTATTTTGTAGTACTGTTACATGAGTTCTTACTTATTTTGAATAACAATATAATAATGAATTATTTCAGGACATAGCATATACTAAAAAACATTGATGCAGCATATATTCTCTCTCTCTCTCACTCTCTCTCTCTCTCTCTCTCTCTCTCTCTCTCTCTATATATATATATATATGTACATATATGTACATATATATGTATATATATATATATATATATATATATGTATATATAAATATATATATATATATATAAATATATATATATATATCTATATATATATATATATATATATATATATATATATATATATATATATATATATATATATATATATATACATATGTTAAGCTCATTACAACTAAAACCCTTAGTCTTAATAGCGTACTTAGAGCAACCACAAATAAAATGAGGTAATCGGCGTACATCAGAAAATTAACAATAAGCACATTAAAATTACATTGAACACAACAATTATTTAAAACTACAGCTCAATTCATCTATATAAACACTGAACAGATAGATTTACAATATGCATCCCTGTCTTATGTCGTGAAACACACCAAATCAGCCAGACTTAGTTCTGCCCCATCTTACACACACATTTGACTGGAGTTCCATGCAACCAACCGTTCTAACAGTATATCCAGGGACACCTTTGTTCCACAAGCTACCCCCACCACTACAATCTAAGGTGCAGTAGTCCTATATACTGGTGTGGATATATGATAGAATAGTGCTTGTACATCTGCCATAGAGGGCTTTCAAGGAACTAAGTAGGCAAATATAATTATTTTATTTTTCGGAAATCTACACATACAGCAGCAATTCAAACAAATAAGAGCACAAATTATTTTCATGGATGGGAAAATGTCAATGTCTTACGATGTTTCTCTCCTAATGGTCCCTTAACTTACAGTTAACCTCTCTTAGGGAATGGTGTAACCTGGTGTTCACCATAATAAATATTACAGAAACATTACATCTGCATGATTCACATTGGAGTTTCTCAAATGAGCCCTCTTTAGTTAGAATGCTTACAACCCTGCCTTTCACTTGTTTATTGTATAATACTGTGTCAATGAATTTGCGGCAATGTTCCTTAAGCATGCATAATGCATCTACTAGTGATTTGCTTGTGACAGCGAGCCCTTCCTGTACACTTCGGTAATTCTACTGGTCACTTATTCAGGAATTTCTCCAGTGGCGGTTTCAGCTTGGACAGCAGAGTTATTTCCCTGTGCACCATTCACCACCGGACCAAGCGCCAGATCGTCTATTTCATCATATACACCTCCCTGGTTGGGGTTAGTGGTGTGTTCGGTGAGTTCGGTGTAATGTGATGCTGGCTCCATGTAGGTCCTATTCCCGTCACCAATCTTGAGATAAGCATCGTTGTCCTCCCCTTCTTGCTCTACACAATACACACATGGATGCTACTTGATTAAACACCAAACCAGAAAACATGACACAGGGTATAACTTCAATCGGTAATATCAAGGTCAAATCCACAAAATTGCACGTTTAACCAGTTAGTAAATTTGACATACTATTTTCGCGTGACTGATTCGAAGACGAGGATGATCTCATACGACAGACCAGCAAGACGATGACGATGACGAGGATGAGTAAGACCACGCCCAGAGCCCCGCCCAATGCTGAGGCCAGGATGTTCCTTTCTCCGGTCTTATCAGCTACATACGGTGTACATACACTTCATATATCAGTGGCTATGCCTTCTTAATAATACAGACCTATTATAAAGCAAAAGGCTCATGGGTACATTGGAGAACTTGGCGAACCATATCAGGAAGTTGTTATAATTTCATTTACCAAGTTATTATGAATTTATGGATGATCTAAAATTTCTTTTGATGACCTTGACCTTAGTTTACAATCAAGGTCAAGATAAAACCTCTCGGTTCTGCACATCTTTGACACTTTCAATTCAAATTATCATGGATTTTAAATTTTTTGCACAATTCATCCAATTATTATGACCATGGCATGTTGATTTTATAAGCAATCAAATTTATTAAAGAAATCTTGCTGTCCGAGGTTATGATGTATTCACGATGAGTTGGCTGACTCAAGGAATAGCTTACTTTATTAAATAGTACAAAGCGACCTTAAGAGAGGGAGAAGGCACGATGACACCAAAATATTCAAAGCACGCAGCATCCGTAAATCAAGTGGATACTTCCAGCTATCTTACCCAAGCAATCTTACAAGAAATATCCAAAACAATGGGTGAGAAAATACATTGGGCTATCATGATAAGAAGAATTGGGGGATACATGACAGTTGAGTAGAGCCATTAATAGCAATCCATCCACGCGCACTACTGAGTTTATGACTGTCATCCCAAACAACACGTAACGCGCAAACATAACATTGACTGACATTGCATTGTGTCCACTTGGGACAGACCTAAAACTTCTGGTGAACTTGCGGATATGAAGTGTGAAATTGAAGTAGAGCACTTATGCACTTATCATCGCGACATGTGAAACCACAGCGATAGAGCCCACGGAGGCAAACTACACCAGACTGGTAACACTCATGAGCAACTAGGATCTTGGAGCACACAACATTGAAACCAGAATAGTATCTGACAGTCCTCGAAATTTATGTGATCCTTCTTCATTTGAATCGGCTGACGAAGCGGATGACATTGAGGGTTTACCATCTGGACACGCTGGCTACCCACGTGATAATGACGACGACGACGATGAGAGTACCGATGGAAAACGACCTCAAACCGATGAAGGCGCAGACGGTTTGAGTACCGGTTCTGACCTATTTTCAGGAGTTAATTGATGTTTTACCAAGAGATTTACCATATCATTCAGGCTGTAAAACAATCGACGCAACAGTAGATGGAGCAGGAGAAATAAATTAAGCACTGGCAACAATGATCGAAAAAGCCGGCATAACTACGTATATTCAATTGGCCAACTTAATCAGGAAGTCTTGACAATTTCAAAATCGGCCCAAAATTGACTAAGTTACAATGGATTTATCGATGATCTAAAATTTCCAACAATGACCTTAACCTTAGTTTACAATTAAGATCAAAGTAAAACCTCTCGGTTCTACACATCTTTGACACCTTCAATTTCAACAAAAAATTACAAACATATATTGAAAAATGCGTTCTGTATGGTGAGACACAAAAGTTAACAAACAATATCTCAGAAGCAAACCATATTCATGAAAAATTTGTTCACATATATATTTAGGTTTGCAATTAGAATGAGCTACAAAAGGATGTAAATTATGTTACAATTTGACCATTATGTGAATGCGAATTCGCCAAATTAATAATACCACATTATTTTTGGATTTATCGACTTTTCTTACGTGAACCTTCAGAAGGCGAGCCGCTGCTACTGCTGCTACCATTGATCAAATGCGTCCTCGTCATGTCATGGTGATCTTGTGACGTCATAGACATCTTGTCTATCGTGGTGGTCACGAGACTCGGGTAGCTTGTTGAGAAAGTCGGCAATAATGGTGGGGTGGAAAGACCGGAGACAGCCTCGTTATCTGCCATTTGAACCACAGGATAAGAAATTAAAAGATTACCCTCTCTAAACTATGCGGCAAATTATAACGCAAAGTTTGCTTATGGTTATTAACAGATCAAATAACAGAAACGAATTCCGCGTATGCACATAATTGTATACGTACATACATAAACACGTGGGTTGGCATATAAAACAATAATGCATACATGCACCCACACCAACACCCATACTTACACATACATGCATAAATTCATACATACATAAATTCATACATACATAACTTACATACATACATACATACATACATACATACATACATACATACATACATACATACATACATACATACATACATACATACATACATACATACATACATACATACATACATACATACATACATACATACATACATACATACATACATACATACATACATACATACATACATACATACATACATACATACATACATACATACATACACACACACATACATACATACATACATACATACATACACACATACATACATACATACATACATACATACAAAACCTCTCGGTTCTGCGCATTATTTACGCCTAAAGATGTTAGTAACACAAAATTCAAAAATTGCGACCTGTATCGCAGATAAAAACAAATGTTAAGAAACAAACATACAAACCGGACTGATCGCCATAACTGGTGAATGCGAATTCGCCAAGTTAATAATACAACATTATCTTTGGATTTGCCCAAATTCTTACGTGAACCTTCAGTAGGCGAACCGCTGCTACTGCTGCTACTACTGATCAAAAGCGTCCTCGTCATGTCATGGTGATCTTGTGACGTCATAGACATCTTGTCTATCGTGGTGGTCACGAGACTCGGGTAGCTTGTTGAGAAAGTCGGCAATAATGGTGGGGTGGAAAGACCGGAGACAGCCTCGTTATCTGCCATTTGAACCACAGGATAAGAAATTAAAAGATTACCCTCTCTAAACTATGCGGCAAATTATAACGCAAAGTTTGCTTATGGTTATTAACAGATCAAATAACAGAAACGAATTCCGCGTATGCACATAATTGTATACGTACATACATAAACACGTGGGTTGGCATATAAAACAATAATGCATACATGCACCCACACCAACACCCATACTTACACATACATGCATAAATTCATACATACATAAATTCATACATACATAAAACTTACATACATACATACATACATACATACATACATACATACATACATACATACATACATACATACATACATACATACATACATACATACATACATACATACATACATACATACATACATACATACATACATACATACATACATACATACATACATACATACATACATACATACATACATACATACATACACACACACATACATACATACATACATACATACATACACACATACATACATACATACATACATACATACAAAACCTCTCGGTTCTGCGCATTATTTACGCCTAAAGATGTTAGTAACACAAAATTCAAAAATTGCGACCTGTATCGCAGATAAAAACAAATGTTAAGAAACAAACATACAAACCGGACTGATCGCCATAACTGGTGAATGCGAATTCGCCAAGTTAATAATACAACATTATCTTTGGATTTGCCCAAATTCTTACGTGAACCTTCAGTAGGCGAACCGCTGCTACTGCTGCTACCACTGATCAAAAGCGTCCTCGTCATGTCATGGTGATCTTGTGACGTCATAGACATCTTGTCTATCGTGGTGGTCACGAGACTCGGGTAGCTTGTTGAGAAAGTCGGCAATAATGGTGGGGTGGAAAGACCGGAGACAGCCTCGTTATCTGCCAATTGAACCACAGGATAAGAAATTAAAAGACTAACCTCTCTAAACTATGCGGCAAATTATAACACAAAGTTTGCTTACGGTTATTAACAGATCAAATAACAGAAACGAATTCCGCGTATGCACATAATTGTATACGTACATACATAAACACGTGGGTTGGCATATAAAACAATAATGCATACATGCACCCACACCAACACCCATACTTACACATACATGCATACATGCATACATACATAAATTCATACATACATAACTTACATACATACATACATACAGACATACATACATACAGACATACATACATACATACATACATAACATACATACATACATACATACAGACATACATACATACATACATACATACATACATACATACATACATACATACATACATACATACATACATACATACATACATACATACATACATACATACATACATACATACATACATACATACATACATACATACATACATACATACATACATACATACATACATACATACATACATACAATAGTATGCAACCACGCATGCACACACACTCACTGACCTTCACAAAGATCCGTTCTGTTGATTGTGGACCACTGCCGTCCTACCAGTCGTGGAGGCGCGGCGCAGGGCATGCTGGTCCCTTTAATGTCTGTGTACCGCACCCGGTCCTCCAACCCGATCATCCACTCCATGGCGCAGTCACATCGCATGGTGGTTGGGTTTAATATATTGATAGCATTAAAGGAGCGATTGAGCTTCAAAATGTCTGGAAATGTCATGATATTTGTGTTGGATAAGCGGACAGAGGTAAGGAGGGGACAGTTAGCGATCATTTCATAAATGTTTTCACAAGTCGCAGTGCTCAAGTTGTTACGTGTTAATTCCAAATTTCTGAGCGTGGATTGCACCGACTGAAGGTCAGGAAGCCGGGTGAGCTTGTTATATCCCAGGTCAAGTGAATACAGAAGGGGGAGGTTGTCAAATGCACTGCTTGGGATGTCTCTGATGTTGTTATAAGTGAGTGAAAGATGTCCCAGGACTCTTTGTCGACTGAGGTCCGGCACTCTGGTCAGGCCAATGCCTACCAAAACGAGATTGTTCAGCTTCCCTAACTTATACAGAGCATCATGTTCCAAGTCCCCGATAGGCGCTGAGCTTACCCACAGCCTGGTAAGGTTGTTATTGTCTGGTAGATAACTAAAATCAGGGAACGAAGTCAGAGCAGTATACTGAATAAGCAACAAATTTAGTTTTCCCATTTCCGTAAAAATTTCTCCTGGTATTGAAGTCAGTCGTCGGTTCTCTGATAAAAACAAATTGTCCATGGTGTTTGCGCAGTCTAAAAACGCTTCAGGATGAACGAAAGATAATTTATTGGAATGCAAATTAAGTGATTGCAGCCTAGTCACACCCGTGAATTCGTCTTTACCAACCCTTGCAATCAGGTTCCGATGGACAAACAACCTCTGCAGACTGGATCCGATGCTGGCAAATCTTGGAAGAGCTGTTAGTTTGTTGTTAGCCATATTGAGATTGCTCATGGAGGTTCCGTTAAAAGCCAAATCAGACACGAAGATGATCGCATTACTATAGAGGGAAAGTCTGCTGAGACGGGGAAAGAGGACAAAGGTGTTATCGTCTACTCGGCTTGTCAGGTTCCTGCTAAGGTCAATCAAGGTTACTCTTCTGTTGATCTGGTTGACGGGAACCTGCGTTAGGTTCATGTTGGTGAAACTCACTATGCCACAGACGGTCTGGATGAGTAAAAACAGGTAGACAGACACGTATCTGGTCTGGAAGAGGTTCATGATGTCTGGTCTGCCTTCAAATGACATATCACACGTACAAAAAGAACATCAATCAGATAAAAAAAACCTTTGAACAAACGAGACAAGTTATGGAAAGCTAGGCGCAAGAAAAGAAATAAGGAACCTCCACTGCAACTCCACCTCATTGCTAGCAATTGCTGTAGAGATGGCATATTGACCTGCTGCGACTGTCGCTGTAATCATATAGATGGCCAAAAGATACCATAGCAATGACACACGCACACCCGTCTATATGTGCTATGGGATGACCTGTGCTAACGCCGTGCACAACCTAACGTTAGCCGTCAGGGTCACAAGGTGCAAATTATTTCTTCTCTGGACAATGCTCAATCTAGCGTCATCTCGGGTTTCTTTAGTGTTGGTTAGATGAGAAAGGAACCTTAGTAAGGTTCATTATCTAATGGCGCACGTACCGGGAGATTGATAAGCAGTGATTTATGAAGCTGTAGCACTGAAGCCGAACTTGGCAGATATTCATTAAGCTGGCCAAATAAGACTGTTTGATCAAGACATAAATACCACTTGGTTCATAAGAACCCTGAATACATGCGGTAGGAACAGGAAAACTTCAACACAAGAAAAATTTGAACACCAACTACAGGATTAAATTCAGTGGTATAGATAGAAGTTCTCCTACCTGCTGTTTCTGTTGATACAAATATCCCTTGGAACAATCCGTGTTAACTGGACAGAGCGTTGGCTGTATGATCGCCCGTATCCTGTTGATTGGCTACGTTGTTTCCTACCGAGAAGCCGGTCATGGACGCGTGACGTTCTCTACAGTAACCAAAGTATTCGTAATTTCACAGCCGCAGGTTTCACCCGTTTCATTTACTCTACGTTAACTGAACTTGGCGTGGCTAAGTCTTTTTCCGCAGAGCTGGTAGACAATGGCACGTGAAACTCTGTAGGCTCACATAGCTATCGTATTTCAAAGGCCGCTGGTTACACTCCTTTTCACAAAACATGACCCAATTGACGAGAATCGCAGTTGACAGCGTGGTGTTCTTCATACGCAATGTTTCAATATTGCAAAATACACACACGCACACACACACACACACACACACACACACACACACACACACACACACACACACACACACACACACATATGCATATATACATATATATATATATATATATATATATACATATATATATATGTATATATATGTATATATGAATATATAGATATATATATATGTATACATATATATATATATATAAATATATATATATATCTACATATAGACATATATATCTATATATATATTTATAGATATTTTATATCTATAGATATATACATATATATATATAAATATATATGTATACATATATCTCTAGATCTCTCTCTCTCTATCTCTATATCTCCCTCTATCTAGATATCTCTTTCTATATCTCTAAGATCTCTATATATCTCTCTCTAGAATCTATATCTATCTCTCTCTCTATTATATATCTCTATATCCCTCTATCTCTCTCTCTCTATATCTATATCTCTATATCTCTATATCTATATATAATATATATATATATATATATATATATATATAGAGACCCACCCCGCCAACGATAAGAATCCCCCTACTTCAGAGCATAGTTTACCCACTTGGACTATTCTTTTCGGGCCCTAAGGTCTCAAGAGCTACCAAGAGCTCGAGTCTCTGGACGGCGGACTAAGTTGCAGGGAGCGTCTCGGCAGACCACGAGTCGCAAGGGATGTGGAGGCATACGAGTCGCAAGGGAAGGGACTACGAGTCACAGGGGTAGGGGGAGGGGCAGCCATGATTCGCAGAGGAGAGGGAGGCCCACGAGTCGCAGGGGCCAGGGGGGTAGTGCAGGGGCACGAGTCGAAGGTAGGGATTTCGTCGCTACTTGATTTTTGTCATGTTTACCTATATTTAAACTAACAGCGCAGTATAGGCGATTACGTCCCACAATACACGCGCTAGAAAGGCCCAAGCGATTATACTGAGATCCAAGGTCAAGCCCCACTGCCCTACCTACGCACGAAGGTCGCCCTTGCAGCACTTGAAGAGAAAATCACATTCGATAGGAAGTACAAGGAGATCTACGCAAGAATGAGGAACAATGTAGACGGCGAACCTGTCCAACCACCTCCCCCGACCCCACGACCACGTATCTGGTCTGAGGTGGTGAAAATGCCGGGTCCACGCCCAAGGTCAGCCTCCATAAAACCAATTCCACGTCCAAGGACAACCACCAGACCTGTTCCAACCCCCCATCTACCACACGACCCAGACCGGATCCTACCCCCCCCCACCTCAAATTCACCAGAACCAAGGGGGCCATCAAGAACCAACTGCGAGGATGGGTTATGAACGTACCCATCACCCTCTTGCCTCAGACCTCCTGATCTTTTAGAAAGGCGTGCGACCAAAAATGCGCAGAGTTCTAGCCGAGGAGCTGAATATCTTATGCAGGCTCAAGACCCAGTTTACAATCAAGGTAAGCCTCTATAAGACCGATAAAGATGGTACCACCCGGTCAACAAGGACCCCCAGCGGCCATAAAAATACAACATCCAGTGGCTCCTAGAAAAGCTAGAGGGCTCTGGTGTAGCGTACCCAACCCCGGTCTTCCACGCCGAAAAAATAAAAAGGGTTATAGACCAAGTACGTTATGATCTCCAAAAAACTCTCGCCAAAACATTATGATGTGCATAAATCTTACAAGCTGGTTGGTTATCTCGCAATGGTTCCGCATGAAAATGCAAACGGGACTTCAAAGGAAACTGTATGTTTATTACATCACAGATCGGCTGTCAAATAGCAGTTTACAAAAGCAGCACTCTATTTTGTTAGCATCTGAATGCATCCTGTATGAAAATCAGATCTTATGTTAGGTGAGTGCATTCCAGGCAGA
Source organism: Urechis unicinctus (assembly GCA_034190875.2). NCBI lineage: Eukaryota > Metazoa > Annelida > Polychaeta > Xenopneusta > Urechidae > Urechis > Urechis unicinctus. The sequence continues at coordinate 15,868,973 of CM067349.1, read as the reverse complement.
ACTTTGCGGCTTCTTATCGACTACATGGGCTGCCTGTGTGACCAACCACTGGTCTGCAAACAACATTCCGCGTTTTCCTCAAGAACCGAAGTTATATTTCAGGTACCGTGGATAAAGCTGATGAATAACTGTGCGTTATGAGGTTCATGCGTGGATATACCTAATTCAACGAAATTACGATTGATGCTAAGATACAGCTCCAAGTGGTAAGGAAAATGTCAGAAATTGCCATATTGTGATGCTAGGATAGGCCTCTTGTTGTTGACGACGGTAGTATAGTTTTGCCAGAATTCTAACATTGTTAACGTGTATGCCGAGTTTATAGTGCCTATCGCACGAAGCATCTTGTCATTTTTTTCGCCAGATTACGGAAATATAACCCAGAAGTACCTATTCTGTCTATGTAGTAGTCGTCAAAATGCGCGCTTTCGGATCGAAATTCGACTTTAAAACTGAGTCCGGCGTATCGAGACGACGAGCTCATGAATAATTCATCGCCTCCGCGCGACGTCAGTTCCGACATTGTTTTCGTTGCTAGTTTGAACTGACATCTTATCAAATTTTGGCCTTAACTGATCAGATGCGACGGTTATTGGACCGGTTTGAGTTTATTGATCACATTATGAATTGATTTTGATTTCAGCGAAGCACCAATAACCGTGCGATAGGCACTTTAAGGTGCGTTCAATAGACAAAATTTTTGCAATCAAGAAATATATTGGAATATGTTGGCACATCATGTATTTCTTAATGTGATTTTGTGGCAGACTTGTCTGTGGTTCAGGCGTATGTGATAGGCGTGTTTAATGTGTCTGTGGCTGATGTGTCTTGGGTTGATGTGTCTGTGATTGAAGTTTCTGTGGCTGACGTGTCTATGGTTATAGTGTCTGTGGTCGACGTGTCTATGGTTAAAGTGGCTGTGGGTGACGCGTCTGTGATTAAAGTGCCTGTGGTTGTCATGTGTATGGTTAACGTATTTGTGGTTGACGTGTGTATGGTTAAAGAATCTGTGGTTGATGTGTCTGTAGTTGATGTGTCTGTGTTTGATGTATCTGTGGCTGATGTGTCTGTGGTTGACGTGTCTGTGGTTGATGTGTCTGTAGTTGATGTGTCCGTGGCTGCTGTGTCTGTGTTTGATGTGTCTGTGGTTGATGTGTCTATGTATGATGTGTATGTGGTTGATGTGTCTGTAGTTGATGTGTCTGTGGTTGATGTGTCTGTGGTTGATGTATCTGTGGTTGATGTGGCTATGTATGATGTGTATGTGGTTGATGCGTCTGTGGTTGCCATGATTGTGGTTGATGTGTCATAGGTTCAATGTCTGTTGTTGATGTGTCTATGTATGATGTGTATGTGGTTGATATGTCTGTAGTTGATGTGTCTGTGGTTGATGTGTCTGTGGCTGATGTGTTTGTGATTGAAGTTTCTGTGGCTGACGTGTCTATGGTTATAGTTTCTGTGGTCGACGTGTCTATGGTTAAAGTGGCTGTGGGTGACGCGTCTGTGATTAAAGTGCCTGTGGTTGTCATGTGTATGGTTAACGTATTTGTGGTTGACGTGTGTATGGTTAAAGAATCTGTGGTTGACGTGTCTGTGGTTGATGTGTCTGTGTTTGATGTGTCTGTGGTTGATGTGTCTGTGGTTGACGTGTCTGTGGTTGATGTGTCTGTAGTTGATGTGTCCGTGGCTGATGTGTCTGTGTTTGATGTGTCTGTGGTTGATGTGTCTATGTATGATGTGTATGTGGTTGATGTGTCTGTAGTTGATGTGTCTGTGGTTGATGTGTCTGTGGTTGATGTATCTGTGGTTGATGTGTCTATGTATGATGTGTATGTGGTTGATGCGTCTGTGGTTGCCATGATTGTGGTTGATGTGTCATAGGTTCAATGTCTGTTATTGATGTATCATTGGTTGATGTGTCGGTGGTTGATATATCTACGGGTTATTCCAACAATGACCTTAACCTTAGTTTACAATTAAGATCAAAGTAAAACCTCTCGGTTCTACACATCTTTGACACCTTCAATTTCAACAAAAAATTACAAACATATATTGAAAAATGCGTTCTGTATGGTGAGACACAAAAGTTAACAAACAATATCTCAGAAGCAAACCATATTCATGAAAAATTTGTTGACATTTGGACAGATACTACGATTTTTGACCTTAGGCGCTTGGGAAAACTGTTGGTTCGATGTTCACATATATATTTAGGTTTGCAATTAGAATGAGCTACAAAAGGATGTAAATTATGTTACAATTTGACCATTTTGTGAATGCGAATTCGCCAAATTAATAATACCACATTATTTTTGGATTTATCGACTTTTCTTACGTGAACCTTCAGTAGGCGAACCGCTGCTACTGCTGCTACCATTGATCAAATGCGTCCTCGTCATGTCATGGTGATCTTGTGACGTCATAGCCATCTTGTCTATCGTGGTGGTCACGAGACTCGGGGTGCTTGTTGAGAAAGTCGGCAATAATGGTGGGGTGGAAAGACCGGAGACAGCCTCGTTATCTGCTAATTGAACCACAGGATAAGAAATTAAAAGATTACCCTCTCTAAACTATGCGGCAAATTATAACACAAAGTTTGCTTATGGTTATTAACAGATCAAATAACAGAAACGAATTCCGCGTATGCACATAATTGTATACGTACATACATAAACACGTGGGTTGGCATATAAAACAATAATGCATACATGCACCCACACCAACACCCATACTTACACATACATGCATACATGCATACATACATAAATTCATACATACATAACTTACATACATACATACATACATACATACATACATACATACATACATACATACATACATACATACATACATACATACATACATACATACATACATACAGACATACATACATACATACATACATACATACATACATACATACATACATACATACATACATACATACATACATACATACATACATACATACATACATACATACATACATACATACATACATACATACATACATACATACATACATACATACATACATACATACATACATACATACATACATACATACATACATACATACATACATACATACATACATACATACATACAATAGTATGCAACCACGCATGCACACACACTCACTGACCTTCACAAAGATCCGTTCTGTTGATTGTGGACCACTGCCGTCCTACCAGTCGTGGAGGCGCGGCGCAGGGCATGCTGGTCCCTTTAATGTCTGTGTACCGCACCCGGTCCTCCAACCCGATCATCCACTCCATGGCGCAGTCACATCGCATGGTGGTTGGGTTTAATATATTGATAGCATTAAAGGAGCGATTGAGCTTCAAAATGTCTGGAAATGTCATGATATTTGTGTTGGATAAGCGGACAGAGGTAAGGAGGGGACAGTTAGCGATCATTTCATAAATGTTTTCACATGTCGCAGTGCTCAAGTTGTTACGTGTTAATTCCAAAGTTCTGAGCGTGGATTGCACCGACTGAAGGTTAGGAAGCTGGGTGAGCTTATTATATCCCAGGTCAAGTGAATACAAAAGAGGGAGGTTGTCA
>CM067349.1:15705406-15860406 GCA_034190875.2 Urechis unicinctus | reverse complement strand
AACAATCACAAATGGGTATACAGATCATCGCAGCTATTTACGATATGATCCGATGAAAATGAGTTAATTGCATATGATTTTCCTTTCATTAGCCTACCCACTACCATTCTCACTTGTTCTACATTAACTGAGTGAGCAGCGCTACATTTTCCCACGTTGCACTGGCAATGGATATCCATTGAAATAAGTTCCTTAACTTGGAATCATGGTAAGAAACGCTGTTGTACAATTCTTCATATTTGGCCTAAAACAAAGGGCAGATACCCTCTACCCCTTGGACGTTATCGACAAGAGACGGCGCATTCCGGTAATTATTGATGCACATATAGTTTAAAGCCCTCTGCTGTGAAGTAAATATAATGCGTATGTACCAATAGTAAGCCTTCGGTTGTGAACTGGCTTTTTGCGAGAACAATATATGTCATCAGTTAACTGTTGGTATCTAATTCATCTTAGCGGGCATATTCAAACTGGCACATGTCGCTGTACAAGAACTACGAAGAACTTCATATTTATGGCAAGCCCCATAACTACACGTAAATATTCAAATTGTTTTATACTTCCTCCAGCACTGATTGACTTTTGCTGACTCCCTCTATAAAGGATTTTAGTTACTACCTCCACCAGCATTGATTGTCTTTTACTGGCTCCCTCTATAAATGGTTCAGCTGCTACCTTCACCAGCGCTGATTGGTCTTTACTGACTCCCTCTATAAAAGGTTTACATTCTTCCTCCACCAGCGCTGATTATCTTTTACCGACTCCCTCTACAAAGGGTTAAGTTACTACCACCATCAGCATTGATTGACTTTTACTGACTCCCTCTTTAAAGGGTTTAGTTACTACCACCATCAACACCGATTGTCTTTAACTGATTCCCTCTATAAAGGGTTTAGCTAATACATCCACCAACATTGATTGAAAACATTGAAAATCCATGACGTAAGAAACTAGATTTCATTTTTATCTTGAATACTGGCCAGCGATCTTGACATACAACATGACAATTAGATGTTGTTTTTTATATATATGAGCTTCTGTGTGCATTATCAACAATAAAATACGCAAACCGTCCAATTGGGAATAACCTGGATTTATATAAATGGTCTTATCTGATCTCACCAAACACATTGAGATATTTACATCCATATTGGCCTTCTAATCTAGCTATTCAGAATAAAAGTAAAGGTCGACCATTTTATGACTGTAATGATTTCATTCAATTCGTTTTTGTAAATCAATTCCGAACTGCGATTTTTTTTAAAGCGTTGCGTGTTTTTTTATCTAGGTCATCAACGTGCACTGCGATTATCGAGTCTGAAGTACGTTATGATATCCAAAAACCCTCGCCAAAAACATTATGATGTGCATAAATCTTACAAGCTGGTTGGTTATCTCGCAATGGTTCCGCATGAAAATGCAAACGGGACTTCAAAGGAAACTGTATGTTTATTACATCACAGATCGGCTGTCAAATAGCAGTTTACAACAGCAGCACTATTTTATTAGCATTTGAATGCATCCTGTATGAAAATCAGATCTTATATAATTTATATTAGGTAAGTGCATTCCAGGCAGAACTTTGCGGCTTCTTATCAACTACATGGGCTGCCTGCGTGACCAACCACTGGTCTGCAAACAATATTCCGCGTTTTCCTCAAGAATCGAAGTTATATTTCAGGTACCGTGGATAAAGCTGATGAATAACTGTGCGACTTACGCGTTATACAATGGCGCCTCTGCATGATACGCAAATGTATGTAAAGTATGAGGTTCATGCGTTTATATACCTAATTCAACGAAATTACGATTGATGCTAAGATGCAGCTCCAAGTGGTAAGGAAAATGTCAGAAATTGCCATACTGTGATGCTAGGATATGCCTCTTGTTGTTGACGACGGTAGTATAGTTTTGCCAGAATTCTAACATTGTTAACGTGTATGCCGAGTTTATAGTGCCTATCGCACGAAGCATCTTGTCATTTTTTTCGCCAGATTACGGAAATATAACCCAGAAGTACCTATTCTGTCTATGTAGTAGTCGTCAAAATGCGCGCTTTCGGATCGAAATTCGACTTTAAAGTCCGGCGTATCGAGACGACGAGCTCATGAATAATCAATCGCCTCCGCGCGACGTCAGTTCCGACATTGTTTTCGTTGCTAGTTTGAACTGACATCTTATCAAATTTTGGCCTTAACTGATCAGATGCGACGGTTATTGGACCGGTTTGAGTTTATTGATCACATTACGAAATTGATTTTGATTTCAGCGAAGCACCAATAACCGTGCGATAGGCACTTTAAGGTGCGTTCAATAGACAACATTTTTGCAATCAAGAAATATATTGGAATATGTTGGCACATCATGTATTTTTAATGTGATTTTGTGGTAGACTTGTCTGTGGTTCAGGCGTATGTGGTAGGCGTGTTTAATGTGTCTGTGGCTGATGTGTCTTGCGTTGATGTGTCTGTGATTGAAGTTTCTGTTGCTGACGTGTCTATGGTTATAGTTTCTGTGGTCGACGTGTCTATGGTTATAGTGGCTGCGGGTGACGCGTCTGTGATTAAAGTGCCTGTGGTTGTCATGTGTATGATTAACGTATTTGTGGTTGACGTGTGTATGGTTAAAGTATCTGTGGTTGACGTGTCTGTGGTTGATGTGTCTGTAGTTGGTGTGTCTGTGGTTGATGTGTCTGTGGTTGATGTATCTGTGGTTGATATGTCTATGTATGATGTGTATGTGGTTGATGCGTCTGTGGTTGCCATGATTGTGGTTGATGCGTCTGTGGTTGCCATTATTGTGGTTGATGTGTCATAGGTTCAATGTCTGTTGTTGATGTATCATTGGTTCATGTGTCGGTGGTTGATATATCTACGGGTTATGTGTCTGTCACTCTAGCCGACGACTTTGCAATGCCAGAAGTCCTGCGCATACGAAAGCTATAATTAGGGTGTCACGATTTGATTTGCGATTCATAGTCATTTGCCTCGAAGCGCGGGTACACATGGCCGGGCATAGAATTGCAGTAGGGGGCGTCACGTGAATCTCTATGCGCTACCCATCAAGTCATTTACATATAACTCATTTTACACAGACGCAATATGCCGCTTTAACTGCTGCAAACGAGAGCAAGGGTAATTGTTATAGATGGTGTCTTGATCTACAAATGACGATGTTTTCATGGATTGTATTAGTTGTTCCTTTAGATAAAGGGGGTTGCAGGGAAGTTCCTGTAAGTAGAGTAGTTTCGCCAAGGAGGTTTATTATGGCAATATGCTAGTCACTTTTGATAAGGCAATTAACTGCTAGGAAAAATAGTCACTACTGACGTAGGTCATCACAAATATAGAGGATAGTCACTAATACAAGAGGTGTTCATTTCTGGTGGAGGAAATCGCTGTTATAGATGTAGGAACTCCTGTTGGAGGTAGTAACTGTAAATGGGTGCAGTCAGTTCGGCAAGAAGGTTGTCACTGCTGAGAGAGTATAAATAGAGACCTCGAGGGCTTATATCAGACAAACGTTGTTTCAGGGCAAGAAACAGGGCATCTGTTCATTTGCAAGACTGAAAATAAACCAAAATAGCAATCGAACACCTTTATAACAATGCCTATGACATAGCAACATAAAACTGCCGTATCGATTCCGCACCCACCGATATTGATGCAAGCGACATCAATTTAGTAACTGCCGATGCCATTTTGCTCGTAACAGCATGTGTGTGACATTCTTCAGTAATTTCATCAGCCTGGAAATTACCATTGTCAGACAGTATCTGATGAAATCAACTTCCACGCAGTTTGCAACTTACAGCGAATGTAGCTCAACAATAGAGAGGAATATGTCGATATCTAAACACTTGCAAGGCAAGCAAGCTTCTCATCGTGAAGGTTTTGCAAGTTCCCATATTCGAGCGTCACACGACAAAATCATTTGAAATAATTGATGAAGCTTACATAAGTTTATCCCCAATCAATAACACTCAAAGAGGATATTGCAAATCCGATGATGTCTTTGAACTGGCTTTACCTGATACATAATCGAAACAAAAAAATATCGACGATATCAATGGCGACACAACATGGTAGTATGATGAGTAATAAACCAATATACAAATTATCATAAAGCCAAAGAACAGTGACAGAAAGTATTGCATCATTTTGGGTTGACTATAAAATGTTAAAACTACTTTAGGAATGTAGTTTGTACTCTCTGAAAGACATTTTACGTACCACTAAATACCATCTACTGATAATGAACGTTAGTATCCGTGAATATATGAATCGTCCGTACGATTAAAAAAACTTCCATTAATGGTACATAACCATGGTACATATGTGCCCAAGACAAACCCATTGAGCAAGCAATATATTGACATAATAATAAAGAATATACCGATAAACAACATTGCGTCCCTCTGGAAATTCTACTAAGTTATCATCGCTTATTATTGGTGACACTAAAGCAAAAGTCTGGTTATATGCTGGATGACACACATAGCCATTATTGGTCCACAAAGTAGCTTTTCACTAATTTTTCGCAACAGGCGGATTACAAATTATATCAGGTGCTTCTGTGTAAAAATAGCTGCTAAGCCGTTGTTTAATCAAAGACAGCTGACTATTCCATGTTTAGACATTTGCTAATTCAAATTATTGCTGGAAACTCTAACAACAGTTAATTACTAGAACAGCGTCTATGCATCACAACATCCAATAGACAAAAAAAATCAACGTGTTATCACCATCACAAACTTCAACTACACCATTGTTTGTTTGCCTTTACATATTGCAGTACATTTAAAAGTCAGCATTGATAGGTAACATGGTTCTTAAACCCAGCTATAGGTGTTAACATCGATCATCGCCTATCGACTTTAGTTTTGGCGTCACTTTTGATAACATTCGTGTATACAGGAATTCCACCAGTGACGACTACAGCTCGGCCAGCTGAGTTATTTCCCTGCACCATTCGCCACCGGACCAAGCGCCAGCTCGTCTATTTCATCATATACACCTCCTTGGTTGGGGTTAGTGGTGTGTTCGGTGAGTTCGGTGTAGTGTGATGCTGGCTCTAGGTAGGTCCTGTTCCCGTCACCAATCTTGAGGTAAGCATCATTGTCCTCCTCATTTTGCTCTACATGATACACACATGGATGCTACTTGATCAAACACCCAAAAAACTAACATAAAACGTGACACTGGTTAAAACATTCGGTAATATCCAGGTCAAATCTCCAAATAAGTGCGTTTTGCCGGCTAGTAAATGGCAAGATATGTCTTACTGTTGTCGCGTGACTGACTTGACGGTAAGGATGATCTCATACGACAGACCAACACGACGATGACGATGACGAGGATGAGTAAGACCACGCCCAGAGCCCCGCCCAATGCTGCGGCCAGGATGTTCCTTCCGCCGGTCTCATCCGCTACACACGGTGTACATACACTTCATCAATCAGTGGCTATGACTACTAAACAATACTGACCCATTATGAGATACTACGAATATATTTTTGGATTTACCGACTTGATCAATTTTTCTTACCGGAGTCCTCGTTAGGCGAGCTGCTGCTACTGCTGCTATTATCGTTCAAATGCGTCCTCGTCATGTCTCGAGGATCTTGTGACGTCATGGTCATCTTTTCTATCGTGGTGGTCGCGAGACTTGGGGTGCTTGTTGAAAAAGTCGGCAATAATGGCGGGGTGAAATGACATGAAACGGCCGCGTTGTCTGCCAAATGAACCACTAGCAAAAAGTAAAAGTAGCGAGACTCAAGCATGAATGGACTTATCACTTAATCTTTCAGGGATGCTAATGGTACGTATTTAAAACTTTCATCAATGAATACATGTGCAGACCGGAACAAACACCATCCAGATTGTTCCCGCTTACATACATGCATGCTCGTTTGACTGTACGTATTTAAAACTTTCATCAATGAATACATACACAGACACACATACATGAATACCATCCACGTATGCATACATACCATGCTTGTATACATGCATGCTGGTTTGACTGAACGTTTATACTAACATACGTATATACATGCATACACACACACACAAAACCGACACAAACGCATACATACAAACATACTTACATATATACATGCATACATTCAAAGAATTCACCTACGTTTTCACATACGTACTTGCATACATGATGACATGCAAGCATGCAAGCATACATACATACATTCATACATACATACATACATACATACATACATACATACATACATACATACATACATACATACATACATACATACATGCATACATACATACATACATACATACATACATACATACATGCATACATACATACATACATACATACATACATACATACATACATACATACATACATACATACATACATACATACATACATACATACATACATACATACATACATACATACATACATACATACATACATACATACATACATACATACATACACATACATACATACATACATACATACATACATACATACATACATACATACATACATACATTCATACATACATACATACATACATTCCTACATACATACATACAATCGTATACAGCCACGCATGCACACACACACACACACACACACACACACACACACACACACACACACACACATACACACACACATACAATCGTATACAGCCACGCACACACACACACACACTGACCTTGACAAAGATCCGTTCTGTTGATTGTGGACCACTCTCGGCCTACCAGCCGTGGAGGCGCCGCGCAGGGCATGCTGGTCCCACGAATGTCTGTGAACCGCACCCGGTCCTCCAAGCCGATCATCCACTCCATAGCGCAGTCACATTGCATCGTGCTTGGGTTTAAATATGCTGATTGCGCCAACTGAACGATTGAGCTGTAATATATCTGGAAATGTCTTGATATTTGTGTAGGAAAAATCGATGGAATCGAGAAGTGGAAAATGTGCTATGATTTCATAAATGTCTTCACAGGTGAATGTTCTGAAGTTGTTACCCGGTAATTTCAAACTTCTGAGCGTGGATTGCATCGACTGAAGGTTAGGAAGCCGGGTGAGCTGGTTATATCGCAGAGCAAGTGACCACAGAGGAAGGTTGTCAAATGCATTGTTTGGTATGTCTCTGATGAAGTTATTATCAATTGAAAGGATTTGCAAGACGCCTCTTTGTCGGCTGAGGTCTGGCACTTTTGTCAGGCCAAGGTCATGCACAATGAAACTGGTCATCTTCCGCAACTTATAGAGAGCATTATCTGCCAAGTTCCCGATGCGTCGTGAGGTTACCCATGGAGCTATGCCAACCCACAATTGAGCAAGACTGTTGTTGTCTGGAAGGTGTCTGAAATCAGGGAACGATGTCAGAGAAGATTGCAGCATATTCAGTGTATGAAGTTGTCCCATTCTTGTAAACATTTCTCCTGGTATTGAAGTCAGGTTTAGGTTATTTCTTAATCCCAGGGAGTACATGGTGTTTGCACAGTTTATAAACGCTTGAGGATGGACGTAATTTAATCTATTCGAATTAATGTCAAGTTCTCGCAGCCAAGTCACTCCTCTGAACTCGTCTTCACCAACCCTTTCAATCAGGTTATACCGGACATTTAAATTCTGCAGACTGGACCCGATGCTGGCAAATCGGGGAAGAGCTGTCAGATTGTTGTAATTCATATGAAGACTGCTTATGGAAGTTCCGTTAAATGCCAGATCAGACAGAAAGCTGATCTGATTACGGGAGAGGTCAAGCTCGCTGAGACGAGGGAAGAGGACAAAGGTGTTATCGTCAACTCGGCTTATCAGGTTCCTGCTGAGGTCAATCGAGGTTTCGTAACTGATGTTCCGGATGACGGGAACCTGCGTTAGATTCATTCCGGTGAATATTACTCCGCCTGAGACGGTCTGAATGAGTATGAACAGGTAGGCTGACGCGTATCTCGTCTGGATGAAGTTCATGATGTCTTGCCTGCTTTCAAATGACATATGGCACGTAGAAAAAGAACATTTGTAAGATTTAAAAAATTCTTTGAACAAACGAGACGAGTCATGGAAAGCTAGGCACAAGAAAATAAATAAGGACCCTCCGCCGCAACTCCATCTCTTGGCTAACCCCTGCACTAGAGATTGAATATCGATTATCTTTGCATGCTGCCACTGTCACTTTTACCATAGAGATTCCCCAAATATTCAGAAGTTGTGAGGCACATGCCGTCACCAGTTTGTGCTAAGGGATGGCAGGTTTCTTGAGTGTTGATTAAATCAACAGGAACCTTAGGCTCATTATTGGCGGTTAGCTTTAGATAGAGCAACATGAACCTTAGTTAAGTTTATTATCTGATGGTTAGTGTTGGTTAAATAAAAAGGGAACCTTCGTCTCATCATTGGCGGTTAGCGTTAGATAGAGCAACAGAAACCTTAGTTCAGTTCTTTATCTGAGGGTAAGTGTTGGATAAATCAACGGGAACCTTAGTTAGGTTCATTATCTGGCGGTCAGGTTGAATGTTGACCCTATGATAGCTTCAGTGTTATATAAAAGCACGGGATACATTCACGTTACAAAGGTATATGCCATCTTCATCGGCTAATGTCGCCTACTTATACCAAATATGTACGAATACTCATTCAAGGCTCTCTTACCTACGGTTTCTTTCGTTAAAGATCTACCTCGGAACTCACTCACTTCTTCTATGTTAACTTAACTTGGCACACACTGGATGCATGCTGTTCGGTATGCTCTTTAATAGCTAAGTCTTTTTCTACACAGTTGGTGGTCAATCGCGCGTGACACTTTCTACCGCTCCCATAGCAAACGTATTTCTAAAGCCGCTAGTTTCACTCGTTCATGTTCATTTCTCACAATCACTTGGCTAGCATAACCCACACGCGCACGACGGTAATATAAATATATACCGTCGTGCGCGGGGCTATGTTCTGTCGTGCTGTGAGCGTTTTATTTCGAGTGCACGTAGCTTCCCGGGGGGGGGGGGGGGCACTTGGCCTTATTCTGGATAGGGGTGTGCCGCGGGACCTCGAAAACCCGTACCCGTCGTACAAGGTCAAAATGGCCAAAAGCATACCCCGTCGTACAAGGTATTATGCGATCGTACAACCCATTGCACAGATTGAAGCTGAAAAATATACCCCGTCGTACAAGTATGAGGCCCAAAAACCCGTCGTACAAGTCGAGAGGCCGAAAAAACATACCCCGTCGCGCGGCACATATATACTACCTCTATACACTTAAGTGCCCCCCCCCCCCCGGGGTAGCTTCTAATCAATGTTGTGTACTTACGTATCTACATATGTCGAGGATTGAGATGAATATCCTTGAACTAAACTATTTCGGCCATCCACTGTCTCGTGATTATTTAGCAATCGTCACATGAACTTTTAGGATCACAACTTTTGTTCATGGCAAGCCCCGTCTTGGAAATAAGACGTCACATTACGCAGTTTTAGTTTCACTGCGGGTGGGGGGGGGGGGGGCACTTAAGTATAAAGCGGTAGTATACTTATGCCGCGCCACGGGATGTTTTTTTTGCCTCTCGGAATGGTAATGGTAACTATCAAGTTTTACGGCACGTCGGAACAATGGTGTCATATTGTGCCAGACAAAGATGGGTTAATTTACGATATCAGTGGATTTAAATTGATTTGATTGAATTCACTCTGTAGTATAGTCCTGTTTGTCTGATATATTCAATGATTGATGAGGGATTAACTGTGTCAAAGAGCTCTTTCATATCTCTCACATTGTAATATATTTGCCGAATATGGCTAAAATCTACGCAATTTACTAAGAAGTGTTTTACAGTAAAAGGTTCGTTGCAAGGTATGCATTGCGACATGGCTTTATTTCTTAGCAGATATTCGTACATTAAGTAAGTATGGCCTATTCGTGCACGAGCCAGTTCAACTTCCTCTCTCCTATTTTCACGCTTGCTATGTTCCCATTCCCCTATATTTGGTTGGATGGCAAGAAGTTTGTTGGCGGCACAGCCCTCACACAATTCTTGCCAGCTATTTTTCAGGTGTTTGTTTATCAGAGAACCAAGATCTGTAAAGGGGATCTTGGTCTCAGACACTGGCTCATGTAGGGCCCCTGTTGCAGTCATGTCGGCTTTTTCGTTGCCTGGGATACCTATGTGACTAGGTACCCAGACAAACTCAACATTTTTCCCCAGCATGGATAAACGAGTAAGATTTTCTAAAAAAATTAACAATAATATGGCACGATAATAACTTGTTCCCAATTGCTTCCAGGACAGACAAAGAATCACTAAAAACTGTAAAAGCTGCATGGGTATGGTGAGCTATAAGGCCCAATGCCATCCTTATTGCGGTGACTTCGGCTTTAAAAACAGATGCTGCACCAGGCAGTATTTCCTTGTGGGTCTGAGGCCCTAATACTCCAGCGCGCACACGGTTTGCATCTTTGGATTTTTGTGTTGTTCATTAAATTTCATCAAGAGGTCATTAGCATTTGATTTATCATATTTGGCGAGGGATGTGTCTATTGTTGGTGTGATCAATTGCCAGGGTGGTGTTTCGAGGATTTTGTTTGGAGCAATTATGTCTAGATTATTGCATGTGTTGTTTAGTGATTCTTGGATACGGATGAGCCTGAGTTGGACCTGCCTGTCAGCTCCCCACAGCTTGGACGATTCATTGCCTTGAGGCATTTCTTCCTTATGTAATTAATATGGATTTAAAGTTAAGTTTTGAATCAAATATGATACCTAAGAATTTAGTTTCTTCCACAACAGGGACGGGATTTCCATTAATAGTTAGGTCTGGGTCAGGGTGAAGGCCCCTTCTTTGACAAAAATGAACACAAATAGTTTTTGTTGTGGGAAATTGAAGCCATTTTCATCTGCCCATTTCTGAATTTTGTTAAGGTTAATTTGTAGCTGGCGTTGTATGGTGGTCATACTGCTGGATCGGTAAGATATAAGGAAATCGTCTACATAAAGTGATTTTTCTATTCCAGGTTTAAGAACTTTTGTGAAGCTATTGATTTTTAAATTGAAAAGTGTGACGGAAAGAATGCTGCCCTGTGGGACCCCCATTTCCTGACCATGTTGGTCCAAAAGTGTGGTCCCCATTCCTACTTTGAAAGATATATCATTCAAAAAATTGTGTATAAAAGTTGGCATATTGCCCCGAAGACCAGCTTCTTGTCGATCTTTTAAAATCCCATATTTTCATGTGGTGTCATATGCTTTTCCTAGATAAAAAAAACACAGACACGACATGGTCCCCTTTAAAAAAGCATCCCTAATATATGATTCCAATTTAACAAGATTGTCTGTGGTACATCGGTCTATTCTGAAGCCAGATTGATGTTTATTTATGACGTTATTTATTTCCAAGTACCACATAAGACGCTTGTTAATAATTCTCTCCATGGTTTTACAGAGACAGCTCGTGAGAGCAATGGGCCTGTAGCTCGACAGGTTGGTTGGTTCTTGGAGAGAGGCTACCATTATCCCTCTCCCAAAGTCCGGAAATTCTCCACTGCTCCATATGTGATTGTAAATGTCTAATAAGAAAGATGTTTAAGTAGTTGGTAATGGACATCGTCTGGTCCTACTGCAGTGTCCTTGCAGTGTTTCAAAGACTCTTTCAATTCTTCGTTGTTTGACCTATAATTAAGTTTTGTTCTTTCAGTAATCTGTTTATGTCTTTGAAACTTTTCGAAATAATGAGCAGTGGAAGAATTCATGGTTATTGTGTCCGCTATGATGTTAGATATCTCTTGTTTGTTTTTTACTTCATTACCATCTGGTGTTAGTAGGTAAGAAGAAGTGGAAGAGGTGTTTTTTACGCTTTCTGCGGACCATTTCCCATGTCTTTTTGATTGATGTTGCCGAGTTTGATATTGATACATAAGTTTTCCATGAATTCTTTTTACTTTCTTTAACAACCCGCCGAGCTCTCGCTCTCGCTGCCCTGAATGATGCCAGGTTAGCATGGATTGGGTGAGATTGAAACAATTTAAAGGGGCCTTCTGTCGTTGATGGCGTCCTGACAGTCTTGGTTAAACCATGGTTTTGGGATGCGCCTGGGCTTTCCCGAGGACTTCGGAATAGTTTTGGAGGCAATTTCAAGCAGTTTATCACAAAATGTATCGATGTGTGTATCTCTCCCTTGCATCTTATCCCTGTGGATAGCCTCCCCACACAGAGATCCAAAGGAGAGCCAGTCTGCTTTATGCAGCTGCCACTTTGGAGGTGTCTCTGTTTGTAATTGAGGGTTTAGGTGGATAAGAATGGGGAAGTGGTCACTTCCACAGGTATCACCGACACCAACTTCCCATGCAAGCTCGAAAAACGAAGAAGGAGAAGAGAAAGAAAGATCTATTGCGGTTGGTGTGCCATAGCCTGGGTGGATGTATGTATTTGAGCCATCATTTAAAAGTCAGAGATTGTGATTCATGAAGAAATCTTCTATAATTTGGCCTTTTCCATCATTATATGTATTGCCCCATAAAGAGATGTGGGCATTAAAATCACCCATGAGGAGAACTGGCTCTGGCAATTGGGCCATGATGTTGTCCAGTTCTCCTTGTAAGTAAAGGGAGCAAAGTGTGATGGACTTACTTAAGGTTATATTTACCGGTACCGCTTGGAGGTTTGTATTGAGTTCTATTTCTTTCTGGGGAACAAAATCCTTGATTAAAATGGAGCAACTCGCTTTAAGCATATTTGTCATGGGCGATTTAGATCACGAAATATGGAAAACACAATCTGTAACTTGGTATCATTAAGGACCCACATGTCTCCTATACACTAAACATAAGCCTAAAAACAGTGATTATCATTAATCACAAATTTGCCTCACCTGCCCCCATAAATAATTTGAAACTTCGTACACTCAGTAATTGACAGATATCGTAGCATCATGTTTGATATTAATACATTCTTCTGATGTTTTATTGTGTTAAATTGTTGATCTAAATTATGATACACCTTTCAGGTAAACAGGTGTTGGCATATACATGATGGATATGTTTTCAAATAAATGACAATAATGCCAATTATTAAACTAGTTACAAAACACATCTGTGTAAATCTCGAGTGAGTGAGTGCGTGAGTGAGTATAATGTTTAATGGAACACCAACACGTACTTGCCATATGGCACCTAGAAAGGTCAATAGATAAGTTTTGCTTTTTTGACGAAATTGCGTTGTTTGTTCTATATCAAGGTCAACTACGAACACTGCGATTATCAATGCCTGAAAAGCATTATCATCTCCCCAAATCTGCGCCCAGAACGTTACGATGAACAAAAAAGCTTACGAGCTAGATGGACAACTTGCCATGATTCCCCCAATAAAAGTGCGAGAAGATGACCATATGAATTAAGAAAAAATAAGTAAGTTTACTCCCAGAAGTTTCAAACTTCTAACAGTGGCTGGTGGTCAAGACAGACATGGCGGGTGTCGAACAATAAGGTGGTGAA
Organism: Urechis unicinctus; assembly: GCA_034190875.2. Taxonomy (NCBI): domain Eukaryota; kingdom Metazoa; phylum Annelida; class Polychaeta; order Xenopneusta; family Urechidae; genus Urechis; species Urechis unicinctus. Next base: position 15,846,929 of record CM067349.1, on the reverse strand, counting down.
TTTGATCTATGTAAATACACGAGTGCATGGTAAATGCCAGACATTGTTTAGATGCATCATAATGTTCCGATTCATAATAATGTTTGGAAGAATCATAATGTAGGTTATAAGTAAAGCTGACTGTTTGACTACCACGATAGCGTGAGCATTCATGTATCTGTGGACTTGAAAACTCTTTGCGTATGTGCATTGCACTCGGTATGTTTATCTCAAATCACAATGTTTAATCATTCTTAACTCGGATTCCGCTGCTACAGCCATTCATTAAATCCAGTTCAATTTCAAGGTCTTTTTGAATACCAGACAGCTAATATATTGATGAGCCGACGATTTGCCAAGATTGAAGAGTATCCATATCCACGCATCTGATGTCTTTACAAAATATACACAGCGTTACTATCCACAACATTTGTGAAATTCTTAGTGTAAATGAGGACAACATCCGAAAACTTGTGGTGAAACATTCACAAATTAAATCTCCAGACTTAATACTGCAAACCACATCCTAATTTTTCCCCGGGCCTTGTTACAAAATGTACAGTGGTAGATTTGTACGCTGCTGAAGCATCAGTGATACAAAAGATAGGAACGTGATGTCTCTTACAAGCTATAAAGGGATCCAAACTCGCCACTGAATAGCTTTATTGCTCTCCATTAATGGCGTCGCTGTGGAGTCGTGAAGCACCGGCAGTAACACGATTCAATAAAAAATAAGATTGCATTAAGATCAATGAAAAATGCAAACATTTCCTTGGCGTTTGACCTCACTGAGTTTGTACATAATGGGGTTATGTAACAAATATATCAACCCTATGTTCTTATAGTTAAGGGTTCTGTAACTGTCCCACCACATATTAGTGTCATCACTATCATTGTGATTACTCATTAAATCACAATATACGCGGTCTTAATGATAAAAAAACAAGTAGGGTGACATTAGGGGCAATCTGACCTAGGCATGTTTAGAAAGCCCAGAAAGGCTTTTTATTTAACAACAGAACTATTTAAGTTCATCAAATAGCCATACTTGTTTCATTTTCTTCGTAACCTTCTGGGTACTAAGTGTTTGTATATCTGCTTTAAATATTCTGTCGATGTCACAGAGCATAATCATGCCTTGAGGACGTTATGATAATCTAACATATGCGGCGCAAGCATTATGAACGACAAAATTAAATGCCTAAGCAGTACCATATATGAATTGAGAAATTCAAAAGATACCTCCCCTCCTCACCCACACCACTATATTCATCAAAGGGCAACTACAAAACATAGCAATCAAATGATTCTGATGCACTGATAAAGTTTTTAAGAGTGAGTGCAAAAGCACGAAAACAAACTGTAGGATTTTGCAACAAATACTCCAATACAAGAGCAAGACAATTTTATTTTTGATTGACGTGTGTAGAACAGAATGTGAAACTTTTTAATGGTCGGTTAATTGAAAGATAAGCTTTATAAGGTCAAGGCCGTTTGTCTTTTCTTTAAATACAGTCCTAAAAGAATAGGACTTTTAACTAGCATTGTGAAACAAGAGATCACAGCAGAATCTAAAAGAAAACCACTACTGGATCTATGTCGCACACGATGGGCAGAGAGGCATGAAGCATACACTCATTCCTACCAATCGTACACTTTCATTGTGACAGCCTTTGGTGCTATATCATTTAAACTGTGCAAAGACCAATACACAGGTGATGCGTTCACATGTGACTGGGATCACCACTCCAAACAGGAAGCACAAACTTTGAGTTTTTTTGACCGTGTTCTAACTACTGTCCCATCTAGAAGGCACCACAGTCAAGCCACAGAGCCGAGCAGAACCATAGACATTTTTCCAAGGCCATTAGATGGTGATTAGTACCAAAGATAACAATAGGAGTAGGGCCAGACTGGATTTCTCTTTGATAAAATACTAGTGATATTGAATGACATGAAGATATCTAGCTGATATTTTCATGGTAATATTAAGTCTTCTTTTAATTTGATCTGTGAATGATAATTTTATTAACTGGGGATATCATATCTCACAGTTGTTTATGCAGCCATCTGAGTGTGAGATTTTTTTATATGACATGAACAATTAATTCCAATAGAAAATAATGTACTCAGAAATTATATAATTGTCAGTTTTACATAAATGGAGAGAGTTTATGATTTGCAGGTTGGTGATATAACAGCCCTGTACAAGACACAGAGAGAGGTTATTGACAGGTTATTTCCCACAGATCTACCAACAGGCAGCAAGAATTGCCAAAAAGGTTAGAGTCAATCCTTCCAAACCAAGAGTCAACGGACGTCAGAGGCACATAGAGAATGTGCAGGCTGACACACCTGAACAGAACTATCTAAATCATGTGTATATATCAGACAAGCTGATAAAAAAAACATCAACTGTGTTTATAAATAAGTGAAAATTATTTCCTTCTCTTACTTATATATAATCTGCAAAATCATTGTCAGTGTATTTCCTGGTACAGCTCAATTCAGATACCCCCCACAAACATACTGGTGACGGGCCTGCTATGCCTTCTTTATGGACGTCTGGTTGTTCAGTATGGACACAAAGTTGTGGCACGACTTGTGCTTACTGGCTGTTATGACGCGTCTAGTCTGGGCTCGAGCAGCTTTGTACAGGTTCTTGTTGGTCTCAGTAGGCCGCTTTTTGAACATGTACATTGCTCGTTTGTACTCATTGACAACGTCACGACATGCACATCCCTATGACAACGTCACGACATGCACATCCGTATGACAACGTCACGACATGCACATCCGTATGACAACGTCACGACATGCACATCCGTATGGATTCTGTCGATGATTTTGATACATTTTAGGTGGCCATATAGATTACTGGATTTGAACAAAAAGGACACCGAATCTTTATTATAATTGTCCAGTGTATCTTTGTTGAAACGTTCGCACAAAGAAGAAAAAGTAGGCCGGTGCAATTGCCAATTTGGAAGTGATCACTACCACATTGGTCCTGACCCACTACCCATTCAAATTCCATCCAATAAGTAACTAATCACAGGGATAAGCGGAACACCAACAGTAATGTGTTATATAGCGCCTAGAAAGGTGGAATGAAAGTGAAGAGAACTGAGAGAGCATGATAGGTCTCCAGGATGACATAAGTATTGGATGTTTCATATTACGATCATTTTACATTACTTGACCACTTTTGCTGATGTCCTCACATACCAACAACTAACTATTGGCATTGCAATCACCCAGCAGCCATAGTGGAGATAGAAGTTTACTGATCAAATGATCAATATTTCTCTGTATAATCTTGGTGGTGCAGAGAGCACAAAATGACGGTTGTGCAGTGGGTAATACTAATTGCCATAGCTTGAAGAGGTGTATCAAGAGCAAGAGGTTCATGGGGGACACCTTGCTTTACAAGTACAGATCAATAGTTTATGTGTGTTGGTCATGGAATGATAATAATATCAATTTGAATATTGCTGAGTTGCTATCAGTTAGGAAAAAGGTTGCGCCTCATGTTCAAACTTTATCAGATACTTATCATAATAATGCCATACTGATATAAGTTTTTGGGGATGTGTCTATTTTGTAACTGGAACAGTAATGATTGATCAAGTAGAATGATCAACACTTTTTGGCTAAAGATTAAAATATTGATCACTTTAAAGCATTTCCAAAGCTGTAACATTTAAAAAAAGTAGAACTTGGGGTCCATGTTGATACAACTCTCTGTGATAATCACAATCAGGTGAAGGGGCTGTACAAGGAAGCATTTTGGCCGTCACCTTTTATCATGTTAAAATTACTACTCTTGTAAATGTCATCAAAACAGATGTCGCATGTTCACTCTCTATGACCAATACTTTATTTCTTTCAAATTCAAATCATGCAAACTGTTGAAAGTCATCTCAAACTTAGTTTCAGTCAATTTGGCTGATGAAAACCGAAACTCTCCACGCATTTCGGTATTAAAAGAAATCTTCAAGTTTCTCAAGTTTTAAGTCCGGTATTTCTAGTCTTCCTAAGAAATGTCTTAAACGATGATGTCAAAAAACGGATTTAGGAGCGGACCGTAAAGTCATGCAACTTAACCAGTCCCTAGTTTTATCTCAGTTGGACTACGGTTCTTTCATGTATGGATCTGCTTGTCCCTATTATTTAAGAACTTATCAAACCTCTCTCTTTCAAAGTCTGCAGTTTGAAGAATTTGGAATTAATTTGTGACGGTTGTACCACGAATATTTGGTATGTTACATATAAGCTCGAATAAAAGTATAACAACCGCTGATTAACACAATTCTGTGCAAATTAAAAGATGAATCAAATACGCCAACTTTTTGGACAGCAACGTAAGACGCAACTGGTTCCTCTTTCTACTAGGAATGACTGTCTCAACTATTAGTGCTTCCCATGCTAGGACCGACACATTCCACCCGTATTACTGCATACACCAATGTTCCACTTCTGTTCACAGTCATTACTACCTGCTCGAATGAGGATTAGCCCCACAAGCTGTCACTACCTCGACAGCAAGTCTTTATGACCATTGCTAGCGACCACCTCGATTACTTGTCTCCCTCTCCCTCTGTCTCCCCTGCTACATCTTGGTTCATTTGAACGCTGAATACATGCAGAGAGCAGCAAACCTCTATACCTGAAAGGTTTCTTCAGATATTTTTTAAAGAACATCAAGTTGAATGTTGTCACTTCTCTTGCTTCATGTTTATATAAAACCACAGAATGAAATTAGTGTGGTATAGATGTATTTTGTCCTAATGTCACCCCCTTATCGCTCATGTGTTATAGTAACCCTTAATGATTCTATTACCCACTTTCTGTTGATAAAAATCTCCTTTGAAGCAACCCCTCTTCATTCCAGCTAACTGTACATTGGGTAGCACACAGCATTGGCTGTGTGTCCGTCCGTATCTTGTTGATACGCTACGTCTTTTTCCACCGAGAAGGCGGTCACGGACGCGTGACGTACTGTTCAGTTACCACAGCAATCTTATTTTCACAGTCGCAGGTTTCACTCGCTTCACTTTTTCTGTTGTGAACTGTACTTAGCATGTCTACGTCTTTTTCCACAGACCTTGCGGTCTATGGCGCGTGACACTCCATACTGCTCCAATAGCAATCGTACTTCTAAGGCCGCTGGTTTCAATCTTTTCACGATCGTGTTTCATATCCACTTCATATCGACCCTATCATAGAGAATCGCAGTTGACGGCATGATGATTCAATAAACCCATTGCCAACTAAGGCCCTGTCACGACAGCGATCGGTTTGTATGCGCTTACGCGCATGCGAATCATGTTTTTGAGCGTTTTCAGTTCTATTGTGGCCAGACAGTAACACACAAAGCCGTTTGAATGTAGTTTAAATGCGCACGCGATAGCTGCTCCTTGTCCAGACACGTGCTATCAAATGAAAATCGAATGTTTGTGCGGAAGTGACAATTCTTCTTTCTGAAGGGAAAACGCGCCCGGTTTATTTATTAATCTCACCTCTTTGTATTTATTGTTTCTTAAACTATCCTGACCTTATTTTGCCTTCTAACTTTTGGAGTGACGGGGAATCCGAAATCTAATTGAAATATGGACCGATTCAAGCAGGACTGGATGGGTACAACCGAAATTTTTAAGTGAGTACATTCATACAATTCAACAAGCCATGAACAAAATAGCGAAGCTACTTTATCTGTGCGACTCCATCGATAGCTGACAAAGCGTCTAACTACAAAGGTTCCGAACGTTGCTGAGCGGAAAGTGTAATGGTTAAGGGGTAAATATGTATTAACCTCACCGTTATTAAGGATAGGAGTCAACGTTATGTGTTTTAATGCAATTAATAAAGTTAATACTTGCAAGTTTAAAGAATCACTGATACTTAACATTTTGTCATCATTCATCTCTGTGTGACACGGCACTTACCAAGGAATGTGTGGAGGCCACGATCACTTTTGGACTCTGTGTGACATTTAATGATGTGTCCAACTGTATATTGTTCATACATATATTAACAATATGCTTATTGAGCGTCACATTGTCCTCTAATTGATTTATTGTGCACACTTCAATTCATGTTGTATCTGTTTATAAGACATCCATATATCTCTGTGTAAGAAAACAATCTGCTGCCTGAGTCAGTATGATGCCCAGAGAAGCGCCAATTAGACAGAAAACAATCTTCTCTCATATGATTAAACTGCAAATGAGGATACCAGTGAGTATTTATGCCCATGTATGATAACTGTGATCAAGTATGGCGCTCATTACTATCAACTGTGTTACTAATTACAGCATTTGCTCGATAGTCATTGTAGGTCTGGTAAGTAATGTAGAGCATATATAAAGCTAAGAAAATGTACCCTTCTTGTATATAAAGATAAATAGGGATACCGGGTTTTCATTATTGTTTTTCTAATGTATCTTTGTTGATAATTACTCAGGGTAGAGAGGTAAAAGACCCAGCTGGTCCTGTGTAGTGGCCATTTTACCACCCACCCAGTGGACATAGGTCTGTTAATCTTAAAAAAGGAAAGGGGCGCTACCATATTGGTCCTGACCAACTATCCATTGAACCTCCATCAACAGGGATAGTGAGCACAGACTTAGGTCTATGGCACAGAACGAGCTGGCTCTGGATGAAGATAAGCGCTAGATTTATGTGGAGCCTAACACTTATTGCCACAGCTTGAATAGGAGTGTCAAGAACAGATATCCACCATACGGCTCTCGCGTCTCATGCGAAACTGTTGTTTATGATACATAGAATACCCTCTAAATGACATTTGATCAGTATCCTTCGGGGACCTTTCCTACGACTGATGGTCATATAAAAGTGATGTTCATTCAATGTAATTTGACAGAAATCCTTGAAAGTTCCTCTGGATGATTCTATTTGGCATCGTCGGGTTTCCTAATTGTCCATGGCCGATGCATGGACTAGCTGGTTTGGATCCAGAGTTGCCGGTTCGTATCCCAACCTGGAGGATGATGCTAGGCTATGCTGCCTTTCCATGCCCTCTTAACTACCATAGCTGATATTGAGCTTTATAGGATCAGTTCATCCTTTCGGTGGTATATTAAATTTAGATCATTTGCTGATCAGGTTGATATGTTAATAGCCCCTATTTCAGTGAGTCACAACCTACGGCCAACGGGTTACCCCCTCTTAGTCACCTCTTACCAAATGCAGAGGGATACTGTGGGTATATTCTACCCACTGACACCCATGGGTGGGTAGGGGTTTGGATTCGCATATCGGAGTACTATACGCAAGAAGCGTCTTGTGTTGCGTCTGTTTTGCAAGTGTTTGATATGCTGCTTATTCCTATTAATTCCTTTCACTGCTTTGTACTGGCTATGTTTGTGCAGAAGTTATCAGCAGGCAGACAATTTGAAATTGGTCTGGTTATATAAAAGCCTCTAGGCACCACATTGTGGTTAAATTGAACCCGTACTACTTAAGAGTTCATGACCTTAGGTTTCAGGTAGAATACTCTTTACACAGTGTCAGATAGTAAAGCCTTAAGATATTATATGTCAATGGCATTGCCAACAATAAATTATGCGAACCGTCCAATTTGGAATATCCTGGGTTAATATAAATGGTCTCATCGGATCTCACCAAACACATGGAAATATGAACATCCATACTGGCCTTCCAATCTATCTATTCAGCGTAAAAGTAAGTGTCGCACATTATATGGATGTAATGATTTCATTCATTTCGTTTTTGTACATCAATTCCGAACTGATTTAAAAATACCGGCGCGTGTTCTGTATCAAGGTCATCAACGTGCATTGCGATTATCGAGCCTGAAAGACGTTATTGTTGTGATATGAGCCTATATCGCTATCGGTGTACTTACTTGACTTCGTTACACATTAAAACAACGTGCCTGGCTTCTCGAAAATGTCTGTGTTTGCTTGTGCTAATATTAATATGATACCAGCATATTACAGTTATGATCTCCAAAAATCTGCGCCAAAAACATTATGATGTGCGTAAAGCTTACCAGCTCGCCGTGGCTCCAAAGATCTTGCTGGAATAAGATACCCGACGTTTCCGTTATAAAGCTCGCGACCAGCGCGTGGCTCAATGGTGAAAGATCGATCGCGATGGTATGTACTTAAAAATACCGCTGCATTTCTAAAATTTAACGACTTTTTGATAGAGCCAATACATGAAAACAAAGCTAATTACTATTGACACCTTTTTATCAATTTGTGTGACGATTTATTAACTACAATATTTTTTTATGAACGTTTAAACGAATTCGCATATATCAGTATCTACTCCAGGCCTAGCCCCGATTCGACGGTAAAATATATACCTACTCAGAGGTCCTGTAGGGCAGAATTTACCCCTTTTTAAGACACAGTCGGTCGTCTAGTCTACCCTAATTTGATGCTAAAAGATTAATCTGAATCACATTGGCTTTTTCATTAGTGTCGACATATTTGCGGCGGAATATAAGAAGTTGATTTAAATACATGCTCATAATTTCCAGATTGAATGATATTTGATTTGTCACCCGAACCTCCACCGAATCAACAAGCTGCATTGTCGGTTGATGGGGTGCCCTGTGCAGACGTATGATTTGATTATGCAGCACTGAAACATGTATTCTTGCTTATTTTTAATAACAATATATTCATGAATTATTTCGAGACATAACATATACTAAAAACATTGATGCAGCATGATTTTAATCATCATGAACTCTCTTTCTCTCTCTGTATTTCTGTGTCTCTCTCTCGCTGTCTCTCACTGTCCCCCTCTCTGTTTTTTTTCTCTCTTTATATATATATATATATATATATATATATATATATATATATATATATATATATATATATATATATATATATATATATATATATATATATATATATATGTGTGTGTGTGTGCAGTAGTCCTATATACTGTTGTGGATTTATGATAGAATAGTCCTTGTACATCTGCCATAGAGGGCGTTCAAGGAACTAAGTAACGAAATATCAATATTTGATTTTTCGGAAATCTACACATACAACAGCACTTAAAACAAATTAGATCACAAATTTTTATATGCGAGAAAATGTCAATGTCTTACGATTTTTTCTCTCCTTATGGTCCCTTAACTTACAGTAAGCCTCTCTTGGGGAATGATGCAACCTGGTGTTCACCATAATACATATTACAGAAACATTACTCCTGCATTATTCACATTGGAGTTTCTCTAATGAGCCCTCTTTAGCTAGAATGCTTACAACCCTGGCTTTCACTTGCTTACTGTATATTACTGTGTCAATGAATTTTCGGCAATGTTCCTTAAAGATCACAGACACAATTTTTTTAAAGCTCAGTTCGAAAGAATAAACTTCAATAATAGTATTCATATCAATAGCGGTTACTTTGGGGCAACCTATTCCTTTAAAAAATGATTTTAAAGTGTATGTTTTCGTCTTCCACTCGTTGAACTTCCCGCTCGGCAACGTTCGGAATTATGCGGCCCGTGACATCACGTTCGCTGCTCGATGCTCGCTGATCACCAAGGTCAACAAACTTCGCCATTTTCCTCACGGTTCTTCACGGTTTGTGACACTTACAGTTTGGAGAATGCCTTATTGTTGTGCGGCTGGGTGTAGAAACGACGAGATATCGGGTAAGAGTTTCTTTCGGTTCTCGAAAGACTGAAACATGCATAAGAATTGGATTGTAAACGTGAAGAGGAAGGATTGGAAGCCGACCAAAAGGCAAAACTACTGTCTTTTGCTCCGAACACTTTAAGAGGGACGCCTATGACACAGACCCCGGGCTGCTCAGAAGTCTGGGGTTTTCAAAACAACCTAGGCTTCGTCAAGATGCCATGCCAACGATTTTTAATTACATGAATGTGAATCAGGGTCGAGTGTAACGTCTAGGTGCCTTTGAGCAATTGAGAGAAGACGACGCCTACAGGTAAGATAGCTAGGATCATTCAATTTTCATACACAGTCATGCTTGTGCCTTTGTGTTTGATTGACAGCAAAATTGATTTCTTATATGAATAATCACACGACGTAAGGCCCCATGGCTTGCTAACAGGTTTTGAATGTGATCTCAAAATGTTTGCATGATATTGCCTGCTTGTTTAGGGATTTGGATACACTACATACTGTGTTTAATTGGTCCATTTACATGAGGAGTACTACTTATGTCATAGGACCAATTAGACATAGTCTGTATATAGATGTATGTTGATATATTATAGGCGATTTTGATCCCTCTTTCGGGAAATATCATTGGTGTACAGCTGGTTGACACTGAAACACATGTTGCCTCTCTATGTAGGTGTGCTACATAGTATCTTGTATTTTTTGTTCATTTATTAAGGATCAAAGGCACACAAGGAAATGGAGCTTATTGTGACAAGCAAACACCTTCTTAAAGACATTGGCATATTATCTCGTCTGAGCAGACTTCAAGTGTAGAATCATTCCACAAGTGTACACTTTCCCTTTGCCACTATGGAAGCAAGGTAATTTAAATGAGCTTTGCTGTGACAGTAGTGTGATATATATTGCAAATACCTGATGAAAATCATGGGTTTGTGACATGCTGGTGTATTGTGAGCTCATGTAGGCATGCCAGACAACCAGGCTATATCTGCTACTGTCGGTGCTTTACTTCCAGATTACTCCTGGCGGTTTTGCACTTTAATGAAAACTCTAATAGAGCTCAGGCAGTCACTCAACAAGGCCAGTCACAATGGGGAGTGTCATATCCAAAGTCCAGACAGGGGGATCCAGTGGTGAAGCCTGTCAAAGTTCCCTTTTGGTTGGTATATATCACAGGATTTATTGTTCAATATGTGTAAATATGAGTTAGACAATAATTTAATGCTGGTATTTATTATGATAAACGAATCTCAGCTGCATCCAAAGTGTTACCATTTATTAATGTAGGTATTATAATGGCACAAAAGACCAAGCATTCCATTTAATGATTCCAAGACAGTTTATTACTAATCTTTTATCAACTGGTTATGGTTCAGATTATTTTGACAATCTCATTGCAGAAGTATTTGTGCTCCTTGAGATATATCCCAGTTACAGACTAGCGAAAGTTCTTTCGGCAGAAAGGAATGTTCCACCCCCCAATGCTGCTCAATTTGAGAAGCCAGCAAAGGACATCCTTGTGGGAGCACACCATTGCCGCTTCAATCCTACAAAGAAATGTCCGCAGCTCCTTTCTAGGTTTCCTCTGTAAAGGCCATCTGGGTCTGGGAATGTAGATCGTATTTTGTTTATGACACATGATGGCATATTTTTCGGTTATGTCTACATAATCTGTACCATACCCAGTAGATGAAACGGCGATAGGCCAAGTATCTGAACTGCCTGGAGCAAAAAAGAATTGATTATTTCTAAAGGAAATAGGAAAATAACTAATTTTTTTGTCAAATATTTACTCCAGATAATTGTATTTGCTGGCTTTGTTGTTATATGCCTAAGTAGCATTGAACATGATTACCAAATGTATTGCACTACATGGTCACTTGGGATACACATTGTCCATGGTTTTATAATTGACCAATTACAGAAGTAGCTGTGTGTCTTATATGTGTTTCGATAAAGGCATAACTTACTCATTTGTGTTAACATCATCCCCTTTTGGTCCATCGATGGGTATGTACTCGAATTTAGATCCAAGCAGGACATAACGATCCAAGCAGTTTGACTTGAACCCTGGGTGCTCAGTCTTGCATGGCCAATCTTCCATTGTTGCCAGAGTCTTTGGGGAATTTCGACAACAAACACATTCCCGCAATGTGGCCATCTGATCGCAGTTATGACAGCTACGCCCGAAAGGTTGCCCAAATCAAGTTGGATCAATCACATCACAAAAGCTGACCCAGCGGTCAATGCTTGTTGATGATTCACAAATTCTTCTCAGCATGCTGACTTTATTTATGAGCAAAAGAGTAGACTTAGATATGCAGGGGTCGAAAGAGCAGGGGCTTGCAGTTCTGTGGTAACCAAAATTTATCAAGGGCCCAAAGAAGTATATTCAAGAGAACACAGGGGCCCTGGTAAGTAAATACAATCTAATTAAATACTTAGTGGGGTGGGGGGGGGGGGGGGGGGGGTGGGGGTGGTAATTACTTTCTACATATTTCAATCATAGGCAATCAGTGCTTTGAAATTATATGATAAGTCTTTTAAATATACACTGATGAAAGATATATCATCAGGACGTCTGAATTCTGAAAGGGGCCAGATCACAGACAAGTCAATTCATTGAACGAGCGCGATCGCCAGTGTTCGTTTTTGTCTCACAGAGATGTATATATATATAGAGAGATATAGATATAGAGATATATATATATAGATATAGAGAGAGAGAGAGAGAGAGAGAGAGAGATATAGAGAGAGAGATAGAGAGAGAGAGAGAGATAGAGAGAGAGAGAGAGAGATATAGAGAGAGAGAGAGAGATAGAGAGAGAGAGAGAGAGAGATAGAGAGAGATAGAGATATATCTCTATAGAGAGATATAGATAGATATATCTAGAGAGAGAGAGAGAGAGAGATATAGAGAGGGAGAGAGATAGAGATGTATATATAGATATCTGTCTCTCTCTATATATAGAGATATATATAGAGATATATATATCTCTCTATATATATATATATATCTATATATATATATTATATATATATATATATATATATATATATATATATATATATATATATATATTTTTTGGCATATCCGATTCGTATGTAGGAAAATATCTTTTAATCTATCCACGGTAGATAATTTATCATACAAACAGTATTTCAAAGGAAACTGTATGTTTGTTACACCCCAGCTCGGTTGTAGAATAGCAGTTTACAACAGCAGCACTCTGGTGCCTCTGCATGATATGCAAATGTATGTTAAGCATGTAGTTCATGCGTGGATATACCTAATTTAACGAAATCACGATTGATGCTTCGACGAGCTCCAAGTGGTTAGGAAAATGTCAGAAATTGCCATATTGTGATGCTAGGATAGGCCTCTTGTTGTTGACGACGGTAGTGTAGTTTTGCCAGAATCCTAACATTGATAGCGTGTATGCCGAGTTTAAGCTGAGTTTAATAGCCACAATTTTGCAACCAAGAAGAATATTGGAACATGTTGGCACATCATGTATTTCTTAATGTGATTTTGCGGTAGACGTGCCTGTAATTCAAACGCATGCGGTAGGCATGTTTGAGGTGTCTGTGGATGATGTGTCTTGGGTTGATGTGTCTGTGGTTGACGTGCCTATTGTTAAAGTGTCTGTGGTTGACGTGTGTATGGTTAAAGTATCTGTGGTTGTCCTGTGTATGGTTAACGTGTCTGTGGTTGTGGCTATGGCTAAAGTATCTGTGGTTGTCGTGTGTATGGTTAATGTGTCTGTGGTTGTGGCTATGGTTAACGTGTCTGTGGTTGTGGCTATGGCTAAAGTATCTGTGGTTGTCGTGTGTATGGTTAACGTGTCTGTGGTTGTGGCTATGGTTAACGTGTCTGTGGCTGTGGCTATGGTTAACGTGTCTGTGGTTGTGGCTATGGTTAACGTGTCTGTGGTTGTGGCTATGGTTAACGTGTCTGTGGTTGTGGCTATGGTTAACGTGCCTGTGGTTGTAGCTATGGTTAACGTGCATGTGGTTGTGGCTATGGTTAACATGTCTGTGGTTGTGGCTATGGTTAACGTGTCTGTGGTTGTGGCTATGGTTAACGTGTCTGTGGTTGTGGCTATGGTTAACGTGCATGTGGCTGATGATAATCGCCTATTGACTTTACTTCATATTCTGATAGTTCCTCTAAGGAGCCCTCTTTAGCTAGAAAGCTTACAACCCGACCTTTGCTTGGGACAACGAGCCCTTCCTTTTACACTGCGGTAATTCTTCTGGTCATGTATACAGGAATTCCTCCAGTGGCGGCTTCAGCTTGGACAGCAGAGTTATTTCCCTGTGCACCATTCACCACCGGACCAAGCGCCAGCTCGTCTATTTCCTCATATTCACCTTCTTGGTTGGGGATAGATGTGTAGTGAGAGAGTTCGGTGTAATGTGACGCTGGCACTAGGTAGGTCCTGTTCACGTCACTAATCTTGAGGTAACCATCATTGTCCTCCCCTTCTTGCTCTACACAACACACACATGGATGCTACTTGATTAAACACCAAAACAGAAAACATGACACAGTGTATAACTTCAATCGGTAATATCCAGGTCAAATCCACAAAATGGCACGTTTAACCATTTAGTAAATTTGACATACTGTTGTCAAGTGTCTTATTCGACGACGAGGATGATCTCATACGACAGACCATCACGACGACGATGATGACGAAGATGAGTAAGACCACGCCCAGAGCCCCGCCCAATGCTGTGGCCAGGATGTTTCTTTTTCCGGTCCTATCAGCTACATACGGTGTACATACACTTCATACATCAGTGGCTATGATTACTTAATAATACAGACCAATTACAAAGCAACAGGGCCATGGGTTCATGTAGAACTTGGAGAACTATATCAGGAAGTTTTTTAAATTTCAAAATCGGCCCAAAATTGACCAAGTTATTATGGATTTATTATGATCTAAAATTTCTTTCGATGACCTTGACCTGAGTTTACAATCAAGGCCAAGATAAAGCCTCTCGGTTCTGCACATCTTTGACACCTTCAATTCAAATTATTATGGATTTTAAATTTTTGGCACAATTCAACCAATTATTATGACCATCGCATGTGCATTGATGATTTTATAAGCAATCAAATTTATTAAAGAAATCATGTTGTCCGAGATTATGATATATTGACGATGAGTTGGCTGACTCAAGGAATAGCTTACTTTATCAAATAGTACAAAGCAACCTTAAGAGGGGGAGAAGGCAAGATGACCCCAAAATGTTAAAAGCATGCCGCTTCCGAAAGTCAAGTGGATACTTCCATCTATCTTACCCACGCAATCGTAGAAGAAATATCCAAAACAATGGGTGAGATAATGAATGGGATAAACTGATAAGAATAATTGGGGGATACATGACAGTTGAGTAAGACCTACTAATAGCAATCCGTCCGCGCGCACTACTGAGTTCATGACTGTCATCCCAAACAACACGTATCCCGCAAACATAACCTTGACTGACATTGCATTGTGTCCACGTGGGACAGACTTCTGGTGGACTTGCGGATATGAAGTGTGAAATTGAAGTAGAGCACTTATGCACTTATCTTGGCGACATGTGACACCACATCAAAAGAGCCCACGGAGGCAAACTACGCCAGACTGGTAACACTCATTAGCAACTATGATCTTGGCGCGCACAACATTGAAATCAGAGTAGTATCTGACAGGCCTCGACATTTATGTAATCATTCTTTATTCAAATCGGCTGACGAAGCGGATGACATTGAGGGTTTACCATCTGGACACGCTGGCTACCCACGTGATAATGACGACGACGACGATGAGAGTACCGATGGAAAACGACCTCAAACCGATGAAGGCGCAGACGGTTTGAGTACCGGTTCTGACCTATTTTCAGTAGTTAATTGATGTTTTACCAAGAGATTCACCATATCATTCAGGCTGTAAAACAATCGACGCAACAGTAGATGGAGCAGGAGAAATAAATTAAGCACTGGCAACAATGATCGAAAAAGCCGGCATAACTACGTATATTCAATTGGCCAACTTAATCAGGAAGTCTTGACAATTTCAAAATCGGCCCAAAATTGACTAAGTTACAATGGATTTATCGATGATCTAAAATTTCCATCAATGACCTTGACCTTAGTTTACAATTAAGATCAAAGTAAAACCTCTCGGTTCTACACATCTTTGACACCTTCAATTTCAACAAAAAATTACAAAAATATATTGAAAAATGCGTTCTGTATGGTGAGACACAAAAGTTAACGAACAATGTCTCAGAAGCAAACCATATTCATGAAAAATTTGTTGACATTTGGACAGATACCACGATTTTTGACCTTAGGCGTTTGGGAAAACTGTTGGTTCGATGTTCACGAATTCGCCAAGTTAATAATACCGCATTATTTTTGGATTTATCGACTTTTCTTACGTGAATCCCTGCTACTGCTGCTACCATTGACCAAATGCGTCCTCGTCATGCCATGGTGATCTTGTGACGTCATAGCCTTCTTTTCTATCCTGGTGGTCACGAGACTCGGGGTGCCTGTTGAGAAAGTTGGCATTAATGGTGGGGTGGATAGACAGGAGACAGCATCGTTATCTGCCAATTGAACCACAGGAAAAGAAATTAAAAGACTGAAAATTATATTACGAATGGTTATTAACAGATCAAATAGCAGGAACGAATTCCGCGTATGCACATAATTGTTTACGTACATACATAAACACGTTGGTTGACATATAAAACAATAATCCATGCATACACCCACACAAACACACATTCATACACACACACACACACACACATGCATACATACATACATACATACATACATACATACATACATACATACATACATACATACATACATACATACATACATACATACATACATACATACATACATACATACATACATACATACATACATACATACACGCACAAAAACGCACACACTCATACTTACAAACATAAATACATATCATGCATTTATATATAAATGACGCCTGCATTTTCACTGACGTACATGCATAAATATAAATACAGAAAGAAACTGATGTACTTTACATACTTACATACAGAAATACACATAAACATAGCACATGCTTACATACATACATACATACATACATACATACATACATACATACATACATACATACATACATACACATACATACATACACATACATACATACATACATACATACATACATACATACATACATACATACACGCACGTACATTCACACGTACGTACATACATACAAACTTACATACATACATACATACATACATACATACATACATACATACATACATACATACATACATACATACATACATACATACATACATACATACATACATACATACATACATACATACATACATACATACATACATACATACATACATACATACATACATACATACATACATACATACATACATACATACATACATACATACATACATACATACATACATACATTCATACATACAATAGTATGCAACCATGCATGCACACACACTCACTGACCTTCACAAAGATCCATTCTGTTGATTGTAGACCACTTCCGTCCTACCAGCCGTGGAGGCGCCGCGCAGGGCATGCTGGTCCCACGAACGTCTGTGGTCTGCACCCGGTCCTCCAACCCGATCATCCACTCCATGGTGCAGTCGCATCGCATGGTGCTTGGGTTTAATATTCTGATTGCTTCAAATGAGCGATTGAGCTTCATAATGTCTGGAAATGTCTTCATGTTAGTGGAGGAAAAGCCGACATTATTCAGAAGGGGACAATTAGTGATCATTTCATGAATGTCTCCACAGGTCGCATTGCTCAAGTTGTTGCGATTTAAAAACAAAGATTTGAGCGTGGATTGCATCGACTGAAGGTTAGGAAGCCGGGTGAGCTTGTTAGATCTCAGGTCAAGTACATGCAGAGGGAGGTTGTCAAATGCACTGTTTGGGATGTCTCTGATGTTGTTATTCATGAGGAAGAGACTTTCCAGGTTGCTACTTTGTCGACTGAGGTCCGGCACTCTGGTCAGGCCAATGCCTACCAAACAGAGAACGTTTAGCTTCCCTAATTTATAGAGAGCGTCATGTTCCAAGTCCCCGATAGGACCGTCACCTAGCCAGAGCTTGGTAAGGTTGTTATTGTCTGGTAGATAACTAAAATCCGGGAACGATGTCAGAGCAGAAAAGGCACCAATCAACTCATCTAGTTGTACCATTCCCGTAAAAATTTCTCCGGGTATTGAAGTCAGACTTGGGTTATCCGATAATCGCAGTAAGTTCATGGTGTTTGCGCAATCTAAAAATGCTTCAGGATGGAATGTTAGTTAATCGGTTGTAATTAATTTGCAGTTCTTGTAATCCAGTCACTCCCTTAAACTCGTCTTTACCAAGCCTTTCAATCAGGTTAAACTTAACAAACAAATTCTGCAGACTTGACCCGATGCTGGCAAATCTTGGCAGAGCTGTTAGTTTGTTGTCAGTCATATACAGATTGCTCACGGAGGTTCCGTTAAAGGCCAAATCAGACAGGAAGCTGACGTCATTATGGGAGAGGTAAAGTGTGCTGAGACGAGGGAAGAGGACAAAAGTATTATCCTCTACTCGGCTTATCAGGTTCCTGCTAAGGTCAATCGAGATTTCTTCCCTGTTGATCTGGTTGACGGGAACCTGCGTTAGATTCATGTTGGTGAAGATCACCATGCCACAGACGGTCTGGGTGAGTAAAAACAGGTTGAAAGACACGTATCTCGTCTGGAAAAGGTTCATAATGTCTTGACTGCCTATAAATGACATATCACACATAGAAAAAGAACGTTTGTCAGATGAAAACAACTTTAAACTAACGAGACAGGTTATGATGGAAAGCTAGGCGCAAGAAAAGAAATAAGCTTGGCAGAGATTCATTAAGCTGGCTAAATAAGACTGTTTGGTGACGAGTTATCATGACAAAAATACCACTTGATTCATATGAACCCTAGAATACACACGGTGAGAACAGGAAACCTTCAACACAAGAAAAATTTGAACAATAACTTCGAAAATTTTAATGCTGTCCCTACGCCAGCTTCATAATTATATAAAAGCAAAGGATTAAATTCAGTGGTATAGATATATGTCGCCCTAATGCAGCCTCTTTGTCGTTCATGTGTAGCAATGACCCTTCATGGTTCTCTTACCAGCTGTTTATGTTGATACAAATATCCCTTGGAACAATCCGTGATAACTGGACACAGCGTTGGCTGTATGATCGCCCGTATCCTGTTGATTGGCTACGTTGTTTCCTACCGAGAAGCCGGTCATGGACGCGTGACGTTCTCTACAGTAACCAAAGTATTCTTAATTTCACAGCCGCAGGTTTCACCCGTTTCATTTACTCTACGTTTTACTGAACTTGGCGGGGCTATGTCTTGTTCCACAGAGCTGGTGATCAATGGCACGTGACATTCTGTAGGCTCACATAGCTATCGTATTTCAAAGGCCGCTGGTTGCACTATTTTCAATGTCGCATTTTCATATCATTTTCACTAGCTCTAAACATGACCAATTTAGGAGAATCGCAAATGACAGCGTTATGTGCTTCATACGCAATGTTTCAATATTGCCAATTACACACACACACACACACACACACACACACACACACACACACACACACACACACACATATATATATATATATATATATATTCATTTAGAGATATATATATATGTATATACATATATAAAGTATTTATTTCGTTCATACAAACGTCAGGGGCGTAGCTTCCTATAGGCCGTGTACACATTTCCCCAGAAAGTCGAAACAATAAAAATGCCTAAAATGCAATAAAATTCGGCTATGGGTAATGGAACACCACAAGATTTGCCAGAACAGACAGTGATCGATTTGTCGGAATCTACACGTATGGAATGGTTTATAGTCTTTATACCCCAAGGTAGAGTGCAAAACGAATGAAACCCGCATATTGTAAAGTTCGTGCCGGCCCACGTCTTTTAAACATTTCAAAGGATGCCTGGTGGGCGCCTTTTCTCTGAAATGTAAACACACCAAGAGCCTGACAGAGGTCATCATGACCGAAAACATTACCAAGTATCCGAATATCGGATAGCTTACTTTACCTCCTGTACACGAAGCCACCAAACAAAAGTTGTTAAATTGAACCTGGCCATCATGTCTTCAGTTCTCATTTCCAACACGGTCAGTCTTTGTCCTGTCTTTAGATAGATGTTTGTTGCATACCAGATGGGGATATCTGCAGTTTTTACCAGTTCTTGAAACCCAGCTGTTGAAAGTTGATGCCGCTATTTTTTCCTCGTCTTTTATTTGCATTAATCACTGATATTTTATGAATTTCCCCAAAAATTATATGGTATACAAAATACTCGACGGTTAAAGCATATTGTTTAACATAACGGCATAGCATATATTTAATTCAACAATATAATTATGTTAATGCAGAGGGCAAACCACAAGTGGAAAATAGTCAGCAAATAGTGTATTAACAACATAAAATCAACGTTCAGTTGCTGTTAAATTTATTTCAGTCATGAGATTTAAATTAAGTAAAATCTCACGATATATATGGTCTATGAAACATTCTTATTTGTACCAAATATACGCCAAAACGCACCTCTGACATTCTAGGGTCACAATTGTTTCTGGGGGAGCAAGCCCAGACACCCCTTAAATTCGGCTTACACATATATAGTTTTGAAGAGAATCAGTGCAAGAGTACAGATTAGCATCATTACGTGCAAATTGTGGACCGGAGCTCCTCAATTTCTTGCTGGGAATAATGGAAACTGCACACCCGTCCCGTGGCAAAATGAGCTCTCTTAATAATGAAAAAGTGTGTAACACATTACTGTCCATTTCATTATCACTCAATCTGAGTAGACACTACTTCGGTGTGATTTCTTTTGAGATAATAGCGTTAGTAACTGATACCTTTGTTGGACATTATAATCCCCAAATTACAAGCAATAGTGGAATAACCAAAGTCGCATAGTTTGCTAGCAAAGGACAACATAGTATTACCACTGCTTATGCATTAACATTAAAACATGATGAAGGGCTTAATTAATTGTTTAATGATTGGTGGTTGACCTGTCAATAAATGTAAATATACGCGTTTTGATGAAGTTTTCAACAACTTGTTCCTCACATTAACATTGCAAACCCCAAACCAGAAAGCTGATCTCATTATAGCCGAGCCATAGTTTTCTGAGACGAGGGAAGAGGACAAAGGCATTATCCTCACTCGACTTATCAGGTTCCATTTAAGGCTAATAAAGGTTTCTTCCGAGTCGATCTGGCTGACGGGAACCTGCGTTAGATTCCTTTTGATAAATACTGCCGTAAAAGAGACGTTCTGGATGAGTAAAAACAGGTAGACAGACATGTATCTGGTCTTGAAGAGGTTCATGATGTTCTGGCTGCTTACCTGTAACATATGTCACATGAAAGATAAAAAATTGTCAGATTACAAAATATCTTTGAACAAATGAGACGAGGTACGTGCAGAAAGGAAAAAGGACTCTCCACTGCGACTCGACCTCTGGACTAACCGCTGCTCTACAGCTGGCATATTGACTATGTTAGCCTCCTGCGACACTCACTGTTATCATTTAGATGCCCCAAAGATACAATAGCAGCGAGACACTGGCCGCCGCCAGCTTGTGCTATGTGCACGTTTATTTAGCGTTGGTTAAATCATCGGGAACCTTAGTTAGGCTCATTATCTGGCAGTTCAGGTACCGGAAGATTGATCAGAAGATATTTATGAAATTGTGGCGCGGATGCCGAAGTGAGCAGAGATCGATAAAGCTGGCCACGTAAGACTGTGTGGTGGAGATTTATCATGGCACATATACGACTTGGTTCATACGAACACTGAGTGCACGCGGTGAGAGCAGAAAAACCTCTCCTTATTGCAGGGATGCCAACAGGATTTTGTAAAAAATGAGGAAAATTTGCCTGGGGCTATGGGGCCGAAAAGGCCCCCTGCGGATTAATGGATCCCAGTGGACCCTGGCGGCCACGTAATCGCGGAAAATTGGCATCCCTGTTATTGCTTACCCGCTGTTTCCTTTGATAAATATCTCCCTGGGAACTATTTCACTTAATATGTGTTAGCTGTTCCAAGCGCGGCACGCAACACTGTTTGCATGCATTTCTGTGTAATCTTTAATAGCTACGTCTTTTTCCGCAGAGTTGGTGGTCAATCACGCGTGACACTCTCTACCGCTGCCATAGAATTCGTAATGCTAAAGGCGCTCTATTCACCCGTTTAACAATCAAGTTCTCTCATTCACTTCGCGAGCACTCACGACCGGATTAGGGAAAGTGCGTTTGACGGCGGGACGTTAAAGCGGCCTTTACGATACATAGCAAGTTTCACCTGCCCCGTCGCAAATAACAATTTCGACATATATATATATATATATATATATATATATATATATATATATATATATATATATATATATATATATATATATATATGATTCAAGATTAGTATTGTACAGTACTTGTGTTATTGTACTAGTTAATGTTATTTCATATGTTCCTTGGATGTTGTAAATTGTTACAAATTTAGAGGGAGTCATGTAACTTCCGCTGAGGTGTTCTTCGACATTAGGCTTTTCCTAAATTGCATTTACGAGAGGGGGAGCTGATTTGTTTAACTTTCGTCCAACGTTTTTGTAGTGTAGACAGGCTAGTGATATGTTTTAATGATTCTGATGTATCGCATAGCAAAGAGATAATTATAGATAAATGATCTGTCATGTCTATATAAACATAGTGCAGTTTATGTATAACTACTTTAATTTTCGATTAATCTCGTAAAGTGTCATGTTGGCTATAACATATATGAGCGAGATATAGTGAAATGTATAAATGCTAGGTTAAATTATCCAGTAAGATACATAACGAATCATCCCCCTGGGGTTACAATAGGCCCACTGTATCCTCCTGCATGTCGTAATAGGCGATTAATAGGGGGGCAACCTGTTGGCCCTGGACCATGGAATCCAAGCGGTTAAGTGGAGCGGTCCTTTTGGGGTTCACATCTGCAACACACCACTCTGGCCCGGATTTTGCCTAGACGAGAGGCTGCATGGCCTGGTTCACTCAACCATCTGGTGGTAACTTGCCCTAGGATAATTGTTTCCATTTTTATCTTTACCATCTCCATTGTCATTTATCCTTAGAAGGCGGCTGCGCAATCAGGTCAATCTTATCTATTAAACTTTCTTGGCACCATATAACACATGTGTTGGTGTGCCATTAAACCCTCTACTTCCTTACCTTACATAAAGAATCATGAAAAGGAAAATAAGAGGGAGCAATTGGCAAGGAACTTGTGTTCAAATGATTGCAAAGGTTTTTGGAAAGAAAATAAGAAGGTGTATTACGTCTCTGCCTGCTTGTATTGTTGGTGCATGTGGCCCACAGCAAATTTTTAATTTATTGCGAAAACAGTTCCATGATGTGTTTTACTGTCTCACTAAGAAAATGAATATATTTGACACAATGGAAAATGACCCAAAAATTGAAATAAGTGTAAGTGTAGTGGAACAGATGATGTATACGCTGAACAGTAGTCCAAGAATTTGCTTGCAATGTGTTTTACATATTTGTTAACGCATTGTTTTTACCAGATGCAATGATAAAGGTCATGTTGCAGACATTTATAGACCTATAGCCCTTGTTAGTGTGGTTTCCAAATTATTTGGAATTATTATCCTAAACTCTAACAATCAATGTTCACTCCCTACAGTGGAGAATGTGGAGATATGAACTGTATATAATGTTATCTCAACTTTTCTTTGAGTATAGGGTTTAACGGCACACCAACTCGAATGTGTTATATGGCACCTAATAAGGGGATAAATATGAAGATATATGTTTGAACTGATTGAGCAGCTGCTGTCTATGATAAATGGAACAAAAGACAGAACATGTGGATGATGATGAAAAAGATAAAAATGCAAATATTATCCTTGGGCAAGTCGCCACCAGCCGATTGACTGGACAAGGCCATTCTGGACTCTCGTTCAGGTGAAATCCGGGCCATAGTGGTGTTTTGCAGATGTGGCCCTCGTAAAGACCTCAACTCGACCACCAGGAGTGAGTGAGAGAGTATAGGGTTCACCGGCACGCCAACAATGCTCTAAAACAGAATATGACAAAAGCCGAGACGAACCTTTGAGACGAAACGTCCGACTGAAAGCTTCCTGTCAGAAGACAAAACGCCTCCCTTATATTTTAATGTGATAAACAAAGCGTCCATACAAACCTCTTATACCATGCAGTACATCAGGCTAATCCGCTTAATTCTATTGAAGTCATATATTTTGTTTGCATTGGTGAGTTGAAAAAAAAAAACAAGGAAGAAATTCGCATCTATTGAGTGCCAATCAAATAGAATTTGAAACTTTAAAAGACTATTGGCACTTACACATACAAATGTCAGCATAATTTTGTTTAAGCAAATGGATCAGAATATTGTATATTTCCACAAGAGATATTCCCCTGATGGGTTTAATTTGCAACAGGCGGCAACATTGGAGATCGAGAATAATGAATAACAGAACTGGAGCTGTATGTTTCTTTCACCACACCGTGGACAAAACAGATTTTTCTTTTCATAATCTTCCTTATAATAAATTAAGTTAAAATACAAGAATCAGATTTAGTACATAGCAATTACAGAAAATGTAGCCATAGGTAGTCTGGTTAAAATATGTTTTCTGGTCAAACACTGTGGGGCTTATGACATCAGTTCTAATTTAATGTTTGAATAATTAACCGTTTGCATGACAAGTGGGTGATATTTTTTGTGCATTGTTCAGCCAAAACTAGCTCTTTTGAACCAAGATTGGGGTGGTCAATTAATTTTCCAAATTGGACACCTTTTTTGGACCATAAATACTGTGATAGCTTAGTAACGGGTGGTTATATATCAAAAGTGAATACAGTTTTGGAATGCTTGCAAAGAGACCTCTAACGACATATAAGCATAACGCTCTCATTGATCATAAGTTATCCTTCAAACGCCTAACATAGATGTAAGCTTTAAGCAGATTTTTCATGGCCAATTTAGAACACGAAATATGCAAAACACAGTCTAGCTTGCCCGGTAATTATCTAAAAGTCTGAAACGCGGTATCATTAAGGACCCACATGTTTCTTAAGCACCAAACATAAGCGTAAAGTGTGTAAATGTCGAGTGAGAGAGCGAGTGAGTTTAACGATGAGTTTGACATGAATGAGCAGTCGCCTTCTTGGATAAATGGGAAAAAAGACGGAAATCATATGGATGACGATGAAAATGATCAAAAATGCAACATGTTGTAAAGTCGATAACCCTATTTGAGCTAATTAACTACCTTTACAAAGTTCTAGTTACTTCTCAGAAGATGAGCTCGGCGGGGCAATGGTATCCCCGACTTGTGGAAATAAACAGACAGCAGTTGATTCCGACGCAAGCTTTATTTCGACTGTTTCAACCATTGATAATTCGTTGACAACACCCAAGTTCGTTGATCGGCTTTGTAGAGTGGCAGCAGCTTCGTTCGGTAGCTGGATGGGTGTGTCCTGAGGTGGAGAAGGCGCTTCTTTTATACTTATCCCTAAGCGTGCCCCGATTACTATTTCTCCTTAACAGCACGTTCCTCCTGCTTACATCTTTACATGCACCATCGACTTTCCCCTATGATCAACACGTTCCTCCGCCCAACATCACTACATGCATCATAACTTCCCAACATCATTCGACATTTCAATTACTGCTACTTTATAATAGATTAATGCTACAAGTGGCCGCGAGTATGTGACCATTCAATACCGCGGCACTTTCATCAAAGGGGCCAACTATGTGCATGATTGTTGACCGTTATGATCGTAACATGATGATTTGAGTTGTTCGTGTGACCGGGATGTTCTGAGTTCTGGAATGTTCGATTTGCTATGTTATCGTTTTGTTAATAAAACCTTAAAACTTTGGTCACTTGATTTGAAGAGGACACCCATGCACTAAGAGGGAAGTGAATACTGTCATAACGGTATAACATTATGAAAATGATAACACAGAAATGCTATAATGTCGTGAGTGATATGTTGACATAGTTTTGATGGGTTCCGGTTGTATCCTGTCTTGCTCGTCATTCATGTACTATTTTGAGTTGCCAATAAAGTAGCAGACAAGTCTGTCTGACAATCATACAAGTTTATGACAAATACTATTCAAGTTCAAACTGAACTGTTACCCAGATATCACAACGCCAGATAGCACGACGACGAAATAATCAAGAGAGGTCTACATACAGCGTTAGAATACTCGTATTCATTATTTCCACATGAAAGCACTCACTAGCTATTATAGGTAGAAGATATAGCGTCTCCAATGCTGAATTGTACTTATTTGTCTTGTAGGTGGACTCTGCTAGTCAACTCAGGTTGAACGATAATATATCTTACGTGTTCACTTCAATTTTTGACTGTGAGAATGTGTGCCTTCCGTGGTGAGGATGAAATGCTCTCAGACAGGACAATACGGCGGCGAGCAGCCGCACGAGCTCCAGCCCTACAAAACGTCTGAGACGTCTTACTTTCTCTTAATACGACGCAATGAAAAAAATTGAGATCGATTCAGACAACTACCAAATACCAAACATACCCAAGTGATGGAGTTACAGAATGCAATGATGTTTTACGGAAAATTTTATCCCTTTTCGGCGGGGGATTTCATCCATGGTATTAATTTAAATTTGGGAAGCGGTAAAAAGTCCGAAACACAGCAACATGTTTGTTTTCAAGTTCAAGACAACGAGCATTGCGCATGCTCAGAATGACGACGACTAATGCTAAGCCCTGGGGGCACTTAAGTGTATAGAGATAGTATACATGTGCCGCGCGAAGGGGTATGTTTTTTCGGCCTCTCGACTTGTACGACGGGTTATACATTCGCATATAATACCTTGTACGACGGGGTATACTTTTTGCCATTCTCAACTTGTACAACGGGTACGGGTTTTCGATGCCTCACCTCCCAAAAATGCCAAATCACCTCTAATTGACCATGGCATTCTCTGTGTTAAAGAGTTCCCCTTAGATTACATGCATTTGGTGTGCCTCAGTGTGGTAAGGAGAACCTTCATTTTTTGGAAGAGCAGACCACGAATATGCAAGTTGTCAAGTCAACAATTATCAGTTGTATCTCATAATTTGAAGCAATTGTCACAAAAGTTCCCTTCAGAGTTTGCCAGGCAACCCAGATCTTTAGATGACCTAGACAGATGGAAAGCCACAGAGTTCCGGCAATTTCTCCTATATACCGGCCTTACTGTGCTTAAGGGTGCTCTTCCAAGATCTGTTTTATCGACATTTCTCAACTCTAACTGTAGCTATATCCATTTTTTTGGACTCTGATACAGAGAAGAGGAACCATTACCATCATTATGCAAAGAATATTCTTGATTATTATGTGAAGACAAGTAAAACAATTTATGGTGACAAATATATTGTCTACAATGTTCACAATCTGACCCACTGACCCAGCAGATGATGTTGAATACCATGGATGCTCATTACATGACATATGTGGTTTCCCCTTTGAAAACGATTTACAGACTATAAAGAAACAAGTATGAAGCTCCAAAAATCCCACATCACAAGTAGCGAAGAGGATAGCAGAAGTGGAAAGGGCTGGTGTCTCATCCCACCAAAGAAAGCACTTTAGGTTCATTTCAACAAAACCTAAAGAAAACTGTTTTCTACTTGAAAATGATGATTTTGTATTTATTCTTGAGAAAAGTGAGAGTGAGTGAGAATAGGGTTTAACGGCACACCAACACGTATGTGCTATATGGCAACTAGAAGGATTAATAGATACGTTTGAGATAAAACTGCAAATAGTATCCAAAGGGCAAGTCACCACAAGCCGATTGACTGGACCAGGCCATTCCAGCCTCTCGTCTAGGTGAAATCCGGGCCAGAGTGGTGTGTTGTAGATATGGCCCTCAAAAGGACCGCTCCACTCAGCCACTTGGATCCCATTGTCCACCGACACGAGTCGCAACCCACGGCCAACAGGTTGCCCCCTATTAGTCGCCTCTTACGACATGCAGGAGGATACAATGGGCCTATTCTACCCCCGCACCCACAGGGGGGGAATAATGTTGGTTGTCTCTCATCTTTTGCTTTCAGGATGGCTTTGAAATGGGCCCGAGTCGTGTGGTACGGGTTCGTGGGAGATCAGTGTTTTGGCCAGCAGTAGCCAACGCACAACCTCTGCACAAGAGGTGAGCAGAGCCTGAAGTTGGTTAGTGGAGGAAATTCAAGCTTATTAAAATAAAGCATATGTCAGGTATGTCTAATTAAACTGAAGTTATTGGAGTTAAAACAATTCATTTATAAACACGTTTATTGAATAATTCATTTTGTATTTTGATATCACATATTTGCTACACATTCAATTGTTTACCCAAAATATTTTGTTGCTATTTAGACAAGATGAATGATTGCGAGGAATATAGTGCCACAACAACTGTTGAGCAAAGTGAAAATGAAATGCCCAGAAGAGGCAGCCAAAGAAAAAAACAAAGAGAAGAGTTCGTGTATGACAATGATGTCCAAATCACGGTTAGTCTGTAGCATATCTAAAATAAAAACCTTTTCTTACTTCTGAAACTTTGAATGTGATATGCTTAAATGGGTCATTGTTATTGGGTTACATATAAGCTTCCACAGTGGACATGAACTAGCCATTGAAGTCCCAAAGCCTCCAGCCAAGAGATCGAGGAGAGAACGGGACGAGTTCTCTGATTCTGACTTGGATGTATCTACATCAAACTCCTCATCTCTCTCATCCTCTGGTGGTCATCATAGCTCATCTCAATCTCACCGTCATCGTCGCTCATCTGTCACTCCATCTCACAGTCGTCATCACTCATCTGTCACTCCATCTCATAGTCGTCATCGCTCATCTGTCACTCGATCTCACAGTCGTCATCGCTCATCAGTCACTCCATCTCACAGACGTCATCACTCATCTGTCACTCGATCTCACAGTTGTCATCACTCATGTCACTCCATCTCATAGTCGTCATCGCTCATCTGTCACTCCATCTCATAGTCCTCATCGCTCATCTGTCACTCCATCTCACAGTCGTCATCGCTCATCTGTCACTCCATCTCATAGTCGTCATCACTCATCTGTCACTCGATCTCACAGTTGTCATCACTCATGTCACTCCATCTCATAGTCGTCATCGCTCATCTGTCACTCCATCTCAGTCCTCATCGCTCATCTGTCACTCAATCTCACAGTCGTCATCGCTCATCTGTCACTCCATCTCATAGTCGTCATCACTCATCTGTCACTCCATCTCACAGTCGTCATCGTTCATCAGTCACTCCATCTCACAGACGTCATCACTCATCTGTCACTCCATCTCACAGTTGTCATCACTCATGTCACTCCATCTCATAGTCGTCATCGCTCATCTGTCACTCCATCTCATAGTCCTCATCGCTCATCTGTCACTCCATCTCACAGTCGCCATCGCTCATCTGTCACTCCATCTCATAGTCGTCATCACTCATCTGTCACTCCATCTCACAGTCGTCATCGCTCATCTGTCACTCCATCCCACAGTCGTCATCACTCATCTGTCACTCCATCTCACAGTCGTCATTACTCATCTGTCACTCCATCTCATAGTCCTCATCGCTCATGTCACTCCATCTCACAGTCTTCATCACTCATCTGTCACTCCATCTCACAGTCGTCATTACTCATCTGTCACTCCATCTCATAGTCGTCATCGCTCATGTCACTCCATCTCACAGTCGTCATCGCTCATCTGTCACTCCATCTCACAGTCGTCATCGCTCATCTGTCACTCCATCTCACAGTCGTCATCGCTCATCTGTCACTCCATCTCACAGTCATGGCTCATCTGGCAGTCGTCGGTCGAGCAATGACAGTTTTCCATTAACTGAGGAACATAATTGCACTTTTGTGAATATTTTACACTGTAATAATTTACTTTGTTTTGATGCTGCAATTGAGGAAGGAACAAATTCTCTTTTTGGTATTATTTACAAGTTTGCAGTCGGCAGCATAGTTATGGAACACTGCACAATCTGTGTGTGCACAGGTTTTCAGAAGCGCTGCCTACATCTCCTCATCGCAATCAGGGATAAACTCAACAGGCAGGAGAGTAGAGAGCTGGCCGATAGTGGCAAACAACTTCCTGAAGCTGTACAGATGATCAGCACTGAGGAACTTAAACTCTTCAATTAGGAGTTGATGGACAAACAGAGGAAGTATCTGTGGGTATGTAAAATTGCAGTAATAGTGGGCATCAGATCTAATAAACAGCAATGAAATATTTTCCACAAAAACTGCCTCCATATTTTCATATACTGTATTTTCTGGAATGACTGTTACACCTAATTAAACTAACATGCCTTTGAATTATTCCTTATGGTTTTTTTAATTTTTGCCTGGTGAGGATGATAAAAAAATGCAAGGTGACAGCTCTGTGTATATTCTCTCAGTTTTTTACCCAACATTCTTGTCTATGTATATACATAAAGTGCTTTGGTTTGTTTGTGGTCATTTACTTTGCTATTACTGGGTGATTATGACTTGGTTATTTTTGCATGAATTATCATTTATATATGTAAAAGAATACTCTGAACTTTAAATTTGCCAGTTAATTAAAAAAACATTGGGTAAATGTCAAATTTTTGTGCCAGTTTCAGAAGTAAATGCAAATTGGAGGCGGCAGTGTCCGGGATATGGTAAACAATTTGACAAGCAGGTGAGATTCTCTCTCATTGTAGATGTATCTGATGTGGATTGCTTGCAGATTCTTAACCAATTTCCTTCAGCGCAAGCTGAACAAGAGGTGACAAAGCCAGCTTTCAGAAAATGGCACTGCAAACTAATTGTTGGTAGGTTCACCATTTACTAATTACTTGGAAATCCATGATAGTATTTGAATTTAATGATACACAATAAGGAATGAAAGTCAGTTGTATGATGTATGAAATTAAATAGCTTAAATTGTCTACTTTGTACTGTGCAGAAAGTGTAGTGAAAAGTCACGGGTGCACAGAGGCAGCTGTTAATGCATTGCTAGCCAGACGACTAAGGAATAGGGCTGTAACGATTCATTGATGCATCGCGATACGGTACCCGACGATATACTGTATCGCATTGTAAAAAACCGTGTGTATCGCGTATCGTTAGATTCGTTACCTAAACTTAAGATTTGTATGCTTAAAACACTTTCCAAAATCTTTGCACGATCCGGTTAATTTGTTAACTTTCATTTATAACTGTCATAACAGCGAAAGCCACTTAAGCCGCATTTTCGCAAACAGCAGGTAGAGCTAGCAAAATACGTTAAAGCTAGTTATCTATCTCACCGTGTTTATTTTTCAAACTAAAATAAAAATGAAAATAAAATTATTTGAAAAATTGCAATTTAATTTTCTTTTTTAAATTTGATTTACAAAAGATATGAAAAAACTGGAATATGCGAGCTTGCTGTATGCAAAAATGCGGCTGAAGTGGCTTTCGCTGTTTTGACAGTTTTCAGTCGTCTGCAAAGTCAAGAATGGCGGAAGGAAATACTACCAGTAGTAAAGAGAAACCCTATAGAAATGCGCCGGCAAAATATAAGTCCAAAGCTTGGGAGAACTTTGGTTTTGCAAAGTCAGACAATAAACTAGTTATTTGTAAATTGTCCGGCAGAATTAAAATATAATGGAAACACTACAAACATGACCACGCATCTTCGCCGCCACCATCAAATAGATCAAACAGTGACAGTGTGCGGCCATGAAGACAGAGGAGACATTTGTCACATTTTAATTTCATACACTTTTAAAGAAAATGAGATCTACGCTTATTTATAAATGATACGTCTAGCATGTGTAGAGTACATGTACAAATATCTCCCCCATCAGGAGTTCAGTTTAATACAATACTGCTAACTAGTGTTGATAGGGGATCTAATATACTCGGTTGTCATAGATTCCATGTATTAATTATATTATAGGATATTTTACATGCTAACATTTTTCAGCCTGGCTCTTACCTCTCTCCTTTGTAGTTAGCATTAAATATCTATTCATATTTTCACTCGTATTCCATTTGCAATTTTGTTTCACTTTTCAATAGATTTCATTATGTAACATGTTATATCACGTATTACTATTAACTAAAGATTAAAAGAAATAAATGTTATTTTTTTTAAATAGTAGATCAAACAAAAATTATTTTTATGTACTTTCAGAACCTGAGACAGAAAGTACTGCCCAGAGTTCATCAGCAGTCGAGTCAAGATCTGTACCTCAGCTGAAATCGAGTACCAACCTATTCAGTCTTGCTGCAAAACAAACACTTCCAAAATCAAAGGCTAGACAGATTACTTGCAGGATTGCCAACCATTTGATAAAAGATCTCCGTCCCTTTAGTCAAGTTGAAAGTAAGAACTTTAGAGATATGATACTCGAGTGTGAACCCCGTTACAAATTTCCGTCAAGGCCTACCCTCAAAGAACATATAGTTCCAAAGACATACTCATTCGTAGCTGACAAAGTAAAGGCTGAAATCCATGAGAATGAAGGATTAGTGGCAATGACTACCGACTCGTGGACTGGTAGAGCCACAAAATCATGTGACCATAACTGCCCACTACATTTCAAACCACTTTGAGATGTGTTCACGCATACTGCAGACGCGGGAATTGCCGGAGTCGCACACTGGTGAGAACATAGGGGGGGGGGGGGGGGGGGGGGGGGGTGTTGACAGATGCAGCAAAAGAATGGGGATGCAGCGTGACTACCTTGACAACAAACAATGCAAGCAACATGAACTTGCCAAAACCGCAAACATCCCCATTCATTTGGGCTGTTTTTCACACACATTGAACCTGGCTTCATGTTAAGCTCTTGAGAAGTCCCTGCAACAACTTCTAGGAAGAATTAGAGTACTGGTTAGCTTTTTCCACAGAAGCACTACTGCCGCTGCATTTCTTCGACAAAAACAAGAACAACTAAGTGTCCAAAAGCACAGGTTGTGATTGATGTAAAAACTCGCTGGAACAGCAGTTATCTGATGGTTAAGCGCTTTCTGGAACAACAGGTACCTGTAATGGCAGCAATGTCGGAAGAAAAGATCAAGAAAATTCATGGCACCAAGTCCAAAACATGCGTAGACCTTCTCTCTCAACAGGAAGTTGCCAAACTAGAGAGCTTCATGGAGATAATGGCCCCCTTTATCATGCAACACTAGCAATGTCTGAAGACCAAAAGCCCACAGTTGGAATAATACTGCCTTTACTTGAGAAACTGAAGAGTAACTTGCAGTTATCTGAGACAGATACTCCATTTCAGACGAATGTCAAAAGGGCAGTGTTAGACAACCTTTGTTCTCGTTACACTGATGGGCTGGTAGTTAGCTTTTTGAAGGACGCTTGTGCCTTGGATCCGAGATTTAAACATTTGGCAGATGATGCTACATGGGAAAGAATCAAGCAAAAGCTAATTGCAAATAAGACCACCACGAGGAACAGCCAGCTAGTAGCCCGCCATTACCAGATTTGCCAAGTATGCCAGAAACTCCAGAATCAGTTCAGAAGTTCTTCATGTAAAAGAGGAATCTAGCCCACCTAGAAAGAAAACAGCTCTGAGCTATTTATTTGATGACGTAGAGGTTGTTAAAGAATAGCCAGCGAAGTCTAGAGAAGAACTTGCAAACTTGGAGATACAGAACTACAGGCAAATGCCCAGACTTAGCCCATCTTCAGATCCGTTGAACTTCTGGAAGAAGGAAAAAGAAACATTTCCAATGATCACAAAACTTGCAAAATCTACACTCTGTACACAAGCCTCATCTGTACCTTCTGAGAGGGTTTTCTCTACAGCTGGAGACATCCTTACCCCAACCAGATCATGTCTAGACTCGGACACATTAGATATGTTAATTTTTCTGAAGAAAACCATGAGTGAAAAAGATTTGGTGTTAGCAATGGCTACGTTTGACCTATAGATTAATGTCAGCAGTGACTAGACAGTAGTAGACACTAGCTAGTAGACACCTGACTTATCTCATGTTTGTGCGATAAAACACATTGTTTTTGTTTGTTTCGGTTTTTTTCATTTCAAGAATACCAGATCATTCCTCTGTGTGTTACTTGTGTTTTATCAAAACAAATATTTTGTACTTTGATACCAAAGGAAAAAACACAAATGCAATAGGTAAACAAAAGACAAATAAATAATACTCATTTAATAACAATAATAGGCTCAACAATTAACATTTAACAAAGAGGCAAAACTAAATGAACAATTTTCATTTAATAAAACTATGATCAACAATTAATGAAAATGGCAAACATTAACAAATAATATTCATTTAATAATATAGCAAACAATTTACAAAATAAAATTAACATTAAAAATAAAGTTTTGGTAAGGATATGCTCAACAATTTACAAAATAGGCGAACATTGAAGTCTTACATAAAAAAAAATATATATATAAGCGTATCGTGATATATGGTGAATGGCGTACACCGTATCGTGATACGTATGATATCGTGAGTTGAGTGACGATACACAGCCCTACTAAGGAATGCACCCAAGAGAACCTTTTAGTAACTTTTGTTGATTTGCTCACACAGTTTGATTTTAATAGACATGACTAGATAATTTACTTAAAAGACCACTAACATGCAAAATTTACATGTACATTATATTATTTTCATTTTATCAGTTAGGACTCATGATGCTCATGCATTTAATGACTGGTTCAATGCGTTGATGAACAAACATGACATTTACTGGAATTGTTTTTAAAAGATGTTTAATATCCGTATTTATGACGATATTTCTGAGAAATAAATGTACTTGGTTCAATGGTCTTGTCGAATCTATAATAAAACAAAATGATTGTGTTGTAGCATTACTAAGTTGACTAAAGAGGAAATAAAAACCACCTGAATACAGACATTTTGTATTGTGGAATTTAGGTGGAAGGCCACACGTCTTTTCCATGTGTCCATATCCATGTGGTTTCGACTTTTACGCCAAGTTTCTACGTGTATTTCACCAGTTTTTCCACGTGGATTCCACGTGTTGTGCCCACTGGGTATTGATCAATGGTGACACTTACATCATTAGAAATATTCTCTGGCATTTGTGCACAAAGGGCCTTTCTTCACATACCCATTGGACTTGATGAGCATTAATGTTTGTCTAGTCAGTGACCTTAACAGGCAACATGTATTTATTAAGATCACTGATACCATAACCAAAGTAGTGTTGCTGCCCTATAAAGTGCGATATGTTTCAATACCTACGCTCTGATTGTCTGATAGGTGATTGTGGTATACTGATACATTGTTGCCAGTCCAGTATCACAAGTTTTGATTTTCTTTTCAGGTTTTACATTATGTATTCTATCGTCCATTTCATAGATAGGAATGAAGTTGAGGTAGGAAACTGCTTAAATCATAACGTATCTCTATGCTGTTTTTAACAAAAGAAAGGCTCTACAAAACTTCGATTTTTCCGATGATGGAGTAGTGAATCTACCCGAGACGAAGAGAAGAAATTTATAAAGATACATGGGTTGCACTGAAAAGCAAAACTACACGCTAATCACTGGATATAACTTCAAAAAGACAATTGGAAGCAATGGTTAAGCGAAACCAAAAAGCCGACCAGGGAACAGCCACGCCCAGTGATGCACAAAACAAG
This sequence comes from Urechis unicinctus, assembly GCA_034190875.2. Taxonomy (NCBI): domain Eukaryota; kingdom Metazoa; phylum Annelida; class Polychaeta; order Xenopneusta; family Urechidae; genus Urechis; species Urechis unicinctus. The sequence continues at coordinate 15,811,458 of CM067349.1, read as the reverse complement.
CCTGCAGGAGAAGAAACGGTCCATTTGATCATGCCGTTAAGAAAATTGACAAATCCACGACAATCAATATTGACGTACTGGTAGCTTTATTTAAAGCCCAGGGCGCTTCAATTCGAGCTCTGTTCGAATCAAAACTACAATAGGTCGCCCTAATAAAAGAGCTGCAAGAAGCAAATGACACACTTACCAATCGATTAGACCACTTGGAGCAATACGATCGAAGAAACTCAATCAGAATATCAGGAGTGGAGGAGAACTCGGATATTAACCCCATCAATCTGATAAAAGAAAAGCTCGAGATCCACATGCATATCGATAGCGACATAGATCGATACCACCACGTTGGAAAAAAAGCAAACTGGAAAACACCGAGATATTCTGATCAAATTCGCGACTAACCACAAGAAGGCAGACGTCATGTCGAAGAGATTTCGGCTTAAAGATACGGGACATTACATAAATAAAGACCTTACCAGACAAAGAAGTGAGTTGGCATACAAGTGCAGATTGAAGAAAAAGGACAAAACCCAAGATACTTGGACCCATGATGGGACCATATTTATTAAACTGCACAACAGCACGATAGAAAGGATTGTTTCAAATGCGGACTATATCAAGTTCTGCGAGAACATTATCCCGGTTAACAGACCTAACTACTACCTGTTAGGTCTGGCCTTTGGCCTAGTGCAAATGTAGTTGACCACCAAAGATTAATCTCCATGCATTTCATAGTTAAACAAATCCAAAGATGAACCATATCTGGTTATTCTTAAACACCTTACGGTGCTAACTGAAAAATCCAGATCGTCATAAATCTTCGTTATATGCAAAAATCCACCAAAAAACACATCGCAAACATTTACCCTGCTCCTTCTCTCGCCATTTTCGGTTTCGGATGACCAAGGGTAAGGTAAGGTAAGTATAGGGTTTAACGGCACACCAACACTAGTGTGTTATATGGTGCCTACTTAAGGAGGGGCATGTACGAGTACGAAAGGATAAGAAGTCAAGGTTTACAACCAACTAAAAATCGAATTAATTGAAGTGTATTAATTGAATTATATTAATTTGAACTATATTGAATTAATGAGAATTGTATGATCTAAAATCTATAAAAAAGTCCAATTTCTCTAATGAATTCAAGTATCTTGGATGGATTCACCCTTTCAAATAATTCTGAAAGGGTTTGAACCCGGAAGAAGCGATTTCGGATCAAAATCAAATCAGCACATTCGATGAGAATGTGCTTGACAGTATAGGCACATTGACAAGGAATACATTCAGGGATGGGCTCATCCCTTAGTAGAAAGGCATGAGTTGTATAGGTGTGTCCTATACGAGCGCGAGCAAGAACGACCTCTTCTCTTCGGCTCACTCTGCAGCTGTGTGGCCACTCCCCAAGTTGAGGCTGGATTTCGTAAAGTTTGTTTGGAATGGATTCATCCCACTGGTCCTGCCATTTTTGTTTAAAAAGTTTAACGACCTGCGGTTTTAAGTCTGTAAAGGGAATCTTGGTTTCAGACACTGGCTCATGTAGGGCTTCCTTTGCAGTCCTATCGGCTCTTTCGTTGCCTGGGATACCTATGTGACTGGGTACCCAGACAAACTCAACATTTTTTCCCAGCATGGATAAACGAGTAAGATTTTCTAAAATATCTACAACAATATGGCACGATAACAACTTATTCCCAATTGCCTCCAGGGCAGATAAAGAATCACTAAAAATTGTAAAATCCGCATTGGGATGGTGAGCAATAAGGCCCAATGCCATCCTTATTGCGGTAACTTCAGCTGTAAAAACAGATGCTGCACCAGGCAGTCTTTCCTTGTGGGTCTGAGGTCCGAACACGACTCCAGCGCCCACACGGTTTGCATCTTTGGATCCATCAGTATAAATAAGTATCTTGTCTTTGTGATGTTCTTTTATTTCATGAAATTTCATCAAGAGGTCATTTGCATTTAATTTATCATATTTGGTAAGGGATGTGTCTATTGTTGGTGTGTTCAATGCCAGGGTGGTGTTTCGGGAATTTTGTTTGGAGCAATAATGTCTAAATTATTGGATATGTTGTTTAGCGATTCTTGAATACGGATGCCAAGAGGTGGTATGGCATTAGGTTTATTTTCATATATTACTTGGTATTTGGGATGGAAGATAATGTCATAGGCAGGGTGATCTGGATTGCTTTTTATTTTAATTGCATATTGAAGGGCCAGTTTGTTTCTTCTTAGATGGATAGGCATTTCATTGGCTTCAGTGTGGAGGCTTTCAATGGGTGATGTTCGAAATGCCCCAAGGCAAATCCTCAGAGCCTGATTCTGGACTATGTCCAGTCGTTTTAGATAAGATTTTCGAGCTGCACCGTAAACGATGCAGCCATAGTCAAGCTTTGATCTTATCAAGGACCGGTAGAGTCTGAGCAGGACCTGCCTGTCAGCTCCCCAGTCCAGCTTGGACACTACTTTAAGAAGATTCATTGCCTTGAGACATTTATTCCTGATGTAATTAATATGGGATTTAAAATTCAGTTTTGAATCAAATATGATACCTAAGAATTTGGTTTCTTCCACAACAGGGACGGGATTTTTATTGATGGTTAATTCTGGGTCAGGGTGAAGGCCCCTTCTTTGACAAAAATGTACACAAACTGTTTTTGTAGTGGAAAATTTGAAACCATTTTCATCTGCCCATTTCTGAATTTTGTTAAGGTTGATTTGTAGCTGGCGTTCTATGGTGGTCATACTGCTGGATCGGTAAGATATAAGGAAATCGTCTACATAAAGTGATTTTTCTATTTCAGGTTTAAGAACTTTTGTGATGCTATTGATCTTTAGATTGAAAAGTGTGACAGAAAGAATGCTGCCCTGTGGGACCCCCATTTCCTGACCATGTTGGTCCGAAAGTGATGTCCCAATTCTTACCTTAAAAAATCTATCATTTAAAAAATTTTGTATAAATAGTGGCATATTACCTCGAAGACCAGCTTCTTGTAGATCTTTTAAAATCCCATATTTCCATGTCGTGTCATATGCTTTCTCAAGATCGAAAAACACAGACACGACATGGTCCCCCTTTAAAAATGCATCCCTAATATAAGACTCTAACTTAACAAGGTTGTCTGTGGTACATCGGCCTTTTCTAAAGCCAGATTGATGTTCATTTATTATATTATTAGTTTCCAAGTACCACATAAGACGCTTGTTAACGATTCGCTCCATGGTTTTACAGAGACAGCTCGTGAGAGCGATGGGCCTGTAGCTCGACGGGTTGGTTGGGTCTTTTCCGGACTTTGGGAGAGGGATGATGGTAGCCTCTCTCCATGAGTCCGGATATTCTCCACTGCTCCATATGTGATTGTATATGTCTAATAAGACATACAAGGACTCTTCTGGAAGATGTTTAAGAAGTTGGTAATGAACATCGTCTGGTCCTACTGCAGTGTCCTTGCAGAGTTTCAAAGATTCTTTCAATTCTTCTAAAGTAAAAGGAACATTATAATTTTCGTCGTTGTTTGACCTAAAATTAATTTTTGTTCTTTCAGTTATCTGTTTATGTCTTTGAAACTTTTCAGTATAATTAGCAGTGGAAGAATTCATGGTTATTGTGTCCGCTATGATGTTAGATATTTCCTGTTTGTTTTTTACTTCATTACCATCTGGTGTTAGAAGGTAAGAAGAAGTGGAAGAGGTGTTTTTTCCACTTATTTTGCGGACCATTTCCCATGTCTTTTTGATTGATGTTTTCGAGTTTAATTTTGATATATAAGTTTTCCATGAATTCTTTTTACTTTCTTTAACGACCCGCCGAGCTCTCGCTCTCGCTGCCCTGAATGATGCCAGGTTTGCATGGGTTGGGTGAGTTTGAAAAAACTTAAGGGCCCTTTTTCTATGGTTGATGGCGTCCTGGCAGTCTTGGTTAAACCATGGTTTTGGGATGCGCCTGGGCTTTGCCGAGGACTTCGGAATAGTTTTGGAGGCAATTTCAAGCAGTTTAGCACAAAATGTATCGATGTGTGTATCTCTCCCTTGCATCTTATCCCTGTGGATAGCCTCCCCACACAGAGATCCAAAGGAGGGCCAGTCTGCTTTATGCAGCTGCCACTTTGGAGGTGACTCTGGTGGTAACGGAGGGTTTAGGTGGATAAGAATGGGGAAGTGGTCACTTCCACAGGTATCATCGACACCAACTTCCCATGCAAGGTCGAGAAACAAAGAAGGAGAAGAGAAAGAAAGATCTATTGCGGTGGGTGTGCCATAGCCTGGATGGATGTATGTATTTGAGCCGTCATTTAAAAGGCAGAGATTGTGAGAAATGAAGAAATCTTCTACAATTTGACCTTTTCCATCATCATGTGTATTGCCCCATAAAGAGTTGTGGGCATTAAAATCACCCATGAGGAGAACTGGCTCTGGCAACTGGGCCACGATGTTGTCCAGTTCTCCCCGTGTAAAATTTCGGCTTGGCGGTAAGTAAAGGGAGCAAAGTGTGATGGACTTATTTAAGGTAATATTTACTGCTACTGCTTGAAGGTTTGTATTGAGTTCTATTTCCTTCTGGGGAATACAATCCTTGATTAAAATGGACGAGCCGCCAGAAGCTCGTTCCCCAGTGCCTCCAAATTTATGGTAAGATTTATAGCCTTTCAAGCTATATTTATTTTCTGCCTTCAGAAATGTTTCCTGAAGGCAGGCTGCAATACCATTATTTTTGTTGAGTAAAGTAAGAAGTTCTTCATGATTATTCCGAAGTCCTCGGCAATTCCATTGTATAATGCCCGCCATTACCTATCAGGGGGTTTGGCGGGACGTTTGCTGCCATGGTGGACCTCAGTCCCCATGGCATTCCTGGGGCCGCAGGTTCCCTGGGCCACTACAGACCCAGGGTCCCGATTGGCCCCTGATGATGTGTGTCTGCCATGGGGGACCTCATCAGTCTCCATGGTAGACAATGGGCCATAGATGTTGGGCCCAACAAAAGAATCTGGGTTCTGAACCCTGGTGAGTTTTGATTTTACAGACCGTGGGAGTTTAGATTTTTCATTGTATTTGTTTGCTGTTATGTGTTCATTGACTTTTGGGGTAGTGGGGGTGTTTGGTTTTGTTTGTTCCGTTGGGGGATTGCTGGCTTTGAAAGGGGGTTGTTTCGGAGGGTGGTTTTCTGTTTGTGTACTAATAGATTTGGTTATTTTAGTAGGTGCTGCTGCAGTACTAGCATATGAAGGTCTGGAAGAAGTTGAATTTTGGCACTCTACTATTTTTCTCGCTTCAGGGAAAGAAAGTTTTTGGGTGATATGTAGTGTTTGAATTTGTTTTTCGATTTGCCAAATGGAACAGTGTTTAGAGTATGCGGGATGAGCACCGGAGCAGTTTTTGCGCACTTGAATGGTGCTTTGCAATCCTGCTCCCCGTGCTCATCACCGCATTTGGGGCATATTGGTGTTCTATTACATTTGGTTTTAAAATGGCCATATCTTTGACAGTTGTGGCATCTTAAAGGATTTGGAATGAATGGTTCAGTTTTGATGTTCAGGCCAGCTATTTTAATGTTGTTTGGAAGGTAAGGGGTGTTGAAAGTAAGGATGTGGGTGCCTGTGGGAACCCTTTCTCCATTTTTATTAATGAGCACTTTGGCTACTTCACTGACATTTTGATTTTTCAATTCCTCCAAAATCTCTTCTTCGCTGCAGTATTTGAGTTCGAAAGATTTTATAACACCCTTGATGGTATTAAGGGTTCGATGAGGGCTGAATTTTACATTGATATTCGCTAATTTGGTGGTCTGAAGAAGAAGTTTGGAATGAATTGGTTTTGAAGTTTCGACAAGATAAAGCCCAGATCGCAAAAGTTTTAGAGTTTTGGGAGTGCCGGCAACACCACAAATTCCTTTAAATAGAACAATGAATGAAACTTTCTCTAAACTCCCGTCGGTTCTTTCAAGCACAAGAAATCTTGGCCAGTTTTCAGTTTCAGTTTCATTTTCATCTAAATGCCTTCGTTTTTGGCCAGTATGAGAGGAAGACATAGTAATACAACAATTCATCACCTGTGCTCCCCACCCGCCCCGGAGCCCAATAAAGGGACATCTTAAAGATGCCAGGGCTACACAGGTGATATACTCGTCCCCCATAAAAAGTGATACAATACGTAACCCATAGAGCCCAGACACTGGCAAGGTGCTGAGCTCGTAGAGGCGCACCATAACACCCCTAATGGAATCCGATTGACCTGATTAAGCAGCCGCCTTCTGGGACTAGTGAAGCCAATGAAATGAGAAATGGTCCATGAAGTAAATGAATGTCATGAAGGAAGATGCCAAATGCATGTGATGGGTAATCCCAGGGCACGACGCCACCAGCCGATAGGAATGGGCCAGGCCTACCCACCCTCTCGTCTAGGCGAAATCCGGGCCAAAGTGGTGTGTTGCAGATATAGCCCTCGCAAGGACCGCTCCGCTCAACCACCAGGATCCCATCTTCCTCCGACACGAGTCGCAACCCACGGCCAACAGGTTGCCCCCTATTAGTCGCCTCTTACGACATGCAGGAGGATACAGTGGGTCTATTCTACCCCCGAACCCACAGGGGGGCATTTGACCAAGGGCGCTATGACGAAATTGCTTCCTGTACCAGGTTACAGACGTTATGACTGAGTGGGGGTCGCAATATACCAACGCTCCTTATTATATATCAACCTGGGTACAGAAGTAATGGCGGATATCATATTACTTTAATCATATTTATTTATCAACACTGGCACCAAGCCGTATATAAATTGGCCAATTATTATAAGATGTCTAGTGTTCTTTCAAGTGTACCCACATAATTTGTTCAAGTGGCGTACTCTTAAGCGTCCATTTATAATGCATTTTTATAATGTGGTTACCATTTTATAAAATATGCATTTTTAATTTATGTTTGAATGGTTGGCCGTTATATTTGGTTAACTGTGTTGATAACTTGGTCCAGTAAATTTGATAATTTTTTGTTTCAGTTGCCAGTAATTCAACGTTATTTACCTCGGGAATATCCGTTGTTTCGTGGCAAAACTAAACTACTAAGAAGACATATATCATCGTATTGCACAGTGACCTCATATATCATTTGGACACCCAGTATAGTAAAAGTCTTGAAGTATGTAAAATATTTTTGGACAATAAAATTTTAGCGCGTGAGATGTGTTATTCTATATATCAGTCATTTTACTTGCAAAGCAGTGGTGTTGCACCTATGGACGCAATGGTGTTTTTCCCCTTGAGTGACAGTCTTGCGTGGACAGTACAAATTAATTGCTATATGCATATATTTTTGCAATGTAATATACTGGTCGTGAGAATGAATGGATTATGAACAAATATATCGACAATGACAATGAGCCATTTTAAAACTACAATGTTTATTATTAATAAAGTGTAAGCATATTTTATATTTTTAGAATAAACATACTGTAGGGCTGTACTGTTGTTTGTTGATGATGCAAAAAAAAAAAAACCCCACTTTGCACACATGTCAGTAAACAAGATTTTTCATCCATCTTATAACTCTAAACTCCCCCAGTCTGGGTTTATATAAAGTTATATGGTGACATATAATTATTTTTTAAAGTTTTACCATTCTTTAATTATTTTTTAAAGTTTTACCATTCTTTAATGATTATGATTCACATCCATGACCAACACCAATAACATAGATTGTAACGGCTGCTTTTTACCAAGCAGCATTTTTAAAATCGCAACCGCAGTCCTCCTAAAATACAACTAATGACTAAGCAATTATTCAGACACTTCAACATAACTGACCAATCTGATCCCTCCCATTTCCGGTCAAGTAACCCAAGGTAAGAGGTATGGTCAATTTGTTGTGGTGAAGCATCTACTTCAATCCCATCATACTTACTAGTATCGTAAGGATTATTCATTTACATTTATGACATTAGGTACAATATATATTTGTTATTATTCAGTTATTCCATTTAACCATTGATTAATGATAAAACACAAAATATTAAGGGCCAACTCCCTGCTCTCTCTATCCAGAGAAGAGGCGTGGGTGGGGACAGAAAATAAAAAAGCGAATCCTGTCCAGTACATTAAATATGGGGGTACGTCATCCAGAACAACCGGGTGGGCTGGGAAATCGGTTTCCTAGCTCATGTTTGTAACTGTAAATGTATTGTTTATGCAACAGTGACTGAAATAGTTATGGCCGAAACAAAATGTTCTAGCTGCTAGCAACCTTTCAAAAACACGCAGGGGGTCTGCATCGTCGCACAGTAGCAAACGTCGCGTCTCCAAGGACCATAAGGAAAGTGTTTGGAGAAGAAGTGGAAGGACATTTATGTTCCGATTGCGTGAAGGTGGTAAGCGCCCAAACCGTCCGTGTCAAACGTGGAAAGGTTTATAGGAGGACTTGGAGAGAATCACCAAACAAAGGTAGGAAGAGAGCCTCAGACAATGTGTCTTCTCAGACGACAGACCTATGGGACACTCCTATTATGGTCGCAGAAGGTGCAACGGCGGCACCCTCATCACATGTGCCTGATATACCAAGCGGTGATGATGCCGTATGTGGCTTTCGCGATAGGGCTGCGGAACTGATCAGAGGAAGTAACTACGTAAAAGCTTTCAAGATCCTTGCTTCTCACTCCCCATGTGCCCGGGATGCCATGCTCGAAGTGGTCAACCAGCAGATAAAAAGGGAGGTTGGACGCGTGACGGCGAGGAAGGCTCAACGCTGTCAGGAGATAAGCGGCGATTTCACATTAGACCGCCTTCGGTGCTTTAACTGGGATGAGGCGCTGGAGGAAGCATCACAGAAGCTGCCAGCCACTCACAAGGTCCTCCTTAACCTGTTCCCACCAGCTAAGAAATTCGCTTCTTCCAGGGCAAAGGGAACTCGTAAAGCCGAGTGGTAGGTCGCCTTTATGTTAAACTCCGTGTGTGTATGCATGTGTGTTTGCATGTGTGCTTGTGGGTGTGCATGTGTAGGTGGGTGTGATTTAATGATGTCATTAAAATTGATCTATATTAGTATGATTTCAGGAACCAGATGAGTAAAGAAGGCAACGCCATACGACGCTGTCGTATTGGCGTGGTTCTTAATTTGATTTTGTCCTCCAGCGCTCCGACCCTCTATCGGTTTGTACATAAGTTGACCAATTAAAAAATTATGCAAATATTATCCAATTTCATGCGGTCACAAATGTGATTGTGAGCCCTCGACACATAAGCAAAAAAAGCATAGACAGTCCAATAACTGTTAGAATTAATGTGTTAATGCAATAGTTTGTGTTTTTTATACATGTAGTTTTTTCCAAGAGTCGATGGGGGTTGAGCTGTGGCGGCAGGGATCAAGTCGCAAGTCGCAAAGTATTCCGCTTACTAAATTACGTTGGACTCTCCCAAGGCGTCGGTGCAGCTCGGGCCCCTGGCGGAAGGGAGTTCTATCAAAGAATGGCAGAAAGCAATAGAAGTCAGTATTTGGAGCCTTGACATTAAACAGGAATGACCACTGCAGTTATATCATCGGGTGGGACAACCTGTAGATGTCAGCCCACAAGAAACACCAAGGGTTTGACAAAAGAAACCAACTATTGTCGATGTCAAACATCGCATTCCATCGCTACACCTTACCGACACCACCACTGTGAAAGCCTTGCAGATAGACCCATGTTGTTTCTTGCCGAGCAAAGAGGACAACATGGTGTTCCTGCAGCCGCGTTTGGTGACGCTGGTAGAGCGTATCCTCGTGACGCACGTTCCTGCTCTTCACCATCTCAGGAAGTATGTCACGTGGTAAGAGAGTTTCACACGGAAAAATTAGCACGCCTTTATACAAGCCTTAAACTTTGACACAAATCAAATAATTATTGTTTATTATCAGGTGTTGAATCTTGGAGCAGTTGAAGACGATCCGGCGTCAACAGGTGGTGTTATTGAAATAATGTCACACCTCCACCAATACGTGCCCTCCATGGAGAACGGACAGCAAGTGCATGTAATCCCTTGCAACGGCGATCAACTAAGTGTTGAACGAATGACACATGCCAAACATGCTCGTATTCCAGGTAAATGGTTTACTTCTACGGGTAAAATGCTGTAATAAGTAGTATATGATACCTAAGAATTTGGTTTCATCCACAAAAGGGATTTCCATTAATGGTTAGTTCTGTGTCAGGGTGAAGACCCCTTCTGTGACAGGTTGATAGTGGCTCAGTGTTTAGTAAGTTAGATTTAATATCTGGCTATTGGCAGATTCCAGTGGCGGAGGAAGACGTCGAAAAAACTGCTTTCCGTTGTCATCGGGGACTGAATTTGTTCGTATGCCTTTTGGCCTGGCCAACCCCTGGCCATTTCCAACGTACCATGGATTTTGTATTCAGTGACCTGATTGGAAAGACAGTTATGGTAAACATCGATGACATAGTCGTGTACAGTAAAAACTTGGAGGACCACGCTGCTCACCTTCAGTAGGTGTTTGAAAGAGCGAGTGAGTGAGTGAGTGAGTGAGTGAGTGAGTGAGTGAGTGAGTGAGTGAGTGAGTGAGTGAGTGAGTGAGTGAGTGAGTGAGTGAGTGAGTGAGTGAGTGAGAATAGGGTTTAACGGCACACCAACACGTATGTGTTATATGGTGCCAAGAAAGGTTAATAGACAAGATTGACCTGATTAAGCAGCCGCCTTCTAGGATAAATGAAAATGGAGATGGAAAAGATAAAAATGGAAACGATTATCCTAGGGCCAGTCACCACAAGCCGATTGACTGGACCATTCCAGCCTCCCGTCTAGGCGAAATCCGGGCCAGAGTGGTATGTTGCAGATATGGCCCTCAAAAGAACCACTCCACTCAACCACCAGGATCCCATTGTCCACCGACACGAGTCGCAACCCACGGCCAACAGGTTGCCCCCTATTAGTCGCCTCTTACGACATGCAGAAGGATACAGTGGACCTATTCTACCCCCGGACCCACAGGGGGAAGGTGTTTGAAAGACTTCAGAAAACTGGCCTTCCTCTAAAACCCAGTAAGTGCACCTTTGCTCAGTCTGAGGTGAAACTTCTTTCGTATATTGGCAACAAGCATGGGATAGCAAGTGACCCAGAGAAAACAAAGGCTGTTATAGACAGTGTATTCCATCATAGGCCCAAATTAGTAAACCCCTTGTGGGACTGACAACAAAGCATGCACGTTTTGAGTCGACAGACAAACAACAACATGCTTTTGACACCCTCAAAGGTCTGCTGGTGTCCAAAGAAGGAACGGCCCATCTTCAAATGAACAAACCCTATAAATTGTACACTGATGCATGCGACTATGCAGTCGGGGCGATCCTCGTACAAGCAGCTTGTGATGGAGTTGAAAATGTTGTGCAATATGTCTCACATCAGCTTGCAGGTCCGCAGCTCCGATGGGCTACCATAGAAAAAGAGGCATATGCATAGGTTTATGCCATAGGTAAACTCCGACCTTACCTGTATGGTGCGAAATTAACTGTTTATACAGATCACAAACCACTTGCCTCCCTGTTCACCAAGGAGATGCAGAACACAAAGATCCAGCGGTGGGGCATCCTCCTAGCAGAATACGGAGCTCAAATTAAATACAGACGGGATAGGAACAACATCCGTGCGGACATGCTTTCTCGGATTAGGGAGTGTTGTATAGTATACGAAAGCCTACTTCAACATCAGCAGTGTACCCTCGTTTAGTCCTCCCCGAAGGATATAGGGAACCCATTATTGAGCGTGCTCATAAAGATGTTGGGCATATGTCTTCTGCCAAGACACTCGACAGAATAAGAGAAGCTTATGTGTGGCCAGGCATGGGAGCGGATGTGAAGAAGTGTATATCGCAATGTGCAATTTGTTGCGCCCATCAACGAAGAACAGATCGAACCCCAATGGGCGACATGCCCTTGTCTGCATCACCAATGCAAATAGTCGGCATGGATTTAATAGGTCCGTTTGGAGAATCCTCCAAGGGTTACCGGTATCTCATCGCAGTCATCGATCACCATTCAGGTTGGGGGAGAGGCCTACCCAATCAAAGACAACAGTGTCTGGACTGCTTTTGCTAACCAATTCATACCCCGTCATGGAATGGCAGAGGTGCTAATAACGAATAATGGTAAAGAGTTTACTGCACAGGCCTGGTGCGCTTACTTGAAAGAAATAGGGATTGAACACCACCGTATAACCCCTGTCCACCCCCAATCGAATGGCAAAGTGGAACGGTTTAACCGCACTTTTAAAGAAACATTAGCTGGTGAACAACCGGGCACTTGATTGGGAGGACCGCGTAGGAGGCTCATAGAAACTCTGTAAGCAGCGTCACTGGTTACACCCCCTTCTTCTTATTGTATGGCAGACGGAGTCGTGCCCCATTGGCAAAACTTTTACAGTCTGGCAGTAGAGGGAAGTCAGGAACCACTTTGGCAATAGACTAGACGAGTTTAAGTGAGGCTTTCAAACAAGCCCGTGCCAACACGAACGAGTCTCGCGTTCACAACCGTCGCCGACTAGATAAGGTAAGGCAAATGCCAAAAGTATTGAAGTTGGGGATACAGTTGTGGTCAAAGCAGAAAAGAGATTAACCATGACATCTCGCTGGGACCCTAAGCGGGAGGTGACCCGTGTGCCAGGCAGTACTTGTTGGTTACGACACCAGCAAACCGGTAAAATAAAGGTGCTGCATCGGGAATAATATTGCTTGGGATGACTTCCGGTCACGACCCATAAGAAATCCACGACTCGGAGCAGTGCCACAGCGATCACATCAAACCTCAGATCCAGAGCTAGTAGAAACCACCCCACCAACCAGTGAAGATGACACCTCCTGTCAGCATAATGAACTAAACCCCGGTGAAACCCAGAGTTGGCAATGAAGCCGCAAGCGCGGACAAGCTCCTCCCGCCGACCAAACACAGCCCGCACAAGCGGCTGCAGATAATGCACCACCCAATCATAACCAGCCCTTCTCAACCGATGGACAACGACTCCAAAACGAGTCAACCAATCAGATGACAACTAACGATAACCCCCAACCAAGTTGTTTCCATGATGCTCATACAAATATGGAGGTTGAATCTGCCACTTCCCATTTTCGGAAACGGACTCGGTCAAGTTACCTCACACTACCAGAACGAGAACAAAAATAGGATTGGATTGCGTCAGTGGCTGCTTGGTTTTCCACTCTCTCTTAGTGTTCTTCAGCCCTGCACTTGCTGATGTTACACCATTGCGGTTGGAGGACGGACTATCAGTGGAGACTGGTGGTTCCATTGCTGGCCGGACTGGGGACTGGATGATTCTGGTGACCTTGGATCTTCCTGGACGTGAAGAGTCTCTTCTCCCTGCCCTCCAAACCCTTCAACATGCTATCACCTGCCATACTATAGAATTGAATAGAGCAACTACTGAAAACTGGGTGCGTAGAATTAATTTTATTGGCCGTCAATTCTCACCTATCACCTCTCGTACCAAGAGGTCACCATTTGACTTTATCGGGAGCCTATCAAATAAATTGTTTGGAACTGCCACCGAGGAAGAAGTGAATCAGTGCCACACAGTAATTAGAGAAACCCAACTCAAACAAGAAAAAACAGTCCATGTAGTAAACCAATTAATATTTGTAGTCAACCACACACAGCATTTGTTGCAAGAAACTAGAGAACATGTCAATACTGTTCAGCGCTATCTTGTGGACATTGGCCATGCACTTGAAAGGAATTATGGAAATTTAGAGAAAAAAGTCATCAAACTGCAATTGACCTTCCAAATTGAACAATCTGTTACAACACTGGAGATGAGGAGGCAGTCAGGCAACAAACACTATTCCAAAGACAAAAGGCAGCCCTGGAACAATGTAAGCTAAAGGAGGAGATACTGCCGCACAACAATCTTAACGAAATTCAAAATCAGATGACACAACAAGGATTTGTGTCTCTGAGGGAGGAGTGGTACTATGGACACGTACACATCGAACCCATGTGGGGTGAGCCAAACACCCTAGTATATCGTGCACGTCTGCCATTTGTAGATGATCGAAGGCATGTGCGCTATTTCTTACAAACATGGCCGATGCCTTTAAACGACACATACGCTGTGCAAGTACATGTGGCAGCAGATATTGCCTTTGACACCATCAGCGGGGAAACTTTTCAACCACAGTGGTGCCAAGGCAGCCAGCCATATGTCTTTAGTCTTATGTTGTATCATACATGCCTATAATTCTACTAGTAATAGTTTATCTTTGTTTATTGCTAGTGTGTAGTGTTAATGTTACTTTTTTTTTATTTAAATCAAAACCTTTCTCTTGTAGCAAAATTAAGAAGCAGTATGGTAGTTTTCTAGGAGTGAATAGAGTATTTGTGTTTGTAGCGATATGGAACTTTATGGTAACTAAATAGTTAAGGCTGCGCACTAGTTTTACTTCAGTCACACAAGATGTTTGATTTGGAATTGTTTCACAAAATATATTACATTAAATGACAGTCATCTTGTTATAAAATTTTGTTGACAGGGAGAATTTTCCAAGCAAGGCAGCAAGGAGAGGAAATTGGTCGTTGCTGATGATGTTGGTTCAATAGCAGTGAGACTGTGGAATGAGACTGCTCAGCTGGAAATTGATGTGGGCAGCAAGGTGCAGTTTAACGACGAGTTAGTGGGATTTGACAAGTATGACCAGGAAAATGTCGTAAATATTAACCGGAAAGATCAAGTTGTAGTAAGTTAGTTTTTATGTACATTAAAGAATGATTGTTGTTGAAGTGATGGTTCCACTAATAAAATGCATGCTGCAAGAGGGAACATGTTAATTATATGGATGAGAATAATATTCGAATCATTGTAGTATTTTACTTTATTAAATGAAAAAGTTATTATATGATAATTTTAATATACTGAAGGAAGTTTTATGGCTTGTGTTGTATCCCTGCTGTTCGATGTAGTGTTCGTTCATACTTTGCTATAACGTGACGGGTTAATAAAAGATAGCTCACGCTACCAGCATGGCCATCGTTTGACTACAACATGGTGGCAGCGGTTTCAACCCATGTTAACAGCGTTCACATGCCATTAACGGTACAATTTACTATCACTTTAGGTGAAAGAGCATAGTGGGTAACTACGTAGTATAATTTAGCTTTCACACATGTACGCTACGCACGGTGCAGATGAAGTTAAAGATTGCTACAAAATCCATTCGTTTAGAATAGCGACGGAAAAACAAGAAGCCCATAACATATTTGATCAGCTGTCAAATATTCGAGAAAACCATGGCAACTTACCATATTCCAGCACCTTCACCTATGTCATTGGTTGGGGGTGTGGCTAGCAATTGGCGAGACTTTAAACCGGCTTGGGAGTACTACAGTAGTGCCACTGAGCTTGATAAAAAGTTGACAAATGAAGATACAACTGTCAACGAGGCTGGGGGCCTACAAGTTGCGGCAACATTGTGCTCCGTGATGGGGACAGAATGCCTGAAAGTCATGAACAGTCTCCCTACTCTCACAGCTGAGAACAAAAAGAATCCCAAGCTAATTCTTGATGCATTACGAGCTCACTTCATTCCTCAAAAGCATCTGCTGTACGAACACTTCAAATTCAACACAGCCGTTCAGAAAGGAGAAACAGCTGATGAGTTTCTGATACGACTCCGTCAACTTGCAGAATCACGTGAGTTTGGAACCCTAAAAGTCTTATTCGGGACCGATTATTTATTGGGACTACAGATGATGCATGCAGGGACAGCCTTCTTCGAGAAAGACCTGTTCCAGACCTCAGCAGATGTATTGAGCTGTTATGGGCTAGCAAATTCTCAAAGTCCAACAAGCAAGCCTTGACTACTTGTATAGGAAAAACAAACAGCAGTCAGGAAACCATCTGAAATCACAGAAAGGAGTATATACAAACTCCAAACCTTCAGGTCGACCTCCAAGTCAAGGTCAATGTCAAAGTCAGATAAAAAGCCAGAATAACAGACAGTCAGCCTGTCACTGGTGTGGTAAACGTCCTTGCCATAAGAGATCTGACTGCCCTGCTAAGGAAGCTATCTGCAATAAATGCAAAAAGAAAGGACATTACTCTGCTGTCTGCAGATCATTCAAATCAATCAACGAAATGAGCTCAAATGTTGACTATGTTGATATACCTTTGAGCATGGAATCACAGTTCTTGGGAGAAATCCATTCGATACCAGATAACTTTTGGTCTGCAGATCTACATGTCAACGACAACCCTACGAGTTTTAAACTAGATAGTGGAGCTAAAGTGACCATAATCAGTGACTCTACTCCTTGGCTAAAAAATGTTACTCTCCAACCCTCTACAAAGGAATTTAGAGGACCAGGAGATGTACCACTCTCACACTTAATCTGTGGTGAGCTGAATCATGCACAGCTGAAAACGGGTGATGCTTCAGTTACAGAGAGAGTTTATGTCATGAATGGACAGAAACACAATTTGCTCAGCAAAACAGCAATCCAGTCTCTCAGTCTCCTGACACCATCATCTCATGTGTACTCTGTGGATACCACTCCCGACTTCAAGCAAGAATTCCCTCAGCTCTTTATCGGACTAGGCAAGCTTAAGAAGGAAATAAAGATACATCTACGCCCTGACACCATTCCTACCTGTCTATATACACCAAGGCGAGTTCCCCATCCACTGGTGAAGAGGGTGGAAGATGAACTCAAGTCTATGGAGAAAGCTGGTATTATTTCTGCAGTGAGTGAACCAACAGAATGGTGCTCGGGTATGGTGTGCGTTCCTAAGCCCAACGGTAAAGTGCGCATCTGTGTAGATCTTACAGCACTTAATAAAGCAGTCAAATGTCAGGTCAACCCAATGGCAAGTGTGGATGAAAATCTTGCGAAGCTACAAGACAGCTCATCTACTCTAGACTAGATGCCAATTCTGGATTCTGGCAGATAGCATTGGACAATGACTCAAGATTGCTAACAACCTTTGTCACACCCTTCGGGCGTTTCTGCTTCAATCGCCTGCCCTTTGGGATAAGCTCGAAATATTCCAGCGCACTATATCACAGTTTCTGGAAGGGCTAAAGGGAGTCGTATGCCAGATGGATGATATTCTTATCCATGGTCGCAACCAACAGGAACATGATCAACGAGTAAGAATGGTTTTGACAAGGTTACAAACTGCTGGTATCACTCGCAATGATAGATGCGAGTTTTCAAAGAAAAGAATAACCTTCATGGGGCACATCCTGTCGGAGCATGATATTGAAGCAGACCCAGCAAAAACCGAAGCAGTAAGAAACTTCCCAACACCCTCCAATGATACTCCAGAGGTTTAACGGCATGGTCAATCAGTTGGCAAAATTTATACCAGACTTAGCATCTATCAATGAGCCTCTGAGACAACTGCTGCGGAAATAGCAACAGTGGCTCTGGGATACTCCACAAGAGATGGCATTCGACACAATCAAACAGAAATTGATATCTACAGAGGTCCTAGCACACTATGTAGATTGAAGAGTTAAGGTGTAGTGAGTAGATATTGATAAAGATATATAATGTGTATAGTGTTTCACATTCAAGTGGTATTTTTAATTTGTTTCCATCTAGTGAAGACCAGAAGTTTAGCATTGTTGGAATTGCTGGAGAGGGGGATGATGTGATTCTCCTAGTGAAAATGGAGAGTATAATCCAACAATTTGGATGATCGGCAAAGTTGCTGAAAGATGCAACTGGGGTCGAATCAGAGGAAGCGATTGAAGAGCTACCGTTGACAGCAACTGCTACAGTGGAAAAATCGAGAGTTGATACGATTAGTATTGATTAGATTTTAAGGGCATTTTTTCTGTATTTTGATCACATTTAGTAATTGTGCAATGTTTTTGGAGCTTTCATATTATTAGTATATTGATGACATGTATTATTTGTGTTAAGGTTTGTAACTTAAACAATAACCATGGCTTGTGTTGTATTATTAGTGTCTATTGCAGCGATATTTTAGTTTACTCAGGTCATTGAATGTGTTAAGTTATGGTTAAAAGTAACATAGATGTATGTTAGTATAAAAATTAAAATACCAATGTATTATTCAAATGTTTTGGCATTGTATGTTTGCAGAGGTTGTTGAGTTGTTGGACATTCAGTTTTGTATTGAATGTATCAATATTATTGCTGTTTTTTTACCTTTTATCATTTAGTTTAATGAATAAAATTTATCATTAATATTCATATTTGTAATTTATTGTGTTTAATTAACAAAATCAAGCTTTGGTTAACATAATTTTCATTGATTTAACTTCATTCATTGAAAATTAAGGCTTGGTAGTCATTTTCTCCTACTTAAAATGTTTGCACGATCATAAGACTTAATCAGCTACATGGTCGAATGATACTTCAAACGAGAGTTACGTATTAAAGAACAATAATATTGCCTTACTTTTCGCATTTCGCCAAAATTGCCCTCCAATCACCAATACTATCAGACTATTGGTGATTGGAGGGCAATTTTGGCGAAAACATAACAAGCATTACCGATAGTATCTATTTCATATTATTGAAACCGATGATTATTTGATCAGTGTAAATAACCAAATAGGTTATGTCTTATGTGTTTTCAACTGAGCATAGTAAAAAAAATATCTGGAGGTCGATCGGAGCCTGAATAACAGTGGCTTAGCGTAACATTATCGCCCACGTTAGTTGTTATGTGCAAAATCCGCATTTACTGGAAACCCTTGACATTTTGAGTTTAGAAGAGCTTCCGTCATGAGTTATTTTCTATTGAAGTCGCTTCATAGCTGCGCAGTGCGCCAACAATCAAATTGAAAATGTGCTAGGTTGACTCATTTCAATATTCAGTGGGGTGACAGATGCGGCATTTAAATGTTTGACTCGTCTCAATATTCAGTTGGGTGACAGATGTGGATATTCGTATAGTAAAATAATTATATGCAAAGCTATTGGTTGAGTGCTTTAGACATTTAATAAGCTGACGTATCGCAATATTCTGACAGTAGAAAACGTGGGTTGACCAATCTGCCTGAAGAAAACGGTTGCAGCTCCAATTAAGTGAAATTCGATCGTGAGGCAACGGGTATTTTCCTGGAATAGATTAATTACCAACTTCATAGCGAAAAAGTTGTAGCATTACTGCCGTGTGTTGATATCTTGGAAATGAGCAATTAACCCAAAATGCCACAGACAAATTTTTTCATAAACAATGAACGACAGATTTAGCCGGTTAGATAATTCTTCCCTGAAGAAAAAACAACCGGTCGATCATTTATCTTTATATAATATTGCACAGCATATATTTTGGTTCCTAGGAAAGACATAATTCGCTCCTTTTGATTAAAAACTTCACCGAACGCATGTATTCACCGTTGCTAAAGCCGCTTAGCGCGCAGTGCGTGTTGGGAGCCCCGAAAAACCCGGATGACCGATAAGCTCTATAGAAAGTCTAAATATAACAATCAAGCACAGTGGTCTTTAACGCAACGGTACATATATATAATTGCTTGCGATGAATCGCTGTATAACAGATAAATCGATGAATTTGGTTTGTTATTGTTTAAATTAAACTCTTCATAAAGCGGTAATGTTTCACTGCGATACTCAAATTTTGGAAATTCATTCACACTGTCAGTAGAGGATTGGAGTCTGTATGTTAATGATCGGGTTAATTTTAGGCACAGCATTAGTAATTGACACGTAACTGTGTCAATAAATTATGCAAACTTAAGTGCAGTCGATTTTAATCAAATTTGCGCTACAACAGTAAAGAAAAACCCTATGTCCGAATTAATGTATGTGATATGCTAATAGCTTTATTGACACTCCATAAGTGTTGTTGCAATAAGATAATGATTATGAATGTTTCGTTGGGTGATTATTGAATAGTGGGGTCTCTTGAATTCTTATGTGTCTGTTATAAGAATGTTTTTTGTAGTGTTGTGTGCGCTTTTAGTTCATAATATTGTATTTACATTTTTTTATACCTGCATATCGGAAATGTATGCAAATTGTTTATTTCCATATGCTACAATATGTATACATTCCTGTGTTAACGTAGCTAATATTTGTGCTTATGTGCGCCTTAATTAAATGTCAGCCATGAACAGTGTTACGTATCCTGTGCTGGTTTGACTCTTACTAGTTGCTTGTTTGACTTGATAAATATGCAAGTCGCGTTCTTATTATATCTGCCCTTATTAATCTCATCTCTACTCGGCTCACCTAACAAACAGTATCACATCAGTCTGGTAGCGTATGGTCATTTATTACCAGCCCCTGCCCCCGTTCAGCAATTATAACAGATCAACAATGATTCTCACTAAAATACACTACAGTGTCACTTAACATCGTTATAACAAAACTGTTTTGTGCAAAACCTACTGAGGGACAATGGGAAGACAGCCTCTGGCTACATGGTCCCTACTTGCAACATTAGATTTGTTATGTATGCATTTGTTTCCAATCAATATCAATGAATTTTCGTTGTTGCAAGTGAATAAATTCTACTTCTACTATTACTACTACTACTTCTACTTCTTCTACTGCAGATGGCCCAGTAGCTTGAAGGGATCGAAGCTAATAAAAGCCATAGTATCTTGAAGGCCACCTGAGGTGAGTGAGTGAATGAGTATAGGGTTAAACGGCACACCACCACTAATGTGTTATGTGGTGCCAAGAAATGTTAATAGATAAGATTGACCTGATTAAGCAGCCGCCTTCTAGGATAAATGAAAATCGAGATGGAAAAGATAAAAATGGAAAGGTAAGGTAAGGTAAGTATAGGGTTTAACGGCACACCAACACGTATGTGTTATATGGTGCCATGAAAGGTGAATAGATAAGATTGAACTGATTAAGCAGCCGCCTTCAAGGACAGATGAAAATGGAGTTGAAAAAGATAAAAATGAAAACGATTAGGGCAAGTCTCTCGTCTAGGTGAAATCTGGGCAAAAGTGGTGTTGCAAATATGGCCGTCGAAAGGACCTGTCCACTCATACACCTGGATCCCATTGTCCACTGACACGAGTCGCAACCTACGGCCAACAGGTTGCCCCTTATCAGTCGCCTCTTAAGACACACAGGAGGATACAACAATCTGCTTCTTTTATTCAATCGGTTTAATGTAATCATACAATGAACAGGGTGCGTATGATGGTAAATTTTAAAAAAATGCTGACATATGTACTTAGTGATGATGCCCGTGAAATTCGAAAGAAAAAGAAGCGAACGCCCGCCCCGCTCCCAGAATTGCCTGAATTCCCTCAGTAATAAACAATTGAATATACGCTTATTGATGCATATCAGTTTATCATCCTTAACTCTTACATGTAACAATGCTGACTTTATTACATGTTCAGTAGTTCTGAGATCTCAGTTGTGCGTACTGTTGTTATTAACAGGAGCAGTTCACAGAATGTAAGCATCGGTAACAGAGCTGCAACTCCTTGCCTCCCTCCAAGTAAGTGGTGCAGCTGGTAAATCACCATAATCATCCCACTCGTGCGTTACTAGATGACGCAGTTTATATGCTCTGCCATAAAACGATTTCCTTACACATTTCAGCTCTCTCACTGGGCATACAGCATATGGTGAAGCGGTAGATGTGCTTTCAACAAGAGTGCCAAAAGCATCAAGGTTTGAAAATACGTACTTCGAAACAATTTAATGTCACTTGTCCAAAATTACACATATTGGATTTGCCACTCAAGTGATAAATATTATATTAACAGAAGCCGCACTGTTTACAGAAGCCGCATTGGTTTTGCCACTGATCGGATGACGGGAGTAGGACTGCGGTATGTGCCAATGGCAGTCAACAAGACCACAGTGTGACCTTTCCTTCTAGTAGCACGTTAACACCGCCATCTGTGAACTCTAATAAACTATAAGGGACTTATCGCCATACTCAGCATCTCTTCTTTCCATACCAGTTGATGATGATTCTTTTCTGATAAACAGGGCATGAATGGATTTAAGGCGCCCTTTCTTTCTGATGAATTACCGAACAGGTACAACTGTACACATACGTACACTTCTAATACTTTTAGATATAATTTTGAATTTGTGTACACAGGAAGAACATCATTCCTGGCTGGGAGGTATCACCCTCAGAGACATGATGGACCGAATCATGAGAAGCCTCTTCACTAACTCTCTTGCCACACAATATAACTGGCACGGCAAAAGCCCAAGGATAGTAAGGTAAGGTAAGTATAGGGTTTAACGGCACACCAACACTCTTGTGTTATATTGTGCCAAAGAGGTTAATAGATGTGATTCACCTGATTAAGCAGCCGCCTTCTGAGATAAATGGAAAAAAGAGGGACATACAAGTGGATGATGTTGAAAAAGAAAAAAAAGGGAAATAGTATCCTAGGGCAAGTCACCACCAGCCGATTGACTGGACCAGGCCATTCCAGCCTCTCGTTCAGGCGAAATCCGGGCCAGAGTAGTGTGTTGCAGATACGGCCCTCAAAAGGACCGCTCCACTCAACCACTTGGATCCCATTGTTCACCGACACAAGTCGCAACCCACGGCCAACAGGTGGCCCCCTATTAGTCGCCTTACGACATGCAGGAGGATACAGTGGGCCTATTCTACCCCCGGACCCACAAGGGGGGGGGGGGTTTGAGGAACATTCTATTCCCAAACGAAATGTCTTCCACGAGAGAGCCGTGTTCTACCAGCGATCACAAAATCAAGGCGAATCGATAGAAAGTTTCATACGAACATTATATGATCTATCTAGCAAATGTGATTTTGCCGCTCTTAAGGACGAGCAGATTAGAGACAGATTAGTGGTTAGTTTGCTAGACAGGGAGCTGTCACCAGGTGCGGGCCTAGACTGGATTTCCAGGACGTCCAGGAATTCCTGTCCGTCCTGGGAAATCGTTTCGAGGTCTATATTATCGCCCGCGCTTTCTGAACCAATCAGTTACTTACTCATTCACGCGTCATTTAGCTGATTTTCTCTTTTGTTTTGGATTAGAGATCAATGATTACATTGGTAAACTAAAATTGTTGTTGAACGACTGCAAGTGTGGGAATGCCGTCCTTTTACCCTGAATATATTTTTCACTTCAATGCTATACTAGTATAGCTGCTACTGCATTTTGGAGTATTATCTTGGTGGTTTTTAATGAGTATTTCAAATGAATAAATCTCACTCATTTTGCTGCCCAAATATGAAATGTTGAAATGAGACCCAACCAAACATCCAATTGTGCATCTACCCATCTCCCGCTTTTCCATTTACAGAAAATTGTTCAGGCTTTGTACGTCATGCGTGTGGATATTCTTTTCATATCTAGGCAGAAGTAGCTAAAAAAAGCACGATGTCATTCCAGAAGCGTGGTCTTCAAAGGCACTCAAGTTAGCATAAGTTGATATCATCGTCAAATGAAGGTATGTTATTGATTCAGTATTCCAACGTGATACATTATGAGATATTCTTTTTATCAAAATGAGCCATAAATTTTACGGTGGAATCTGTTTATATTTACAAACCAGGGATTTATGTTTCTATATATTTTAATAAGTTAAAAAATAGCAATGAAAAAAACCAGTTCAATATTGTTTATCAAAATTGCAATTCATTAGATTTTTTCATGATATTCAGTAATCCTAACTGGACTCTCCATAAAGGGCCACATCTTATCCAATACGAGACGGACAGAGAGCAGAGACGAAAGGAGGCGCACTATTTTCACGAAAGTATAGGAGCCCACTACCATTGCAGGGGGAAAATATTCCTCAAATACATTGATGAAAATCAGAAAGTATTTACCTATACCAACAGTGATGCAGTGTGGGCGGAGTACTGTCACAATTGGATTAAACCCAGCCACTAACAATCACCAAACAAACACCTACATAGAAATCAAAATATGACTTATCATGCACTCAA
Organism: Urechis unicinctus; assembly: GCA_034190875.2. Lineage (NCBI taxonomy): Eukaryota > Metazoa > Annelida > Polychaeta > Xenopneusta > Urechidae > Urechis > Urechis unicinctus. The sequence goes on along the minus strand of CM067349.1, from coordinate 15,787,564 downwards.
AACATTCCAGACACTATCCTATGAATTGTAAAATATGAACAAGTTTCTATTAATGTTTAAAGGACATTCAAAATCTAAGGAAGGAGGAAATGTTATATCATCATATTGAAGATCAGTTTTTGCTTTGGCCTAGAATTGACACGTCAGATGTTTTGTTGTCGACGCAGCGGCTTGTTCGTTTATTAAAATATGTTCTTGAAATAATACTAAGTTTCCGCCTAATACCTACAATACAGCCGGCCTGCACAGGCCACTCTCCCACACTAATGACAGAAAGCAACAAACGTTTCTCTCAAGCAAGGTCAGCCTCTGCAGCCAGCTAAACCAAACGTCTTTACAGCGTGGTACGCATCTCCGGCACAGCTGCTACCGCCTGTTAAGCATATTCTTTCGTCCTCGCTTGTTAGTTTAATGCTTTCAGCTCGGATAGCAACTGGGGGCAGGGCCAGCTTCTAATGAATGTTCCTCGAGGCTTGAAGTCATTCATTTTCTTCAGTTTCTATTAGCCTCGGGGTCAGGGCCAGCTTCTGCTGACTGCTCCTTCAGATTTTTAATTCTGTATACGGGTCTAAATCAGCACATGGGTATGGCAGGGTTTAACGGCACACCAACACATTTGTGTAATATGGTCCATCCATACAAAGGTGGGGTATATAGGAATAGATAAGCAGTAGTAAAATGGAAAGCAAAAAATAAACCATCAATTATTTCATTTAAAGATTTAAAATCTGTAATATAATCCATTCATCAAAAGAAACAAATACCCATGCATCGCAACATTGAATCAACGTTGAAATTTGGTTTAGAAAGTTGAATACCGTTTTCAACGTTGGATCGATGTCGTGACTGTTATAATGTAAATGGTAATGTTTCAGTAATTGACATAAGTAAAACTCCATCTCAGGGTCACCTATTTATGTTTGTCAAATGGATATGAGCTGAAAATACGTCGATTAGGTTAATCATTCATCATCAGATCATTTTTTCTAATGAGCTGATGAGTGGGCCGAGTATTTGGTACAGGCTAAGTCGTGCCAAACGCTCGCACTTCCATGCCAGATCATGAAACCGATTTTATATGATGCATCTGCTGCAATAAATACGCATTAAATACATGGCAAAAATATAAATCTGGACTGCGCTAGCTTTTTTTGAGCTTATAATTTGAATTACATAACGAAAAAAACGGCAAGTTTTGTGATTATGCTAGTGAACTGTTGGTGCTATTTGTTCATCATTTTGCAGAGATATATGGACGAGAATTTGTTGCTTACAATGTACATGCTTTAACACATCTTGCTGCTGAAGCAAATCGTTACGGGTAGTAATGTTTTCCATATGAAAATTATTTGTCTTGTTTGAAATAGATGGTTCCATTGCAACAACTAAATCGTCGTTTGTCTGAAGCAAAATCAAACTGCCAAAAAAGCCAAAGAGAATTAAGAAGTTGTCACTTTTAAAAAGAACATTACAGTGGTCCATCGTTAGCAGGTTATCCTTATTCAAGCCAGTACAAAGAAATGCATTCAGATAAAAAAAATTCTCTTGTACTCCACCAGATGATTGTCAGGATTAATGGTCACATTGCATTACTAAGAAATTTTCTTGTTTGTGACGGAGATAAAAAGTTGTGTATGAGAGTTTTGTTCCTATCCTATTTCATCCATCTCACAGGAAATCTATCTGGTTGATACGCCCAGTGGTATTCTAACTATATCACCGGTGAACAGTATTGAACAGAAAAACGTTTTATTACCAGACCAGAATGGTCATACTGATGTATATGTCGCTGTGCCAGAACAGTAGCATTATCACTAGTTTTTTAATGTTTATGGTTGAACTTAAAGAAAGGCAATGTCACTTGGATTTAAAACCTTTCTGTTATTGTGTAGCATGTCGGACTTGTATGCCGTGGTTGAGTTTCCTGGGATTGACTCTGAGACATCTGTTGAGATGGTGCCTTCAAAGTGGCTGACTGAGGGCAATAAAACGTCTATGTGGACTCCTGTAGGAAAAATCGGATGGAAAAATGCGGTTGTAAACCGTGTACCTGTTGCATCAAACTGGGAGGAGTTGGATGTCATCATAGTGACGGGGAAAGCAGGTAGATATATTTCAATGATTTGTTTTCATTTTGTTGAAAGATTCCTTGTTATAAAACAAGTAGTTGCAGAACCTCTTTTTTCAACAAGATTTTTAATCACTAATTACAAGATTAAATTCATGTACTGATGAATTAATAATGACCATCAGATACTTTTTCATATTCTATATTGTTTTAGCATCCTTATTTATATGAGTTTGTGAATGTGAAGCTACATACGAGAAAGTCTAACAGAAGTTGCGATTGGCCACAGAAACTGATGAACCAGGACACATGAATAAATGGAAACCTATGTAGGTTATATTGTATGTAGAATATTGTGTCCAGCTGGTTGTCTGGACCTTGAACAAGTGGCTATTGATATTTTTTTAAATTTGGCAAATGTACCCTAACAGTCTTCTTCTTTCCAGGCCCAACTCCAAGTACACAACTAAAAAACTAGTGGGCGATACAATCGATGAGGACATTACTCCAAAGAAAAGGGCAAGGTTGCCAGCTCCACCCACAAACTTTCAAGCAAGCACAATAGGATTAAGGGTTTTCATAATATTGATTGAATGTTATATATCTTTTTTTATTTTTTTCAGTAATATTCACGGAATATCTACATACACTGATACAGTAGGGCTCTTCTTTTGTGATCAGGTACTTCAGGCCCCAATAAATTTGAGAACCTGAAATCGATGCCCAGGAACACTAAGATGTCAAAATATTTATAAGATTATAGATCTCATATATGTTTGCATGGTTGGCAATACATCCATGGATATTCTTAGAAATGAGTGTTACGGTCAGTACATGTATATACATCTGCTCTATTTCCACTTACATCTTACCTCGAACCAAACTAGCAACAAGATGGAAATTTTAGTGGAGATGAGGGAGGAAATGAAACAACACTGCCAATTCTTGCTGAGCAGCATGCTGCAAATGATGCTGAGCTACCAGTGGAGCTGCAACTGACATCATTGGACAATCTACAACATCTAGAACAAAGCCTGTCAGAGCACGACATCAGAAGCAGTTTGGTAGAGTAAAACATTTGTTATTCTTAATCTGGTAAAATGTCCCAGTGGCTGGAAACTGTTGGTTTAAATTTGTAAAATAGCTGGGGAACTGGTCACTAAATCTATAATTTTCTTTTATTTCCCACTTCTACTTCTTCAAATATAAATTACAACCTAAAGTAAGCAAAAATATTATACATTGCCACAAAGGATGCTATCCAGCGATTTTATGGATTGGGTGAAAAGGTTTTTTACAACAATCCTGACAGTTTGAGTTGCTTTCTGCACTTCAGTGTTGATTTGGTCTGATTCAATCAATAGCTGAATCGCCTCTACCTCATTGGACGTTCCAATGCTCAGGAAGTGGCAAGGAAAATACTTCAAGCGGTGTTCCCCAACCAGCTGGCCTGTAAACTGAACTGGGCAGATCGGGGAATAAAGTATGGCCTACAGAACACAAGACTGATGAAAGGTAAGGTAAGTATAGGGTTTAACGGCACAACAACACTCATGTGTCAAATGGTGCCAAGAAAGGTTCATAGATAGGATTGACCTGATTAAGCAGCCGCCTTCTAGGATAAATGAAAATGGAAGATGGAAAAGATAAAAATGGAAACGATTATCCTAGGGCAATTTGCCACCAGCCGATTGATTGCACCAGGTAAGGTAAGTATAGGGTTTAACGGCACACCAACACTCATGTGTTATATGGTGCCAAGAAAGGTTAATTGATAAGATTGACCTGATTAAGCAGCCGCCTTCTAGGATAAATGAAAATGGAGATGGAAAAGATAAAAATGGAAACGATTATCCTTGGGCTACCAGCCGATTGACTGAACCAGGTCATTCCAGCCTCTCATCTAGGTGAAATGCGGGTCAGAGTAGTGTGTCGTAGACATGTCCCCCAAAAGGACCTCCCCACTCAACCACTTGGATCCCATTGTCCACCGACTCGAGTCACAACCCACGGCCAACAGGTTGCCCCCTATTAGTCGCCTCTTACGACATGCAGAAGGATACAGTGGACCTATTCTACACCCGGACCCACAGGGGGTGGTATTAGGGAAGAGTGAGTGAGTGAGAATAGGGTTTAACGGCACATCAACACGTATGTGTTATATGGCGCCTAGAAAGGTTAATAGATAAGTTTGACCTGATTAAGCAGCCGCCTTCTAAGATAGATGGAAAAAAGAGGGACATACAAGTGGATGATGTTGAAAAAGATAAGAAAGCAAATAGTATCCTAGGGCAAGTCACCACCAGCCGATTGACTGGACAAGGCCATTCCAGCCTCTCGTCTAGGCGAAATCCGGGCCAGAGTAGTGTGTTGCAGATACGTCCCTCATAAGGACCGCTCCACTCAACCACATGGATACCATTGTTCACCGACACGAGTCGCAACCCACGGCCAACAGGTTGCCCCCTATTAGTCGCCTCTTACGACATGCAGGGGGATACAGTGGGCATATTCTATCCCCGGACCCACAGGGGGGGGGGGGGGGTTACTAGGGAAGACACTGACCGAATGTGTCGGCAGTGCCTCCAATTTCAAAAGGGAAATCCCCGCACTGGGAGACGTACTGCCCCCCTTGTTAAGTGCCCGGTCGGCTCACCTTGGGAGCGAATGGCAATTGACATTTTGAACATGCCAATTCCATCTGCCAGTGGTAAAATTTGTATTTTAGTCATTTCAGACTATTTTTCCAAATGGATCGAGGCCTTTGCATTGGAGTATCATCGAGCCATGACGGTGGCAGATGTGTTGGTGACGGAGGTGTTCTGCAGATTCGGGCTCCCTTAGTTTTACATTCAGACCAGGGCCCAGTATTCCAGTCTGACTTGACGAGAGAGATCTGCAGACTACTCAAAATAAAACAAACCCGGACAACCCCAAACCACCCCAATCAGATGGGCAAGTGGAGAGGTTTAACTGTACCCTGCTTATCTTGCTTGCAAAACTATGCCAGGATGAGCCTGAGAGCTGGGAGGACCATCTCTCATATGCTATGTGTGCCTACAGGGCCACAGTTCATGAAAGTACAGGGTGTACACCCAATTACCTAATATTTGGTAGAGAGGTAAATTTACCCATTGGCCTGCTACATACTCCACCAGATGAGGCATATAGACCAAAGTGCCCCATAGAATATGTAGAGTGGGTTAGAGAAACCCTGCAAGCTAACTCTGAGAGGGCCCGTAAACACCTGGACAAGGCTTCTATCAGGCAGAAAGCCAACTATAACAAAAGGGCATGGCCTAGGGCCATAAATATTGGGGACTGGGTGCTTAGACATTATCCCCCAGCTCTGAACAAAAACAAGCTGGCCTTCCCTTATCATGGACCTTACCTGGGAATATCTCAACCAGATAATGTTACTTTTACTATTCAACAGTCACTGTGAATGACCTGAAGAAGTTTTGGTGTAGCCGCCATCCTACATTGTGGTTGATAGAAGGGTCTAGCACAGATAGTGAAGTGAGCCACCCTAGTACCTCTAGTAGTGACTCTGATAGCTCAGATATGCCAGACCCTCCCCCTCTAGTTACTCGTAATAAGAGAACTGTTAAACCACCTAATCGATTAGGGTCAGAGGCTGTATGTGTACAATGGGATAATTCGTATGTATGTTTACAGTGATGGCAAGCCTGTCAAGTGCTGCCAGGACTTCCCAAGCAAGAGATCATTGTGGTTCCACAATGCAGAGGCCCATGGAGACATCATTGACTGCTTTACATGCAAGTATACCCTGCCAGTTGGGGAACAGAAGAAGATGGCAGCCCATGTTGCCACGACACATCCAGGGGCAATCAAGAGGAAGGCCTCTTCCCCAGCTGGCCTCTGTGCCGACCACAAGAGGCCGCTTGTCAGTGGGCTAACCACAGACACTCCCAGCAGAACAACCAAGCCATACCGCCCAGAGAGATTGTCTCCACTACGCCCACTCACGCCGCCATGCAACATGTGGGAGTTTGAGGAGCTGTGCCTCGGCCCCTACAAGGAAAGTCAGCCTTCTCGAATCACTGCTCCTCTGGAAATGCTCGCTCCTATTTCGACAGACCAAGAGGTACCTTGGCGCCCAATTCCCCTCAAGGGGATTCCACTGCAAGCCAGGTGGAGAAATCCCAGGACCTTCTTCTTGGGAGCGCCTTCTATCCTACATTCCTCACCCATAGCCGCCATGCTCCGCAACTTTTGGCTAGAAGCGAGGAAGGCTAACCCTCATCTAGACTTTTTCCACGATGAGGCTGCCAGCATCAAGCGAGTGAAGGGGGCCACCCTACCTGATGGAACCGTCTACGAGCTGTGTGCCACATGGACGCTGAAGCCCACGACTCTTTGCAGGAAAACCAAGGCCATCCAGACATCCACCGAGTAGTTTTCATTTACTATTTTTAAATGTCTAAATACATTCTTGATTGCATTTTTGTTGCAGGTATCATTTTTTTGTTTAAAGGAATATGTGATTGTTAATGTACTACGGTACGGGTGCATGAAATTTGTATTACTGTATTTCACGATATTATCTTTATAGTTTGGTTTGGGCCAAACTCTTAACTGGGTGGAAGATGGTGTTGCGGTTGGTGATTCCTGTGCAAGTGGCCTACCATACTGTGTTCTCAAAGAGAGGATTGCCTCTTTATTTATACATTGATACAGTTTTTTTTATTCTACTTTTTCGTATAGTGTGTGTTCTATGATTCCTATGTTTCTTTGCATGTATAATGTTTAATATTGCATGAGAATGTTATATTTAGTTAATTATTTAGTTTATGTATTTTTTGTTGAGTCACGTGACCACACCGAACTATAGTCTGGGGTTTTAGCGCGAAAGCTAAGATCGAGGTAGCTTTGTTGTTGCTGTGACTGGTGCCAGCGTCCAATTTAGTTGACTAATTTTCACTTGAATCGTTGGCGAGTTCCATTTGAGGGACTTATATGTTTGAGAGCAGGGAATTGTTCTTAATATAGTCTACCTTGTACGCAGCTGGTGTGGTTCTTTTTAATAGAATAAATCCATTTTTGGTTACATTAATCTGTAATTAAGCTTTACATTCCGCTCACTCGCTATTTAGAAGCCACTCGCACACTACATAATAAAGACCAGTTATGAATAGCTTTTGTATGAAGACAAGGGAAGGAAATTCTTTCATTGCCGACGTCAACGTCTGTTTGATAAAAAAATAAGCGCATAAAACTCTTCACAGAATGGCTGAGTTGGCAGGACTATGTATGTGTGCACAGGAAGATTACACTCAGACCAATGTCCAAGCAGTGAATCTAACGATTCAGCAGGGGTCAAATAAAATTGATAATCTGATTTTTTCAAATTCAGTAATAACAAGCCTTGACTAGAGGTATACAAGTTCCGAAGATACGTTCTCTCAAGAGCAACAGAATTCTCCAGACATCACTATCTTAGAAAGACAAGGAAAGGAAATTCCTTCATCGCCTCCATCACCTGCATTGATAAAATAAGCGATTAAATTTGACTTAACTTGGTTACTCTCACGAGTTCAAATCATTCAATCACTGATAGTGTGCAGTTTCCGCGTCAATAGTTTATTTGGAATGCCCAGGATTTGCGAGACGATCACCTGCTTGTTCAGATCAAGTTTCAATTTAACCAGCACAATCCCGCAATAACAGTACAGTGCTCACATGAAAATTCGGAATTGCGACTGAAATCATGAACAAATAAGATATTTTTTTTAAATTAGTTCTTTTTCTTACTCTTAATTCATATTTGTATGTTCCAGTGCTTCTGGATAGTCATCAGTATTCAGGCTTGATGAAGATTGTAACAGAAACACTAAGTTTCACCAGATAAGAAACTAAAATAATTTATCTCTGAAAGGTCTTCATACAGGGGCAAATCCAAGTTCACTGCTCTAAATCATGGTGTGGTTGGCTGGAAATAAAAGGTAAGGTTGGGAGTCAATGGCAACAAAAATAAGCAATAGTCATCAACTTCTATATTTAGCTTAAGCAGTTTTTTTGTGATACTTCTTCCAATGAAAGTGATTTTGATGGTTCTGGTTCAAATGATTTGATGACTCTATGGAATCAGTATGAGTAAGGATCGATTCTACGGAATCAGTATGAGAAAGGATCGATTCTATGGAATCAGTATGAGTAAGGATCGATTCTATGGAATCAGAATGAGAAAGGATCGATTCTATGGAATCAGTATGAGAAAGGATCGATTCTATGGAATCAGTATGAGAAAGGATCGATTCTATGGAATCAGTATGAATAAGGATCGATTCTATGGAATCAGTATGAGAAAGGATCGATTCTATGGAATCAGTATGAGTAAGGATCGATTCTATGAAATCAGTATGAATAAGGATCGATTCTATGGCATTCTCAAGCAACATGCATCTGACTGACAACTGTACTGCTCCAGATCACAATGACAAGGGTGCAGACAGAAACTTTTCAAACTCAGGCCATTCATTTTTAAAATATATGTGAATTTGGATAAGTATGCCGCAGATAAGGACCTTTTCCTTGATGAAGCAAATTGGCCTTTCTAAGGTTGTGTCATGTTCTGACACCTAGAATCCTTCCAACACTAAAATAAGGGGGTGTAAATATTCCAGGTGTGCGAGTCTTCCACAGGTTACTGTGTAGCTTTTGACATCTATGATAAAACTGATGACTGTACCCACCTTAAGCTGTGGGAACACCAGACAGCACAGACTTAGCCAGATGGCCGTCGAGCTGTCATTTTGACGGTAATTTTCAAAAGACGACGGCCTTTTGTTAACGACGTCCTTAACGACGGAGCTCTTATAGAAGCAACTAACAATGTACGCAAACACCTTGATGAAGGAAAATATGTTCTTGGCCTGTACCTCAATCTCAAAAAGGCATTTGACACTGTCAATCATTCAATTCTGTTGGATAAACTTGAATCAAGTGACATAAGAGGAAAGGCCCTTGACCTCATTTCATCATATCTTTCTAACAGAACCCAGTGCATGTATGTTAATAAAACACTGTCTAAACCTATGAATATAACCACAGGAGTCCCTCAAGGCTCTGTTCTAGGCCCATTACTTTTTCTTATGTATGTAAATGACATGAAAAATGCCATACCTAATACAACACTACAATTATTTGCAGATGACACCACTATTTTTATTCATGAATCTATCAGTGAATCCCTGATTGTTAAAGCCAAAAGTCCCCTCAGCAGTCTAAAGAAATGGTTTGATACGAATAGACTAACTCTACATCTTGGCAAAACCACCTATACAATTTTTCAACCCAATAACAAATCTGATAAATTATGGGAACCATACTTTACCCTCAATGGTGCAAATATATACAAAACAGACTGTACCAAATATCTGGGGTTTCATATTGATGATTAATTATCCTGGAACAAACACACAGATGCTCTGAACAATAAGTTTGTCAAATACACAGGCATATTCTACAGACTGAGAAGCCTGATACCCTCCAAGGTAGTCTTACAATTATATTATGCTTTCATCTTCTCAAGGATATCACATGGGCTTGAGGTATATGGTATGGCTAAGACTAGTAGCATCAAACCACTGCAAACTATGCAAAACAGAATATTTAAAACATTAACATTTAGACATAAAAAATACCCTACCCATAAACTGTACAGAGACTTAGATTTACTCTGGGTCAAACAACTTCACACATTGCAAATCTCAAGTTTGATCTACAGACACTCAAAGAGCATGCTGCCACCTTTATTCAATAAAATGTTCAATCCAGACATAAGGAAGTGCCATGAAGCATTAAAAAAAAAGAAACATGTTATTCACAACAACCAACCCTAACAGCGGTTGAGTGAGTTTCAATGTAAGCAGTTACTAGATCATGGCACAGAAAATCACAAGTTTTTTCTCCAGACCACCGATGGTTGAATATCAAAGTTACTCATGTACATTCAATGTTCATGAACACATTTGTCCTCCTGCTTATGTTATATTTCAGTTTGGTATCTTGTAATTGCTTGAAATGACTCATGAGTAATAAATGTGTAGATACTGCAGTTATTGGATACATTTTTATGATTTTATAATATTTTTACGTTTATGTTGTACCTTTAACCCTCACGCATATTTTGATGTTAATGCGTGATCTTGAACCAGCCTGAACCAGCCTCTATATTATTTGGGATTGCCTCAAATAAAATCTAGTAATCAGGTTTATTAATCAGCTGATCCCATTATGCAGTACTGTTGATTGAAAATATTTTAAGGCAATATTTATTCGGTAATAAGCAATTAGGAACATAAGCATTGTGGGGCCGACAACAGTCATCATATTTACTTTAAGCAACTATCAATGAACTTGATTCACATACAACATATGCTTGCAGAACAGTTCCAAACCCAAGTTAAGCTTGCTCAGGGGGATGTGGTGTTCAATAGGAAAGGAACCCTTCTTGCCCTCAAGTGGCATGAGGAGTGGAACATTTACATGCTTTCTACAATCCATGTAGCGAAGATGACCTTCCTACTAATGAACAACCACCATGGAGAGCGTGTGGTGAAACCTACAGTACTGAAATGTTCAGGATTACCACATTCCATCAAAATTATCTGAAATTACTATAAGAGATTCCTCTTGATGGTCTCTCAAAAACTGATAGTGTACAGCCCCACTAGCTGTATAATTCGATTTGTGTACGGAATCTTGTAACTATCTCAGAGTAAAAAGTTATAATTTTCTTCGTTGTTGATTTAAAATTAGGAATTTCATTCTTAATGGCACATATATTTTTGAAATTTTTCACTATAATTTAGGGCAGAAGAATTCTTTTGGAAGGTATCGCCTAAAGTATTGGTAAGGAAAGTATAGGTTTTAACGGCACACCAACACTAATGTGTTTTATTATGCCAACAAAGGTGAATAGATAAGTTTGACCTGATTAAGAGGTCGTCTGTTAGATCCTCTTCAGTCAGCCCACCAAACTGGCCATAGCACTGAAACAGCCTTATAAAGATCAAGAGTGACATTGACAGAGTGCTGGACAAAGGATTTATCAGCAGCATTTGATGCAGTAGATCATGGTATCTTGCTTCATTGCCTTGAGATTTAGGGATCCATTGCACAGTCCTTGACTGGATAAGATCATATTTGACTACCAGAGCACAATGTGTTACAATTGCTGGACTGACATCAGAAGAAAGATGCCTATCAACGGCAGGGCTCGACATTAACCACTGCCCGATTGCCCAGGGAAAGTAATTTTGCAGGCGGGCAGTAGTTTTAAGAATCTACCTGCCCGACCGGGCAGTAACGAAATGGTCAGATTGGCGACTTCTCCGGTAAAAAAAGCATATTGCATTATTTATTTAGCATCTCCTTTCTAGAGAGTATTTATGAAACTGAAACCAATGCACTCATTGGTTGTTTACTCTGAAATCAGGTAAAACGGCACCTCGGCCATTTTCATTCGAAACAATGCATAGCGGAGATTGCCGAATATTTTCCGATAGAGCTCGAGTAATTCCGTCCAGATCCGTTGGCAAATTGCGTGAGCTGTACCAAATTAATATAGCTAGTGTTCCAGTTGCCAACAACAACGGAAATAAATGGCTTTTCGACAGTCAACACTGTCAAACTTTTTTAACATACCTAAAGTCGGGCAAGTACAAAATTCATTTGGGCAAGTGAAAATGGCTTGGTGGTTGCTCAGTATTACAATAAGCGTCGAGCCCTGAACGGGCGTGCCTCAAGGGTCAGTGTAGGGACCCCTGTTATTTCTGGCATACATCTCACCACTCTACTAGTTCATAGACCATCATGTGATAGAAAGGCATGGTTACGTAGATGACACTCAGCTGTACAACTGAAGTGCAACACAGATATTACGCCTCTTCAAAGAGCCCAGTATAGGACAACATGGCTGGGGCAAATGAGCGGGATCACATTACACCAATCTTGCGTGACCTGCATTGGCTACCAGTGAGGCAGAGGCTCTCACTCGAAGTCCCCGTTCTTGTACAAAACACTACAGGAAGAGTCAGCACCGACGTACATGGCTGTTTGTCTCCAACTCCACCAGCCAGCTAGGTGACATGTGTACAAGATAATCTCTTTTTCTTAAATAGGAGGTTTTACGCTGAAGATGTTTGTATTACAAAGAGTCAAATATATTGTTAAGCCTAGGAACTTGCTTGCACCTGGTACTTTGTCATGCTATAATCTTGTGTGTCTCAATGTTGATGGAATCCTAATCCCTTAGGGAGATAATCTTTAACACTTTGTTAAGTATAATATCGTTGTTAATAAGGTAAGGTAAGTATAGGGTTTAACGGCACACCAACACTTATGTGTTATATGGTGCCAAGAAAGGTTAATAGATGAGATTGACCTGATTAAGCAGCCGCCTTCTAGGATAAATGAAAATGGAGATGGAAAAGATAAAAATGGAAACGATTATCCTAGGGCCAGTCACCACAAGCTGATTTACTGAACCAGGCCATTCCAGCCTCTCGTCTAGGTGAAATCCGGGCCTGAGTGGCATATTGCAGATTTGGCCCTCAAAAGGATTGCTCTGCTCAACCACCAGGAGCCCATTGTCCACCGACACGAGTCGCAACCCACGGCCAACAGGATGCCCCCTAATAGTCGCCTCTTACGACATGCAGGAGGATACAGTGGGCCTATTCTTCCCCCGGATCCACAGGGGGATCGTTGTTAATAAGTAAAGGATAATCTTTCATGCACGTGTACCTTGCACGCGTCCACGTTTACGTCATGCGTGGACCTTCTGAATATAAGGTCGTGGAAATCTTCATGGAGTTCATGATGTGTCCCAGAACAAAGGATTGAAGCGTTAAGCCACCAGGTTTCTTAAGCAAGAGCAAGAAAAGCCCACCCGTGATAACAGATGGCAGCTGACACACCGATGTCTCGGCAGCTGCAGAGCCCAGAGTGGATTCAACAGCAGCATGTGTTTTTTAAAGAAATCGCAGCAGACCTAGCATACGTCACATCGGACCTACCTGACAACCCCTAATCAAGGTAAGCGAGCTGGAAAATACAACAGTATCCACGCGTGTCATGTCCTGTGTCAACAACGAACTCATTGATTGCACCTCGGACTAGAAAACAATCATAAACAACAAAAATCGGTGGCCACACAATAAACAGTTAAATACTGTCTTTTATCGCCCAAGATAGCGTAGCCGGACAACGCACAGTTACTTTTTGACAAACCAAAATGAAAGGCAACACCACAAATATATTCCATATATATATATAATATATATTTATATTTACGAATTGCTTAGCGGGTATCAATATAAACGTCTTCACATGTTCACAAGTTAAGATAGTTACTAAGTCAGCTCAACCTAGAGCATCCAAATCGAGATCAAAGTAACGTTTCTTGTAATCCCCGCACTACACTCTAGCAAGCTTAATTCCTCATGAATATTCAGCGTTGAATAGGAACTATGTGTTATTTGCGTCCGGTCAGATGAAGGCAAGGCACTCGCCCCTGGTGTTTTGATGATCTGATGCCACCTTAGGATGCGGCGTGGATGTGAGAGCAAAGAGTTTATAGGTAGCTATAAACTCTTTGGTGAGAGATCGAAAGTAGTAAATAGCGCGGACGCTGTCAGAGGCGAAGTTTCTTTGCTTAGGTCAGATGGTACTCGAATTTTGGTAGAAATTTACTGGTGCAGTTTAGATACCTTTTCATCGGTTAACCTTATTGTACCCTATCATATGGATGTATTTCACGATGAGCAGTTTCCCCTTGAGTGGCTGTTCCAACCTGACAATCCGCTAGTACTGATCACATTTATCTCCCTCAGACATGTTTGCAGTGGTATTCGTCTTTTTCTAACTGATTTTCTGGATCTTTCACTTGCCTAATGACGGTAGCGATGACGGACTAGCAAAGATTGTTTGCGCAGATTGAGACATGACACTATGAACAATGAATATAAAATGACTTGGCAAACATCAAATTTATTTTCTTTAATAACTGATTTCATCTATGATTTAGAATCTTGAGTCAAAAGTCTTTCTTCTATCCAACGACAGTTAAATGCAAAAACAAATCGAAGAGAGTATGCAACAGTTACACAATCTATACCCAGATTGTTTAAACTTGCTCTGTGATGAAGCGTGAATAAATAACGACGAACTGTTTTTTTTTTCCAACGCCTCGAGATCGTGCGCCAGCTAGTAGTAGTGAATGTAGCACTTGCGCTGACCGATTACGGTCTGAGCGTCTGATCGTATACCCAGCAAACAATTTACGTACTAAATACGTTGTCATTACGTAGTTGTTTGGTAGTGATTACGTAGTGTTTATACGTTATGATTACGTAAAAGTGTAGACTACCAGAAACGTTTTTACTACGTAGTAAAAATACGTAGTGGAATTACCATTCCACAACCTATTTGGGATTTTTGGCACCTGTATGCTACCTTCTCACTACGTTAACAGTGAAACGTTTTAACTACGTAGTTAAAATACGTAGTGAAATAACCATTCCCCAACCTATTTTGGCACCTGTATGTTACCTTCTCACTACGTTATCACTGACATCAAAAATGCAATTCAAAACAAAATAGGATGAGCAAAATGTTTTTATTATACATAAAGTTAGTCAAATTTGCTGGTTCTCCTCAGAATCGGAAGTTTCCATTGCCGGAAGAGAGGGGCTGGCTTTAATATCTTTCGATGTAGAGGCTCTTGCCTGTCAACACATTGGATAGAAGGTTATGTAATAAGTGGATATATTTTACAGATTTATAAAACAGTACAATTTTATAATTCATATCACATTATTGCTTAAAATGATAACAAACCCACAGCATTCATTTTAGGGAGGAACCCTAATCACTCTCTACCAAAAACAAATGCTATACTTGGGTATCCAATAAGCAACTGGCACTTTAATATAGAGCTGCCCTTTTAAATTAATACTTTGTGATATCTGATAGTATTCAACTTAATACATGGCATACTACAAACTCCCCTAGCTCAAATCACTTACTAACTTTTACCCCACCCACACACACTTCCTAATAACTTGCTAAATATAGGTGGCGCTGCACCGCGGCGACACGCAGTCTAGTGTGTGCTCGTGTTTTTCTGTCATTTTCCTCGTGTTTTGGCCTTTGTTGGGCTTGTGTTTTTAGTGCAGTGTGTGAATAAGATCGTCTACAACATCTTTGAATCAAAGGATATATCTGAATCTGTGGGACTTTCTCATCATCTGCCCAGAAAGGGACATTGTGTTTTTCCATCTGCTCAACTACGCGCTTCGCTTCTAGGAAAGCCACGTGCTTTGCCTGGTCCTGTTTCCAGTGTCTTTCCACTCTTCGACCTTGGAAACTACATCAACGTCACTAAACGACCAGCCGTCTTTCTGACCACCACATCAATATGTAACGTGAGTTGCCGATCATGTGACGACCGTGTACAAATAAAGCATATGCTGTCCTACACCAGGAAAAAAACTGCTCGATATCTGCGGGTCACTGCTTCTTCATCACAGCACCCGTCTTCCAGCGCCATCTGGAATTTTCCTGCCAAAACACGGGCCTAGCAGGGACTGGGACACGAGGAGAGTGACAGAGAGACACGAGTCAATTGTAGACTGTAAAGCAAATTCCCGAATAGGGCTAATAAATTATCTTATCTTATCTTAAATCCAATAGGACGCCGTTGCTATTTGCATGCTGTAATTCGCATCAGTATAGTTACCTGGAAGAGATATCCGCCGCGCTTGCTCGGTGCATGTTTTAAGGTTTCGGCTATCTGCCTATCAATTTCGTCCGCCAGACACTTAGGGTGGATTCTTCTGCAAGCCTCTGTTTTCACCGATGCAAGAACAATTGAGACAACACATATTTTCAGAATACATAATAAGTAAGTTTGAGTTTGCTGACTGATAATGATAAAGCCTGATCACAAAACAGATCATCCATTCTCTGCACTGTATATGGCAGGACATAGGGCAAGTTGCTCAAAGGCTCTCTTGTTCTTTCTGTCCTGTACTGTCCCCAGAGGTGAGAGGTTCCCACCTTCCTCAACATTCTTCGGACCGAATCCCCCACATTATGCCCACTTAATGCGCTCAGCACGGAAACCTGCCGAAGGAACATAGGCTAACTGATTATTTGCGCTTTAAACTTAAATACAGGATCCACACAGGAAAAGTTAATTGATTTACACTGAATAACTAACATCACTGACAACAGCAATTACCAGCTTTTTGGTCCCATGAGCTGAATCTGTCAGCTCTCTCAAAAAAACCTCCAGATCCTCTGAAGTGTCCAGAGGATTCTCAACCAAATCCTCCATGACCTCCACATGCTTGGTTGGCTGTGAAGGCTGGCCCTGTTGCAGTTGTTTGATAAGTACTGACTGCCTCTCAATCATATCCCTCATCTCTGCCAGAGACATAAGGACCTTCCTTTGGAAATCTGTAGTTATTAGTGTAACACAATTAATATCCCACACATGCTAAATTAAAGGTGAATATTTCAAATTACAAGATACAAGACTGAACAATATGATAGTTTCAATATACTTCACCAGAAATAAATTTCAGTGTTTTACTCACTATCTGACAAGTTGATTTGGCTTGTGCAATGTTGTGAGGGTGATGAAACAGATCCTTCGCCTGAGCACATAAGATACCAGCAAACACTGCTTATAGAGAAAAACTGAAATTGCTGGTGTACTCAGATCAAATTTACCATGTAGGGGAATTGTTACAATATTCCAAAGCATGAATTGATTTTTTTACCAATACTGGAGTAATCTGTGATAACTCCCTTTCCCCTCTGCAGTGCAGTCTTGAAGTCACCTAAAATTGTGTTTTAAAGTTTATTCAATGTCATATTCCATCAAGACAATTAAGTTAATTCATTCGATAAAATATTTTAGACCATATTAAGATGACATTGTTGATGATTGATGTTGCAAATTGCACTGACCGTTACTAATACCGTTACTATAAATATCACCATATTTCTTACCATTCTCGTTAATGGTGGGAGCATCTGGCAGCAGTTGTATTACACCTGAATAATTGTCAAACCAGGCTGTTCTGCCAATTGACTTACTCGCTTCTTCTTCAGCTGAACAACTCTGTCTCCTGTATCTGTATTTCAAGGATTGTAGAATTAACTTTAGTTCAAATATGTAACAACAAAAATTAACAAGAGCATTATTTGAATGGTTTTAAAATAAGATCTATAAAATGGCCATGCAAATATAGTATCTGGTCATACATGCTGAAAGTAAACTAACCACAACCATCCTCCGAGTCAGACTCATCCTCCACAAAACGTCTGAACTTTTGTGATCGTCTTTTTGGGGTTTCACAGTCCGTGGAGAGGTTAGACGTCACCTCAGCCCTTCTGGTCCTGCGCTGAGCGGTCTGGAAGTCTTCTGTGATATCAAATAATGCACCAAAGAGCAAGGACTTAGGCTTAAAAGCTATCAATATTGACATTATTAATTCATGCTGTAAGATGATTTTAAGGCAAAGAAATATCAAACAAGTTAAACACTTGCCACAATACGAGAGAATAGCAATAGGATGCAGTGTCCATATAGCCTTGTCTGGCAGTTCTCGTCTCTCAACCCTTCTAGTGTGTTTGTCCCTTGGCCAGAAACATTGCAAACTCTGTAAAAATATCAAACAAATGAGTCAAATTATAATGCACCTCACCACATACCCCCACTCTATGTCTAATCAATTATCATACATTTTTGTCCACATATAATAAGTATCAATTCGTGAAATTGTTTGCTCACCTCATCTTGGCTTACGATCCATGTTTTTGGCACCACAGATACTGAGCCATCCTCATTCAAAAATTTAACTACCACATATTCATAAACCATGGTGAACTGCAAACATATCAATACAGTTTATAGTTTGGTAAGCAGCTTATAAGCAAGCCTGTAATTCTCAATGTAAATCATGGTAAAACAAGTAACACCAAATATAAGATAACATTAGATCTTGACTGATGGTCCAGGACATTGAGGATTATTAACAAGATAGAAAACTATAACTAGAAAAAACTAAGCATGCCTTAAATAAGGTCTTAAATTCACTGTAGGTAAACTTATTTAATGCAACAACTGAAAAAAAACCTTACATATTAAAATTCATGCAGTATTATCATGAACAGGCATTTTCCTTGATCCTGTTTATAAGCATTGCCCTCTTGTTGAGCACTTTGGGTGACAGCAGTTTCATTTGTGAGTTCCTGGCACTGACCTGACATGTTCCAATCAGACGAGAATCTGCTGGGTGGTTAAAAAAAGGTTCCGCTCTCTCGAAGACACGACACAAGAACAAATTTCCACCTGTGTCGTGTTTCTCATTTGAAGTGCTCACAACTTCGCAATAGGCTGATTTGCTTATCATGTACCCATTATTTGGTCTTTTCACAGAGACTTTCCAGTCTTTAAGCACCGAGTCATTGTCATAGTTTTGCGATTCGTTCAGTCTCTTGGTTATTTGAACAACCGGATTTTTTGATGACCTAACCATTCTCTTGAGTTGTTGTAGGTAATTTTCAAACAGAAAGGCTGAGCATGAATCCAGCCCACAGTACCTTTCTGCATCTGAGGCCAGGTGTACCAGGCTGTGTATGTTGTAAACCAGGAACTCCTCCCCATAGAGCTCTGCACTTTTGGTGACAAAGTATGCCAACAACCTTTGAGCATACTGACTGTGTTCTCTGGTCAACCTTGGGCAGACCAAAATACTAACTACCACATTCAGGACAAAGAAATGGTCATAAAGGTCTTGCCGTAAGATACTGCGGAGTACTACTTTGCCAGTACTGCCTGTACTTGGTTGCCTTCCATGTGTCAATTTCAGCCAAACTCCGAGGTTTTCTTGCAAACAAAGATGGGATAAATCTTTGCAAATTTAGTTGCCGTTGACTTATTTCCTGTACGTTAGCATCAGACATCCTGAACTCCTTCTTACCGCGAATCCATGCCAACAAGAGCCTCTTCTGCACTCCCAAGCAAACCTGATGCATATAGTCTATTGGAAATTTATTTACCATGTCAATCGGAAGCTCACAAAATGGTGTTTGACCATGGTGATGATCAGGATTGATTTGAGTTCTGAATAAAATGTCTGTTCTAAGCTCCACAGGTTCAACATCTGGATATGTCATTATACCAATCCACCTCCCCCTCTGAGCACATCTGTCACACCCGTAATACCCAGAATATAGCTTGATGGACTTGACCACGGCTTTGGCAGGTGCATCGCATACAACACATTTAAGTGTTACAGAGTAGGTTTTCCCATTAACTGTGTCCACCAGCCCATCTTGCATCAGAATTTTTATATCCCTAATGGTTTCATTCAAAAATCACTTGGCTTTGATTCACCAAAACTAAGTGCCACAGGAAATACTTTGACGGGACAGATATTAGTTACTGCACACAGCACAGGCCAAAGTGACTCATTGGTACTTTTGAATAACGGAATGCCGTCTGTGTTAAAGCTCAACTCCAAATCATGGACATTTTTCAAGATAGATGGTGCATAACTTTGAACAGTTTTCAAGAGTACTTCAGGTAACCCAAGATAGGTAAAATCCATTCCTGACCTGGTTTCAGTTGAAACTGATCTAGGTGTTTTCAATAACGTGCGTGCTGTTTTAGGCATTTCAGGATGTCCATTTGCTCTCAGCAATTTCAACAATACATCAACAGCACTATGAGTTATACCAAAATCATTCACCCATTTCCCCAATTCTTTGGAAAAAATTTTGTTCACATGAGGATCCATCCTCACTCTCAGAATCGGACGAAATTGGAACATGATCATCTATGAGATCCCAATTCCAACCCTCGTCATTTGGGGGATTGCCTGTTGATGAATTTTCCAATGTTGCTGCTTGAATTGGTGAACAGTTGGTATTTTTGTTGGTCCTTGGTAACACTTCGTCTTCGCTACTTGGCAGCAATGGTGGCAGTTCCCCACATGAATTATCATTATGACTAGTAGCAGACGTAGAATATATCATGTCTTTCCTCTTCATATTCTTCACTGAACGGTCTGCTGACTGCCATTTTCTTTTATACTCCGTCGTTTTCTATCTTTCTCTTCCATACTATTTCCTTGGAAGTAACACAATTATATAAAATCAGTCAAACCATGCAAGTTAGTAAAATCTATTGCACTTTATTGTCATGTTAGTAGTTTTATTGTGAAGTAAACAATGAAATTATTCAGGACCATAGCCTATGTAAGAGAGGCTGTGGAAAATTGCCTTGGGAAAAAGGCTGTTCAGTGATTAGCATCACGTCCAAGGCCCTGTGTAGCAGGGCAGTGTCTCTTTTTATGGACGCCAAATCAATTATATCCATTAGTTTTCCAGAAAGGTGGGTAGTTACCCTTATAGAACCTAGTCATGATGCTATTCAGTGATAAGTGGGAAGCGATTCTTAACTGGGCAATACATGCAATTCATTACTCTACCTATTACTGCAAACCATCCAAGAAAGTGTATTTAGACATTCTACATTACTACGAATATCAGAGTACAGATATGACCGTGTTTGCATCATGCATGCATCATTGTTTACGAACACCAGGACTTGATAATATAAACTATTCAACTGTATAATAGTCAATTTTCAGGAACATGTATACAGTTTAGAGGGTGGATTAACATACTGTTCCCTTAAGTCATAATATATTTTCAAAACATACCTTAGAATGGCAAAAAAATAAGGCGATGACTTGAGATATATACTTCGCAAATATTTCTTTCAAATTTGGCGCAGAAACAACGAAGTGAATGGAACTTCCGGTTTCATATTTACCACAGTAGTAAGATAATATATAAATTATTATTGCATGGTTCTTAAATGTTATAACCTTTTGCTAAAAGCTAGTCGATATTCACTTTCTTTCTTTAGTTTTCCATATTTACTTTAATTTGAGACTAGATATTTGAATATACCCAAAAACCTCAGCGACATTTGCAACAACCAGATTATCATTACGTTTTTTAGATCGCACACTATGACTAAATACATGTTATAGATTACGTCCGCAATACGTGTGTTGAGTTACGTAGCGTAATGATACGTATATACGACGTATTGTCGGAATGTATTTTTTACGTAGAGGCACTACGTACTCGAGCTACGTACATTACAACTTTCTAACTACGTAATTACCAGACATTACCTAACCACTGGTGGCGTGACCAGCTGATAGCTGTCGGCCAGCCCGCGGCAAGCCGCAAGCCGACGGGCGCCCACCGGCGGAAAGCCGCAAGCCGACGGGCCGACAGTGGCCCACCGGCGGAAAGCCGCAAGCCGACGGGCCGACAGTGGCCCACCGATAACTCATCAAGTATTTAAAAATGCCTTAAACTAATATACAAAGAAGAACAGCAACACCATATTTTAATTAGTTTATTAAGAAAACTAAATTTCTTCCTCAGAAGTCAAATCGTTAAAATCAATAAGTGCAGCGAGCCTTGTCATTTGTAGCTCTTCATTCAGTTCTTTCTCTGAAATCAAGTAGAAAATCTGGAGAAATCTTACCTCCATCCCAGACCCTACGCTGCCCTTCCCAACCTGAGGCTACCCTACCCTGCCCTACCCGACCCTGCCCACCGCTACCCTACTCTACACGACGTTACCATGCCCAAGCACCGTATGCCACGCTTGGGACGCCGCCCTCTGGGGTCTGGTCGCTTGTGACGGGCGAGCTAGCGGGCTAGGCATGGTGCGTCGGCAATGAGAGTAGTTAAGTTATTCAGGGTGTCAACATTCCTTGTTAAAATGGAAATTTATATTGATGATGGTTAAACTCAACGTTAATGTACATAAGTGAATAACGCGCAAGTCCGGTCTTAATCATAAAACTTGGGTACGAGTTGGTCTGGGTACGAGTTGGTATGGATACGAATTGACCCTAACTCCTTAAATCCAACTCGTGTAAATTTCATGAAAAAAACAACCAAATACAAAGAAATGCGATGAATACTAGATATTTTCATATCCCATGTATTATCTTAATACGTATTTAAAATGGATAAAAGAACTGCAACTCACCTAACACAGTAGAAGTGATGAACACTGAGCGATTTTTACGAATTTCAAAATACCCGCCAACATTCAGCGACTGAACTAAGGTTAAGGTCGTTACTAATTTGCAAAGATGCAGCTAGATGGCGCGATGGCAGACATCCAGCCGAAGACGAGCCACCGTTGGGCCGTCAGCTGGGAACTGCCGACGATAGCCACCAGCGGGCCGCTGGCGTTGTGTTATCTGGGGTAGTATTACGTACTTCGTACGTACTGTGTTTGCTGGGTCAACTTCCCACGCCCAATTTCAGATGTCTACATTACAATTTACATTGTTTGACCATAAATCGAGCCGCCTGCTATAATTTCGAATGAATCATTGTAACCTCAACCGCAAGTGAAATTGCTATTACAACAGTGAATTGTATTTCCAATTCGCGGGCACGAACGATCGACAAAAGACAACGGCGCTGATGCAGTTGGAGGCGCATGTTGTTTGGCTATGTCTTCTTCGACCGGTCAATTGATCTACTTGACGGTTTAAATGGCCATAAATCCGATACATTCGCATACCTGGCCATTGCAAAAATTCGTCCCATTGGTATATCTGGCAGACTCAACTACCGACCTATGTGTTTACCAAAGTGCCCCCCCCCCCCCCTAAACGACCCATACGTATACCGAAATGCAAAATAACCTACCCATATTGGCGGCACAACCCTACTAACCTTCATCTCAGGAGAACCCACGCACCCACTCACCACTCGGATATCCTATTTTTTTACCTACTACACCATTATTGTAACTCGATCTAATACTGTGACCAACAAACAACCAAAAATAGTGTCGCGGAGGGGCGCACGCTTTGAATTTTTGTACAAGTAGTTCAATATTCATACTTTATCTATACATCTCTCAATACAAATGAAACACATGTTTACTTTTTACTAATGATGGTAAGTTGAAGAAGCATTTCTGGATTTGGGGGCATGGACCCGGTGCCTAGTTACCGGACTACTTGGCTGCTATTTATATGAGTAGCATTTATATAAAAGTGCCCCCACCATTTTCGTTGCTTCTTAGTACTACCATTTGACCCCGAACGACCGAAGTTCACACAGATTGGTGGTATTTGTGGCGACGTGAAGACCGGTTAACTTGGTTAAGTAAGTTATTTCCTCTTATTTTGTGCCTCACTTTTAATGCATACTTATATTAGGCCACTATGAGTTAGGCAAGTAAGATTAATTGCACTGTCAGTGTATTCTTAGGGCAATTAGGCAAAGGAAACTTCGCCTCTGACAGCGTCAGCGCTGTTTACTATTTTCGACCTCTCATATATGCGCTGTAGACCGCCAACCACTAAGGGCGAGGTAACTTGTCAGAGTATGTTTTCAAATGTTTTGGAAGATATGACTATATCATAGCGCGGGTATGAAGGATCGAGAATAGCAAGGTAAACAGCGCGGACACGATGGAAGTTTTATCCTATATATTCTTATGCATTTCGAAGAGGCTGAAACCCAGGGTGTATTGTGCCCGGGAGGGGTTCTCTCCTTGGAAAAGGGTAGGGGTGTGCCGCCAAGGGAAACAAAAACCGGACCATATCTATACCAAGCCAAAGTGAGAAAAGGGAACCATTTACATACCAAACCTAGGAAAAAAGACCCATTCATATACAAATTTTTTTAAAGGGTCACCAATACATATACCAAAATTTAATGATCCCAAATCCCCGGGGGGGGGGGGGCACTTAAGTGTATAGAGGTAGTATATATGTGCCGCGCGACGGGGTATGTTTTTTCGGCCTCTCGACTTGTACGACGGATTATTGGGCCTCATACTTGTACGACGGGGTATGTTTTTCAGCTTCAATCTGTACGACGGGTTATACATTTGCACAATACCTTGTACGACGGGGTATGCTTTTGGCCATTTTGACCTTGTTCGACGGGCACGGGGTTTCGAGGTCCCGCGGCACATCCCTATCCAGAATAAGGCCAAGTACCCCCACCCACCCACCCCCCCCCCCCCCCCCCCCCCGGGCCCAAACCATATCTAGACCACCTCGAGGAGCTACAAGGGACCCATCCATATACCGAACTAACGATTCATAATGAAAAAGTAAGTTTATTGCTTCGCAACTGAAAAAAAACCCCAAAAAACTTTGTTGATTCCGTAGTCAATTGATGCTATGGTTCGGCAGTTAATTAAATAGCGGCCACTAAATAAACAGATTTGTGACTCGGGCCCGCAGGCTATCAACGAGCGCCCCAGGACGTCCGGCCCATGAGGTAGAGTATATTGCAGGAAACAGTGGAAGGAGGATGTACCGACCTGGCCTTTCTGTTTGCTTATCATGCCATAAAACCTGTCTTTGAAACAACGCAACCACGCTGACTGATGGGGCTGGCCGTCCTTGACCAAGGGGACTTGAGCAAACACCCAATATTGAGCATCATATGTTAATTAAAGAATACAGATCCATTTGGATACCCATCACAAACCTAATACCCATTGCTATACCTCGCTGTCAAAACACGTACCTATTGGTATACCAGGTCATTGCAAAAAAACCGACCCATTGCTATACCTGTATTCAAGAAATAACGACCCGTTTGTATACCAAAATGCCATAAAACCGACCCAAATTGGCGGCACGTCGCCTCTAACCTCCACTAACCCCAACCCCCCCCCCCCCCCCTGAGGTATAGTGTAAGTGTATAGAGGTAGTATACATGTGCCACGCGACGGGGTATGTTTTTTCGGCCTCTCGACTTGTACGACGGGTTCTATTGGGTCTCATATATGTACGACGGGGTATGTTTGTCAGCATCAATCTGTGCGACGAGTTTCTTGGGGGCTTCGTTTTGTACAGCGGATTATGTTTACTCTTCCCATGCAGTATGTTTGAGATTTTCTCCCGGAGATTTCCCAACAATCGCTGACAATGCAAATGCAATGAATGGTCCTTGTGTGACGCCCCGATGATCACATGCTCAGCCCACAGAGATTTGCATGGGCTGGCTAACCGATGTCTTCTATGTATACAAACCCTTATAGTTTATGTATACATAGAAGATAGCGGCCGGCCGGCCAATAAAAATCCCTGTAGGTCGACTGTGCAAGCGCGCAAACTTGCGCATAACATTTTGAGAATTATCCGCAACTTTTATCATCTCAACGACGTACGACGGATTATACGTTATACATTTGCATAGTACCGTGTACGACGGGGTACGTTTTTTTGCCATTTTCACCTTGTACGACAGGTCATGAAAAGAAATGTCTTCACAGGGCTGTGTGAACCAATGTTATGTCAATGACAGTCTAATGTCCAATATAGATTATCATTTTTATCATCATCATTGTCATCGCAATCTAACTAACTACTTCGGACTTAACCTTGACCTTCACCTCTTACCCTCACAGACAACTCCCCACCATGTGGACCTGCATCCTCATCCTCTTCTTCCTCTACAAACTCCTGGATCGCCTGATCCGGATCCCGATACGATCCTCTCCATCCAGCCTGGTAAACAACATTCTGGTCACGGGATGCGACACAGGATTTGGTCGGATCTTGGCCTTGCGACTGGCTGGGAAAGGATTCCGTGTCTTTGCCACATGCCTGACTGATAAAGGGTGCGAGGAACTGGAAAAAAGCTCTGCAAATATCAAAGCTATACAGATGGATGTGACGCAGGAATCGAGCATTGAGAAAGGTTACATCGAGGTTAAAGGAGCTCTTTCGAAGGGGGAAGGTAGGTCCAGCCAGGGAGTGGTATATCCATTAATAATATTTTTGGCGTCGTATTGTTAATAATGATGACGTTCAAATATCGTTTAGTCAAATCAACATTTCCGATTGTTATCAGTTTTATAAAAAATAATCTTGTTTATTGACAAATTATATTTTCAAGTGATTCATATACAAGTTTATTTTATTTTTCCATTTTACAAGAAGCAATCTGTGGAGAAAACAATTTGTGAAATTTCATGATAGTACTGAATATTGTGGTAATTGTATAATATAAAAATTATGTTTTTGTTATTGGGATGGTTGTGATTGTTATTGTAATTTCTATCTGTGAAACTATCAGATAGACTTTTAATGTAATGCTAATGTTGCCTTTGTTTACCTTTCATAGGTCTGTGGGCAATTGTAAACAATGCTGGGGTGATGCAAGGACGTGGGGGGCCTTTCGAGTGGCTTCGTCGAGAGGACTATATAAACTGTTGTAACGTCAATTCATTTGGCCTCATTGACGTTACTCGAATTTTCCTCCCCTTGCTGAAGATATCTAAAGGTCGCATTGTGAACACAGCTAGCATTGCTGGGAGGTTTGGTTTCGCATATTCCTCAGTGTATGGTGTGTCCAAGTACATAGTGGAGGGATTCTCTGATTGTATCAGGTCAGTTTGTGTTCTCTTTCACTTCCACAGTCTATCTTGTTAGAATGTCTTTTCCTTGCTCTCTTCCTCTTTGTTTCTTCTCCTCTGAGTCAATTGTTTCTCTATTTTAAACTCTTTCACTTGGAATATTTTTCTCCATTTTACTCTCAGTGTGGTACCCCACCACCCATTCATTACCTCTACCTCCCCTTTTTTTCTTTTCCCCCCCCTTTCCTACTTTTCGGTACCACCCCCTCCCTCTCTCCCCTTCCTCATTTCATTCTATCATCCCCTCCCTCCCTTCCTCCCCTTCCCTCCTTTAGGGTACCACCCCTCCCTCTCTCCCCTTCCCCCCTTTTTCGGTTACCACCCCCTCTCTCCCCCTTCCTCCTTTGTTTCTACCACC
The DNA here is from genome assembly GCA_034190875.2 of Urechis unicinctus. NCBI lineage: Eukaryota > Metazoa > Annelida > Polychaeta > Xenopneusta > Urechidae > Urechis > Urechis unicinctus. The sequence goes on along the minus strand of CM067349.1, from coordinate 15,760,594 downwards.
CCCTCCCTTCCTCCCTTCCCTCCTTTAGGGTACCACCACCCTCCCTCTCTACCATTCCCTCTTTTTTTGGTACCACCCCCTCCTTCTTTCCTCTACCTCCTTCCCAAATGTTTATCTTGCAGGCATCTTATATTGACAAACACCTCTCATCAGTTGATCTCTGTTCCATAATGTATGTTTATGGTTGCAACAGACCTGAATGCGACCATGGGGCATCAGCGTCCACATCCTGGAGCCTGGCTTCCATGCCACCTCGCTTGTCTCACCAGACACCATTAACAGGGCCACGCAGTTAGCTTGGGACCGACTCCCTCAGGAGATCAGGGAAGAGTATGGAGAGGAGTATCTCAAGAAGAGTACGACATGTTTTCATATAGATACAAATATATATCAAATGTCCATTTCTTATCTCGTCATTCATTGTCATGATATGAAACATGTTTTAGAGAGTGCATTAGTTCGAAGACTGACAAGCACAGCTTGCTTTCCTCATCAAAATGTGCATCTGATTTCACAGATCATGCTGGTGTTATCGAACTCACATCTAAATTAACTTCAACGAAACTTGACGACGTTGTGGATTGTTATGAACACGCCATCCTGTCCTACTTCCCTAGAGGGCGCTACATGCCAGGAAAAGACGCCCGCTATGTCTTTTGGCCGCTGTCTCTCTGCCCAGAGTGGGTCCAAACTTGGTTCTTTAACAGGGATCCTAAACGTGCCATTCCAGCGGCTGTCAGCAAGAAACAATAGCATAGTTTCCTGTCAGCTTATATATATATGGCATATGCTGTGACATATTTGAGAATGATCATCAGAAGTGAAAGTATTTTTGTTGATATTTGAGCTGATATTTTTGCATTATGTTTGAAAATGATCGAAAATTAGTCATTATGTGTAAATGCATGTGTATGTATTTACATATTTGTGCAAACCATTGTCATTCCCAGCATATTGGCACCTGTAAAGTAGAAATCCAAGCCAGTGACAGCTTTTAAAGCTTTTCAGCACAAAGTGCTCACATCTAAATTAAAAGTGCCTGTTAGTTTTTAAATGGACAGCTGTTCTTGTATGTTTGAAAAACACTTATCTCAGCCGAGCTGAAAAAGAAGAATTCCCATGTTCTTACCGTTAAACTATAAATCCCTGTGAAAATCAAATGGCATACCCCTAAATGTTTGTCATCATTACTCGTGTTTGTCTTACTTTCTATTGGGAACAGATTAATTGGAGTAGACTCAGCGTTCAATCCGCTGTCTCGTCCGTTACAGGCGTACCTATTCGTTCTCATTACCTTTCGATCTCACTAGTTTATATATGCCTACATGCATAACAAACAATTGCTAAGCAGTATTTTCTGAAAATGCCACGTAGCCAAGCTAACGGTGAAACAAGTTCAACTAGATCGGTGACTAGCAATATCAAACATCTCAGTGGTAAGTGTTATGATATCGTTCTTGCTCATCCGACTAAAGCCTCCCCACTTAATTATCAGCACCACACGATTAGCCTGGGTCAACCTCCGCCCTCGTGATATAAGTGTGACCCTGATAGCCAATCCTGGCCTGCGCCATTGCCATTGCTTCTATCTCAAATGATTAAGTGCTTGGAAGGAATAAGGGAGATGGGGAGTCGTGGCTGGGCGAGGAGCAGTTCGGTTTCACGAAGAGTAAGGGAACAACAGATGCGATATTCATAGTGCGGCAGATGATGGAGAGGAAGCTGGAGTTCTAACGAGATAGCTGCTGGGCGTTCTTAGACCTAACGAAGGCATACCACAAGATCAACAGAGGCATGATATAATCTATGCTACGGTAGAACGGAGTGGCAGAAGAACTCATAACGGTGATGGCTTTGTACCGAACTCCGAGTACTCCAGGGATCAGCACTGAGTAATATTCATCGTACAGCTATTCTAGATCAGCAAGCAGGGTCCAGTGGAAAGAGGACAGAATGTTATCTACGCTGATGACATTGTAATCAGAACCAACACAGCAGAGCAGCTACATCAGCAAGCAATAGACAGGGGGTTCAATACGTTAACAGCACACGGCATGAAGATGAGCAGAGCAAAGTCATAAGTGATGTGGGTCTCACGAGGTCAGACAGCCCTACTACTGGATGTCCGTGTGGATGGCCAACAACTGAAGCAAACCATGGCGTTTAAGTACTTAGGCAGCTGGCCACACGACAATTGAGAGTTAGGAAGAGAGGTGCACACTAGACCACAAGTGTCTAGAAGCGCTTGAAGGAATATGAGTGGAGTCATCTATGATAGAAGAATGCCAATAAAGATAAAGACGCAGGTCTACAGGACAATGGTGCGACCAATGGTGTTATATGGAACGGACGCGTGGGCAATGACAGAAGAGCATGTGAATATGTTGGAAGTTGCAGAGATGGGCTGCCTGCTAGCCATCAGAGGAATAACAATCCGAGATAGAATGAGAAACGAGCAATGAAAAGCGAGGTGAAGGTGGCGCAGCTGAGTGACAAGATCAGAGCAGGCAGATTTCGATGGTATGGTCACGTGAGTGAGTGAGTGAGTGAGTGAGTGAGTGAGTGAGTGAGTGAGTGAGTGAGTGAGTGAGTGAGTGAGTGAGTGAGTGAGTGAATGAGTGAGTGAGTGAGTGATTTAGTGAGTGAGTGAGTATAGGGATTAACGGCACACTAACACTAATATGTTATATAGCGCCTGGAAAGGTAAATAGATAAGTTTGACCTGATTGAGCAGCCGCCTTCTAGGATAGATGGGAAAAAGAGGAACATACAAGTGGATGATGATGAAAAAGATAAAAATGCTAATATTATCCTAGGGCAAGTCACCACCAGCCAATTGACTGGACCAGGCCATCCCAGCCTCTGGTCTAGGCGAAATCCGGGCCAGAGTAGTGTGCTGCAGACATGGTCAACAAAAGGACCACTCCACGCAACCACCTAGATCCCATTTCCCACCGACGCTAGTTGTAACCCACGGCTAACAGGTTGCCCCCTATAAGTCGCCTCTTTGACATGCAAGAGGAGACAGTGACCTTATTCTATCCCCAGACCGACAGGTGGATGGAGAGCTGTGTGGCGGGGAGCCGATGCTACCTGAGAGGGAAAAACGGGCTGACGATGATTATGATGATGATGATGATGATGATGATGAGGAGGAGGAGGAGGAGGAGGATGAGTATTTATGATGTGAAGATGTTGAATGTTTGGTAAAATTAACTGACATAAGATATCTCTACCATGCATCAGTATATATTTATAGGTCCTGGTATGACAATGATATCAATAATATTCCTATCAGAGTTGCTATCAGGTATGGAAAAGGTTGCACCTAATGTTCATACTTTTCAGAGACTACTATCAATAATTATGTTAAACTGATTCACAGTTATCCCCAAAGAATTTAGAAGTGATTTGGAATGTGTGTGTCTGTTTTGTCACTTGGACAGTAACGTTTGATCACACAAAGTGATCAATATATTGTTTTGTGAAAAATAAAAATACTGCTTTTCAGTGATTAACTTGCGCTTACATAACCATCAAATCGATTGCATTAAGGCAAGTTTTTACCCGAACTAAACCATTTCAAAGAATTAGTGAATAGTGATTTTTGTATATTAATGGGGTAAAAATTGTATGCCTTCAATAAGGGTCAAGAAGGGGATTTTCTTTTTTTGATGGTTGGCAAATAATCGGGCCAGGCGCTTCCAGTTCAAATATGCGCAGCTGTCCATATCAATATCAAAGAGAACATTACACAATTTTTCTTCTCATGCCTTTGTTTTGATTTCTTTGTTTCAAAGAATCGCCCAGTCATTAGACAAAGATTTCCCCAGAAAAACAAGGAAAGGAAATTCCTTCATCGCCTCTGCCAACGTTTGCGTTGAAAAATTAGGCGATTAAATCGACTTTAATTGGTTACTCTCATGAGTTCAAAATGTCTTTTATCATTCTATCACTGTTAGTGTGCAGTTTCAGCATGATAAGAATATATTCGAAACACACAGAAATTGCGAATGACTCTATGACCCACTCACATCTTAGGGTTCTAAAACTGCATATTGTTCACTGTAGACCCAATAGTCTACGGGACCAAATCCAAGTTCGCTGCTCTAAATCATGATGTGGTTGGCTGAGAATAAAAGTTAAGGTTGGAAGTCAATGGCAAAAACAATAAGCAAAAGACTTCAACTTCTATATTCAGCTTGAGTAGTATTTTTTTGGGTGATATTTATGGTTCTGGTTCAAATGATTTGGTGATCCCCTGGAATCAGTATGAGTAAGTATCGATTCTATGACATTCTTAGCAGCATGTATCTGACTGACAACTCTACTGCTCCAGATCACAATGACAAGGGTGCAGACAGAAACTTCTCAAACTCAGGCCATTCATTTTGAAAATATATGTGAATTTGGATAAGTATGTCGCAAATAAGGACCTTTCCCTTGATGAAGCAAATTGCACTTTCAAAGGTTGTATCATGTTCTACACCTAGAGTCCTGCCCAAACCAAAATATGGGGGATGTAATTATTCTCAGGTTACAGTGTAACGTTTGACATTTATGATAACACTGAAGGCTGTGCGAACCTTGCTGAAGCTGTGGGAACATCATACTGTGCCACAAGAACCACCATGCTTGTTTTACGATTGTCAGCTAAGCCAGAAATGCTGGACAACGGTCATCATATTCACTTTTAACAACTATTACACCAGTCCTGAATTGTTTGGTGAACTTGAATTGCAAACAACGTATGCTTGCGAAACCGTTTGTAAGAACCTGAGTTATGTTCTAAACCCAAGTAAAGCTCGCCTTCTTGCCCTCAAGTAGCATTACGAGTGGAACATTAACATGCTCTCTACAATCCATGAGGCCAAGATGACCTTCATACCAAGGAACAACTGCTGTGGAGATCATGTGCAGAAAACTACAGTACTCCTGCATTAAAGTACAGGCATGGGATAAGTGGACCTTTTGAACCAGATGATCCAGTAGGCAGTCCGGAAGAAGGCCCTCATTGAAAGTTCCCCAGTTTCCCCAAAGCCCACAGGGAGAAGAGGAATAGCTCAGCAGCCCATCGAAACTGCCAGCAAAACGGAGTGAAAGGAACACAACCAAAGAGGGATTGCATCAAGAAGCCAGCAATCTGCTTCAAGCTTTTCTGCTTTTTAAATAAGGGGGTTATCTGTTTTTAATGGCTGGCTTCAAGCGCAACAGATGGTTTCTCTCTAAAAACCCAACCAGGCGGGCGTTGATCATACACTGGTTAGTCTTGCAGATGCAGCTTGTTAAGACAATGGGACAATAGTTCATAGGATTGGTGTTTTCCTTGCCTGGCTTGCGTATTGGAACAACAACACCATCTCTCCAACTATCTTGGAATGTTCAGGATTACCAAATTCCTTAAAAAATATCTGAAATGACTAGAAGAGATTCCTCTGAATGGTGTCTCAAAAACTGATAGTGTACATTATCAGCGCACTAGCTGTATCATTCAATTTGTGTATCAAACTTGTAACTATCTACAGGAAGAGTCAGCACCATCGTACGTGGCTGATTGTCTCCAACTCCACCAGCCTCCTAGGAGTCTATGACCAGCATACTCGCCCCTGCTTGTCGCCCTACCAAGTTTCTTACAAATGCTGGAACCCAGGCATTTTCCGTGACAGGACCTCAGTTATGGAACTCTCTCCCATCGAATCTACGTCTGAGTTCAAGTCTCTGTGCTTTTTAATGGACCTGAAGACATTCCTTTTTGAAAACTTAATTCCTTACTGTACAGTGAATGGAAATACAATGCGTTGACTATCTAAACGAACAGTATTTTTGTGATTAATACTGGTTGACAGTGATTGACTCAAATAAGGCATGACCCATCCTTGATACGCAGACTGAACGAAGAAATTAAATGAGGTTAAGAACGATGTATGCTGGTGTGCATGAACGCCATGTGTACAAGATAATCTCTTCTTCTTAAATAGAAGTTTTTCGCCGGAGATGTTTGTACTATAAATAGTCAAATATATTGTAAAAACTTGTGTGGTTCGCACCTGGTACTTTGTCATGCTATAATCTTGTGTGTCTTGATGTTGATGGAATCCCAATCCCTTAGGGAGATAATCTTTAATACTCTGTTAAGTATATCGTTGTTAATAAGAAAAGGATCATCTTTCTTCTACATGTACCTTGCACGCGTCCACGTTTACGTCATGCGTGGACCTTCTGAATATAAGTTCGTGGAAATCTTGCAATAAAGGAGTTGATGATGAATCCCAGAACAAAGGGTTGAAGCGTTAAGCCACCAGGTGACTTAAGCAAGAGAAAGAAAAGACCACCCGTGATTACAGATAACAGCTGACACAACGATGTCTCGGCAGCTGCAGAGCCTAGAGTGGATTCACCAGCAGCACGTGGTTTTAATAGAAATCACAGCAGACCTAGCGAACGCCACATCGGACCTACCTGACACCCAGAGCTGGGAAATACAACAGTATCAACGCATGCCGTGCCCTGTGTCAACAACGAACTCATATATTGAACCAGTGCGGTACATTCTCCCGATGCTGCTTAGTCAAGGTCCCCTAGCCCTTGGATGCGGACCCTGTTTACATGTTTATGATATTCAATACTCGCGCCAAAGTCTAGGCTGACGACATCACCTCAACTTGACCAGCATCCCAGATTTCGGATGCTCCAATTAGTCGCCGTGTCTCTAGGGTACTTTCGAGTCACTGTCTCTGATTGGTCAGTGTCACATTTTCCGAAGATTCGGGGCCATATTTGTTTTTCTACGCTTTGTATTTTGTATTTTGCTGTTGCAAAACCATGGAATGACTCCAAGGGATGCCCTCGATTACGCGCAACAGTCGCACAGCGTGGTAGTGAAAGGCTTTCAAAAGGATTGTGCGCTCTGCTGCTTGATATATTGTTTTATGAATTTGCCTGCTGGGGCGGGGAGACATTGTGCTATACGTTGCAATGCTTGGAATGGGTCAGGGTTCGACACCAATGGTTGTCCGCTTGCCTGGGAATAGTGATTTGTCCTGTCATTGCCTAGTCAACTTGTTCAACCGTACGAGTGATTTTTATGTGCCGGCACGCATTCTGCAACACCCCGATTTGTTGTTTCACACTGAGCGGCACCCTTAATCACACAGTCGGCGAGAGAAGCAGTCACATAACTAGTTTCTTAAACTGACTGTATTATGAAAACCAACTATCATGCAGCTAAGCGATTACAGCGCTTGTTATGGTGACAATTTGAACTTGTAAGACGCCCCCTAATTCCAGAAGACATTCAGTGTGTTCTCATTGGACGCAGACCACAACAATGTACAATCACATAAAACCGAGGGTGCGTATCACAAGCCAGTTCCATGAGCCAGACGCGCGCTACTTAAAGATCATAAACACAATTTTTTTTAAAAGCGAAATTCGAAAGAATAAACTTCAATAATGGTATTCATATCAATAGCGGTTACTTTGGAGCACCCTATTCCTTTAAAAAATGATTTTAAAGTGTTTGTTTTCGTCTTCCACTCGTTGAACATCCCGCTCGGCAACGTTCGGAATTATTTGGCCCGTGACGTCACGTTCGCTGCTCTGTGCTCCCTGATCACGAATGTCAACATACTTCGCCATTGTTGTCGCGGCTCGTTGATGGTTTATGAAAAAGTCTTCACGGTTTGTTACACTCACAGTTTGGATTATGCCTTATTGTTGTGTCGGTTAAGTGTAGAAACGCCGAGAGGTCAGGTAAGAGTTTCTTTCGGTTCCCGAAAGACCGAAAAATGCACAAGAATTGGATTGCAAAGGTGAAGAGGAAGGATTGGAAGCCGACCAAAACAACTGTCATTTGCTCCGACCACTTTGAGAGGGACGCCTATGAAACGGACCCAGAGCTGCTCAGAAGTCTGGGCTTTTCTAAACAAACTAGGCTCCGCCAAGGTGCCTTGCCAACGATTTTTAATTACATGGGTGTGAACAAGGATCGAGTAAAACGTCGAGGTGCCTTTGAGAAAAGACGACGTCAACAGGTAAGATAGCTAGGACCATTCAATTTTTATTCCCAGTCATGGTTGTGCCTTTGTGTTTGATTGACAGCAAAATTTATTTCTTATATGAATAATCATACGACCCAAATGACATGGCCGTGTTAAGGCTAAGGCATCACTGATGAAGAAAGGCCCCATGAGCATGGCTCAATAACTGGTGTTTCAATGTGATCTCAAAATGCTTGCCTGTTTATTGTTTAGGGATTTGGATACACTACACACTGTGTTTAATTGGTCCATTTACACAAGGAGTACTACTGATGTCATAGGACAAATTAGACAGTCTGTATATAGAAGTATATTGATATAGGTGATTTTGATCCCTATTTTGGGAAATATCATTGGTGTACAACTGGTCGACACTGAAACACATGATGCCTCTGTTTGTAGGTGCTGCATGAAATGTTAACTGGAGCTGAGATGCTTGATGCCTCCCTATTTTGGGAAATATCATTGGTGTACAACTGGTCGACACTGAAACACATGATGCCTCTGTTTGTAGGTGCTGCATGAAATGTTAACTGGAGCTGAGATGCTTGATGCCTCCAGTGAAAGTGAAAACGAGATGACAGGTGTGCCCGAGATAGAGGCCAGCTCAACTGAACCGGTAGAGGGCTCCCACAAATCGTTTGGAGTTCAAACATGTTTGCTTGTAGGTATATTGAGTCACCTGGATGTCTATATTCGACATGGAAAGTGACGAGGATGATATGGATGGACATGCAGTGCACCAGGAAATGTAAGTGATAGTTTACTTTGAAAATACTCCTGTAAACAGTGGAATTGTATTGCATACTTATAAAAATCAGTGCTCTCTCATAAGCATAATAAAGCACCTACAACTTTGGTTTTATAGAGGCATTGAGCTGGAGGATGGCCCTGGTCGTGAACAGCAAACACCTTCTGAAAGACATTGGGAGATTATCTCCGTCTGAGCAGACTTCCAGCTTAGAATCTTTCCACAAGGTGGTGATCTTCTTCGCACCCAAGAGTGTACACTTTCCCTTTGCCACTATGGAAGCAAGGTAATTTAATTGAGCTTTGCTGTGACTGTAGTGTGGTATATATTGCAAATACCTGATCTAAAACATGGGTTTATGTTGGTGCTTATAAAGTTATGAGATTCTGGTGTATTGTGAGCTCACATAGGGCATACCAGACCACCAGGCTATATCTGCTACTGTTGGTGCTTTACTTCCAGATTACTCCTTGCAGTTTTGCATTTTAATGAAAACTCCAATAGAGCTCGGGCAGTCACTCAACAAGGCCAGGCACAATGGGGAGTGTCCTTTCCAAAGTCCAGACAGGGGGATCCAGTGGCGAAGCCTGTCAAAGTTACCATCACTTTTGGTTGGTATATATCACAGGATTTGTTGTTCAATATATGTAAATATGAGTTAAACAATAATGTAATGCTGGCATTTATTAAGATAAATTTATTATGAGTCTCCGCAGTGCCCATAGGGTAATTATACTGGCACAAAAGACCAAACATTCCATTTAATGATTCAATGACTATTTATTACTAATCTTTTATTAACTGGTTATGTTTCAGATTATGTTGACAACCTCATTACTGAAGTGTTTTTGCTTCGTGAGAAATATCCCAGTTACAGACTGGCGAAAGTTCTTTCGGCGGAAAGGAGTGATCCACCCCTATTGCTGCTCAATTTGAAAAGCCAGCAAAGGACATTCTTGTGGGAGCACACCAGTGTCGCTTCAATCATGCAAAGAAAATCTACTCAGCTACTTTCTAGGTATCCTCTGTAAAGGCCCTCTGGATCTAGGAATGTAGATCTTATTTTGTTTAAGACACATGATGGCAATACTTTTCTGTTATGTCTACCTAATCTGTGCCACACCCAGTAGATGAAACAGCGATAGGCCAAATATCTGAATAACCTGGAGCAAAAAGAATTGATTATTTCTTAGGGAAATATGAAAATAATGTTTTTTTAACTCTTTTTTTTTGGTCAACTATGTACTCCAGATATAAATGTATTGCTGGTTTTGTTGTTTGTTGTCATGTTTTGACCTTGTGGGAAGGCCTGCGAATTGCGTGCATAGTATCCAGTATGCGTCCGGAGAAAATTCTGCCTCTCCCGTAGCATTAGTGCGTCGTGCATTCTTGGCGATGCCCATGACAGTTTCTACCCGCTAAGCTTTGAAGCTGGGTACGTGACCTTTGCCGCGAGTGCGTGCAGTAATGCTGAAGAAAGTCTGCTCTCCCCTAGCATGCGCTGCTAGGTCTTGCAATTTGTCGGAATTTTCGCTGGGAGAGACAACATCATTGAATTGGTATTTATGTCCACCCCTAAGAAGGTCAAAGTTTGCGAAGGCCCGTTAACTTTCGACCAGTTAATTTTGAAATTCAATTTTGCGCAATAAGGCTATTAAGGTACTCAGGGCGCTTTTACATTCCGAAAAGGACTTTTCTATGATCAAGAAATCGTCAAGGTACACGACATACCATGAAAAGCCGCGTGATGCCATCATGCGCCGTACACTTTGAGTTAGCGAGTTGAAAAATGAAAGGGCTTTTGACGCGCCAAAGGGAAGACGAGTATCAGTCAAATATACAGGTCCTGGCTGATGATGAAATTGCCATTTAGACCCGTAGCTGAGTAGTTTACTCGGGTGGATGCGGACAGATCGGTAGGCGTTAGAGAGATCTACGGGTTTTGCCATAAACGCATTTGGGGCTTGATAATTTTGGTAGCATTATCCAGGGTTTGGTAACTAAACTTGTCATTGGTTGCGTAATCATTAACTGCGTGATTGACTGGGGCGGCTGCAGTCGTGTATGAGTCGTACCTTTTTTTGCTGTCTGCTTTAGGTATGGGCGCCTATTTTCAACTGACTATCGTCGGTTTAGAGCACAGCTTCAATGTAGTTGGCCTTCAGCAAGTTTCTGATAATAGTTGCGACTCGACCTTTTTTCCCCTTCTCGAGAAGCTTTCGAGGTAGCTGATGAATAATTTTTTGTAGTGTCCTTTCTCTACGTCAACTAAGCGGTGGTTTGTGTCCTATAATGTGAAACCCCATCTTTGATGGTTAGCAGGAATTCCCGGTCAGGATCGGACTCGAGTTCGCGAGCCCAGATAGCGTAGCTGTTAGAGTTAGTATGGCGGGTTTGGGAGGGAGTGGGTGGGGGTGGGAGGAGGATGTGGGGTGTCCCTGGTGCTGCTCCTCTGGCCTACGCAGAGGTGTGGGTATTTTGGGGTGCTTTCTTGAAGCTTCGGAGCATACATGTGAGAAGCGACACCCTGCCCCCAATTTTGCATTTTGCCCGGTTATAGTTGAGGCAACACTTTCACTTTAGTTGGCGGGATTCGGTGGGAATGCTGACACGGGGGAAAAAAAATGAGGACGCTTTGGGAAGGGTGCGGTATGGGTTTTCTCCCTCAAAATGATCTGGTTTAGATGGGTGCAATCTGCTCCCCAGTCGAATTTAATGTGAGACTGGAGCTCACGGTATTGCTTGTCGTACTGAAGTACGGAGGTCCAAGCATACCTCTCTGCCAATTGTGCAATTTTTACCGTGTAACCAAGATAATATGGCAAACCCCGACCCTTTTAATACCTCATCCTTAATGAGTTGATACAGAATTCGGCAATTAGCGGCACACCATTGATGGGGAGTGATGGATTTCCCAGCTTCGGGCTTTTTGGGACCGGCTTCATAAAACAGAAAACACCCTCCCCTCGGAACCCGGCAGGACAACCGTATCCCGCTGGCACAGCACCCCAGGAACAAATCACATATGTCAATTTGGAGCCTGCTTACCTCCGCACGCCAAGAAGAGGCGCGCGTCGTGTAGTTGCAATTGTCCTCGCTGGCTCCGTTGTATTAAGGTGCTGAGGTCAGCTGGTTTTGTGTGCTGGGCTGTGCAAGTCTTGGAGGAGCCTACAAACTAAGCAGGTACCGTTGTCCCAATTCACGACTTTTATATCCTGTCCGCAGAGGTGCCGTGCCAAACGGGACCAGTGATTCCCCCCCGAAATGCACCGAAGGAGGGATTTCAAATTGCCTACAGATGTACAGGAGGGATTTCAAATTGCTACCCCCTGATAATTCTGTCGTCTGTGGCGATGTACTGGATACTGAACCACCGCCGGACATACCTGTGTACACATCTTTTTTAGATGCATGTGAGGCTTTTGACCAGGTCAATGTTTAGTTGCTGTTAAAAAAGCTCATCAATCGTGCCATGCAATTGGCTTTAGTCAGAATTGTAATGTTTTGGTATCAGAAACACTAAATCTGTATTAAACAGGATGGTGTATCGTCTCGATATTTTACTTTATCTAATGGCGCTCGAAAAGGTGGAATTGTTTCCCCTTAATGATTTAATGTGTTTGTCGATGATCTTTCAAGTCTGTTGTTGAAATCATACACCGGCTGTTAAACTAATGATATTTGTATTAACCATGTGTTTTATGCAGATCTATGTCTGATGTCGCCAAGTGCCAAAGGGTTGCAAAAACTTCTGGACCTCATCCTCTTCTTCCTCTACAAACTCCTGGATCGCCTCATCCGGTTTCCTATACGATCCTCTCCATCCAGCCTGGTAAACAACATTCTGGTCACGGGATGCGACACAGGATTTGGTCGGATCTTGGCCATGCGACTGGCTGGGAAAGGATTCCGTGTATTTGCCACATGCCTGACTGATATAGGGTGCGAGATGGATGTGACGCAGGAATCGAGCATTGAGAAAGGTTACATCGAGGTTAAAGGAGCTCTTTCGAAGGGGGAAGGTAGGTTCAGCCAGGGAGTGGTATATCAAATAATGACAACTTTGTCTTCTGATCGTTAATGATGATGAAGTTCAAATATCGTCACATCAACATTTTCAGTTGTTACCAATTTATTGTAATAATCTTATTCATTTACAAATTATGTTTTTAAGCGATTCATATACATGTTTGCTTTGTTTTTCCATTTTATAAGAAGCAATTTGTGGCGAAAATAATTTATAAAATTTCATGATAGCACTGACTATTGTGGTAATTGTTTAATATAAAGATGTTTTTGTTACTGGGATGGTTGTGATTGTAAATTATATCTGTGTAATTTTCAGATAGATCTTTAAATGTTAGTGCTAATGTCGTCTTTATTTACCTTCCATAGGTCTGTGGGCAATTGTAAACAATGCTGGGGTGATGCAAGGACATGGGGGGCCTTTCGAGTGGCTTCGTCGAGAGGACTATATAAACTGCTGTAACGTCAATTCATTTGGCCTCATTGACGTTACTCGAATTTTCCTTCCCTTGCTGAAGATAACTAAAGGTCGCATTGTGAACACAGCTAGCATTGCTGGGAGGTTTGGTTTCCCACTTTCCTCAGTGTATGGTGTGTCCAAGTACATAGTGGAGGGATTTTCTGATTGTATCAGGTCAGTTTGTAATCTCTTTCAGAGTATCTTGTTAGAATGTCTTCCACTTGCTCTCTTCCCCTATGTTTCTCGACCTCTGAGTCAATTGGTTCTCTATTGTAAACTCTCTCACTTGGAACATTTCTCCATTTTACTCTCAGTGTGGTACCCAACCACCAATTCATTACCTCTACCTCTTTCTCTCCCCTTCCCTTCTTTTTGGTACCACCCCCTTCCTCTCTCACCTTCTCTCCTTTTTGGTACCTTCCCCTCTCGCTCCCCTTACCTCCTTTGTTCTACCAGCCTCTCCCTCTCTACCCTTCCCTCCCTTTTGGTACCACCCCCTCCCTGGCTATCCTTCCCTCCCCCCTCCCTATCCACCCTCCCTCCTTTTCGGTACCACCCCCTCCTTCTCTCCCTTTCCCTCCTTCCCAAATGTGTATCTTGCAGGCATCTTATAATGAAAAACATCTCTTATCAGTTAATCTCTGTTCCATTGTGGCCGTTTGTTTATGGTTGCAACAGACCTGAGATGCGACCATGGGGCATAAGCGTCCACATCCTGGAGCCCGGCGTCCACGCCACATCGCTTGTCTCATCAGACACCATTAACAGGGCCTCACAGTTAGCTTGGGACCGACTCCCTCAGGAGATCAGGGAAGAGTATGGAGAGGAGTATCTCAAGAAGAGTACGACATGTTTACATATAGATACAAAGATATATCAAATGTCCATTTCTTATATCGTCATTCATTGTCATGATATGAAACATGTTTTAGAGAGTGCATTAGTTCGAAGCACAGTCACAGCTTGCTTTCCTCATCAAAATGTGCATCTGATTTCACAGATCATGCTGGTGTTATCGAACTCACATCTAAAATAACTTCAACGAAACTTGAAGACGTTGTGGATTGTTATGAACACGCCATTCTTTCCTACTTCCCTAGAGGGCGCTACATGCCAGGAAAAGACGCCCGCTATATCTTTTGGCCGCTGTCTCTCTGCCCAGAGTGGGTCCAAACTTGGTTCTATAACAGGGATCCTAAACGTCCCATTCCAGCGGCTCTCAGCACGAAACAATAGCATATTTTATGTCAGCTTATATATATATATATATATATATATATATATATATATATATATATATATATATATATATATATATATATATATATATATATATATATATATATATATATATATATATATATATATATATATATATATATATATATATATATATATATATATATATATATATATATATATATATGGCCATATGTTGTGACATATTTGAAAATTATCATCAGAAGTGAAAGTATTTTTGTTGATATTTGAGTTGATGTTATTGCATTATGTTCGAAAATGATCAAAAATTAGTCATAATGTATTATGTGTAAATACATGTATTCACATATTTGAGCACACGGTTGTCATTTCCAGCATGTTGGCACCTAAGCCAGTGTCAGCATTTAAAGCTTTTCAGCACTAAGTGCCTGTTAGTTTGTAAATGGACACCTGTTGTTTGGATGTTTGTATTTTTTTTATCTCAGCCGAGCTGAAAAAGACGAATTCCAATGTTATTACCGTTAAACGTATCAACATTTGAACTATTTTTTGTGATACTTTTTCTATGTAGTCATGTAATTAATATCCATTGAACAAATGAATAGGTTGTCACAAATTTGTATGCCTCCTTATAAAATTCATCGATTGTGAAAAAATCTGTAGTAGGATCTACGACCATCGTCGTCAATTGTTTAGGTTAAGGTAACTCGCCGTGCAGCGGCGCCACCGTATGTGTATCACGGCTCAAACGCCCCAAATGACCAGAATCGGATATCTTTTTATAGTAGTATCTATGTTATAACGCCCAGTGACATTCTTCTGTGCAGAGGATATGCAAGTACATTGATTGCATTCTCTGCTCAGGAGAATGATCCAATGAGATACTGGGCCTGATTGTTATGACCATGGGTTTATGTTTTTCGAGCACTACCAACCGACAACATCCTTGTATTAGGTTTTATACATACATAAACAAGAAATAACCACGCACCAATTACGTTCGCTGAATGGATAGACAAATCATATGTAACATGGGTGTTGGAAGTTAAGTCACATAAGACTGGATAAGCGTGTCATCATTTTCTTTTCTAACACTTAATCTTTTTATACGACAAGTTCCTGAAAACAATCACTGGGATTTGCATTGGCCGGCGGCCGCAATCTTTTATGTATACATAGAAGATAGCGGCCAGCCGGCCCACGCAAATCCCTGTGAAAATCAAATGGCATACCTCTGAATGGTTGTCTTCATTATTCGTGTTTGTCTTACTCTCTATTGGGAACAGATTAATTTGAGTAGAGTCAAGGTTCAATCCAATGTATCGTCCGTTTCGGGCGTACCTATATCTTTTGCACACAAAGTTCTCATTACCTTTTTCGCTAGTTTATATTTTTATTACTACCGAAGCCTACATGCATAACAGACAATTGCTAAAATTAATATTTGCATTGAACGTGCAAGGTGAATAAAGTGCATAATCAAATATCGTTATGACTTAAGTCTGTGGGATTCAAGTCAGCTGGTTACTCCTTCTTTGTGGTGGGTTGCGCCCACAAGAGTTCATCAGCGGATTGCAAGTTCTATTCCTTTTCCAGCAACCCACACTGGAGAAAGACTTGGCAGATAGCTGTCAAAAAGCTTGCTATTGATGAGCATGGCAGAGAAATTTATGGAAAGTCACCTAAAAAAAATCACAGATTGAGGTCTTGCCACTTCTCGCAAGCTCCTAGCTCCAAAAGAACAGTCGGTTGGAATCATGTCAAGCAGAGTCCAGTGAACAGAGGACAGAAAATTATCTACGCTAATGACATTATAATCAGAACCAACACAGCAGAGCAGCTTAATCAGCAAGCAGAAGATGAGCAGAACAAAGACATAAGTGATGTGGGTCTCACGAGGTCAGACAGCCCTACTACTGGTTGTCCGTGTAGATGGCCTACAACTGAAGCAAATCATGGCGTTTAAGTACCTAGGCAGCTGGCCACACGACAATTGAGAGTTGAGAAGAGAGGTGCACACTAGACTACAAGGGTCTAGAAAACGCTAGGAGGAATGTGGGTGGAGTGATCTATGACAGAAGAATGCCGATAAAGCTAAAGACGCAGGTCTATAGGACAATGGTGCGACCAGTGATACTATATGGAACGGACGCGTGGGCAGTGAAAGAAGAGCATGTGAATATGTTGGGAGTTGCAGAGATGTGCTGCCTGCTAGCCATCAGAGGAGTAACAATCCGAGATAGAAACGAGGAAAAAGGTCAAAGCGGGCAGTTTTCGATGGTATGGTCACGTGAATGAGTGGGTGAGTATAGGGATTAACGGCACACAAACACTTATTTGCTATATAGCGCCTGGAAAGGTAAATAGATAAGTTTGACCTGATCGAGCAGCCGCCTTCTAGGATAGATCGGAAAAAGGACCAATCCATCCCAGCCTCTTGTATAGGCGAAATCCGGGCCAGAGTTGTGTGCTGCAGACATGGCCATCAAAAGGACCACTCCACGCAACCACCTGGATCCCATTTTCCACCGACACGAGTTGTAACCCACGGCTAACAAGTTGCCCCCTATTAGTCGCCTCTTTGACATCCAAGAAGAGACTGTGGGCCTATTCTACCCCCAGACCGATAGGTGGATGGAGAGCTGTATGGAGGAGAACCGACGCTACCTGAGAGGGAAAAACGGGCTGACGATGATGATGATGATGATGATGATGAGGATGATGAGGATGATGAGTAGTTATGATGTGAAGAAACTGACATAAGATATCTTTACCATGCATCAGTATATATTTATTGGTCCTGATATGACAATAATATCAATAATATTCCTGAGTTGCTATCAGGTATGGAAAAGGTTGCGCCTAATGTTCATACTTTTCAGATACTACTATCAATAATTATGTTAAACTGATCCTCAGCTATCCCCAAAGAATTTTGGAATGTGTCTGTCTGTTTTGTTACTTGAACAGTAACGATTGATCACACAAAATGATTTTCAAATGATTTTTTGTGATTCTATAGAATCAGTATGAGTAAGGATCGATTCTATGTCATTCTCAGCAGCATGCATCTTACTGACGACTGTACTGCTTCAGATCACAATGACAAGGATGCAGACAGAAACTTTTCAAATGCCGCAGATAAGGACCTTTTCCTTGATGAAGAAAATTGCTCTTTCAAAGGTTGTGTTCTGCACCTAGAATCCTGCCAAAACCAAAGTATGGGGGATGTAATTATTCTCGGGTGTAGCTTTTGACATATATAATAACACTGAAGGCTGTGCCCACCTTGTTGAAGCTGTGGGAACACCATACTGTGCAACAAGAACCACCATGCTTGTTTTACGATTGTCAGCTAAGGCAGAAATGCTGGACAGCGGTCATCATATTCACTTTAACAACTATTACACCAGTCCTGAATTGTTCGGTGAACTTGATTCGCATACAACGTATGCTTGAGGAACCGTTTGTATGAACAGGAACCCTTCTTGCCCTCAAGTAGCATTCCGAGTGGAACATTTACATGCTCTCTACAATCCATAAAGCCAAGATGACCTTCATACCAAGGAACGACTGCTGTGGAGAGCGTGTGGAGAAAACTACAGTACTCCTGGATTATAGTACAGGCATGGGAGGAGTGGACCTTTTGAACCAGATGATCCAGTAGATAGTCCGGATGAATGAAAGAGTAGGAAAAAATTCTTCCTCTTGTTCAACCTTGAAGTGTGAAGCACCATGCCTTCATGTCCGAGCTGACCAAGCCGTATTGGAACAACAACAACATTTCTCCAACTATCTGGAAATGTTCGGGATTACCAGATATCATTAAAAATATCTGAAATTACTAGAAGAGATTCCTCTGGATGGTGTCTCAAAAACTGATAGTGTACATCATCAGGCCCACTAGCTGTATCGTTCGATTTGTGTGTCAAACTTTGTAACTATCTCAGTGTAAAAAGTTATAATTTTTTTAGTTGCTGGATTAAAATTAGGAATATTTCATTCTTGATGATACGTAAATTTTTCACCATAATTTATGGCGGAGGAATTCTTTTGGAAGGCATCGCCTTAAGTATTGTAACAACTTACATGGCTGATTGCCTCCAACTCCACCAGCCTCCTAGTAGTCTATGATCAGCATCCTCGCCCCTGCTTGTCGACCTACCAAGTTTCTATACAAATGCTGGAACCCAGGCATTTTCCGTGACAGGACCTCAATTATGGAACTCTCTCCTATCGAATCTATCGAGTCCAAGTCTCTGTGTTTTATAATGAGACCTGATGACATTCCTTTTTGAAAACTAAATTCTTACTGTACAGTGCATGGAAATGAAATGTGTTGCACTGTCTAAATGAACAGTATTCTTATGATTAATACTGGTTGACAGTGATTGACTCAAATAAGGCATGACCCATCCTTGATACGCAGACTGAACGAAGAAATTAATATTTTTGAGGTGAAATGTTACGTCAAATGTCTGATTTTTGGGGTCGGATTTTAATTTTAATGCATATTGAATTGAAAGCTACTCCCTTTGAATTAGGTGGCCGAGAGCTGAAAAAGTTAGCTTCCAGTCCTGTACACTATGAGTTACTCTGATTAAAGGATGACAACTTGCAGTAAAAGTGGTATAGTTGCCATGGCAACGAAGGTGTGTCTAATACCTGGTAAATCCCTGGTGGATGAGTTTGTGGAGAACCACATTCTTCATCAATGAGATTGTAGTAAGCTCACCTCTTTGATTGCCTCATATGTACACGAGGTTTAGAGCGATGTATGCTGGTGTGCATGTTCGCCATGTGTACAAGATAATCTCTTCTTCTTAAATAGAAGGTTTTACGCCAGAGATGATTGTATTATAAAGAGTCAAATCTATTGTTTAATACTTGTGTGGCTCGCACCTGGTACTTTGTCATGCTATAATCTTGTGTGTCTTGATGTTGATGGAATACTAATCCCTTAGGGAGATAATCTTTAACACTCTGTTAAGTATATTATTGTAAATAAGTTAAGGATAATCTTTCATCAACGTGTACCTTACACGCGTCCACGTTTACGTCATGCGTGAAATTTCTGAATATTAGTTCGTGGAAATCTTGCAATAAAGGAGTTGATGATGTGCCCCAGAACAAAGGGGCTGAAGCGTTAAGCCACTAGGTGACTTAAGCAAGAGCAAGAAAAGACCACCGGTGAATACAGATGGCAGCTTACACAACGATGTCTCGTCAGCTGCAGAGCCGAGAGTGGATTCACCAGCAGCATGTGTTTTTAAAAGAAATCACAGCAGATCTAGACTACGTCACATCGGACCTACCTGACAACCCTAATCAAGGTAAGCAAGCTGGGAAATACAACAGTATCCATGCATGCCATAGCCTTTGTCAACAACGAACTCATATATTGAGCCAGTGCGGTACATTCTTCTGGGGAGAGCATGCTGATTATTCAAGGTCCCCTAGCCCTTGGCTGCGGGCCCTGTTAACATGTTAATGATATTCAATATTCGTGCCAGCGTCTAGGCTGACGACATCCCTTGAACTTGACCAGCATTCCAGATTTCGGATGCTCCAATCAGAGGCCGTGTCTCTAGGGTACTTTTGAGTCATTGTCTCTGATTGGTCAGTGTCACATTTTCGAAGTTTCAGGGCCATATTTGTTTTTGTACGCTCCGTTTTAGACCTCTTTTCACATGAACTGAAAGGTTTGCTGTTGCAAAACCATGGAATGACTCCAACCGATGCCCTCGATTACGCGCAACAGTCGCATGGCGTGGTATTGAAAGACTTTCAAAAGGATTGGGTGCTCTGCTGCTTGATATATCGTGACTGTTTTGTGAAATTGTCTGCTGGGGCGGGGAGACATTTTGCTATACGATGCAATGCTTGGAATGGGTCAGGGTTCGACACCAATGGTTGTCCGCTTGCCCGGGAATAGTGATTTGTCCTGTCGTTGCCTAGTCAACTTGTTCAACCCTACGAATGATTTTTATGAGCTGGCACGCATTCTGCATCACCCCGATTTGGTGTTTCACGCTGAGCGGCACCCTTAATCACAAAGTGGGCGAGAGAAGCAGTCACACAACTGGTCTCTTTAACTGACTGTATTACGAAACCTACTATGATGCAGTTAAGCGATTACAGCGCTTGTTATGGTGGGCGAGAAGCGTAGCGGAACCCCTGGAGTCTGGGACGCAGACTAGATGCTGCTAGTACCCACGCACTTGTGTATCCTCTGCTCAGGAGAATGAGCGCGGTGGTGCATTCTGGGAAGGCAAAAGAACAGAGCAGCGCGTCGAGCAGCTAACGTTGTCTGATGCTTTAATAGCTGATCGCGATTTACGGTGATTTTGTTTTATCAACGATGTCATCTCGATGTGCAGTATGTGTATGTATTATTGACTGGCTTATCTTAATATAAAATGATTGGGCAAACATCAAATTTATTTTCTTGAAATGTTGATTTCATCTATGATTTAGTATCTGGAGTCAAAAGTCTTTCATCTATCCAACGGCAGTTAATTGCAAAAACACAATAGTATGCAACAGTTATTTAATTTATACCTAAATTGTTTTGACTAGCTCTGTCATACAGCGTGAATAAATAACAACAGACGGGTTTTTGTTCAACGGGTCGAGATCGTGCGTCAGTTAGTAGCAGTGAGTTTAGTGCTTGCGTTGACCGATTACGGTCTGAGCCTGAGTGTATAGACAACTTCCTACACCTAATTTCATATGTCTACATTACAAGTTAACTCTAGCCGCCTGCTATAACTTTGAATCAATCATTGTTACCTCAACCGCAAGTGAAATTGCGATTAAAACGAGTGTGTTGTATTTCCAATTCTGTTTGGTTATGTGCTATGTTGAAAAAAGAAAATATTAATCGAATGCATTATACATGTCGGTACAAAGCGTATGTTGACTCTCTACCATCCTGAA
This sequence comes from Urechis unicinctus, assembly GCA_034190875.2. NCBI lineage: Eukaryota > Metazoa > Annelida > Polychaeta > Xenopneusta > Urechidae > Urechis > Urechis unicinctus. Next base: position 15,739,158 of record CM067349.1, on the reverse strand, counting down.
GAAAATTTGACCGAGGTAGAAGGAGGAAAGGAGGACAGCCATGTGAAAACATATCTGCCCCAGTAAATGAGAAAATTCTCAACATAAAAGAAGTTTGTTTATGTTTTTTTCAGAATACTTACGCTAATTGACAGGATCACGATCAGCAAGCTATGTTGATTTACATGAACAAATGATATTGAATGGTCAAATGCTATCCTGAATATTGGTGAGCTTGTAGTAGAATAAGCAGTGGCCAACTAATTGAGGACATTTATTCACCCCAAAGAGATGTCAATCATGAGATCAGTAAATTGACTTCAACAACTTCCTCTTGGCGATTGTTTAAGTAACCCCAGACTTTTCAACGTCGTTGTTGTCAGTCCTACGCAAGTTTCCTCGCTCCAGACGGTCTTCACGATCTGATAGCACCATCTGCAAAGCGGGCATGAACGATCGAGAGAAGACACCGTCGCTGACGCAGCGGGAGGCGCATGGTGTTTGGCTATTTCTTCCTCCAACCGGTCAATTGATCTACTTGACGGTTTAAATGGCCATAAATCCGATCCATTCGCATACCTGGCCATTGCAAAAATTCTACCCATAGGTATATCTATCGACCCATCGGTATATCTATGTGTTTACCAATGTGCCCCCCCCCCCCACACACACACACAAACAACCCATTTGTAAATCTAAATGCAAAATAACCTGCCCATTTTGGTGTCACATCCCTACTAACCTTCACCACAGGAGAACACACTCCCCCACCCACCACCTGGATATACTATTTTTAGACCAACTACACCATAATTGTAACTTGATCTAATACTGTGACCAACAAACAGCTAAAAAGAGTGTCGCGGAGGGGCGCACGCTTTGAATTCAAATGGTCATCACTTAAACTAGCCATCTCCACATTTTGGTACCAGTAGTGCAATATTCATACTTTATCTATGCATCTCTCAATACAACTGTAACCCGTGTGTCGAAATTTTTACGTGCACCATTACCCTCTCAATCTAATGTCACCGTGACATGAAGTAATTGAACTTTATTGACTTTTCATTATGATCGTAAGTTGAGAAGCTATGATAGTAAGTTAGGAAGGAGGAGCCTTTTTTCTATCGCTCTGTTGAAGAAGCATTTCTGGGTTTGGGGGCATGTTCCCGGCGCCTAGTTACCGGACTATTTGGCGGCTATTTATATGAGTAGCCTTTATATGAAAGTGCCCACACCATTTTCTTTGCTTCATAGTCATTTGACCAAAGAGTTTATAGCTTGGCTAAGAGAGCTCACTCGAGGCTTCCGCCCGAGGAAATATGTTAAAACGCCACCCGGTTGCCGAAGCGTTATTGTCATAGCGTCTTGTCATAGCGTCTCTTAAAATCACGTGGAATGCTCTGTTTGCTTTGGAGCTGCAGTCGCCTCGACCAATCAGATCATGACAGATGACTCCATATCTTTAACAGCCGCCGAGCCACGAGACTTTGGATCAACAGTCCCATGTGCTTTTGTTGATTTCATGGTACCGTCGCCTGATGTCGGGGGTGTGTATCGTGTAATTTTTATAATCATCACGCAGCATAGCTTAGCTATAAACTCTTCGCTCAAGACCTTCACATCCACTTGACATGCCAAAAATGTTATTGTGGACCCCAGTAGTGGAAGACGTGCCTCCTCAAGCAGCGTTTTTGATCTGGGGACGACGTAGATGACTTGGATGACGTGAGACACCATTGGTAATATATTTTTCGCTTCCGGATTCGGTGCGCGTTATTTTGGTGACATCATTCTATTTTGGGAAGGTGTTTTCGGCTGATGAAATCCCCTCAGATATTTCATCATAGTCCTTGACGACCTTTGGTGAGTTAAGTAATACCTCATGTCATGGAGATGTGCGCTATTTGGGTGAGGTCTTTTGCGACGGATAAGTCGTGAGTTGTTTATTGAAAAGGAGTTTGTAAATGGCTATTAAAAGTTAATAAGCTTTGATGGTGTTGAAAGATTGAGTTGTCATTGGCAGTGTTATTGTAAGCTTGGCGTGAGTTTTCACCTGTTTCTCTTAATATGAAGATGGTCTTTACGGGGTGATTATTAGCTATTAACTTCCTCTATCCCATGACATGAGGTGATATATTGAATCTTATATCAACTCTCCTCGGATATTTCAAGGTGCTGACCTTTCTACCCTTGCTAAGTTAAGTAATACCGCATGTCAGGGGGTGTATATTAACTCCCTTTGGAGTTTGTAAATGGCTATTAACTTCCTCTAGCCTGGTAATGAGGTGATAAGCGGTGATGTTGTTGATAGATTGGAGTTTACTGACAAGTGAAAGTACCGCTATACACGTGCTTATTTCCTCAGTATTCAATTACATATGAGTCGGGTTGTCCGTAGATTGGAGTTTTCAGGTGAATGAAAATTACTAGCATATGAGTATTCAATTACATATGAGTGAAAATGACAGGAGACGATATTTGTTTAAGTCATAATTTACTCCTGCATATTCTTTCTTAGCCCACTTAGTCATAATCATAATTTTATTATACCTGCCTGTCATAATATAATTCTATATCTCATGTCCAGTACTAATTACCTCCACTTTGTATTCTTCTGCGTATTGAACATTGAATAACAGTTAATCACATGTCTCATCAATTTCATTAGTAATCACATATTATAATCTTTTATCAATACCATATATTCTTAAACTGTATGTTCTATATACTAACCTCATGTTTCCATGTAAGTTGTACTTGACAATGACATTGTTAGTATTATACCATCCCATATCAACTTGTATGTTAAGAAAATATCTTATTAGTTTTATACCCTTTGACTTGATTTTTGACTCCTTCACAAAATTATATATTTTTCGAGTTTGTACATATTTACTCCATTAAAATGATAAATACATAACTTTCGAATGGCGACGATTGTATTTGTCTGTCCATGATGTTGTTGTTTTATTTAATTGTTATAATCTAAGGGTCGTTTAATTTTTCTGTAATTGGAGATAAGGTTTCTGTAAGGCCACCCTAATTAAACATGTTCCACAAGAAAAAGGAAATGTAACTAACCCAACAAATATTATATGTGAAAATAATAGTCTTTGTTTATTCACTATTTTCAGACAGCCATTTTTTTTTTCTATTAAGTTATTATGACCCTCAACATCACTATAACTGAGTACTGGATAGCGAGACTTGACGTGAGTTTTCACCTGATTTTATTGAAACTTTGTTGAAGAGATTTATAACTCGATCTTTGAACGGGTTAATGATGTTGAGAAATTTCTATTCATTTGTTTGGCATACGGCCTCTGTCAGTGAAATAGTATTTAACAGTTTGAAGAAAACTGGTAACAAATTCTTATTTTAACCTTAGGCTGCACGTGAATGAAAATTAATACCACGGCAGTATTCAGTTACTGATGAATGAAAATTACAGGAGACTTGTCATAATATACTGAATAAATTTTAATTCGAAGGAAGTGTTTTGTAACTCTCATTTGGAATTTAGCTTGCTGGTGAATGTAATTGTCAGAGTTTAGGGTGGAGTTATGGGTTACAAAGTCAATGAGTAAAAGGGTTCTTTTGTCGCGTTTTCATGCAAAGTTCAGCAAAATGATAGTTAATTTCTGAGAAGATTGGGAAATCGACCGACACCAAGAGTTGATAATGGTATACGCTTGAGTAATCTTCATCGCTAAGGGGACGCAACTCACAATGACTAATTTCTTAACATACATGTTGATATGGGAAGGTATAATACTAACAATGTCATTGTCAAGTACAACTTACATGGAAACATGAGGTTAGTATATAGAACATACAGTTTAAGAATATATGGTATTGATAAAAGATTATAATATGTGATTACTAATGACATTGATGAGACATGTGATTAACTGTTATTCAATGTTCAATACGCAGAAGAATACAAAGTGGAGGTAATTAGTACTGGACATGAGATATAGAATTATATTATGACAGGCAGGTATAATAAAAATATGATTATGACTAAGTGTGCTAAGGAAGAATATGCAGGAGTAAATTATGACTTAAACACATATCGTAAGTTACGACAAAATAATTGCAAAAGAAAATGCTACGTGAATAATTATTTCATCGTCGATATTTCAAAGTTATTTATATATCAGCTTATAGGCGTAATAGTTTACAAACTGGGGAAAATGCACGTGTGTCTGTATATTGCGAGGAGTAAAGGCGATGTGTGTGGGTTGGTCAGGTGTAAGTAGAATATCATATCTCTGCTCCATAGGAGAGTGACCCCGCCACTTCAAGTTGAAATCACGTAAGAGTTTGATGAAGAACACATATATCTCCTGATGTTTGCATGTTTCCTTCTGATAATCGCTTTCGTTAATATTGATGTGTACCATAAAATATAACCAGCTGGATCCGCGGTACAGCTGTTACAGTTATAACATGAGTATGTCAGTACCTTCATGTACGAATATCGAATGAATAGAAACACCCCGAGAGATTGCGTAATAACTGAGGGTCACGCTCGACCGACACCCAGAGTTGACAATGATATACGCTAGTCTTGATCGCTATGGGGCCCGCAACTCACAATGACTCAAATCGCTTGACACGAACCGTTAGCTAATGAGCATAGAAGCGCATCGTGAATTCGAGGATCAGTAAATCACATCACTCAACTGTGTGATTATACCACAGATTCATCAGGTGAGATATATAACACCTCATTATCGTGCTATTGAGTCTTTAATAGCAAGTAATTAGCCTCTTCCTCTCTGGTGTTTAACCCCCTCTGGCGCTCTCTCCGTTCGCATTCCTCCGCACCCTTTTCCTGTCTCAGCTTACCTCCCCACAGGGTTTACGACTTCCATCGTCGTTTATACCCGTGCGTGGTCACTCTCAGCTAAACCTGGACTTTATTATGCCCAATAAAGCGTGTGTATGCACCGGCCTTCGGTGAGTTAAAGAGACTGTTCAGCCACATATAAGGCAATCAGGGATCATTTCGTTATTACATTACTGCGATTAACGCAGACGTAAGTAATGACATCTTCTAATTTGTGCCGCCGAGTTTACATGATGGAAGTTATGTTGATAAGTTTTTAACATTATTATTTGACTGGAAATGTTCATGATATACTGTGGAGATCTGTTTTATTCAGTTATGTCGTTCCATCGATAACGGTGCCTCCCAAAAACCATGAACTACACGAATGTTAGCTGTAAATCATAACGCGCTCTGAATTTACCTCGCTAACGATGTGTATTCTTCCGCTTTAGTTACATAATGTAGATTTCATAAAATCTTCACTCATTCAAGTTGTGGGCATAATTGTGCACACATTAGACCGACAAGCAGGAAGGATAATGTCCGACAACATAAATGGCGACTGTCGAAGCAAGGATCTTTTTTCTGAGACCACAGCGCCGCGTAGCGACTGAAAGTCTGAAAATGTAACATTTTTGGTTTCCAAGGTGCTGTTACCAAGCAGCTTGCTAGGCTACCACTTTCCTTATATGGGGCTGAACAGTCTCTTTAATAGCCACTAACTTTTCTTTCGGTCTAACAAGTTGATTCGTGTCTAACAAGTGGTCTCAGCTCTGATCTTGATTTTCACAAAGACGGCTTGATTATGCCCAATAAAGGTGGTGGGTAGCTGTTTGTGTTATTTCACGCATAGATAGCCTGCCAAAATCGTCGTCATTCCATACAACCCGAGGTGTAGGTAACATTCGATTGTGTTATTGACGAGTTAGCGCAATAGTCGATCTTCGATTGGGTTCACAAAGACGGACGGGTCAAATTTGTCACTGCCTCAACACTCGAGTCAGGTCATTGATTCTGGGCGTAGGTCAAGATGTCTGTTTGTGTTATTTCACGCATAGCCCTGCCAAAATCGTCGTCATTCCATACAACCCGAGGTGTAGGTAACATTCGATTGTTGTTATTGACGAGTGAAAATAGCGCAATTCATCTGTTTCTTTGTAGTGTAATAAGAATCCATAACTACCGTTGATTGTAAAGGCTGAATCGCATTCCGCAAATATATTCTGGTTGAGGTTGGGTACATCTTCAGATAAATTTTAGTTCTAAACAGTTTGCAGCCTTCAAAATCGCGTATGAGTTCGAAAAGCTCTTTCATTAGCAGCCAACACAGCTTCTGTCGACATAATCATCAATAATCTGTCAATATAAAGATCACCCAATGTCATTAAGCTTTTCGTCACAGCACAGGGTGGGGGCCGAAAGATATCAAGGGTACTCCCCTGTAACTCCAACTGTATGTTCAAAATGCTTGTAATATACTTCCTTGCTCATCCCCATCGCTACTCTAAATCCGGGTTTTTCAACGTCAGTACGATTAAATCAGGATAATTCGAACAGTAAAATTTAGATTTTTCACGTTTGATTGAAATATAATGATTTTTGCGAATATGTTCCATGGTGACAAAATAATTTCAGATGAAAACTATTTTGAAGTAAAGTTACCATCTGCTATTTGTAACCCATAACTCCACCCCCATTTTGAGAAATATCCAATCATCAAGTTTTAACCTACCTGCCAGTTATATTCTCAATGAGAGTTAGAAAACACTTCAAGTAAAATGTATTCAGTATATGATGACAAGTCTCTTGTCATTTTCACTCATATGTAACTGAATACTCATATGCTAGTAATTGATAAACTCTTTGATTTGACCCCGAACGACCGAAGTTCACACAGATTGGTGGTGTTTGTGGCGACGTGAAGACCGGTTAACTTGGTTAAGTAAGTTATTTGCTCTTATTGTTTGCCTCTGTTTTAATGCATGCTTTTATTAGACCACTATGAGTTAGACATGAAGGTAAACAGCGTGGTCACCACTAGCCCTACAAGACGTCTGACGACGTAATGAAAAAAAATTGAGATCGATTGAGACAACTACCAAACACCAAGCATACCCAAGTGATGGAGTTTTAGAATGCAATGATGTTCACGGACAATTTTATCAGTTTTCGGCGGGGGATTTCATCCATGGTAATTAGTTATAGCGGTAAAAAGTCCGAAACACAGCACCATGTTTGTTTTCAAGTTCAAGACCACGTACATCGCGCATGCTCAGAATGACGTGACCCGTCGACGACTAATGCTAAGCCCAGGGGGCACTTAAGTGTATAGAGGTAGTATACATGTGCCGCGCGAAGGTGTATGTTTTTTCGGCCTCTCGACTTGTACGACGGGTTATACATTCGCATAATACCTTGTACGACGGGGTATACTTTTTGCCATTCTCAACTTGTACAACGGGTACTGATTTTTGAGGTCCCGCGGCACACCCCTATCCGAGTTAAGTCCAAGTGTCACCCCCACCCTCCCCCCCCCCGGGATGCTAAGGCAATGCGGATGAGGCGGCGGGAAATCATGCGACGCAACATATTCCAAAATGGCGGTCATCGTATCGCGATTTGTCAGAAATGATTTATCGATGGCATTTCTTGAAGAATTGCGTCGAGTGGGGGTAAGTTTTTTTGGTGCGTAGGGTCGTTTTGTTGTACAGGCTCTTGATATATGTTATTTTCTAGAGGCATAGGGCAGCACTTTAACCCAAACGCGTTTTCTGCGACGCACGTAAAATGTTGAATCAGAACGATATATATTCATATTACCGTTCGACCGGAGCTAGGTCACCACGGGAGTTAAAGTTTCTTTCTATATATTTCTATGCATTTCGAAGAGGTTGAAAGGATGAAACGCGGTGACACGTTCTAGGATACTGGATTTGGCAGAGGAACAATCACTCTATCCCTGCATCCTACCTCATCCGGCTGTGTCACAATCGTGGGGTGGTCAAACTCATTTTAATCAACATTCAGAATGTGTGAGACTGTATTGCCCGGTACCAGACCCAACTGTTGTCTCTCTGTTAGGCCGCTAGTGCAGACATAGAAACCCATGGTATAGCCCCGGTCGGACGTCTTGGTGAATACTCACTCAGACGTCATGTAGGGCTAGAGACTCTATTGTCCTTAGCCTTGTCCGACCAGCATAAACAGTATTTAGCTAGCTCGGCACCAGACTAGGCAAGTTACCTAACCCCAAATTATTGGCAGTCTGATGTAGTATGCTTCGCAGACATGAGAGATAGAAAGTTGTGAACAGCGCAGACGCTGTCAGCAGGGTCAGAGGTGAAGTTTTTTGCTTGTGCAGCAGACCTAGAGATCATTGTAGATCTAGTATTTCCCGAGATATGAATGCAGCTTGGTTCGATAAGGCTACTTGTCCTCCATATTGCGTTATGCATTTCTGTCTGTGTCATTTCCGCTCAATTGCCTCACAACCGTCGTTGATTGTTGGTCGACAGTGTGATTAGCGAACATGGCGCCTAGTAGTATAGATGTTAGCGGTACTGGCACACCTATCTCATATGATTGTGGCACACCTATCTCATATGGGTGCAACCCAGAAAACACACATATACAGGGTGACTCACATGAGCCAGCAAACTGCTCGCACCTCCCACCACCATATGAGCCCAGCCCTTCCAGCCCCTATGGTAAAAGCCCACACCAGTAGTTAGTCACCATAGAGGTCATTGAGTGATAAATATCTGCGACCGTCGCTGTAAGTTCCATTTTTCACGCAGTTGAGGTCCTGTATAAACTGGGCAACCTTAGCGTCGTTCTTCTCGATAAAGTCGGGATCGGGACGAGCGGTTATCAATCTCATCGTAAAGAGCTTCCAACAGTAGAAAGCCCCCGTCGGCCTCTCTGTGGTCCCACTCGGTCTTCCCAACCAAGGACCGTGATGCTCCTGTTCCAAGCCCAGACAACTATTAAACCTCCCGTTCGCACTATAGTCACCGTCTTCAAGCCCCTCCACCCCCGCCCACCCCCAAGCCACCGTCTCCTTATACTTCTTCTGATCCTTGTGATACACCTGGTTATACACCTCAGCTCTCCCCAGGTCCTCAAAGGAGCACAACCTGAAAACGCAGTCAACAAACACCCCGATGGTTGCCACCGGACTGTGGTGCAACCCCAACAGAACCTGAGGCTTATACATATTCGGAATCACCCTCCCAGGACTCCTAGTGTAGGGGCACTTTATCTCGAGCAGCACAACCTCCTCAGGATGCCCCAGACAGACAGCATCCACTTCAGCCTGCCGGATTGGGAGCACACAAAAGCCATCCGGAGAGTAGGCCGTCGCGCCGCCCTCAATATAGATATTATTTCCGTAGACCTTGGTGTCGTACACCTTCTCCAATACCGCAATTGCAACCTCCTCAAAAGTCGTACCCCAGAGGCAGGGTGTGCTAAAGCGAACACCCTCGTTGCTAGTTTTTTTCTGTCAGCTTCTTGCTATAGCTGCTGAAGTAGTTTTGCCCTATGATAGAGGAGTAGTCACTTCCTCCAACGCAGCCATTCCTCGTGGTCTCCCACTGGTCCGTATTTTGTTTGACTACAGTATGATTGTTGCAGAAAGATTTTATCGCCGCCTCCATTATATCTAGCAACCCCCACTCTTCAAATGGACTGTCAGGGTCATACCTTAGCAGGTCTAGGGGGCGAATCTGCCGCTTTCAAACATTTTGCTTTAAAGTCACTTTTCATTTGACTATATTTCATGATCTTGACCGAAACGAGCTTAAACTCATCATCTGAGATATACCCATCTTCAAGCGCCACCGATACAATGTCAGCAATGGTATTCAATTTGCTCTGAGCGAGAATGCGGATCTTGTCATGCTTTTTTAACTTAATGGTCAGACGCCGACTGATGAATTTTCCAGCAATTACAAGTAGCCCACAAGCGGCTCCAGTAGCACCCAACACTGTGGCAATAGGAATGGCAACTACTGTAGACATTACACCTGCACCACTTGCGCCAAGACACATACCCACAGCAACTAAAGCAGTGTCTACAGCGTCCACTGAGTTTACTGCACACCTATATTTTTTGTACATAGCACCATATTTTTCAATTTCTTTCCCAAGGTATTGCTTCTTAAGACTGATCTCATTCAGCCGATAGGAGTGCCCCAGATCACATGGAGGAGGCTCCGGATTTAACGGTGCAGTCGTTGGTTGTTGTTTCATACTGTCTTTGTATACATAAGTCTATATATCAAGTTCAATTAGGAGTGAAGCTACAGACCAAGTCGCCCCTCTGTTTTGTGTGGTTGTATAAAAGTTAATAACGTTGCCTTCTTCTAGCTGTAAAGGCTGGTCTAAAGTTATTACAACAGCCCGTTGGTTAGCAGGCTTACTTATTCCTACCACTTGATTCGTTCCATTAATAACAGGAACGACTGCTATAGGACCAGCATCAGCACCAACACCCGAAGACAACCCCATACGAATGATCTTGCCATTACATAACATGGTATATCCACAGCTTGAGTCTTGTGAGTCTCGACCCCTAGCCCCATGGCCAAACGACCACTCATATCCTCTCCGAAGGGGGCCACTTGCTTCTGCCCAAATAGTAATGAGATGTTTCGTTTGGGAGTTTATGTGTTCTCTCAGGTCCCTGAGATGCTGTCTGTGTTGTGCATCAACATACTTTTTATTAGCAGCATCTTTAGGCGATATTGGGTCTCCCAACAGAACGATTTTATTATCTCCCATTTCAAGGTCTCCGTACATATCATCACCTTGTTTACTAACGCGTGAATTGGCTGCGGTAGTTACCAGATCTATTGTGTTTTGGTATGACATTGCTTGTCCTCCAGAGGATGGAAGGCCTATCGTAGGAAGTCCCGTGATCATATTGCCATCCATATTAAGATCCCCTTCCATTGTGTCCCCTACGGCACTTATTTTTTGTGAGTCACCAATAGATACATAGGTCTTTGTGGCATATTCCGAGAGGTCAGCACCACGCACAGTGCTTGCCGGTTTTTGCCTAGGTCCATAAATACTCGTTTTTATTGACATCTTGTAAATTCAAGAACAACGCTAACAGGTAAGTCGTGGTTATCTAATAGCCTTCCTTTATTATCGCGTAACTGAACCTTTAACTATGCACTGTTCCACTAGTGACACGCTTACAGACAGGATTAGCGATGTTCGTGGTTATAATATCACCGAAAGAGCCACCCTCTAAGCCAACAACTTCAAGAAGCGTAGTGGGCGCACCATCTAGCATGTTGTGTGTGGTACTGACTTTATCGAGGTGAACATAAATTGTGTTAAAGATGCTAAAGTTGATGGGCCGGTCACCTATGTAAGTACCTGAAGGTATCCACCCCCCACTGAAGCCGTCAAGACCCAACATTGTTAACACTCCGCCTGTTATGTGCGCACCCACATTGTCTGGAACTGTTAGGGTAATAACCCCATTTACAGCATCAACCTCCAAACCGATACCTAATGGTGTAATATGCTCCTGAAGAAGGCTTAATCTCCAGAGGCCTGGTTTTAATGCAGCATATCCTCTCTCTTCTGAATTCCTTGACCGCCATGCAATGCTCTCGTCTGATTCTAGATTGTACCAGCCCACAGTATACGTGATTGACCTTAAGGCCAACACATAGATCGCCCGCAGTGTTGTCAATAGGTTTTTGCAGGGACACAGCGCCGCCGCTTTGAACATTTAACAGAGTGTGATACATAGCACTATGAATAAACAAGCCTTTAGTTTCAATAGAAAAGCTACATATAAAGTGGGCGGGGTGTATCCAGCCTCATATGGTGTGGGAGATAAACTAACCCGTCAAACAATTCAAGTTGTTCACAATGGTGGTACATTCACAGCAAAGTTTCCTGATCTATTCAGTAACTATAAGGTGCCACCGGTAACAGCGGACAAAGTAGTAAAAGACTGGTTGACAAATCCAATGCAGTTTTAGCAGAACCAGGTAAACTTTGCAGTGTGGTGTGCAACATCCGGCTGCGGTGTGTCATCCCACGACCACCTCGAGGCTGGGATTCCACTCGTGAAAGCTCTCTACACCTTTCACCTTTATTACACAGTGCGTCGCCTATTAGCAGAACTGCAAGCGCCTCTACCTCAGGATCATGCCTTTGACCCCTATAACAATACATATGACAAGAGGGCATATGAGAGACTCTGCACTAACTTTGGTGTTCAACCAAACACAGACTGGCGCCAGAAGGCAACCGTAGCTAATAGTGGTCTTGGTATCTTATATGCACATGATGCGTATGGTTACGGGAGTATCGTCAAGGTTGCTGGTCGAAACGTTCGTTATGACCCTACACGGATGGCCTTTGAGGCGGAAAAGGATACAAAGCCAGGTTTTGCTCACGCAAAAAACCTACAATCCTTTCAGGAGAGAATGGGTGCTGTTTTACATCTAGCACAGGGACCTGAAGTAGACGAGGCCTGGAGTACCTTCATACTGGACACGTCTGAGGGTTTTACACAAACCGGCGTTGAGCGAATTAACGACAGCATCAGGACCTATGTATGGGCCATTATTGAGGCTCAGGCGCAGACCCGCTCAGAGATACTAGGTGTTGGAACGTCCTTTGATGCTCAAAAGCAATTTCAGGCCAACGTTGAGGATGCCATCAACTCCCCAGTGGATATTCCTTCATCTATCCGACGGTATCAGAACGTCCTCCAGAATGCCTCTTCAAAGGTTAAGTGTTTGGAACGGGCCAGTACATGGCTCCGTCTGATATGAGCCTCGCCATTGGAGACGTTGCTGGGTACAACAATCTGATTACCATTGCAACTGAGGAGCAGCAGATAGGCAGCAATGCTGATGTCAACTCGGTTCCGGTGGTTCCGGATAGAGGAAGCTTTGACCCTCCGCAAGATACAGATACAGATATGGAACTCCCCTCTCCAGGGCCGGCCCCTATGACCGAGACCGGTCTGCGAGGATGAGAAAACCGCTCTTATTATAGGCGGAATCGCTATAGGCTTATCTGTGCTTTGGTTTGCTACGTAGTAAGTCACGGAGTATCAGGAGGATAACTCCCCCCACCGCCACAACTGTGGCCCATACATGTTCTGCCATCCAACCAGCCACCTTTGCAGCTGACGTAAGCAGCCATGATACGATGGAGCCAATGATTCCTGGAAGGGCAGCTGCTGCCTTACCGGCTAGGCCCTTCAGGACGTTTGCCAAGGAGTTCAGCTGTTTTTTAATCCATTCCTTTACCCCAGGCTTATCAGCTGGCGTCGGCGTTGGTGCCAGGGTTGGACTAGTGCTCCCTCCGCCCGTCAAAGCAACTACAAGGGTCGAGATTGCCAATCCAATCGCAGTGAGTATGGAGGTGATTGTTATACCCTGCTCTCGGAACAGAGTGCGTACACGCTCAGCTAGTGTTATGTCCTCGTTAAGAAGTCTGTTGATCGTTTCCCTGATGCGGTTAATTTGGGTCCTTAGACGGTTACGGTTTTCAGAGGCAGCCTCAATACGAGCACTCCGCAGCTCCTGCAGCTCTGCAAGCTCATTTGCTTGGAATCTCCATGCTCGACTATCACGCCTCCCTTCCTCCTCCAGGCTTGCCATTTTAGCTTCCCGCTGTTTTATATTCCTTTCTATCTCAGTTATCTTAGCTAGGTTGTTGACCAGCTCACCCCTCTGGGTCTGCATAGCCTTATCAAGCCCCATAAGCTCTCTGAGTGGTAGTTCGTTGTCTGTTTGTGTGCCTAGGTCTTCTATGGTGTTATGAACGTCCTCTATGAATCTTGTTTCTTCCACACCACCTTGCTCTGTCACAGCTTCAAGGCTGCTCATTTCTAACTTTGGAAGTGCAACTTCTGCTTTAGCAGCAGCTTCGTCAACGCCTTGTAGGGCTTTTACTGCCATTGTGGATAGTTCAGGGGTCACTCCAAGAGCCCGAGCAAGCTGTGTACCACCGTAATCTAGGATACTCCTAGGAGAGAGGAATTTGTTGGGATTGTTCTTCCATGTCAGAAGCTTCCATTCTCGGCCCCACTTAACCCAAAGGTCACCTTGTTGAGACGATCTAAACTCCAGAGTGGCCTGCAGCCCATGCTTAGACACTGCCTTCTCCCACCTCGTAACTAAGACTTCAGTTTCTTCTTTGGAACCCACCTGATCTTCTGTTAACCCAGCAGGCATTTCAGTAATAGCCCAAGGTGGACTAATCGTACTCGATGTATCTAAAGTTTCGTGCGGGCCACTGACCCTGTGTGGTCACTCAATGTTTACCGGATTGGAAGCTCTGTCACTAAATCTGGTGAGCCTGTACTATACTATTTGCTGGATGGACCTCTCCGTGGCTTTGTAAAGGAGGAGTTGCTTGTGGTGCCGTCCGATACCCAGTTGCCTCCAGACGGTATTATCAATTAGACTAATAGATATCTATATATATAACAATGGTAGTATTTGACAATAAGTGCCCATGGATATTGCTCGGAAAGAAAGTCTCCTGTAACAGGCCCTGTACGCAAGAGCAAGAGTTTTGTGGATTACACAGATATAAGATAAAGCATGGTGTCATTAATCGTCTTTGTACGGGTTGTCAGAAGGCTATAAAAAATAATAAGGTAGGATTGTGCATGGATTGTGGGTTCGATAAGTCAACCACAGTCATCTTCGTCTTGCCCAAAAAATTGTTTCACAACGGCCTATAGCTGGGGACACTGACTCGCCAGTCGGCGCCACTGAACGGGGATTCCCCACTGTATAAAAATAGAAATCTTGTGGCGCTGTCAACAACATGGTTTGTCGGCTAGGTGCGACGAAGCTTGGCACCTTGTCAGAGATAGGTGTTTACTGCATAGGTCAAAGTCCGCTCGCTGTATTGTTGTTGCCTTTTGTGTATCAACGAATTCCCTTTTAGACTAATGGAACTGTATAGTAAACATGACTCATAATCAGCGAGCACGTGAAGCCCAAAACGATTATGTTTCAATTCACGGTTTTCAGCCTCCTTATCCACGCTCTAAGGCTGCACTCAAAGCACTCCAAGTGCGTAATGAATATGACCGTACATACAAGGAGATGTTCGCTAGATTAAAGGCTGGGTGCGTGCCACCCCTGTCCCCACTGCTGCCCCACGCAGACCAGTCCCTGCCCCACGCAGACCTGTCCCTGCCCCACGCAGACCTGTCCCTGCCCCACGCATCCCCACAACCCAGTCCCCAGTCCCCACAGCGCGTCTTGCCTTCAAGAAGACTAAGTGGGCTGTTAAAAACTATTTGCGTGGATGGGTGATGAACGTTCCTGAGTCTCACCCCCTTAGCTCGGACCTTATGATGTTCTTTAAGGGCATGCGTCGGAAGATGCATAAAGTTTTGACTGGTGAGCTGGAAGAGCTAGGTGGAATCAAGTGTCAGTTTGCCCTCAAGGTAAGACTCTCCAAGCACGCCGATGATGACAGCACTGAGTATTTTGAGCCTGTATTGCGTAATAAGCAGCAGGTGGTTCTCTCCCTAGAAGATATTAACGATGAGCTGGACCAGTGCAATGCTAATATCCATGAGCGGTTGGAGAAGTGGACCAACCAAGGTTCTGGCTGGGAGTTTCAGGCGGTCACAACTCTGTGGATTGATATTGCCAACTACCAGCCATTGAAAGGTGGCTCCTACCTGAAACTGCCGAGAAAGCTGGCGGTAAAGAAGGCAATTAGAAACGTAAAAAACACAAACGACCCACACTGCGTTCTATATTCCATTGAAGCGGCTCTGCACCCGGTTGCCAAGAACCCGCAGCGACCGTCGAAATATAACATTAAGCCGCTCTTAAGACTCTTAGAAGGAAAAGGCGTGGACTATCCAACACCTATCTCGCAGATTGAGAAGATAGAAAAACATGCTAAAGTAGGCGGCTTGAATGTCTTTGGCTGGGATGGAAAGGCCACCATCGTTCACCGTATCAGCAGACAGCCTAGTCCATGTATAAACCTCATGCTGATTGAGGAGGACGGTAGGTTTCATTACACCCAGATCGAAGACCTGAACCGCCTGCTGTATGACCAGAGTAAGTACGAGCACCGCAAGTTCTTCTGCGAGCGATGCTTGCATGGATACACCACTGAGAAACTGCTCCTGGCGCACAAACCTGAGTGCATGGGTATCGGGCAGACTGCTGTGCGAGTTGACATGCCTGAGGAAGGGAAGAACATATTATCCTTCCAGAACTGGCAGAAACAGCTTGCTGTCCCCTATCTTATCTATGCCGACTTTGAGGCGCTCACAGTGAAGCTTCCGGGACCTGCGCCTAATCCTGGTAAGAGCAACACGCAGAGAACGCAGGAGCATGAGCCATGTGGTTACGGCTATGTGGTTGTCCGATGTGATGGGCAGACAGAACCCCCTGTGGTTTATAGAGGAAGCGATGTTGTGGAGAAGTTCTTTCAGGCTCTGCAGTAGGAGGAGCAAAAGATCAAAGCAGTTCTGTCCAAGCCTGTCCCGACGCGGATGACTCGGGAGGATAGAAGGGCACATAAGGCTGCAACTCACTGTCATGTGTGCAAGAAAAAACTGGGCTGTGACTCTGTTTGCGATCACTGCCATATAACAGGCTTGTACAGAGGGCCAGCCCATAACGTGTGTAACCTGAAACTTCGGCTAAGTCCCAAGACAACACCCATCCCTGTGGTGTTCCATAACCTGCGGGGCTACGACTCCCATCTCTTGATGCAGGGTATAAGCAAAGTGGAGGGCAATATCAACTGCATCCCAAATAACATGGAGAAGTATAGCTCCCTGTCGGTCGGACAGTTGCGCTTCATTGACAGTGTACAGTTCCTCCTAGCCTCGCTCGACAAGCTTGTGTCTGCTAACAACCCAGATGCCTTTGCTGTGACGGCGGAATACGAGCAAGACCAGATGAAGCGGCGCTTGCTGCTGCGTAAGGGAGTGTATCCCTATGAGTTCATGGATGGCTGGGATAAGTTTGATGCTCCGCTGCCGCCGATCCATGATTTCTACAGCAAGCTCTCTGAACAGGGTATATCTGCTGCAGACTATGAACACGCCCAGAAAGTCTGGAACGCGTTCGGTTGTAAAAACATGGGGGACTACCATGACCTTTACTTACGCACGGATGTACTGCTCCTGGCTGATGTGTTTGAAACATTTCGCAAAAAACCTGTCTTAAGCAATACGGGTTGGATCCGGCCCACTACTATACCAGCCCCGGTTTGTCGTGGGATGCGCTTCTTAAGAGCACAGGGGTGGAACTCGAGCTTCTCACCGATTATGACAAGCACCTGTTTATTGAGAAGGGGCTGCGCGGTGGGATAAGCATGGTATCACATCGCCACGCTAAAGCGAACAACCCATACGTGGAGGGCTTTGAGCAGGATAAGCCAGCGAGCTATATCCAGTACCTCGATGCCAACAACCTGTATGGGTGGGCGATGAGCCAAGCCCTACCTACTTCGGGTATTGAGTGGGTGGAACGGCCTGAGAACCTAGAGATCCAGGACAATCCCGATGATGCTGAAACGGGGTATATACTTGAGGTTGACTTGGAGTATCCTGCTGCACTTCATGACGAACACAACGATTACCCCCTAGCGCCGGAGCGGCTTCTTGTGCAAAATGAGTGGTTGTCAGACTACCAGAAAGATCTCCTAGGTGCATTGGGGAGCACCGGAAATGGAGTTGAAAAGCTGGTGCCCAACCTGCGGAACAAGGAGAAGTATGTGGTATACTACAGGAACCTCAAGCTATATCTGTCTTTGGGGTTGAGACTCACCAAGATTCATCGTGCACTTGTCTTTGACCAGAGTCCATGGATAATGCCTTAAATAAGGATGAATACAGATCTGCGCAAGGCCGCCAACAGCGACTTTGAGAAGGATCTCTATAAACTTATGAATAACTCCGTCTTTGGTAAAATGATGGAGAATCTCCGGAGGCGAGTCGACGTCAAGATTGTGCGCTCATCGGGAAAAGAAAAAATACGTAGGCTTGTGGCCAGCCCCGCCTATGCTCGACAAAAAGTGTTTGACGATGATCTAGCTTCCCTGCATATGCACAAGACTCGCTTAGTGCTGAACCGTTCGGTCTATGTTGGCATGTGCATTCTGGACCTCTCCAAGCACTTGATGTATGACTTTTACTACAATACCATGAAGGCTAGATATGACAGTAATATTAACCTGCTTTACACAGACACAGACTCGCTGCTGCTTGAGATCCGTACCACTGACGTCTATGCTGATATGAGGGAGGATGGACATCTCTTTGACACTAGTAACTTTGACCCTTCTCATGCCCTGCACAGTGACAAAAACAAAAAGGTTCTGGGTAAGATGAAGGATGAGTGCGCTGGCGTGCCCATCAAGGAGTACGTTGGTTTGCGCCCTAAGATGTACTCTATCCTGATGTCTGATGAGGGCGAGATAAAAAGAGCTAAGGGTGTGAAGAAGGTGGTGGTGAAGAAGCATCTACGACACGCTCAGTACGTGGAGTCACTGTTCACCCAAAAGCAGTTTCGCCACGGAATGAACATGCTCAGGAGTGACTGCCATAAAATATATGGGCTCCACGTTAACAAGGTGTCTCTCTCCCCCTTTGACTCAAAGCGGTGGATAGCTCCAGGTGGTGTAGACACTCTGGCCTATGGGCACGCGTCGATATGTTGAACATATGAGAGTTGAGGTATAGAATGAACACCGATGAACATATTGGGGTGGCCGAGCTGCAAGCAGATGTGGAACATATATGGGAGAAGAAGGTGGACCTTGAGATTGAGGTGAGGGATTTGGAATCAAAGTATGAGGACCTTTTGGAGCGCGTGAGTCGTTTAGAAGAGCTTATTCCTCAGGGTCCTGGTGTAGAGGAGAAGGTGAAGGAATTGGAATCGAAGTATGAGGACCTTTTGGAGCGCGTGAGTCGTTTAGAAGAGCTTATTCCTCATAGTCCTGTTGTAGATGGTTGACAATGCTGTCGCCCTCTTTAGTGGGCCTATACCATAGGGGCTGGAAGGGCTGGGCTCATATGGTGGTGGGAGGTGCGAGCGGTTTGCTGGCTCATGTGAGTCACCCTGTATATGTGTGTTTTCTGGGTTGCACCCATATGAGATAGGTGTGCCACAATCATATGAGATAGGTGTGCCAGTACCGCTAACATCTATACTACTCGCCTCGGTATGTTTTGTTCCGAATCCGCTCAATAGTGATTACGTGGGATATAAAGTCCTAGGTACAATGGGCCTGCAGGATGTCGATATCATGAAAAAATATGTCTTCACAGGACTGAGGGAACCATTGTTATGTCAATGACAGTCTAATGTCCAATATAGGCTATAATTGTATCATCATCATTGTCATCGCAATCTAACTAACTACTTCGGACTTAACCCAACTCCCCATCATGTGGACCTGTATCATCATCCTCTTCTTCCTCTACAAACTCCTGGATCGCCTGATCCGGATCCCGACACGATCCTCTCCATCCAGCCTGGTAAACAACATTCTGGTCACGGGATGCGACACAGGATTTGGTCGGATCTTGGCCATGCGACTGGCTGGGAAAGGATTCCGTGTCTTTGCCACATGCCTGACTGATAAAGGGTGCGAGGAACTGGAAAAAAGCTCTGCAAATATCAAAGCTATACAGATGGATGTGACGCAGGAATCGAGCATTGAGAAAGGTTACATCGAGGTCAAAGGAGCTCTTTCGAAGGGGGAAGGTAGGTCCAGCCAGGGAGTGGTATATCCCTTAATAATATTTTTGGCGTCGTATTGTTAATCACGATGAGGTTCAAATATCGTTTAGTCACATCAACATTTCCGATTGTTAACAGTTTTATAAAAAATAATCTTGTTTATTGACAAATTATATTTTCAAGTGATTCATATACAAGTTTGTTTTGTTTTCCCATTTTACAAGAAGCAATTTGTGGAGAAAACAATTTGTAAAATTACATGATAGTACTGAATATTGTGGTAATTGTATGATATAAAAATTATGTTTTTGTTATTGGGATGGTTGTGATTGTTATTATAAATTCTATCTGTGAAATTATCAGATAGACTTTAAATTTATTGCTAATGTTGCCTTTGTCTACCTTTCATAGGTCTGTGGGCAATTGTAAACAATGCTGGGGTGATGCAAGGACGTGGGGGGCCTTTCGAGTGGCTTCGTCGAGAGGACTATATAAACTGCTGTAACGTCAATTCATTTGGCCTCATTGACGTTACTCGAATTTTCCTTCCCTTGCTGAAGATTACTAAAGGTCGCATTGTGAACACAGCTAGCATTGCTGGGAGGTTTGGTTTCCCATATTGCTCAGTGTATTGTGTGTCCAAGTACATAGTGGAGGGATTCTCTGATTGTATCAGGTCAGTATTTGTTCTCTTTCACTTCTACAGTTATCTAGTTAGAATGTCTTTCCCTTGCTCTCTTCCTCTATGTTTCTCCAACTCTGAGTTTCTCAATTTTAAACTCTTTCACTTGGATTATTTCTCCATTTTACTCTCAGTGTGGTTACCAAACATTCATTACCTCTACCTACCTTTTTTCTTTCCCTCCTCTTCCCTCCTTTTTGGTACTACCCCCTCACTCTCTCCACTTCCCTTCATTTTGTAACCATCCCCTCACACTGTCTCCCCTTCCCTCTTTTTTGGTACCACCACCTCCTCTTCCCTCCCTTATATCATTCTACCACCCCTTCCCTCTCTCCCCTTCCCTCATTTTTCTACCACCCTCTCCCCTTTCTACCACCCTCTTCCTCTCTCCCCCTGCCTCCTTTTTTCTACCAGCCTCTTCCTCCCTCTCTCCCCTTCCCTTCTTTTTTCTACCACCTCCTCTCTCTCCCTTTTTTGTCTACCACCCCTTCCTTTCTCCCTTCCTTCCGTTTAAGTACTACCCCCCTCTCTCTCCCTTCCCTCCTTTTTGGTACCACCCTCTCCCTCACTCCCCTTCCCTCATTCTCCTCTTCCCTCCTCTTTGGTAACACCCCCTCACTCTCTCCCCTTCCCTCATTTTTTCTACCAGCCTCTCCCTCTCTCCCCTTCCCAAATATTTATCTTACAGGCATCTTATAATGACAAACATCTCTCATCAGTTAATCTCTGTTCCATTATGGCTATTTTTATGGTTGCAACAGACCTGAGATGCGACCATGGGGCATCAGCGTCCACATCCTGGAGCCTGGCTTCCACGCCACCTCGATGGCCTCACCAGACACCATTAACGGGGCCTCACAGTTAGCTTGGGACCGACTCCCTCAGGAGTTCAGGGAAGAGTATGGAGAGGAGTATCTCAAGAAGAGTACGACATGTTTACATACAGATATATCAAATATCCATTTCTTATATCGTCATTCATTGCCATGATATGAAACATGTTTTAGAGAGTGCATTAGTTCGAAGACTGACAAGCACAGTCACAGCTTGCTTTCCTCATCAAAATGTGCATCTGATTTCACAGGACATGCTGGTGTTATCAAAAACCTATCTAAACTAACTTCAACGAAACTTGACGACGTTGTGGATTGTTATGAACATGCCATCCTGTCCTACTTCCCTAGAGGGCGCTACATGGTAGGAAAAGACGCCCGTTATGTCTTTTGGCCACTCTCTCTATGCCCAGAGTGGGTCCAAACTTGGATCTTGAACAGGGATCCTAAACGTCCCATTCCTGCTGCTCTCACCATGAAATAGTATTTTCTTTCATGTCATCTTATAAACATGTCCATATGTTGTGAAAAATTTGAAAATGTTATTATGTTGTTATTTGAGCTCATGTTATCGCATTTTGTTTGCAAATGATGACCATATCCAAAAAAAGACAATAGTATGTATTTACATATTTGAGCAGTCGGTTGTAATATCCA
Organism: Urechis unicinctus; assembly: GCA_034190875.2. Taxonomy (NCBI): domain Eukaryota; kingdom Metazoa; phylum Annelida; class Polychaeta; order Xenopneusta; family Urechidae; genus Urechis; species Urechis unicinctus. The sequence continues at coordinate 15,717,441 of CM067349.1, read as the reverse complement.
GCATGCTGGCACCTGTTAGATAATCACCAAGCCAGTGTCAGCTTTTGACTTTCCAATACAGAGTGCCTGTTAGTTTTTAAGCGGACACATTTTGTTTATAAGTTCTCAGATGAGAGAAGAATTCCAATTTTCTAACCATTAATTTTTTCGTGCTAATATATATCTATTGAACAAATGAATATATTTTTGATTGTTGATTGAAAGGGAGTTACATGTCATTCGTTCCTGGTACATGAATAATGGTATTCATCATACATATTTTAATAGGTTGTTACAAATTAATTGTTCTTGATTATTTCAGTGTTGATACGCCCCCTTATATTATTAAAGGCTTATCACAATTGGACATGTCTGATACACCCTCTTATGATAACCGAATTGTTGCTTTAGTGACAAAGAGAAGATCTACCCATCTGATTTGGCACTATCTGGTATTCAGAATCAGAATTGAAATTCCTGTTATGTATTTCCGTACAAAACCACTCACTGCTGTCAGCTCATAGATTTGTCCTGCACTACAATTCCGAGCTTATGGGTTCACATTCAAAGGTTAAAAGTGACAACCTGTAGGTTATCATGAAGTATACATCAAGGAGTTATAACCATTAGTTATGTAACTCTTTGGCTACATCTACCCCGATTGCATTGTCCCATAAACTTGACCCTTGGACTCGTCCAGCTTTGAAAACACTATGCCTTCATGAAGTACCTTGTAGGGCAACCACTTACAATCGGACCAGTAACATTTTCTTTGGCCTCATGTCACTGCAGTTATAAGAAGCGTTAACCAACCGTTATGATAATTTGCATGAATACGCGCAACGTTATTAAGATTAAGACGTTATGATAAGCGTTATGATACCTATTCAATGTAAAGTCCAGTGAGATACTGAGGCTGATCGTAATGATCATGGGGCTATATTTTCAGAGATCTCCCAAAAACGATATCATCCTTGCATTAGTTTATATAAGCAAGAATTAAGCAATGCACCATGCTCGCTGGCTGAATGGATAGACAAATCATTTTTGTCAATGGGGATTTAAGTTTGTATTCGTGCGTTAACATTTTGTTTTTTCAAAACTCATTTTTGCATACGATAACAATTCTTCAAGAAGCATACCTCAAAATGTTTGTCATCATTATGCGTGTCTATCTTTCTCTGTATTGGTAACAGATCAATTTGAGTAGACTCAATGTTCAATCCGATGTATTCCGTGCCTGTTCCCTTTACACAAAAAGTTCTCATTGCCGCATATCACACAAAGATACCATGCATAACATTTGGCTCTAAATGCCATCGCTGTTTGTAGATATTTCGTCTGGTTTCTAGGCCACATTCGTCTAAATATTCTGATATTTCACCATGTCCAATATTTGCACATTACTTCTCCTTGTACAAAGATCTGGAAAACATATCAATGCGATACACATGTTCAATATTACAGCAACATAGAGATAAATCAATTTAGAACTATTCAACGTTAGGTTGAATAGCCCCAAACTGACGCAATACAAAAGAGTATAGGCAATCAAAGAGTTTATAGCTTCGCTAAGAGCGCTCACTCACGCCTTCCGTCCGAGGAAATATGTGAAGACGCCACCTGTTAGTCGAAGCGTCTTCTCATAGCATCTCTTAAAACCACGTGCAATATTTGGAGCTGGTGTCGCCTCGACTAATCAGGTGACTTCATATCTTTAACAGCCGCTGAGACCTGAGACGTTGCATCAACAGTCCCATGTGCTTCTGTGAATTTCATGGTATCGTCGCCTGATGTCGGGGGTGTTTTTCGTGTAATTTCATACGCAGCTTAGCGTAGCTATAAACTCTTCACTCGAGACCTTCACATCCACCTGACATGCCAAACATGTTAATGTCGATCCCATGCCAGTTCCCTCGCTTCAGACACTTATTGACAATCTATAGCTACCATCCAGTCACTCGATCGAGGATCCAACTGTTTTCGATAGGTGTACCCTAGACCGGGTAATTTATCAAGTTGACATTTATAAAATAAGCCTATTGTGCGACGTGTTTAGACAGCGGCAAGGCTCTGCGAAGCAACATTTTTCCTAATCAATCAACGTCAACCCAGTATTCCCATGTGCTTTTGTTTGTGTCACGGTAGCGTCACCTTACGATTGCAATGTATTATAATGAGGGAAGCGATCAACGCAGAGCCATCCGAAGTGAGCCCTCTTAGCGTAGCCATAAACTCTTTGATGCAATTGCAAACTCAGATGACCGGTGGTGTTTCCATAAATACCTTTCTCGCTAGCTTATATATTTTCTTTACTACGGGAGCCTGCATGCATAGCAGGCAATTGCTAAGCAGTATCCCTTCCGCTTAATTCCATCCATGAATCGAACAAAACAAGGAACTGCCGCAAACGAAGTATGGACCTTTCCTAGCAATATGTCCTTGATAGTATCAAATTGGATTCGAAAAGAGAATGCGCTCTCATACTCAAAAAATCACCTCTACCATCAAGTAGGAGAGCGGGAAAACATAGGCAGGAAAACAGTGGCTAATGTGGAAGCAGAATTTTCCGCATATTTTGTGGCGGCCTGCATTCCCTGCAGCTCATCTGTTGGAGATAGGGAGGTTGTATATCCAACACATGGACTGTTACGCTTGGATTTTGGGAGTGTACCATGTCCATTGCGCCCATCATAGAGACTCATCTGCCTTTTCTCACTCAACACCTAATTTTCCCTTAACAGCTGGAATGCCTTCTGGCTGGCACACTCAGCGTATAACACTGGACATTCGGGGACATTTTTGGGAGGGTTATTCACAATTACATCTACAGAAAGCAATATCTTCCACCCTAACATTAACCTTTTTGGAGTAAACTTTGTGCTCTCCTGGGTAGATGAGCGATAGGCCATCATGACATAAGGAAGATGATCATCCCTAACATCATTAACTAAAGCAGACATCTGTCGAACAGTACGGTTAAACCTCGCAAGGAGTGGTTCTTGTCATACGAATTCCCAACAGCTCATGAGGATTCAAAATATGGGCCCTGATCAATACGTAGCCTGACAGGAGTTTACAAATCTGCGTACAAACTCTCCCACAAAACAGTCGGTCAATGACTGTGAATTTTTATGATTTGACTTCGTGACATTTCTGGTATAGGTCCAACGATTTCTATACAAAGTTGATCCATTCGTCATTCTCCTACTGCTGCTTTTTCACTGGGAATCTGTTGGCACACAAGTGTCACATCTTAACTCAAACCTATAATAGTATATTTGCGGGATTTCACTAGGTTGTTTTATTCTTGGCAAAATGTCCGCGGCGACACGCAGTCTAGTGTGTGCTCGTGTTTTTCTGTCATTTTCCTCGTGTTTTGGCCTTTGTTGGGCTTGTGTTTTTAGTGCAGTGTGTGAATAAGATCATCTACAACATCTTTGAATCAAAGGATATATCTGAATCTGTTGGACTTTCTCATCAGCTGCCCAGAAAGGGACATTGTGTTTTTCCCGCTGCTCAACTACGCGCTTCGCTTCTAGGAAAGCCACGTGCTTTGCCTGGTCCTGTTTCCAGTGTCTTTCCACTCTTCGACCTTGGAAACTATATCAACGTCACCAAACGACCAGCCGTCAAATAAAGCATATGCTGTCCTACACCAGGAAAAAACTGCTCGATATCTGCGGGTCACTGCTTCTTCATCACAGCACCCGTCTTCCAGCGCCATCTGGAATTTTCCTGCCAAAACACGGGCCTAGCAGGGGCTGGAGGGCCTAGCAGGGGCTGGGGGGCCTAGCAGGGGCTGGGGGGCCTAGCAGGGGCTGGGACACGAGGAGAGTGACAGAGAGACACGAGTCAATTGTAGACTGTAAAGCAAAGTCCCGTATAGGGCTAATAAATTATCTTATCTTATCTTACCTAATACTGAATTGTGACACTTTTTGCTTGCGGAAGTCTTTTAACAAAAAAACTATTTCTTTCAATTTCAGTGACAGCCTACATGCTGTAAAGAAAAATAATAAACATTGTATGAGTGTTGGTGTGCCGTTAAACTCAATACTTACCTTACCTTTACTTTTCAATGACTCGAGCAAAACAAGGAACTATTGCTTTTTTCGTATCTCGATGTTTATGGAGTAGATTAGCGAATCGTGTAAAAGACATATTGTGGAGGGTACATAAGTACATATAAGAACATCTAATGCTTGAACCTCAGTTCAAAACTCGGGTGTCATTGAATTGGAAGTTCTATTAGCGTTATGTTAATTTAATATGATTCAATAGCAAAATGATTTCAAAATGCGCACCTTTGATTGCTTACAATTGGTATTGTTACTGACGTTGGCGTGGTAGTTGGATAAGTCTACTCACTATCAGAAATGAATAGGCCAATGTATGGCAACAAATAACCGTTGTTGGTTTGCTCTCCGCATGCCAGATTTGTGCACTCGCGTTATGACAAAATTGTCATAAGGTGAACTTGTTTACCAACGATAAATACGCCTTTACCAGTTTACACCCGGTAAAAAAATATCAGCTGTCCTCGTGCTATTGTGACGTAACAAGCCAGAGGGTGCGCTGCGAGTTGCAATTGTTCCATGGCAACCAAACCCTCAAGATTCACACGATATCTCAGAAAAATATTGCTAAAAAAATAATATTTTTAGCCGATCTACTCATCTTGTGATCTACCGATGGCCATTGCTAGTAGGAAGCCAAGCAATACACATGAACGCATAATCTGATCACACTACACGTTTCAATGCAGAACTACTGTCCTGACCGACTGAAAAAGGGTATAGTGCCATATTCATGTATACTAGACAAGTAAGTACCTTTCCATGTCATGTATCCATGAAAGTATCAGAAGAGGTTAGAGAAGAGGATGACTCTGCGAGCTAGTACAATAGATTGCATTCTCCATTGCTTGTCTTCGACTCTTTCTGCCAACTTCCTAAACCTAAAACAATTTGTGGTATATCCCCATCTTGGAAAATGCATCAATAACAACCGTTAGTAAGATATACAACTGTGTATTATATACGTCAGAATGCTTTATTTTGTTAAACAAAGGTAGACAACAAAGTCGGTAACCAATGGAAGCGTCAAACAATGTGAATATACATTCAGTCTCATAGCTTCGTCAAGAATACCGCCGCTTTACTGCTCCTGCAATTCAAATGACATTTTCATAGTATTCACTATGTCAGGCGTGTCGGGTGACAGAAACAAGTCTAGAGAGGGAAGATTTTGGTTCGATTCCTGGCTTTCCTTTCTGCCTGTGTGTATTTTATAAGGAAACGTTATAAATCCAAAACAGTCGCCACAGATGGCATGACCCTTGGTACCTCATTCCCGCTCACTTTTGGCCGTTGCTTCCATGATAAACACATATGAGGATTAGACACGCTTTTTTCAAACGCATCGTGGCACCTCTACGTCTGATGATAAAGTCCGAGTCCAGCCTGATGTTGCCATTAGAAGCAACGTATGAACATGGAGTATGCTGTCGTTATAAGTGAAAAACATTGCTACCGAACCATGACAACTTCCAAGAGTGTCTATCAATCTGAGGCTGAGGCTAACAACGGTGTCACGATTATATGTCTCAAGTCAAATATACCAGAGCCCTTTCTTCATTTCTAAACACACGGATAGGCAGTCACATGACATTGCTAAGGCCCTTATCGATAAGCCAAACGTAGTCCACTCCCTATCCCCCCAAACAAGGATCTTTCAAAGTAACATTAGGTAAAAGGATCAATGGAAATGCAAATACAGATGAATGATAGTGTCTTTATAAAGACAAATAGTAGAGGAAACTCTACACATAACCACAAATCACAGTTGGAGCACTTACTCTGGGTTCTTAGCACCTTATGTGCTCCTCACATCACACACAACAAAGGTGGCCAGTCCCTGTGTCACTGGGGATGAGTGGCGCATGGCTGACACTATTTGATCTCGCTTTCGATAGCGTTGCCAAGAACTGCGTTAATATTTGCGGAAACTGAATTCCCCATAGAGCTGATGAATGAGTTCTGCCAGAAACCCTTCAAACATTCGGTTTGGACGGCAAATTGGTGCTGGGTAAAGAAACTCTCCAATATGAATGAATTGTACGCAGATAGAAATAATGTCTTCCTTACCAGGCGCATGTACCAATGGTACATCTAGCGTGGAGTGCGAGGCCATTTTGTCATGTTCATGTTAGTGTCAGCTACTTCCGGGGGTCGATGGCCAAGGATGACCATATTTCCCCTTTGGTCATGCCCACACGGGAGTACTCTTGCTGTAAGGGTCTACTGTTGACATGATGATAAACTAAATGTTTGTCCTTCCACACCATCGCAACAACACCTGAGCTAGTCGACTCAGGAATCCAGTCTCTATTTCCCTGCTCCAAACTCCTGTCATCGCACATGGTAGCTAGGCGCCGGGCAATGTGTATACTATCATCGGAATATTTGATTACCACCCACCTCAGCATTATTGGCAACCATCCCATTTGGTATAAGGCCGTCGATTACGGCTCCAGTAGCCAGTTAGTCCTTGAAACATCGCCCACTTCTCCACCACTCTCAGAGCTCGACACCTTTCGAATGTTATTGCGGCTAAGTTGGAGCTGCCTCTCAATAGTGTTTATATTTTTGGATTTAAAATAAATAAAAAAATCATCCACATAGAGTGAACATTCCACATCTGGCTTGACGACATTAACAATACTATTTATTTTGACATTAAAAAGATAAACGGATAAAATACTTCCCTGTGCGACCCCCATCTCCTGATTACAACTATCAGAAAAGGACACTTTAGAGAACACCGCTTCATCTTCGCAATATTCAGAGTAATCAGCCCGTTTGTTAACATTCGCCGGCATAACGCTAACCGCACGGGTTCAAGTGCATCAGGTTAAAACGATTGACATATTATAAGGTTCCCGGTGAATCGGGAGTCGGTGATGAAAGGGCATATAGCTCATATTAGGGCATCCCGGGTATGCTGGAAGCAAAACCAACAATGTTTTAACAATATGGTAACTAGCAGTCAGACAGCACAGTTACTAGCAGCCACTGTGGCAATATAACCGTTATGATAGGTATTGAACGTTATGACATCTAGTTCAGTGCATCTGTCCAGGCTGATTGTTATGACCGAGGGAATTCAAGCCTATATTTTCCTACCTCTCCTAGCCGACCAATATCCTCAAGGAAATTTATTATATATAATTATATACATCCATGAATCAGGCAACCAGCGAGCGCTCGCCAAACAGATAGAATTTACCCGGGGTTTTGACAGCTGGATAAAATATTTCTCTCGACAGATATTAATTATCGAACTTCATCATTTTCTCTTTTGTTCATCCAACAATTCTTGCACCCGTCTCCGTGTTTACCGTTATTGCACGAGTCTTTCTTACTCTGTATTAATTGATATGAGTAAATGCACCTGCAAATACGACGCATCATCCGTTCCCTATGTAAGTTTAACCGTAAAACATCAAGGGACCGATTCAGAAACAGTCGTATGTAAATATTCACGCATCGTTAATACTGAATACCATTTATTTTAAGTTTCGCGGCTCAATAATATCATTGTAAACGGTTTGCTCGTGAATACAATGCTCGTAATATGCACAAGACAGTCAAAGTGATCACAGCACGTCATTTCTTCTGCAACACAGCTAAAATGGCAGGCTACGCATTCTCAAGACTGCGAATAAAACACATACTGAACGACAAAACGTTGCAGTTTGGTTCTAATTCAATTAATTTATAAAAAGGATGAAATATACCATTCAGTAAGACAAACACCAGTTTGACTTTGAATGTACGGGAAAATCGCCGTGCACGCGTGATTTCAACTGCGAAACATACGAGAATGTTTTGGGTGTCAATTTAAGAGCAAGTGCTATTATTACGCAAAAATTAACATTGTCGTTAATGCACTAGGAATCTCAGGATATACGAGTATATTTACGATAGGAATCGTTCCCCGGGTTCTAATTGCCACATCATGTCTTACAGTACTATGCATCAGACAACATTCTGTTTTTCCTTACCATCACACCATGCGTCCTAACCAGACAATTGTTAAACAGTATTTCACGAATTAAACAATGAACTAGTGTCACATTCAAGTGCACAAGAGAAGTCAGTACCTTTTCCGAATATGTATCCATGATAGTATCAGATGGGATTCGAGAAGACTGTGCGTTCTGTCACTCGAAACATGTTTTGTTTTTCCTGTCAGCAAGTCCATATCCAGCATCTGTAAACTGGTACCATTAATAGTATTCTCCGTTGCTTGTCTTTGGCTCCATTTTCCAACTTCCTCAATTTTAAAAAGTTCTGGGGCCGTATCCATAAAGAATCTTCACTTGAGTCGTCTTAACTTGAGTCGGCGAACTCAGGCGTATCCACAAAACAAATTGTTAGCCAACTCAGCTGAGACCGCCAGCCCTAGGGCTGGCAAACAGCCAAAACGAACTATTTTTGTACTAATCGAACTATTTGACGAACTTTTTGGCGCAACCACTGTGTCTATACAGCAGGCAATTGGTCGGAGAGAAAGGAATTATTGTCAATCGAGGCTGTTCGAGAGAGAGAGGCTGTGATAGAAGGTCGGTTTTCTATTCATCTATGCAAGGCCGACAAAATCCAGGCGTGGAATGAGGTCCTTTTAGCCATAAATAGGTGAGTTTCCGATACATTTATAACCTCAGAATAACCACTATGAATGTTTTTCATTATGACAAACTCGGTAAGCTGTGCAAATTGTCAAAATAATTCTGACGGCAAGCTAGTAATTTGCAGCAATCGAGGTCTAATCATAATGTTGATGCTCAAAATGTCGATTTCATTCATATTACTTTTATTTTTTCCAGTCAAGGAATCAACAGCAGCTTTCGAACTGTTGAGGAGTGTCGAAAGAAATATTCTAATATAAAGACGAGAAGTAATAATTGTTTTTAAATATCTATGTAATGTTTATAATTTGTTGATCATAGATATCAGTCTTCAATAATAGTTTTCATTGCATCATTTGTTTAGCTAAGGCCAAACAAGACGGAACGAGAAGAACCGGGGGAGGACCAAATAATAAGACCTACTCTTTCAGAAGAAGTTTTCTAGATGCATGAGCCAGGGAATGCCGACAGTTGAAGGGTTCCCTAGATTTGAAAGTTGGGTGTTATATTTTAGTTAATCTGCAAAATGTTTTCCATTTGTTTGTGATTTACAATCATTATTGGGTTTTTTGTTATGACTGCTACAGCTGTGGCATGTCTCCCACTGAGTGCTAATAGGTTTGTAAAATCAAAAACCAGATTGAGTGTTTAAAATGTTAATTATCAATTTTACAGTTAACTGTGAATTGCACATGCTATTTATTATTAAAAAAAAATCCCTGTGATCCACTTCTTCCGGAGGCCAAGTACAGTACAGAGGCCAAGCAAGGTGCGTCTTTACATGGAAGCAGTGGTACATATAATACTACTAAGCAATCAGTCTTTTGTGTGTGTTATTATAGTAACAGGTGCACCAAGAGGTCGCTAACGGAAAGTTGGCCTAACTGGCAGCACACATACTTTTGAGCTCCCTCTGCTACTGTGGATGATACCATCTCTCCCGGGGGCACTGCTCACACATTTGTACCGGCAAGGATCTGAAGTCACCAGGAATCTGCTCCTTGAGTTATCTGATACCATTGTGAGGTGGTTCATGTTTCTATAAGACCTGGAAAATTTGATAATTGGTGGTCATATCTTCTCTCAGAGCAAATTTCACGGTTGTGTGGACTTGGCTTCAACAATTGGTCACTCCACCGATTATGCTAGTGGCTTTTATAATGCTCCTGCCGCAGGTCGGGGTGAGCTAACGACTCCTGGTTGTCACTCTGCTGTGTTTATCAACAACCCAACATGTGCTTTGGCTAAACAAGGAAACATCTGCTTCGCCACTGGCTGCTTCACATCAAGCTGCCTGCTGATGTACTGAGGACTATTAAAAGCCTAGGCATCATCAGCCGCCACATGGTACCAGAGGAGGGATCAGAAGGCAACACCATATCACATGCGTACTAACACCGGGTCGGGAGGAGAGAATGGCATTGGGCCTGCACCATTATACTACCGTGCAGGTCTCCTTGCTGTGATATCAACTCTATCACTTCATAAATCAGGTGGCAGGGGGAGCTCGTTAACCGTGATAGGGAGTCCACCTAGGAGACAGAAACTCTAATCTCAAACTCGGGTAGGTGGGGCTCGTAGTCTTGGACGGCAGCTCACCTAGGAGAAGGAAAACTCTCATCTCAAACTCGGGTAGGTGGGGCTCGTAGTTTTGGACGGCAGCTCACCTAGGAGAAGGAAAACTCTTATCTCAAACTCGCTAACCTAGGAGAAGGAAAACTCTGATTTCAAACTCGGGTAGATGGGGCTCGTAGTCTTGGACGGCAGCTCACTAGGAGAAGGAAAACTCTCATCTCAAACTCGGGTAGATGGGGCTTGTAGTCTTGGACGGCAGCTCACCTAAGAGAAGGAAAACTCTGATTTCAAACTCGGGTAGATGGGGCTTGTAGTCTTGGACGGCAGCTCACCTAAGAGAAGGAAAACTCTGATTTCAAACTCGGGTAGATGGGGCTCGTAGTCTTGGACGGCAGCTCACCTAAGAGAAAAAAAACTCTGATTTCAAACGCGGGTAGATGGGGCTCGTAGTCTTGGACGGCAGCTCACCTAAGAGAAGGAAAACTCTGATTTCAAACTCGGGTAGATGGGGCTTGTAGTCTTGGACGGCAGCTCACCTAGTCTTGGAGAGAAGAAGGAAAACTCTGATTTCAAACGCGGGTAGATGGGGCTCGTAGTCTTGGACGCAGCTCACCTAAGAGAAGGAAAACTCTAAGAGAAGGAAAAACCTAAGAGAAGGAAAAACTCTGATTTCAAACTCGGGTAGATGGGGCTCGTAGTCTTGGACGGCAGCTCACCTAAGAGGGTAGATGGGGCTTGTAGTCTTGGACGGCAGCTCACCTAAGAGAAGGAAAACTCTGATTTCAAACCCCCAGCTGGGTCAAGCAGTACGATCTTCATCGGCGGACTTCATAATCTGCTCTTGGCCCGCCAGCTGCAGGGAAAGCAACGTCTCATGCCTTCAAGGACGGAAGAGGTACGTTAACGCACCCAACGACTGAGACACAGGTGACGGCCTGGAATATCTTCGTCCAAAGCTGAAATGCATGGCCCTAATCGTCTTCCAATTGAGCCATTGCGGGGGAATCGTTTCAATATTCTTTTTGAAAATGCAGTCTGCACCTTCTATCTGCATGAAGATGTGGTCAACTTTCTGGAAACCAATACGAGAAACAGTCTGCTAAAAGCGGTGCTGTTTGACTCAAAAGTGCCTGAATATCTAGCTGGTTGCAAAGCTCTTGAGTTGGTCTCACACCTTGTCACCATACCATTGTGGTCATCCATTGAAGACAACAATATTCAGCTCCTTGACATCGGCATTAGATATCAACAAGTAATCGAGTTCTTGGTTAATGCTAGCACCAACACCAGAGATTTTATGAGTGGTATAACAAGGCTCCCATTTGTTGATGTCCAGATAGAAGACAATGTAATTTTCCACAAAGTACTTGTACAATGGGAGCATGATGCAAAGGATTTTCACTGATCACCTTGATGATGGAAAATGGAGCAATCCTTCACCTGACATCCGAAGGAAAGCAACAGGTCTACCGAAGCACAATAACTTTAGTGAAAGTGTTTTTGGCCACCTTGACCGATTAATGAGGGAGAAACCAAACATGACGGCGATTGCCTCCGAAGCGTACTTTCAATTCAGCCATAAATGTACCAGTCAGTGGCTTGAGGCTAAGTCGTCGAAAGAAAAATCCCAAATATTAAGTGATGCCAGAAAGTCCGTAAAGTATGTACGCAAAGCTTTCACATTACTGGTGCTAGGTACGGAGCGAACAAAAATGACATAATTACTATATATATTCATTTACCTGGCAGTTAATGTCATGGTAGTTCTTACGACACACATAAGAAG